>CM053783.1:601010110-602210110 GCA_028749045.1 Cupressus sempervirens | reverse complement strand
CCTTAAGACCAACTCAAGGAATTATTATAAAGATATGTTATAAAGGAAATATGTTTTCCTTGATTGTAAAGTGTATCTATTGTTGCAGGAAGTGAAAAGTATGAAAAGGAGTAGAGTTCTTACTAAATGCGCATAAGTGATCGAAGGGATTATTCAATGCAAGATTTGTGATCTAGTCACAAGATAAGGAACATAGGTTCAGTTGATAAGATAGAGAAAGAGGAAGGGATAGTAGAGTATTGATTCTATTATTCTACAAAGAATAATATAGAGATTATTTGGACAGTGGGTTCATTGGTCTTTCCCTTGAAACTATTTTGGAAGTGGGTCTAGTTTCCTTCCACAACTCCTAATAGGGTTGGTATAGCTCCTAATAGGATTTTAATCTCTTAATAGGGATTCAAAGTCTTCTAAGAGGGACTCATGTGTAATGAATGTTGTAACAGACTCCTAATAGGTTCTATCCTCTAACAAGGAATATTTATATTAATACATCATCTTGTTGGTATCATCCCCACTAGGGTTTCCCTAGTTAGTGTATTTGGTGTTATTGTGTATGATTATCTTTTTGTAGTTTTAGTTTATATTACTCATATGGTTAATTATTAGTTGGATAACTGATTCACCTCCCCTAGTTATATTAGTGGACTATATATTCTAGCAATTGGTATCAAAGCACTATTGTTTGACTACACTGAATACTGATGCTTCTAGTATGAGGGAGTATCTATGATGGACTGAGTCATTAAGGACTCTTGGTATTTAGTATTGAACAATATCTTTGGGGACTCAAGCTGATTAAAGATTTTGTGTAACATATTAGCAATTAGTATGTAACAATTGGTAAATTTGAGATTGAGGCCTTTGACATTGATGTTAATGGGGGAGAATATTCATGAAAAAAATCTCCTAAGGTATGGGGAAAAGCATCTCCTAAGTATGGGGGAGAGATATCTCTTTAAATAGATTTAGAAAGATTCATAAAAGGAAGTAGGAATGTGCATCTGATGTATTGCAATTTTTTTAGTGTGAAGTAAAAAATTGATATCTAAGGAGTATGCACCTGTGTGCATTTGTTGAGTTTGAGATTCTTTTTAGCATGTGGAAAAGTGATGCTAGTCAGCAACAACAACAACAAAGTATTACTTGGTATTCTTGGAACTTTGATATTTTTCATCTATGTTGCCATCAATGCCAAAGGGGGATATTGTTAGCATGAATGCAAATGATACTAATTTGGGAAGTATCCTGAGCATTGGAGATTATTTATATGTTTCATTCATGAGTGTGTTTGTCAATGATGTCAACATAGCATAGTTTCTATAAAGACTAGCTGAGTAGAAGACATAGATCTTGATGGTACAAACAATGGTTTAATTGTTTGGAGATGCATAGTTTCATGGTCCTGACAGTTTTGTATTTGTTACCTTGGAATCTGAGGATAGTTTACTTTTCTGGATAGTTTGGTATGTGTTTAAGTTACTTTAATTATGGCATTATTAGGTTAACTTTTTGAGAATTCAGAGATTACTCAAAAATCTAATTCTCAGAACAGATGTTGTTATGCTTTCAGTCTTATATTTAGAATCTTATTATTTGAATTATTGGGATTCAGGAATCAAATTTTATAAATTAATGATAGTACGGTTTCAGTTCTACTTCTATCTGAATCGTACTTTTAGATTTGCATATGGAGGTTTAAAAAAAAAATTTATTAGTACCTTAAATTGGTTATTGCCAGTTTTTAAGCATATATATATGTGTGTGTGTGTGTGTGTGTGTGTGTGTGTGTGTGTGTGTGTATACTTGTAACGTTGTGTAATTAGATTATATATATATATATATATATATATATATATATATAAACTCACATATATATAGATAACTATTTTATACTAATGCACTCATATTCATATATATATATATATGTATGTATGTATGTATATGTAATTATTGTGTATATGTACTTGTATTTATATTTATACAAGTTATAATTATGCTTATACATATATGCATACTTATTGATTAACCATAACTTTATTTTTAATTAGGATTAACATTAATATTAATATTAATATCAATATTAATATTGATATAAATACTAATATTAATGTTAGAATCTAATACTATGTTAGTAAGGGTTAGTACCTAGACTAACCTATCGTATGATAATCTTCTAAGTCTTAACCTTTACTTATGCAAAGCTTAAGTTATCAATGCTTATCTACTATGGTATTTGCAAGGGTTTTGGGTTTTGGGTGAGAGGCAGCAATGCAAATGCAATTTAATATTTTGCAGGTCGTATTTGGTACTTTGGTTTCCAAGTGTCACAGAAGCTTAGGAATGAGGGTTTTATGGGGTTGTTTCATTGTATCCACACGTTTCCTGAGTTTGGACCACCATTGTTGGTTTTTAGTTAGGAATTTTGGATGCTTTGTTGAGCGGGTTTCTCTACATTTCTCATGGGGAAATTGATGACCATGATGGAGAATGTCAGTTCTTTTTAGCTTTATAGAGGTTCATGTCTAAGTATTGATAGCAAACCAGATCTGAGGAATTCTTTAACATTTAGAATCAAGCAATAATTTGATTATGTTTTTAAGTTGTTGTACTTTTTATAAGAGTATCGATATGTTGTATACTCTGATGTAATTATCTGGAAATGTTACATTGCCGATTATGTATTCTGAACTTGTTATATAAAAAAAAAAAAAATAAATAAAAATAAAAATAAAAAATTGTTCGGGTTTTTATCTTGTTTGCATGTTTGGATTTGTTTTATGGGTTTTCTTAGAGTTGGTATGAGATAGTTTGGGTATTACACATAGTCATGGACTTGTTCAGCACAGAATCCTGATGACATGGTCAAGTACACAAGTCTATGTCAAAGACATATGGAAGATGTACCTAATTTATAGGGAGTGGTTTAGAGATAAGGTATTGGAAAAGTAGTTCCTACTATTTTTTGGCTATCTTACATCAGATATGTAAAGAAGAGATACGTAGTCAGGAAGTGATAGGGGACATTCATCTAATGACATCAGTGAGTGCACAAGCCATAGTATCTCACGTGTGAATTTTTTTATAGATTGTGAGATGACAGTGCTATTGTAATTAATTAATTATCATTTTTACTAAATTGGGAAAGCCTCAAGGTTGACTAAAGGAATTACTATTTTTAGATGTTCTTAACCCCAAAATTTGCATTGCCTCTCTAAATTTAGATTTTTGTGCATTTCAACAATAAGTTGGCATCTTCTACTTAGATTTAATTTTTCAAAATTTTTATTCAAAATATTTTAAAAATTATTTCTAAAATTTTGTTTTGACATTTTATCATGCATTGGCTTCAAAATATTTTCATTGATGTCAATTATAAACTTTGGTTTTCTACAAATTATTCTAAGAAATGTTGATGTAGGTGTATGCTTTATATTTTCATTACATACATTATGTGCATTTATCATATCAACTTCAGATGTCACATTAGGGGTATTAGGCGATGTAGGTGTATTCATCATAATCATTTTAATTGGCATATGTTGAACATTTTCATTTGTCAAATTAGATGCATTTGTGACATCAATATCAATAGTTAGATTTTTATCACTTACATTGGAGGTATTTGATGATGTACCTTCATGTAATCTCCTCATATGCTCCCTTATTTATGTCTATAATGGCTCTCATATTTTAATCATTCCTCTCTTGTTCCTTCCTGTGATTATAGATACTAATTACCCTAAAAATAATATCATGAACAAAATACATAATAAAATATTAAATTAAATAAATTTGCATCATTATATTATGCTCAATCACAAGATACAAACATAAAAACATATGGACATAAGAAAATAAAACTAATTCACCAAATCCAAGAAAATTTCCCTATAAACATTAACATGAACAAAATAAACAATTGGATACAAAATTAAACAAATTTGCATCATTCTTTTATGATCAATCATAAGACACAAACATAAAATAAGTTTTTGGACAAAGAAAATAGATCAAATTCAGCATTTTTAAGAAAAAAGGACCGAATACTTGCATACTTGGTGCAGAAATACATGTGAAACAATAGTAAAATCTTGTGGGCCACAATGAAATATCATAATAATTTTTGACATGTTGTTTTATTTACACTTTTTACTAATGTTATCGAGTTATCAATAATTTGATCAGGTTATTGATTCATGGCCAAGACATCCATAGGATATAATAACCCAATTAGGTTATGTAAAACTATTACACAAAGACATATTTGGGGTCAATGGAAGATAGATAGATAGAGAGAGAGAGAGAGAGAGAGAGAGAGAGAGAGAGAGAGAGAGAGAGAGAGAGAGAGAGAGAGAGAGAGAGAGAGAGAGAGTTATTGATTCCTAACTAAAATATCTATAGGATCTAATAACCCAATCAGGTTATGTAGAACTATTACACAAAGAGATATTTGGGGTTTTTGGAAGGTAGAGAGAGAGAGGCATAGAATGAATTAGATATAGCTTGATCTATAGGGGTTAGGGGAGGGAGGAGTTAGGAGCTAGTGATAGAGAGGGATTAGGTTTCAAAGAGAGATTAAGGGTTTGCGAGGGGGGGAGAGAGAGTGATTAGGGGTCAGGGAGAGAAGAAAGTTTAGGGTTAAATATTTGGGGTTATGATTTAGATAGATAGATGTAGGTTAGGGGTTTGAGAGGGAGGAAGATAGGTAGGTTTGAGGTTTGGGGAGAGAGAGAGAGTTAGAGGTTATCCTAGATAGAGAAGGGTTACATGTTAGAGGGAGTGGATGATAGGGGTTACTAAGAGACTAGGAGAGAGGATATGAATATATATATGATTGTATATACAATAATAGATTAGAAATATTTAACTATATATAAATTTAGTTGTATACTTATAAATATATAGTTATGAATCTATTTATATATATATATATATATAGAATATTTTTTTGTAAAGATAATTTGTTTATGTATTTATAAATATTTAGTTATTTATGATAGACATAATTTGATTAGGTTATTGATAACCCACTTAGTTTATTTATATCATTGTAACCCAAAAGGGTTATGTGAATGGAATGTATTTTGCATTCAGTCATTAATAACCCAATCAGGTTTTCTATCATTAAAATTGGATCGAGTTATTTGTCAAACAAAGCCAATCAAATTATTTTTCATAGAGAGAGAGAGAGAGAGAGAGAGAGAGAGAGAGAGAGGTTAGGGGTCATGGAGAGAAGGAAGTTTAAGGTTAAAGATGTGGTGTAAGGATTTAGATAGAAAGATGTGGGTTAGGGGTTTGAGAGGGAGGGAGAGAGGTAGGTTAGAGGTTTGAGGAGAGAGATGGTTAGGGGTTGGTATGGATAGAGAAGGGTTACATTTTAGAGGGAGTGAGTTTTAGGGGTTACTAAGAGAATATGAGAGAGTTTATGAATATATATGATTGTATATACAACAATGGATTAAAAATATTTAACTATATATAAATTTAGTTATATACTTATATATATATATATAATTACAACTCTATATATTTAATATTTAACTGTAAAGATAATTTTTTTAATGTATTTATAAATATTTAGTTTATTTATGATAAACATAACTCAATGAGGTTATTGATAACCCAATCAGGTTTTCTATCATAAAAATTAGATTGAGTTCTTTGTCAAACAAACTTGATCAAGTTCTTAATAGTTCCAACATATTTTTGCTCCAATAATTTGATTGGGTTATTTGAAAACATAAAACCCAATTAGGTTATGGCTTGGAAATAGCCTTGGGAGTCAACCCAAAGGCTTGGGAGTTCATTTTCCTTCCAATTTCAATCCTTAAGACATTTTTCATCTTCTAAGATGAATTCTCATCTTTTCCTTCATCAGATTTCTAAACAATAAAGTGGGTATCTTTGAAATCACCACCATAATCTGACCTATCTTCTTACCTTTCTAAATATCTAATTTTTTTCTTTTTTCAATAATATTAACATTGTAAAAACTAATTAGTTTTACCACTATCTTCACAATCCTCATAGACATATGTTTAGCATTTTTTAAATAAATTTTAATATACTTAAACAAATGAAAAATAAATTACATATTATTGTTCTACACTCTATTCTATTCACTTAAAAAAACTCATTTTTGATAATTTTGATGGAAGTTATGCTTTGCACATACCAAGATATTAGTATGCAGTCACTTCAATAATTCATTAAAAAAAATTACTCATCAGAAAATTAGACAAAAATGCACAACTTCTAGATATAATTCTTAACTATCATCCTACCAAAGGGTTTTGCAAAATACTAAATATAAATAGGCATATTATGTTGCACATGTTAATAGCTATGTTATATTTTCTCATAAAATCAAGTACTATTTTTTTTGTGCATGGGATTTGACCCACCTAATTTTATCTATTTTGTAAAAAATCTAGTAGCTTATAAAGTAGATTCAAAATACTACAATTTATAGTTTTTACATGTACACATCTTGTCATTTTGAGTGGATGATGCTTAAATGTCTCATCCAAGTTTAGGGTTACCCAATTTCAAGAAAAAGGTGTCCACTTATACCCCCCTTTTTGTACATCATCTAGATGCACTTATCCATTAGTTATGTTTATTTTCATTTCAAGTAAATAAGTTCAAAACATGCATGTGTTTACTAAGTTGGTAAATCGCAAGGACAAATTTAATGTGAATAAGTATAATAGTTTAAAGGATATTGATACACCACCCTCAGCCCCTCATCCTAAATAATCCATAAAATTATAATTTAATTATAGATATGATTTGAGAAGTGCAATTATAAAAATATAATTTCTTACATTAAATTTTACACAATTAGCTCAAACTTAATGTTCCATATGAAAGCATTTGTGCATGATACTAAAATATTTCATAAAAAGCCTAAAAATTTAAAGGCCCTAAAAATGTATTGATTTCATATTATATTTAAAATATTTTTTTGCAAAGGTTTATAAATCCTTTAAGTAAATGATTTAGTGTGCAAGTATGGAAATGCTTAAACATTCATGAACATAAAGTAGCAATCATTAGAATGTATGAAGGTGTATTGGTAATGTTGATGAATGTAGGTGATTGAAATGAAACATGTTAAAGAAAAAAATAGAATTGTGGAAGAATATTCTTATTATCAAGGACAACATAGTAGAAATGAAACATGTAGTCTCCATTACTAGTCCTAACTAAATTGATCCAGTTAAAAATCAATCTACAAAGTACTTCTTAGTTGTGATCATAGATATGGTGGAACAAATAAAACTACTCCATATTCTACTTGAAAGTTATCATCACCCTATCTATAATATCATGACAATTTCTAGAAACCTATTTATGATATACCCATTTCTCTAGTGTCTGAGAAAATGGAAAGCAAGGGAGCCATGCCTCATGAATGGTTTTGTCTTCCCAAAAAGAATCTTCATTTAAAAAAAAAAATCACGTCAAGCCAATCCAATATTTAAGGTGAGTTATCTTTATTTATTTTTCATAATATTGACCTCTTCTCACTTTATTTTCTTAGTAACATTTAGCATGGCTCTATAGTAAACCATCTTTTTTAGTCTTAGCACTTCAAAATTGTTCCCTTCTATTTTTTAAAATTTTATTTTCCAATAGCATAACACAATTTCTAGTTAATATTGGAAGAGAATTAAAAGGTTTTTAAATGAGATTGTACATGCACCATTATTACATAACATAAATCTGCAACATTAGTACATAATCCTAGAGGGGTGCTTCACCCCTACCATGGGTACCATTTTCCTTTTTAAAATATGTTAAGGCATGGTGAGATGATTAATTTCCCTTTCTCTATCCTCCTCTCTAATTAATAGCATTTCAAATGGGGATAATTTACCTATTCACCAAGGCCTTATTTTTTCTTGTATTAACATGTTTTCTCTCATCATCCTAGCTTGGGTAGATGTTTTCCTAGGAACGAAAGTCCCCCTCACAACCCTAGATCCTGTGCCATCATTGAAGAATTTGTTTCCTAAAAGGTTCTTAACAAAGCCCTTTGGAACTCTAAAATAAAAGGTAAAATTCACAAAAAGACCAAGGTTTTTAAAGGAAAAGACCACACCCTTGAGGAATCCTTATAATTTAAGACCCATGTGAAGTGAAATAATGCTTATGTTAGGCTTAGTCTTGTAGGAACCCCTAAAAAGAGTAGAATTTTTAGAAGAAATAATTGAAGTGGATAAGTAGAATTTAAAAGGTAATTGAGTTGGTGAAGAGGAAGATAAGAAATAAAAATTTGAGTTGATTTTGGGGGAGAGAAGGTCTACTAGCCTAAGAAACAAAAAAGGTAAGAACTATAAGATGGATAGTAGAGAGGATACTCATAATGAAGAGGTGATATATGAAACTAAAGTGGAGAAAACTCTAGAAAAAAGGGGAATACCACTATTGAAGATGATGTATTCAAAGAAGAAGACATTGGGGTGATAGATGATGAGGAACATGACTCCTAGGAGGCTCATATCGAGGTTGACTTAAGGATCATAGAGGAGGTCTAGTTGCCCAAATTTTTAGTGGA
The DNA here is from genome assembly GCA_028749045.1 of Cupressus sempervirens. Taxonomy (NCBI): domain Eukaryota; kingdom Viridiplantae; phylum Streptophyta; class Pinopsida; order Cupressales; family Cupressaceae; genus Cupressus; species Cupressus sempervirens. The sequence goes on along the minus strand of CM053783.1, from coordinate 602,201,544 downwards.
TAAGAAAAGTAAAGAAAAGGAGAATTCTATGTCCTCTATGAAAAATAGGATTGATAATGTAGAAAAGGACTTTACTAAAAAGATTAAGGAGCTTGAGGAAAAAATTGATGGCCTAAAATTTTCTTTTTGAGTTCTATAATAGGTATCAATCTCAGTGTTATAGTCTCCTCTATTTGCAAGGTTTAGAAGGAAATGATGAGGAAGGCCATGTTTGGCACCATCACTACAAAGAGAAAACTCAAGAACGATGATATTCTTAAGGAAAATAATTATGAGGAGGTGAAGAACCTGAAGGATGTCACTAATTGGATGGAAGACCTCAAGTTCTGTAACGCCCCGCCAAGGGATCCAAAAGAATTAACCTAAAGTTTCACTAAGTTTGCTAAACATTTTTTTTTTTTTTAAGTAAGAAAGTATAACATACACATAAAACACATAGTAGTGGAAGCAATAACATTAAATCATCGACAAACATACATTGTAAGTTACATTTCTTAAAGATCCCAAGAAGTTGAGTCACGTTTAAATTTAATTAATTCTAAGTCTAACAACTATCACATACATATGAAAGAATAATCAAAAATTCCAATGTCCATAATATACATTTGTTCTAAATGCTCCTTGGAAAATTAATTCGGAATGCTCAATCATCCACTGTACATGTCACAGGGTATGAAAGGCTTAAAAGAATATACATATGTAAAGATCAAGATACAACATCCTCAAATCCATGATACAAAGTACAGTAAAAATATATGAAACTATTCACCATACATGATACATCCATACATCCATAATGATAAAACATCTATCATAAAATCTAACCATCCATCATAATAATCCAAGAACATAGTGAAGGTAAATGCCAATCACGAAATCTCTAGCCACGGTGACCACAGAATGGATCTCAATGGTAAGAGTAAAAGCACTACCACCCGACTGCGTGGAACCTAAATGGTCCACTCCCACCGCGCTAAGGAGATAGTATCAAGTCCCAAATAGGATAACAAAACCTATAATCATAAATACTCTCTAAGTCCATGAAATCCTATAAGTATGCTAACTCAAGGGTTCCTAAAAAGATCGACATCTAAATCCCAGAGGAACCACACGACAAGTAGGAAACCTAATATGCAAGCGGGAAAGTGTCATCGCAAAAGTCACGTAGAAGTTACCCGAGCAATCCCTTAGGAATCTCGGGTCCCTATTGATCCTGCGGCGACTAGTATCCTCTCGTATTGACGAGGCATACTATGGAATGCAAGGTCGTAACCAAGCATCCTCTCTACCCCATCCTAGTCTGTACTAGCACTCATGGCATGGGAGAGAACATACAATTATCTTGTTAGGTTCATTTTCTCTCATTTAGTGTAAATGTTTTCACTTATTAAAAATGACTTACAATGGGTTTCTCAAGGCAGCCTCTTAGGGCTCCGACCCCCATTGCAAGCCACTTCCTGACTCTACACATAGATAACCTACCCTAGCTCATGAACTCGTAAATCAAAGAATCATAATAAAACCACCTCAGTCCTATACGAGCAACTGAAAAACATCATAAAAAAATAATCCACAAAATTACATCAGTTCTTCATGACCAACAAATAACATCAAATAGTAATCATGTAATCATGACAGTTCTCTATCAGCAACTGAAGGCATCAATGATAAGTCACAAAATCCAATGGTTCTCCAATGAGCAACTAGAAAGTAATACAAGTATAACTGATCGAGACTCAGAAATGGTTAAGTTAGGTATTCTCAAATACATACACCTCAGCTTCACACAAGGAAACTGGAAAGCAATAACAAACAGTAAACACAATCATGTCATAGAGCACTTCATCACATTACCATGGTCGGGTTAAGAAAGATTGAGACCAATTCATCATGACATCACATTCACAACCCCCGAGCCTCTGGTAACAACCTAAACTGGTCAACGCTAAACCAATCCCAAAACATTCAAAGTACAAAGACAACATCAAAGTCTCAGAGATTGGATCTGAAAGTATATTATTTGAGTTAAGGTAAGGTTTATATTTCAGTTTAATGTCAAATTCAAGTAACAAAGTTTTCACAACTACCCTTTACGAATAACCCATTTCTATAATAACTTTCATTAAATCCATAATCCAAATCTATAATTTACTCAAATAATATTCATTATTAATTAACTTAATTAAACTAATTAAATTAATCAATAATTGCCTGTTCTACTTACTTATCTTAATCTAATCACTAATTGTTAATTTATTAATTTTATACCAAAATTAATAAATTAAGATTTACAACTATGTTTATGCATTTAATATTTATTTATTAAATATTAATAAAGTTAAAACTATTATTAATTTAAAATATATTATAATTTTATTAATTAAAAATTTTAAATAATAAAATTTGTTTTTACAAAAATTAAAAATTAAAATTATATATAAAAAAAAAGTGAATTAAACAAAGTTGTTTTGTTTTTATTTTTTTAAATTAAAACAAACGTTTATAGCCTGTCGGCTTGGCCGCAGGCCTGCGGTCGCAGGGCCTACGGCGGCAGGTACTCTGTACCTGCCGTCCGAGTACCTGCGACGTAGGTACTGTCGGCCTCCGACAGTGGGGGGCGGGTACGGGGTGATTCCCTCCACCCCCCCACTATATATTATTATATATATATTTTATATATATATATATATATATTTAATTCAATATAAATAAAACAAATCCATTTTTTAAAAAAAATTAGTTTTGTTTAATTTTCAATAAAACAATTTTTTTTTTTTTAAAGAATATATATATATATATATATGATATATATATAGATATATATATATATATATATATATATATATTTATATCTAGAACTTTCAATTTCTTTAAAACAAAACCCTTACTAAATTAAATCTTAATTTCTAAATCAAGAAAACAAGGGTTCTAATTAATTCATCCAGTCTCCATGGATATAGAAATTATTGACGAACAATTAATAACTTCAAAATATTGAAAGCTTAAAACTTTCATCACAGAGAATTCAGATCTACAAACCCCAGACACGAGGAAGGCAGGAAGGGATAATTGCATATTTAATGGATAATCAAAAACACAAGACCCTACCTGATCCTGACGCTACTATGCAATCTCCAAGAACTTGTATGCGAATTTGCTCCTCTCAATAACCTTCTCCTGGAAAACTTTCTTGGTATCAGCCTTCTGAAATTTGCTTCCAAAAATTGTCTCCCAAAAATTCCCATCCAAATTCATCTATCTCAAAAATGAACCCCCAATGTTGTGATAAGCAATTTCTCCTCAAATCGGGGCACTAATTGTGCGTTTACCCGAGAAGACTCTTTGCACAACTCAGTTAACTCCAAATTAACCTTTATTATCTTTTCTTATTCTTTTGCATTCAACTTTCATGCACATTAAGTTGAATTATTAAATAACTTTATTTAAAATTCCACTTGACTTCTATTCTTAATTAATTTATTACTTTAATCTTATGTGCACTTTTAAGAAATTAAAATAACATTATTAATTTTTATAATTTAATCTTTTAATTTAATTCTTATATTTAAACTCATGTTTAGATCATGCGATCTAGAATTCTTAATAAATTAATATCTTTCAACTTTTAATTTATTTTAGAACTTAATTGATAACATATTTAATTAATTTAAATAACAATAATATTTAGCATTTATTTAAAAATGACTCCAAATATATTATTATTAAATTAAATAAATATTATCCTGTTCTAAATTTATCTTTGAACTTTAATCTCCAACTTTAATTCTTTTATTTAATTAATTAATTAATTAAATATAAAGATATCATAATAATTCTCTATTAAATTAAATCATTAATTAATCTTTTTTTTTAATTAGACTTAATTAATAGAAAATACACCAAGGACTCATAAAGCAACATACGAAAACCCATCATAGAGAAATACATACCAAAACAACAAAAAGGGTTATAATCACGAAATTACATCATTTGATGCATTTGGAGGGTACTTAACTCAGACACTTGTCCTAATTATCAATTAGGACAATTGGCTAAAGGGTTTAGGATTTGGACTTAAGAGTTTATCTCCCTTCTCTTACCATTGAGATAGTGCGATAGGGTATGCTCATCCTGAAAATTCAGGGAAGTCGATACCCGGTACCTGCAACCTGCATAAAATCCACGCATGTACAAACACAATATTCTAAGCTAAATAGACAATGGCAGGAAGTGGTGCATCTTGTAGATCCCGACTAGCAGGTGACTACGACTCCCTTCCTTAACCATATCAGAAACACCATACATAAATAAAACAAAACGCACACCATACACATGCAGTATGGGGTAAGTATCCATAAGAAGCACATGGAATAATAAACCATCTAACTAATCATCATCGATAACTAAAACCATTGAATAATCATCATACATGCATGAAATATAGAGTACCAAGTAATCTCATCATATAATAAACTGAGTGTAAACATCATCTGATAATCTCTAAAATAATAATACTAATCATCAAACATAAATTGGCCTAAAAGAGTTTGGCAATCATATCTTAAATGTAACTCGAAAATGTAGACTAGGGGCAGGCACTACATCCACCCCCCCTAGACTTAGGCTTACTCTTGGAAGTCTATAAACAAATAGGGATATAAATCCCATAATCTAGATGCATCCTCCCATGTAGCTGAAGAGTCATCAGTAGGGTCCCATTGGACCCTTACCTGCTCTATGGTTCGAGCCCTGAGGGTCAACTCCCGCTGCTCCAGAATACGTATTGGCTCCAAAGCCAGCTGCCCGTCCTCTACCTGCAATGCATTCCAATCAAGAATATGTACAACATCAGGAATATACTGTCTAAGTACTGAAACATGGAAAACATCGTGAATGCGAGCAAGGCTGGGCGGTAAAGCAAGATGATAGGCAACTGGACCAATCCTCTCAAGAATATCGAATGGTCCCACAAAGCAAGGTGCTAGCTTTGAGCCCTTTCCATAACGGATCAGACTCTTTCGCGGATGCACTCTCAAGAAAACCTTCTCTCCCACAGCAAACTGCTTATCTGACCTATGTGCATCAACATACTTCTTCTGCCTACCCTGTGCCATTGTCAAGTGCTCTTGGATACGCACCACCTGTTGCTCCATATCACGAAGCATCTCTGGGCCCAACAGGATGCGATCCTCAAGGCTATCCCAACTCAAAGGTGTACAACAAGGGCGTCCATGTAAGGCTTGGAAAGGTGCCATGCCAATAGAACTGTGATACCCATTGTTGTAAGAAAACTCCACTAGGTAGAGATAGTCCTCTCAATGAGTTTGCCTATCCATCACGTACATCCTCAACATATCTTCGAGAACCTGATTCACTCTCTCCGTCTGCCCATCTGTCTCTGGGTGATATGCTAAACTGAAATTCAGCTGCACTCAAAGATCATGCTGTAGTGATGTCCAAAATGCAGAAGTAAAAACATGATCCCTATCCGAAATGATCTTTCGGGGAATACCATGTAGTCTCACAATGTCACGCATGAAGACATTAGCTACTGAAGCTGCAATGTAGGAAGACCTGATTGGTGCAAAATGTGCCACCTTGGTCAACCAGTCAACGGTGACCATGATAGCATCATGACGACGAAGAGTCATAGGTAATCCTACTATGAAATCCATAGAGATGATGTCCCACTTCCATGAAGGAACGAGATTCGGTTGCAAAAGTCCTGCCGGATGCTGGTGTTTTGCCTTGACTCTCTGAAACTCAAGACATCTAGCCACAAAATTAGCAATGCCGCGCTTCATCCCGAACCAATAGAATAAATGTTGCAAATCTGCATGCATCTTCTTGACACCTGGATGTGCCAAGTAAGGTGCACGATGGGCCTCTGATAGGATCAATATGCGAAGCTCATCTAGTAGCGACACATAGATCCTTCCTGAATGTCTCAAAAGGCCATCTAACTCTAGGACATAGCCCGAAAACTTACCCTCCAAGGGTCTCCCTGAATTGATCTCACTGCACACCTCCAGATACCATGAATCAGTGGGGAGTGCCTGAAGTATCTGACACCTCAAATCGACACTAAGAGTCATAGATGATATCACATGTTTCCTGCGACTCAAAGCATCAGCTACAACATTCTCCTTCCCTTGGATATACTTTACCTCAAAGTCATACTCGCACAAAAAATCCATCCGACGTCTTTGCCTAGCATTCAGATTAGGCTGCGTGAATATGTACTGAAGGCTACGATGATCGCTATGTTGTTCAAATCTGTGTCCCAACAAGAAATGTGTCCATCTCACTAAGGCATGAACTACTGCTGCTAACTCAAGGTCATGTGTAGGATAATTCAACTCATGATCCTTGAGTTTGCATGATTCATATGCAATCACTCGACCATTCTGCATTAGAACTGCTCTAATACCCTTAAGGGAAGCATCCGTACACACCATGAAATCACCTTCTGGATTAGGTACTGCTAAGATCAGTGCACTGGTCAGAAGCTCTTTGAGTTTCTGAAATGCTTCTACAAACTTTTCTGTCCAAAGAAACTTCTTTCATTTCCTCTGAAGGGAGGTAATAGGGTGTGCTATTCTGGAGAAGTTTTGAACAAATCTGCGATAATACCTAGCTAGACCCATAAAACTACTAATTTCTGACACAGTAGTGGGTGCAGGCCAATCTACTATTGCCTGGATCTTTGCAGGGTCTACAGAGATACCTTCGCCTGAAATAACATGTCCCAAATACTGTATCTCTGATTGAAAGAAAACACACTTTGCCGCATTGGCATAAAGTTGATTATCTCTCAAGCACCGCAAAACTAAACTCAAATGTTCCTCATGTTCCTTTTGGGACCTAGAATATATCAGAATATCATCGAGAAACACAAGAACAAATCTATCAAGATAGGAATGGAACATCCCATTCATTAAGCACATGAAAACTGATGGAGCGTTCGTCAGCCCAAAGGGTACCACTGTGAACTCATAATGCCCGTAGCGAGTTCGGAAGGCGGTCTTATGAATATCAGCCTCCTTGATGCGAAGTTGATGGTATCCTGACTTAAGATCAATTTTAGAGAACACTGTAACCCCCTTGATCTGATCAAATAAATCATAAATCCTTGGTAAAGGATACCTGTTCTTTATTGTCACCTTATTCAGCTGTCTGTAATCAATGCAAAGGTGCAAAGAACCATCCTTCTTCTTCACAAAGAGCATTGGAGCTCCCCATGGTGATACACTAGGTCGAATACTACCCTTGGCCAAAAGTTCCTCTAACTGCAATCGCAACTCACTCAGCTCTTGAGTGGTCATATGGTAAGGAGCTCTAGAGATAGGTTCCGCTCCTGGAGTGAGCTCAATGCTAAAATCAATGTCTCTCTTCGGAGGCATGCCTGGAATCTCACTCGGAAAGATATCAGCATACTCCTATAAAATAGGGTGATCTAGGGTCTTCCTCATACATTCTTCCTCATCTAGCTCATTTATTGTAACGAAAAATACCTGACATCCCTTACGAAAGCTTCACTTTAGTTGCATAGTGGAGATCATCTATAGGGATATAGGCCTCGGTATCCCCACAATTTCAACATCCTTCCCTTGGTCATCCTGACACATAATGGTCTTCTTTCTGCAGTCTATACTAGCCCTATGAGAGCCAAGCCAATCCATACCTAAGACCACATCGTAGGAGCCAAGAGGAATAACTCGAAAATTGACTGAAGTCTCAAACCCTCCTATGCGAAGTCCACACTTATGAACTACAGAATCTGTGGAAACTTTAGCGCCTGAGGCTAGTTCTACTTGCCAACCATGATCTTGCTTAACCGACTCTAGCTTACACTTATCAACTAGAGATGGAGAAATGAAAGAATCTGTAGCACCTAAATCAAATAATACAGAGAGAGGTGTACCTCAGATAGCTCCTGTAGTCTCAACTACTGTCCCCTAATGGTCTGCCTGACAGTGATCCACCGTTGCGAATACTCTATGAGATCCACTTGCATTTCTGACTATAGGCTCAGATGCTGCTGGCCTGGGTCCTGAATACTGAGATGCTCGCTGTGGGCAGTATGCTACAATATGACCAATCTGTCTACACAAATAACATCCCGTGCCTCTACCAGATCCTCTCCCTATAGGTGGTGCATTCGACCGCTGGTGGCTACCCCTGCTAGCAAAAGACTGGCTGCTCTGTGCAGGCCGAGATTGCTGATTCTGTCTATTACGTTGAGCATTGCGATTGATCCTAGAGTTGGATCCACCGCCACCACTCTGTGCCTGAGGGTAAAATCCCTTATGCTGCTGAGGCTATTGCTGAGAATACTGATTCCTCCTAGGGAAGGGAGGCTTCCTGATTCCACCGGAGTTGTGGTTGCCCTTAGATCCTGCTATAGTAGGTGCTCCCACAAATCCTCCTTGCCCAAAGTGGACACTCTGCTCTACTAGGATAGCTTGATGTACCACATCCTTGAGGGTCCTAGGCTCAAATACCTTAACACACCCAATAAAATGGTTGTTCAAGCCTCGAATGAAATGTTGTGCCAACTATGTTGGGTTGTCACTGAATCCCAAAAAAGGCATGAGCTCATAGAACTTGCACTCATACTCTACAACGGTCATAGTGAACTGTCTCAGGTTATGGAACTCATCTGCTCTATGCTGCTTCCATTCCTCTGGTAGGAATCACTCATGAAAACTCTCTAGGAAAATCTCCCAAGTGACACTACCCATGTCAATGCCCAACTTCTTCCCCTCAATAGTCCACCAGGTGACCCCAAATAACTCTAGATTGGTAATGGAAAACCTCGCTTTGACATTACTGTCAAAGTCCTGCATAGCAAAAATCCTGTCAAGGGCAATAAGCCACTGCTCAGCTACATACCCAGAACCTTGCCCATTAAAGGGCTTGATCTTGGACCTCTGAAGATCCTTCATCTGAGAAGATACTATGGATCTATGTCGATCCCTCTAAGGACTCCTAGATCTGCATCTATGCTCATGTCCAACCTGGTGTGCTCTATCCTGGTCAAGAACAGGAGGTAAGCGATCAATAAGGGTTTGCATCATTTGCCTCAGATCAACCTCCTCAGAGTTGGCATGTCCCTCTTCATGGTTCTCTTCCCGATGCTCACTGACATGCTCTTCCCTATTCTCTTCCTGAATGGGGCTCTCATGGATAGACTCATGAACACTAACATCTTTGCCTCGTCCATGGCCTCTGCCACGGCCAAGGCTACGGCCCCTAAAGGAAGATCTCATCCCAGATACCATCCTACAATAATATCCAAGACACAAGATACTAAAATAACCATGAAACATACTACTGAAATACATAGATAAAAGACACATGTTTTGCAAACAAGATATTTTCAATTTTCAGTTTACCTATAATTTCAGTTTAAGTATAATTTCAGTTTTGAAGTTTTGAGTGTTGAAGTATGAAAAAAATAGGTAACTAATAGTTTATATACTGTTTAAGTTCAACTAGTTTCAAGTTTTAGTTTAAGGTTTGCATTTTTATTCAACTAGTTAACACTAGTGGCGTTCCAATATACCCAGAGCTCCCAATGTAGAAACCTAGCTCTGATACCAGATGTAATGCCCCGCCAAGGGATCCAAAAGAATTAACCTAAAGTTTCACTAAGTTTGCTAAACATTTTTTTTTTTTAAAAGTAAGAAAGTATAACATACACATCAAACACATAGTAGCGGAAGCAATAACATGAAATCATCGACAAACATACATTGTAAGTTACATTTCTTAAAGATCCCAAGACATTGAGTAATGTTTAAATTTAATTAATTCTAAGTCTAACAACTATCACATACATATGAAAGAATAATCAAAAATTCCAATGTCCATAATATACATTTGTTCCGAATGCTTCTTGGCAAATTAATTCGGAAAGCTCAATCATCCACTGTACATGTCACAGGGTATGAAAGGCTTAAAAGAATATACATATGTAAAGATCAAGATACAACATCCTCAAATCCATGATACAAAGTACAGTAAAAATATATGAAACTATTCACCATACATGATACATCCATACATCCATAATGATAAAACATCTATCATAAAATCTAACCATCCATCATAATAATCCAAGAACATAGTGAAGGTAAATGCCAATCACGAAATCTCCAGCCATGGTGACCACGGAACGGATCTCAATGGTAAGAGTAAAAGCACTACCACCCGACCGTGTGGAACCTAAATGGTCCACTCCCACAGCGTTGAGGAGATAGTCTCAAGTCCCAAATAGGATAACAAAACCTATAATCATAAATACTCTCTAAGTCTAGGAAATCCTATAAGTATGCTAACTCAAGGGTTCCTAAAAAGATCGACATCTAAATCCCAGAGGTACCACAAGACACGTAGGAAACCTAATATGCAAGCGGGAAAGTGTCATCGCAAAAGTCACGTAGAAGTTACCCGAGCAATCCCTTAGGAATCTCGAGTCCCTACTAATCCTGAGGCCACTAGTATCCTCTCGTACTGACGAGGCATACTATGGAATGCAAGGTCGTAACCAAGTGTCCTCTCTACCCAATCCTAGTCTGTACTAGCACTCATGGCATGGGAGAGAACATACAATTATCTTGTTAGGTTCATTTTCTCTCATTTAGTGTAAATATTTTCACTTATTAAAAATGACTTACAATGGGTTTCTCAAGGCAGCCTCTTAGGGCTCCAACCCCCATTGCAAGCCACTTCCCGACTCTACACATAGATAACCTACCCTAGCTCATGAACTCGTAAATCAAAGAATCATAATAAGACCACCTCAGTCCTATACGAGCAACTGAAAAACATCATAAAAAGATAATCCACAAAATTACATTAGTTCTTCATGAGCAACGAATAACATCAAATAGTAATCATGTAATCACGACAGTTCTCTATCAGCAACTGAAGGCATCAATGATAAGTCACAAAATCCAATGGTTCTCCAATGAGCAACCAGAAAGTAATACAAGTATAACTGATCGAGACTCAGAAATGGTTAAGTTAGGTATTCTCAAATACATACACCTCAGCTTCACACAAAGAAACTGGAAAGCAATAACAAATAGTAAACACAATCATGTCATAGAGCACTTCATCACATTACCATGGTCGGGTTAAGAAAGATCGAGACCAATTCATCATGACATCACATTCACAACCCCCAAGCCTCTGGTAACAACCTAAATTGGTCAACGCTAAACCAACCCCAAAATATTCAAAGTACAAAGACAACATCAAAGTCTCAGAGATTGGATCTGAAAGTATATTATTTGAGTTAAGGTAAGGTTTATGTTTCAGTTTAATGTCGAATTCAAGTAACAAAGTTTTCACAACTACCCTTTACGAATAACCCATTTCTATAATAACTTTCATTAAATCCATAATCCAAATCTATAATTTAGTCAAATAATATTCATTATTAATTAACTTAATTAAACTAATTAAATTAATCAATAATTGCATGTTCTACTTACTTATCTTAATCTAATCACTAATTGTTAATTTATTAATTTTATACCAAAATTAATAAATTAATATTTACAACTATGTTTATGCATTTAATATTTATTTATTAAATATTAATAAAGTTAAAACTATTATTAATTTAAAATATATTATAATTTTATTAATTAAAAATTTTAAATAATAAAATTTGTTTTTACAAAAATTAAAAATTAAAATTATATATAAAAAAAAAGCAAATTAAACAAAGTTGTTTTGTTTTTATTTTTTTAAATTAAAACAAACGTTTATAGCGCGTCGGCTTGGCCGCAGGCCTGCGGTCGCAGGGCCTGCGGCGTCAGGTACTCTGTACCTACCGTCGCGGTACCTGCGATGCAGGTACTATCAGCCTCTGATAGTGGGGGGCGGGTACGGGGTGATTCCCTCCCCCCCCCCCACTATATATTATTATATATATATTTTAATTCAATATAAATAAAACAAATCCAGTTTTATTTTAAAAATTAGTTTGCTTTAATTTTCAATAAATTTTTTTTTTTTTTTTTTAAAGAATATATATATATATATATATTAATTTTTATATGTAGAACTTTCAATTTCTTTAAAACAAAACCCTTACTAAATTAAATCTTAATTTCTAAATCAAGAAAACAAGGGTTCTAATTAATTCATCCAGTCTCCATGGATACAGAAATTATTGACGAACAATTAATAACTTCACAATATTGAAAGCTTAAAACTTTCATCATAGAGAATTCAGATCTACAAACCCCATACACGAGGAAGGCAGGAAGGGATAATTGCATATTTAATGGATAATCAAAAACACAAGACCCTACCTGATCCTGATGCTATTATGCAATCTCTAGGAACTTGTATGCGAATTCGCTCCTCTCAATAACCTTCTCCTAGAAAACTTTCTTGGTATCAGCCTTCTAAAATTTGCTTCCAAAAATTGTCTCCCAAAAATTCCCGTCCAAATTTGTCTATCTCAAAAATGAACCCCCAAAGTTGTGATAAGCAATTTCTCCTCAAATCGGGGCACTAATTGTGCATTTACCCGAGAAGACGCTTTGCACAACTCAGTTAAGTCCAAATTAACCTTTATTATCTTTTCTTATTCTTTTGCATTCAACTTTCATGCACATTAAGTTGAATTATTAAATAACTTTATTTAAAATTCCACTTGACTTCTATTCTTAATTAATTTATTACTTTAATCTTATGTGCACTTTTAAGAAATTAAAATAACATTATTAATTTTTATAATTTAATCTTTTAATTTAATTCTTATATTTAAACTCATGTTTAGATCATGAGATCTAGAATTCTTAATAAATTAGTATCTTTCAACTTTTAATTTATTTTAGAACTTAATTGATAACATATTTAATTAATTTAAATAACAATAATATTTAGCATTTATTTAAAAATGACTTCAAATATATTATTATTAAATTAAATAAATATTATCCTGTTCTAAATTTATCTTTGAACTTTAATCTCCAACTTTAATTATTTTATTTAATTAATTAATTAATTAAATATAAAGATATCATAATAATTCTCTATTAATTTAAATCATTAATTAATCTTTTTTTTTAATTAGACTTAATTAATAGAAAATACACCAAGGACTCATAAAGCAACATACGAAAATCCATCATAGAGAAATACATACCAAAACAATAAAAAGGGTTATAATCACGAAATTACATCATTTGATGCATTTGGAGGGTACTTAACTCAGACACTTGTCCTAATTATCAATTAGGACAATTGGCTAAAGGGTTTAGGATTTGGACTTAAGAGTTTATCTCCCTTCTCTTACCATTGAGACAGTGCGATAGGGTACGCTCATCCTGACAATTCAATGAAGTCGATACCCGGTACCTGCAACCTGCATAAAATCCATGCATGTACAAACACAATATTCTAAGCTAAACAGACAATGGCAGGAAGTGGTGCATCGTGTAGATCCCAACTAGCAGGTGACTACGACTCCCTTCCTTAACCATATCAGAAACACCATACATAAATAAAACAACACGCACACCATACACATGCAGTATGGGGTAAGTATCCATAAGAAGCACATGGAATAATAAACCATCTAACTAATCATCATCGATAACTGAAACCATTGAATAATCATCATACATGCATGAAATATAGAGTACCAAGTAATCTCATCATATAATAAACTGAGTGTAAACATCATCTGATAATCTCTAAAATAATAATACTAATCATCAAACATAAATTGGCCTAAAAGAGTTTGGCAATCATATCTTAAATGTAGCTCGAAAATGTAGACTAGGGGCAGGCACTACATCCACCCCCCCTAGACTTAGGCTTACTCCTAGAAGCCTATAAACAAATAGGGATATAAATCCCGTAATCTAGATGCATCCTCTCATGTAGCTAAAGAGTCATCAGTAGGGTCCCATTGGACCCTTACCTACTCTATGGTTCGACCCCTGAGGGTCAACTCCCACTGCTCCAGAATATGTATTGGCTCCAAAGCCAACTGCCCGTCCTCTACCTGCAATGCATTCCAATCAAGAATATGTACAACATCAGGTATATACTGTCTAAGTACTGAAACATGGAAAATATCGTGAATGCGAGCAAGGTTAGGTGGTAAAGCAAGATGATAGGCAACTGGACCAATCCTCTCAAGAATATCGAATGGTCCCACAAAGCGAGGTGCTAGCTTTGAGCCCTTTCCATAACGGATCGGACTCTTTCGCGGATGCACTCTCAAGAAAACCTTCTCTCCCACAGCAAACTACTTATCTGACCTATGTGCATCAGCATACTTCTTCTGCCTATCTTGTGCCGTTGTCAAGTGCTCTTGGATATGCACCACCTGTTGCTCCATGTCACGAAGCATCTCTGGGCCCAACAGGATGCAATCCTCAAGGCTATCCCAACTCAAAGGTTTATGACAAGGGCGTCCATATAAGGCTTGGAAAGGTGCCATGCCAATAGAACTATGATACCCATTGTTGTAAGCAAACTCCACTAGGTAGAGATAGTCCTCCCAATGAGTTTGCCTATCCATCACGTACATCCTCAACATATCTTTGAGAACCTGATTCACTCTCTCCGTCTGCCCATCTGTCTCTGGGTGATATGCTGAACTGAAATTCAGCTGCGCTCCAAGATCATGCTGTAGTGATGTCCAAAATGCGGAAGTAAAAACATGATCCCTATCCGAAATGATCTTTCAGGTAATACCATGTAGTCTCACAATGTCACGCATGAAGACATTAGCTACTGAAGCTGCAGTGTAGGAAGACTTGATTGGTGCAAAATGTGCCACCTTGGTCAACCGGTCAATGGTGACCATGATAGCATCATGACGACAAAGAGTCATAGGTAATCCTACTATGAAATCCATAGAGATGATGTCCCACTTCCATGAAGGAACGAGATTCGGTTGCAAAAGTCCTACCGGATGTTGGTGTTCTGCCTTGACTCTCTGAAACTCAAGACATCTAGCCACAAAATCAGAAATGTCGCGCTTCATCCCGGACCAATAGAATAAACATCACAAATTTGCATGCATCTTCTTGACACCTGGATGTGCCAAGTAAGGTGCACGATGGGTCTCTGATAGGATCAATATGTGAAGCTCATCCAGTAGCGGCACATAGATCCTTCCTGAATGTCTCAAAAGGCCATTTGACTCTAGGACATAGCCGGAAAACTTACCCTCCAAGGGTCTCCCTGAATTGATCTCACTGCACACCTCTAGATACCATGAATCAGTGGGGAGTGCCTGAAGTATCTGACACCTCAAATTGACACTAAGAGTCATAGATGATATCACATGTTTCCTGCGACTCAAAGCATCAGCTACAACATTCTCCTTCCCCTGGATATACTTTACCTCAAAGTCATTCTCGCACAAAAACTCCATCTAATGTCTTTGCCTAGCATTCAGATTAGGCTGCGTGAATATGTACTGAAGGCTACGATGATCGCTATGTAGTTCAAATTTGTGTCCCAACAAGAAATGTCTCCATCTCACTAACGCATGAACTACTGCTACTAACTCAAGGTCATGTGTAGGATAATTCAACTCATGATCCTTGAGTTTGCGTGATTCATATGCAATCACTCGACCATTTTGCATTAGAACTGCTCCAATACCCTCAAGGGAAGCATCCATACACACCATGAAATCACCTTCTGGATCAGGTACTGCTAAGATTGGTGCACTGGTCAGAAGCTCTTTGAGTTTCTGAAATGCTTCTACACACTTTTCTGTCCAAAGAAACTTCTTTCCTTTCCTCTGAAGGGAGGTAATAGGGTGTGCTATTCTGGAGAATTTTTGAACAAATATGCGATAATACCCAGCTAGACCCATGAAACTACTAATTTTCGACACAGTAGTGGGTGCAGGCCAATTTACTATTGCCTCGATCTTCGCAGGGTCTACAGAGATACCTTCGCCTAAAATAACGTGTCCCAAATACTGTATCTCTGATTGAAAGAAATCACACTTTGCCGCATTGGCATAAAGTTGATTATCTCTCAAGCACTGCAAAACTAAACTCAAATGTTCCTCATGTTCCTTTTGGGACCTAGAATATATCAGAATATCATCTAGGAACACAAAAATAAATCTATCAAGATAGGAATGGAACACCCCATTCATTAAGCACATGAAAACTGATGGAGCGTTCGTCAGCCCAAAGGGTACCACTGTGAACTCATAATGCCCGTAGCAAGTTCGAAAGGCGGTCTTATGAATATCAGCCTCCTTGATGCGAAGGTTATGGTATCCTGACTTAAGATCAATGTTAGAGAACACTGTAGCCCCCTTGATCTGATCAAATAAATTATCAATCCTTGGTAAAGGATACCTGTTCTATATTGTCACCTTATTCAGCTATCTGTAATCAATGCAAAGGTGCAAAGAACCATCCTTCTTCTTCACAAAGAGCACTAGAGCTCCCCATGGTGATACACTAGGTCAAATACTACCCTTGGCCAAAAGTTCCTCTAACTGCAATCGCAACTCACTCAGCCCTTGAGTGGTCATACGATAAGGAGCTCTAGAGATAGGTTCCGCTCTTGGAGTGAGCTCAATGCTAAAATCAATGTCTCTCTTCGGAGGCATGCCTGGAATCTCACTTGGAAAGACATCAGCATACTCCTGTAAAATAGGGTGATCTAGGGTCTTCCTCGTAGATTCTTCCTCATCTAGCTCATTTACCGTAACGGCAAATACTTGACATCCCTTACGAAAGCTTCACTTTAGTTGCATAGCGGAGATCATCCGTTGGGATATAGGCCTCGGTATCCCAAAAATTTCAACATCCTTCCCTTGGTCATCCTGACACATAATGGTCTTCTTTCTACAGTCTATACTAGCCCTATGAGAGCCAAGCCAATCCATACCTAAGACCACATCGTAGGAGCCAAGAGGAATAACTCAAAAATTGACTGAAGTCCCAAACCCTCCTATGCTAAGTCCACACTTATGAACTATAGAATCTATGGAAACTTTAGCACCTGAGGCTAGTTCTACTTGCCAACCATGATCTTGCTTAACCGACTCTAGCTTACACTTATCAACTAGAGATGGAGAAATAAAAGAATCTGTAGCACCTGAATCAAATAATACAGAGAGAGGTGTACCTCGAATAGCTCCTGTAGTCTCAACTACTATCCCCTGATGGTCTACCTGACAGTGATCAACCGCTGCAAATACTCTATGAGATCCACTTGCATTTCCGACTGTAGGCTCAGATGCTGCTAGCCTGGGTCCTGAATACTGAGATGCTCGCTATGGGCAGTATGCTACAATATGACCAATCTGTCCACATGAATAACATCCCATGCCTCTACCAGATCCTCTCCCTATAGGTGGTGCATTCGACCGCTGGTGGCTACCCCTGCTAGCAAAAGACTGGCTGCTCTGTACAGGCCAAGATTGTTGATTCTGTCTATTACGTTGAGCATTGCGATTGATCCTAGAGTTGGATCCACCGCCACCACTCTGTGCTTGAGGGTAAAATCCCTTATGCTGCTGAGGCTGCTGATGAGAATACTGATTCCTCCTAGGGAAGGGAGGCTTCCTGATTCCACCAGAGTTGTGGTTGCCCTTAGATCCTGCTATAGTAGGCACTCCCACAAATCCTCCTTATCCAAAGTGGACACTCTGCTCTACCAAGATAGCTCGATGTACTGCATCCTTGAGGGTCTTAGGCTCAAATACCTTAACACCCCCAATAAAGCGGTTGTTCAAGCCTCAAATGAAATGTTGTGCCAACTGTGCTGGGTTGTCACTGAATCACAAAAAAGGCATGAGCTCATAGAACTTGCGCTCATACTCTACAACGGTCATAGTGAACTGTCTCAGGTTATGGAACTCATCTGCTCTATGCTGCTTCCATTCCTCTGGTAGGAATCGCTCATGAAAACTCTTTAGGAAAATCTCCCACATGACACTACCCATGTCAATGCCCAACTTCTTCTCCTCAATAGTCCACCAGGTGGCTCCAAGTAACTCTAGATTGGTAATGGCAAACCTTGCTTTGAAAATACTATCAAGGTCCTGCATAGCAAAAATCCTGTCAAGGGCAATAAGCCACTACTCAGCTACATACCCAGAACCTTTCCCATTAAAGGGCTTGATCTTGGACCTCTGAAGATCCTTCATCTGAGAAGATACTATGGATCTATGTCGATCCCTCTGAGGACTCGTAGATCTGCATCTATGCTCATGTCCAACCTGGTGTGCTCTATCTTGCTCAAGAACAATAGGTAAGCGATCAATAAGGGTTCGCATCATTTGCCTCAGATCAACCTCCTCAAAGTCGACATGTCCCTCTTCGTGGTTCTCTTCCTAATTCTCACTGACATGCTCTTCCCTATTCTCTTCCTGAATTGGGCTCTGATGGATAGACTCATGAACACTAACATCTCTGCCTCATCCATGGCCTCTGCCATGGCCAAGGCTACAGCCCCTAACGGAAGATCTCGTCCCAGATACCATCCTACAATAATATCCAAGACACAAGATACTAAAATAACCATGAAACATACTAATGAAATACATAGATAAAAGACACATGTTTTGCAAACAAGATATTTTCAATTTTCAGTTTACCTATAATTTCAGTTTAAGTATAATTTCAGTTTTGAAGTTTTGAGTGTTGAAGTATGAAAAAAATAGGTAACTAATAGTTTATATACTATTTTAGTTCAACTAGTTTAAATTTTTAGTTTAAGGTTTGCATTTTTATTCAACTAGTTAACACTAGTGGCGTTCCAATATACCTAGAGCTCCCAATGTATAAACCTGACTCTGATACTAGATTTAACGCCCGGCCGAGGGATCCAAAAGAATTAACCTAAAGTTTCACTAAGTTTGCTAAACATTTTTTTTTTTTAAAGTAAGAAAGTATAACATACACATCAAACACATAGTAGCGGAAGCAATAACATGAAATCATCGACAAACATACATTGCAAGTTACATTTCTTAAAGATCCCAAGACGTTGAGTCACGTTTAAATCGAATTAATTCTAAGTCTAACAACTATCACATACATATGAAAGAATAATCAGAAATTCCAATGTCCATAATATACATTTGTTCTGAATGCTCCTTGGCAAATTAATTCAGAATGCTCAATCATCCACTGTATATGTCACAGGGTATGAAAGGCTTAAAAGAATATACATATGTAAAGATCAAGATACAACATCCTCAAATCCATGATACAAAGTACAGTAAAAATATATGAAACTATTCACCATACATGATACATCCATACATCCATAATGATAAAACATCTATCATAAAATCTAACCATCGATCATAATAATCCAAGAACATAGTGAAGGTAAATGCCAATCATGAAATCTCCAGCCACGGTGACCACGGAACGGATCTCAATGGTAAGAGTAAAAGCACTACCACCCGACCGTGTGGAACCTAAATGGTCCACTCCCACCGCGCTGAGGAGATAGTCTCAAGTCCCAAATAGGATAACAAAACCTATAATCATAAATACTCTCTAAGTCTAGGAAATCCTATAAGTATGCTAACTCAAGGGTTTCTAAAAAGATCGACATCTAAATCCCAGAGGTACCACAAGACACGTAGGAAACCTAATATGCAAGCGAGAAAGTGTCATCGCAAAAGTCACACCCGAGCAATCCCTTAGGAATCCTGGGTCCCTACTGATCCTGCGGCCACTAGTATCCTCTCGTACTGACGAGGCATACTATGGAATGCAAGGTCGTAACCAAGCGTCCTCTCTACCCCATCCTAGTCTGTACTAGCACTCATGGCATGGGAGAGAACATACAATTATCTTGTTAGGTTCATTTTCTCTCATTTAGTGTAAATGTTTTCACTTATTAAAAATGACTTACAATGGGTTTCTCAAGGCAGCCTCTTAGGGCTCCAACCCCCATTGCAAGCCACTTCCCGACTCTACACATAGATAACCTATCCTATCTCATGAACTCGTAAATCAAAGAATCATAATAAAACCACCTCAGTCCTATACGAGCAACTGAAAAACATCATAAAAAGATAATCCACAAAATTACATCAGTTCTTCATGAGCAACAGATAACATCAAATAGTAATCATGTAATCACGACAGTTCTCTATCAGCAACTGAAGGCATCAATGATAAGTCACAAAATCCAATGGTTCTCCAATGAGCAACCAGAAAGTAATACAAGTATAACTGATCGAGACTCAGAAATGGTTAAGTTAGGTATTCTCAAATACATACACCTCAGCTTCACACAAAGAAACTGGAAAGCAATAACAAACAGTAAACACAATCATGTCATAGAGCACTTCATCACATTACCATGGTCGGGTTAAGAAAGATTGAGACCAATTCATCATGACATCACATTCACAACCCCCGAGCCTCTGGTAACAACCTAAACTGGTCAACGCTAAACCGACCCCAAAACATTCAAAGTACAAAGACAACATCAAAGTCTCAGAGATTGGATCTGAAAGTATCTTATTTGAGTTAAGGTAAGGTTTATGTTTCAGTTTAATGTCGAATTCAAGTAACAAAGTTTTCACAACTACCCTTTACGAATAACCCATTTCTAAAATAACTTTCATTAAATCCATAATCCAAATCTATAATTTAGTCAAATAATATTCATTATTAATTAACTTAATTAAACTAATTAAATTAATCAATAATTGTCTGTTCTACTTACTTATCTTAATCTAATCACTAATTGTTAATTTATTAATTTTATACCAAAATTAATAAATTAATATTTACAACTATGTTTATGCATTTAATATTTATTTATTAAATATTAATAAAGTTAAAACTATTATTAATTTAAAATATATTATAATTTTATTAATTAAAAATTTTAAATAATAAAATTTGTTTTTACAAAAATTAAAAATTAAAATTATATAATAAAAAAAAGCGAATTAAACAAAGTTGTTTTGTTTTTATTTTTTTAAATTAAAACAAACGTTTATAGCCCGTCGGCTTGGTTGTAGGCCTGCGGTTGCAGGGCCTGCGGTGGCAAGTACTCTGTACCTGCAACGCAGGTACTGTTGGCCTCCGACAGTGGGGGGCGAGTACGAGGTGATTCCCTCCCCCCCCCCCATTATATATTATTATATATATATATTATATATATATATATATATATATATATATATATATATTTTTTTTTTTTTTTCTTTTTTTTAATTCAATATAAATAAAACAAATCCAGTTTTATTTTAAAAATTAGTTTTGTTTAATTTTCAATAAAACAATTTTTTTTTTTAAAGAATATATATATAAATTTTTATATCTAGAACTTTCAATTTCTTTAAAACAAAACCCTTACTCAATTAAATCTTAATTTCTAAATCAAGAAAACAAGGGTTCTAATTAATTCATCCAGTCTCCATGGATACAGAAATTATTGACGAACAATTAATAACTTCACAATATTGAAAGCTTAAAACTTTCATCACAGAGAATTCAGATCTACAAACCCCAGACACGAGGAAGGCAGGAAGGGATAATTGCATATTTAATGGATAATCAAAAACACAAGACCCTACCTGATCCTGATGCTATTATGCAATCTCCAAGAACTTGTATGCGAATTCGCTCCTCTCAATAACCTTCTCCTGGAAAACTTTCTTGGTATCAGCCTTCTGAAATTTGCTTCCAAAAATTGTCTCCCAAAAATTCCTATCCAAATTCGTCTATCTCAAAAATGAACCCCCAAAGTTGTGATAAGCAATTTCTCCTCAAATCGGGGCACTAATTGTGCATTTACCCGAGAAGACTCTTTGCACAACTCAATTAACTCCAAATTAACCTTTATTAACTTTTCTTATTCTTTTGCATTCAACTTTCATGCACATTAAGTTGAATTATTAAATAACTTTATTTAAAATTCCACTTGACTTCTATTCTTAATTAATTTATTACTTTAATCTTATGTGCACTTTTAAGAAATTAAAATAACCTTATTAATTTTTATAATTTAATCTTTTAATTTAATTCTTATATTTAAACTCATGTTTAGATCATGCAATCTAGAATTCTTAATAAATTAATATCTTTCAACTTTTAATTTATTTTAGAACTTAATTGATAACATATTTAATTAATTTAAATAACAATAATATTTAGCATTTATTTAAAAATGACTCCAAATATATTATTATTAAATTAAATAAATATTATCCTGTTCTAAATTTATCTTTGAACTTTAATCTCCAACTTTAATTCTTTTATTTAATTAATTAATTAAATATAAAGATATCATAATAATTCTCTATTAAATTAAATCATTAATTAATCTTTTTTTTTAATTAGACTTAATTAATAGAAAATACACCAAGGACTCATAAAGCAACATACGAAAACCCATCATAGAGAAATACATACCAAAACAACAAAAAGGGTTATAATCATGAAATTATATCATTTGATGCATTCGGAGGGTACTTAACTCAGACACTTGTCCTAATTATCAATTAGGACAATTGGCTAAAGGGTTTAGGATTTGGATTTAAGAGTTTATCTCCCCTCTCTTACCATTGAGACAGTGCGATAGGGTACGCTCATCCTGACAATTCAGGGAAGTCGATACCCAGTATCTGCAACCTGTATAAAATCCATGCATGTACAAACACAATATTCTAAGCTAAACAGACAATGGTAGGAAGTGGTGCATCGTGTAGATCCTGACTAGCAGGTGACTATGACTCCCTTCCTTAACCATATCAGAAACACCATACATAAATAAAACAACACGCACACCATACACATGCAGTATGGGGTAAGTATCCATAAGAAGCACATGGAATAATAAACCATCTAACTAATCATCATCGATAATTGAAACCATTGAATAATCATCATACATGCATGAAATATAGAGTACCAAGTAATCTCATCATATAATAAACTGAGTGTAAACATCATCTGATAATCTCTAAAATAATAATACTAATCATCAAACATAAATTGGCCTAAAAGAGTTTGGCAATCATATCTTAAATGTAGCTCAAAAATGTAGACTAGGGGCAGGCACTACAAGTTCCTAGTTGAAGACCAAGAAAATGCTAAGAAACTTTAGTGGTATTCCCCTCTTGAGGTTTTATAATGTCAGTGCTACTAGAGTTAACAAAACCTACAAAAAATAAAGTTAGGATCTTAATAATAACAAATATTAGTATACTTTCCCACCCTCTAGCCTAAACCCAAACCTTAAAAATATCTCTAGATTGAGTTTCCTAACCCTTAGTTATTCATCCATGTTTTCTATAGTGCACCCCTTAAGGGTCACATTTACATATGTTGGCATCATCAAAATATTCTTACCATTATATTTCCTTGGGCATGTTGGTTAGATAAAGATAAAATTTTATGCATACCAACATTATAGAGGCCATATTCTTTTAGGTAGTGTTTAACCAAATGGGTATTTCACTCACCTTTGTTAATTTCCTTAGGCATGTTGGTTAGATGGAGATACAATTTTACACATAACAACATTATATAGGCCATAGAATTTTAGGTGGTGTTTGGCCAAATGGGCATTTCACCCACCTTTGATACCAACACTATATGTCTATATCTATCGTGTCAACTAAATGGTTGATTATACCCATCTCTGATATTGACACTGAGACTTTGTGATCTACTTCATTGTGTCAACCAAATGGGAGGTTACACCCATCTCTAATACTGCCACTATAGATATTATGATAAAATATTCTCCCCATAAGAGATTTCATTCATCAAGTAAACTTTAATGAACATTAAGATTATTTATTAATAAAAAAAGGGACTATCTTGATCTTAAACCATTAACTAGTAAGCCATGTGTGTTATATGTTTCAAATTCCACCATTACATATACATATGTATATATTTAAATTATCCACAAGTATGATTCATTAATATAAATAAATTCATAAATATAATTAAAAAAATATAATCCACAAAAATACATTGCTTACCTTCCTCTTTGTTTTGTCCATGTGGCTTCATCCTTAGTCAGCCCTTCAGTGAATTATTCCTTCTAGATTATCTCAACTCTTTATTTACTTTTAAATTCCTCCCTTTTTTATTATAAGGAAAGGATAAAATGTACTTTCTTTTAATTTCTTGTTTTCCAAGAGTGACAACCTTTCTTAATACAAATCTTTTGAAAAGTCACAACACTTCATAGTTATGCATACCAGCATTATAGAGGCCATATCCTTTTATGTAGTGTTTCACCAAATGGGCATTTCACCCACCCCTATTAATTTCCTGAGGCATGTTGGTTAGATGGAGATACAATTTTATGCATACCAACATTAAAGAGGCCATAGCCTTTTAGGTGGTGTTTGGCGAAATGGGATTTCATCTACCTTTGATACCAACACCATATGTTTGTATCTATCAAAGCAAATGGGTGATTATACCCATCTCTAATACTGACACTGGGACTTTATGATCTACTTCACTGTGTCAGCCAAATGGGAGGTTACACCCATCACTGATACTACCACTATAGAAATTATGATAAAATATTCTCCCCATAAGATATTTCATTGATCAAGTAATCTTTAATGAACACAAAGATTATTTATTAATGAAAAAGGGACTATCTCGATCTTAAACCATTAACTAGTAAGCCATGTTATTATCCATTTCAAATTCCACCTTTATATATACATATGTATATGTTTAAATTATCCACAAGTATGATTCATTAATATAAATAAATTCATAAATATAATTAAACAAATATAATCTACAAAAATACATTTCTTACCTTCCTCTTTTTTTTTTTTAATGTGGCTCTATCCTTAGTCAACCCTTCAATGAATTATTTCTTCTATATTATCTTAACTCTTTATTTACTTTCTAAAATTCTTCACTTTTTTATTATAAGGAAAGGATAAAATGTACTTTATTTGTTTCATATTTTCCAAGAGTTGCAACCTTTCTTAATACAAATCTTTTGAAAAGTCAAACACTTCATAGTTATGCATACCAACATTATAGAGGCCATATCCTTTTAGGCAGTGCTTTGCCAAATGGGCATTTCACCCACCTCTGTTAATTTCCTCAGGCATGTTGGTCAGATGGAGATGCAATTTTATGCATACCAACATTATAGAGGCCATAGCATTTTAGGTGGTGTTTGGTCAAATGGGCATTTCATCCACCTCTAATACCAACACTATATGTCTGTATTTATCATGTCAACCAAATGGGTGGTTATACCCATCTTTGATACTGACACTAAGACTTTGTGATCTACTTCACTATGTTAGCCAAATGGGAGGTTACACCCATAATTGATACTACCACTATAGAAATTATGATAAAATATTCTCCCCATAAGAGATTTCATTGATAAAGTAACCTTTAATGAACACTAAGATTATTTATTAATGAAAAAAGGGACTATCTTGATCTTAAACCATTAACCAGTAAGCCATGTGTGTTATCCATTTCAAATTCCACCTTTACATATACATATGTATATGTTTAAATTATCCACAAGTATGATTCATTAATATAAATAAATTCATAAATATAATTAAACAAATATAATCGACACAAATACATTTCTTACCTTCCTCTTTATTTTTTCAATGTGGTTCTATCCTTAGTTGGCCTTTCAGTGAATTTCTTTCTAGATTATCTCAACTCTTTATTTACTTTCTAAAATTCTTCCCTTTTTTTATTATAAGGAAAGGATAAAATGTACCTTTTTTGTTTCTTGTTTTCCAAGAGTCGCAACCTTTCTTAATACAAATCTTTTGAAAAGTCAAAACACTTCATAGTTATGCATACCAACATTATAGAGGCCATATCCTTTTAGGTAGTTCTTAGCCAAATGGGCATTTCACCCACCTCTGTTAATTTCCTCAGGTGTGTTGGTCAAATGGAGATACAATTTTATGCATGCCAACATTATAGAGGTCATAGCCTTTTAGGTGATGTTTGGCCAAATGGGCATTTCACCCACCTCTGATACCAACACTATATGTCAGTATCTATCATGTCAGTCAAATAAGTGGTTATACACATCTCTGATACTGACATTGAGACTTTGTGATCTACTTTACTATGTCAGCCAAATGAGAGGTTACACCCATCTCTACTACTCCCACTATAGAAATTATGATAAAATATTCTCCCTATAAGAGATTTCATTGATCAAGTAACCTTTAATGAACATTAAGATTATTTATTAATAAAAAAGGGACTTTCTTGATCTTAAACCATTAACCAATGAGCCATCCGTGTTGTCCATTTCAAATTCCACCTTTACATATTTAAATTATCCACAAATTTGTATGCTTAAATTATCAACAAGTATGATTCATTAATATAAATAATTTCATAAATATAATTAAACAAATATAATCTAGAAAAATATATTTCTTACCTTCCTCTTTGTTTTGTCCATGTGGCTCTATCCTTAGTCAGCCTTTCAGTGAATTATTCCTTCTAGGTTATCTCAACTCTATATTTAGTTCCTAAAATTCTTCCCATATTACTATAAGGAAAGTATAAAATGTACTTTTTTTGTTTCTTATTTTCCAAGAGTCACAACCTTTCTTAATACGAATCTTTTGAAAAGTTGCAACACTTCATAGTTATAATCCTTTTGAAAAGTCACATCACTTCATAACTAAAATCATTTGAAAAAGTCTCAATACTTTATAGTTACAATATTTTTGAAGTCACAACTATTCATACTTATGATGCTTTCAAAGGTTCACATTTATTTAATATCATTGATACCTTTTCAGAAAGTCACTTCCCTATTTTCTTCATATTACTTTCCTCTTCCACTTATCCTTCTTGAACTCCTACTTCTCTTCTTTTCCCCCACTCTAAACTAAACTATTCTCTCTTTTATATCTTTATTTTAAGGACTCGTGTCTATTTGTTAAATAGCTCTTAACTTTCATTAGATTTAGTTAATTTATATTATTCAATATTATATTATTTATTTACATACTTTTTATTTTATTTTTTATTATTAAATTCTATTTATAAAGTTAACATAGTTTCTACAATATTATCTTTTGTATTAAATTTGAATTATTTATTTATTTATTTGCATGATATTATTATCGTTATTTAAAATACTAAATATTATTTCATTGATAATATAGATTAAAATTTTATTTTTATTTTTGTATTTTAGTATTAGTTTTAATTTAACTATTAGGATTATTTATTTAATAAAAATGTATTATCTAATTATTATTAAAAAAATTCTTTATCATTACTTATGTGTCTTGTGTTTTGATACACATCCTTAATACTTATACATTTTTTGTTGATCTCCACTCCTACTGGGGCTTGAAGACTTTTTCTTTCTTTACTAGTTATAGTAGTTTAAGTAATGGTGTTAAGGATAAATATGTAAATTAGTCTTCAAACTTCATGGTTTTTGATTAATTTTGTTCTAGTGGGATTTGTGTTGTTTGGGCTTGAATTGACCCATTCTATTGTTTGACTATAATGGCCCAAAGTATTTATGGGTGTGTTGTAATGCTTTTACATAGCCATGACCCTTTTCTAGTCTTTTTTAATAAAAAAACATTAGTACATAACATAAATGC
Source organism: Cupressus sempervirens (assembly GCA_028749045.1). Classification (NCBI taxonomy): domain Eukaryota; kingdom Viridiplantae; phylum Streptophyta; class Pinopsida; order Cupressales; family Cupressaceae; genus Cupressus; species Cupressus sempervirens. Next base: position 602,173,928 of record CM053783.1, on the reverse strand, counting down.
ACAACTAAGAGGCATAAGATGACTCTATACTTTAAATTTGAACTAGCAAAACTAAATTAATAAAATAGTTATGTGCTCCATTTTGATAATTTCAAACCCTTTTCTTTCAATTTTAAAAAATAAATATTAAATTATTAAATGTTCTTATTGTAAAAACTAATAAAAAATTCATATACACCTAAAAAATATAGATTAAAAAGAATACTAAATAAATTAATTTGAGATAAGGTGAAGGTATTATCTTCACTAAATAAGTATACATGCTTGGTGAATTGTGATTGCAAAACAAGTCCAAATCTTAGAATGCAACAACTTCTATTTACTTGTGTGCATTGTTGTATACTAGTTAGATTCTTATTAGTACTTGTTGATAGGCTAAGTACTATTGTGATACTTTTTGAATTTTACACTTTGATCATTGATTAATTTTTTTGCTTTCTACATGTTTGAAATAATCATCCTTAAAATGTCCTTATCAAACTATTACATTGCATATTATAGATGAAGTTTTTTTACATTACAAGTTTTTCAAAATAGTTTTCTATGTGAACTCATTTACCTCTTATATTGGCCCGATGATGAATCTTAAAACTAATACTTTTTACGATTGGTTTTCTATTAAGCTAATGTGATTCATTAATGTTTAATAATTTTTTGAATGTAAGTGAGTTAATTTAGATTTTTATATTTTAGTGTAGATGCTTAAAATCATCCCTAAACACTATATTAATTAATTTTAATATTGCTCGTGACATTGTAATTAGTTAATTATATTGCTCACATTCTTCTACTTATTTAATTAAATTATTTTAATTAAATGAGTTCATTCTCCTAAGTATTTAAATTTAATTTAAATACTCCTAGCCTTAATGTGTTAGATTAATTTAACACATGATCCTCCATGTCTCCCCCTTTTTAAATAAATTTTATTTATTTAAACCCTCACATCCTATTAATTCCTCTAAACTCATGATTAAATTAAATCTCATTTAATTTAATCTCAATCCTATCCTAAATCCCTTTCTAAAAACCTTTTAGCTCCTAAGAGTTTGTTAACACATAAACCTTCCTCTTCATTTATGCCTCTTACACCTCTTACACATTTGTCCCCCACAAACATTAAAAGCTTTTTTTTAGCTTTTGCATGGCTTGTCCTCTAGCCCATGTGTCTCTCTTGTGGCACCTATGTGGAGGCCGCCTCACCAAGCCCTCCCTTAAGCTTATAAATAGAGGCCTTGTCTCAAGCATTTGCATCTCCCATCATTGCATTGTTATCTTGCCATTTTGAGTCTAGGATCTTCATGCTAAGGGTTTTGCATTGTAGTTTGATTTTCATAGAGATTTCTAGGATCATACTAAGAATTTGGTAGCTAATTTAGTTTGCATCATGCATTGTTAATCTGGTTTCTACATGCATTTGTAGTTTCATTCTAGTTTCCATTGTCATCATAGTTTTTAGATCTAGTTAGTTTTTTCATTGCATGTCATCTTCAGCCTTGCATGCCTTCAAGAATGGCTCTCTCCATAGCCAATTCTTGAGGTATTCTTCATCTCATTTAGTCCAGCTTCATATCTTACTTGCATGCACACTTGCACTCACTCATTCAAGAGATTCACTCCATTGTTGTGTTTGGGAGAGCACACCAATAGGGCCTCTCATGGGTGCCTTTGTTGAGCTATAGAGGTTGCTGGAAGGTTGGATTTGTTGGTTGCTTAGGGTTGCAAAACCCAAGAAAACATTAGTTGATATTTATTCCTTGCATTTTTTATGAATGCTTGATGCATGTTGAAGGTTTTAAACTAGTGTTTGTTTGTTAACCCAGGCTTCTTACAGGTCTGATTTTCTAGCACACATTTTTGGCACGCCCGATGGGACCCACTTCATGGGTTCAAACTAACTATCTAAGATGTTTTGGAGCATTTTGTGAGTTTTCAAGCTTGTAGGTTGAAGAAGCACTTGGAGATCAAGTTTCATGAGGAGCCTTTAATCAAGCCAAGGAGCCTATCATCATTTTGGAGAGCATAAGGGAAGTCTTTTGACATATAACACTTTATATTTTATTTCATATTGCTCTATTTTCAAGTTCTAAAAGTGTATATACCTTGAATATATCTCTTTGCTAATGGAAAAAAATTATTATATATATATATACTCCTTTTTTGTTAATATATAAATTGTTTGAAAAGTGTGGGTTATTTTATTTTATTGTATTTGTGCTTTTTTTTTCCAAAAATCATTTAAAAGCATTAGTGTTTATTTAAAAATTAAAAAAAAGTGTTTTAACTCTTTTCTTTTTTTAGCCGTGGCACCACCCGCGAGTGGCGCAACTGCCGCCACAACCCCCAACTCTGCTTTTCCCTCCGATGGCTCAACCTTTCCCCACCGCCGCAGCGGCCACTGGCTCTCCTTCTCCCTCTGGTGGTTCCCCCTTTCCCCACTACCACTGCGGCCCCCGACCCTCCTTCTCCACCCGCTAACGGTGCAAAACCCCAATGTTTCTCCCTTCCTCCCATGCCTCATTGCTTCCTCCCTTCTCTGCACTAGCCACTGCCACCCATTGTTAACCCGCCTTTGCTCCCCTCTTTTGTGACCCATGCTGCACCTTTTCCATTCATGGCCACTCACCCTCAGCCGGTCGTTCCTACCTCCGCTATCTGCAATCTCACCTCCCATCTGCCCAGCACTACACTCACCCATTGTTGTCGCTCCTCTCTCGAGCTCCCACCTGCATCCCTACTCCTGTAGTCATGTGCCACCACCCTCTCTGACCTTGCTGTTGCAACCAAAACCCTCCCTTCTACCCTCTATAGCCTTTCCTCCCCTCCGCACAGCTCCCTTCCTTCACCTGTGTGTAGTAACCCTAGCTACCACTGCTTCAACCCCTTGATGCCACCATCCCTCCTCCGCCCACCCTTTGCTTTGACCTAATTTCCCACCCCCTTCTTTTTTATTTTTTGTTTTTCATTTTTCGTCTTTCAATTAGCCTTTTAAAAGGAACATTAAATTTATCTTTTTAATAAAATAGGGGATTTCACTTTTTTTTTAATGTGCAAAAAAAATAAAAATTGCTTGATGTTCTCCTAACCATCAAATTTTTGCTCGCAGGTCACTGATGTCAGCACTGCATCAGCAATATACATGCCCTTTTAGACCATAAGGAGCAATCTTCAATTTTTTGCTCATAACTTGAGCATACAAACTCCATTTTTGAAAAACAAAATATCGTCAAAAAGCTATTTCTAAGCCCATCATCATGGTGCTAGTTTCATGAGATTTTGATCCTATTTAGATCTCTCTTTTCTCTATCAAATACCAAATATTGCTTGCAGGTTGGTTTTTTTTGCTTTAATTTTTTTTTGGGAATGAACATGTATGCTTAGGCTAACAAACATTTGGAATTTGTGCTTAAAACAAACTCACACAATCTTGAATGCCTTAAGGAAATTTGATTTTATTTTCAGCAATCTGCATATTGCACACGCTTGATTTATCTTCTTGTTGACAAATTTACGCTTTCATTTATGTTGACGATGATTTCAAGTTGGAAAGAACATTGTATGCTTTAAACACGTGTGTCTTCAAGTAGATTACAAAACTTAAAGCTTCATTGGGAAAGAACAAGTATCTTTTAAACCCCAAGACCACTTACGTATTCTCTCCCCTCGCACCTTCAGGTGATCTTGGGTGAACAAGAAATTAGTGGTTTTGCTTTTCTTTTTTAGGAGGCCTGCTTGGGGATTTCATCACCCCTTGGGATGACCTCAACTCCAATATTCTGACAGAGTATAAAAATTGGGAGGTGAGTCAAAAGACACCTCTCTTGGAAGTGGAATATTGTCACTCTTGGCTAAGCTCCAAAGAACTTTATACCTTTGGGAAGTGAAGGAGGAGATTTGGGTTACCATCTCCCCCCAACTATGTGGCAGTATTTCCTTTCATCTACAGATTTGGGCCTCACGTACCTTGTGTATATTGAGGATGCCCTTTAGATAAGCCTTGTTCATTCTAGAGATAGCCTTATTAGGGTTGTTGGCATGTTAAGCATGCTTGTTCAAAACATTCAACACCAAAGCCAAAACATCAAACAAGTTCTAAAACAAGTGAAATTGTGACGTAACCTTTCATTGAGTGAGGTAGGTTAAGTGAGGTCTTCTTGACTCATGGTTACTTTGGTAGTTTTTATTTTGAAATTGCTTGAGTCTAGTCACATTTTATTGCAAAGTTTTTGGGTACTTGAAACTTGGGTCTTGTTTATTCTTGCCATGACTGATAAAGTCAACAAAGTCAAACATAAGAAAGTGAAGTTGTTTAAACCACCCGTCTACAAGGAAAGGAAAAACCTAGCACATGGTGACAAACAATTCTGATATGCAATCAAAGACATCCAAAAGGAAGAAGCTAGACAAGATTACTATGATAGAATTAAATACAATGGAAAACTTCAAAACTAGTCTACTTTCCCAGGAGCGAACCCAAGGTTTTTATTTCTAATAAACAAGGATTGAGTTAACTACATTGGTGACCACAACACTTTCATCTTTTCATATCTACTTCCATCCTTTCAAACTCCTAGTCTTCCATTTTCAAATTTTCTTCTAGAGAGCTTAAACCTTGAAACATCTTTTGACATTGCAACACTAGACCTTTCATCCATAAGAAAACATTTATCCTAATTACACTTTCTTATTTGAAGATCACAAGTCCATCTCCAAATAGTGAGTAAACAATTTGGTGTCCTATCTTCCCTACAAGATCACTAGACTATCTTTGGTAAGAGAAAGATATTATTATCCTCTAATCAAACTTTGTTTGCTAAACCACAATCTTTTGTAGTTGACCCTTTGATCACATAAGGTTGATAGCTCTCATCCTCATTTTCCTTTTTCTTCCATAATCTCTCACCCATTAACTTGATCACTCTTGCATGGTACACACATGATCAGGAAAGTTCACATTTAATCCAATGTCATGATTGGAGGAATCATTGAGGTAGGCAGAGATAGAGAATCCTTTTTCTCCACTCACAACTTCATTAGGGGGCACATTTCCCTCTAGTTCGAACCTTGGTAGGCCTAACTCCACATCCATGCAAGAACTAGAAGATCCCTTCCATAACACAAATTTGGGAGATAATGATGAGGAAGTATACCAAGATGAAGATCCTATTGATCCTAACGATGTACCTAGTGATGTTAAGAAATTCCTTGCAGATCCCTATAATGTGGAAATGATGGAGAAATCCATTAGGGAAAACAAAATTGAGATATTCCTAAATTTGGTCAAGGAAGGTGTTAATGTTCCCCCAAGCTTTGATGAGAACACTTTGTTTAGAAAAATTACAAAAGGTGGTGCACCCATGTTGCCCACTTCAAATTCACCTCCAACTTCTAGCAAAGGGAAAGAAACCATGATAGCAACTAGTGCTGTGACCACATCTAGCACTTCAACACAACCCACATTTCAATTGAGTGTAGAACATATTCAACAAATCATTAGTGTCATGCCCAATGTTACCACACATGCTAGTATTCCACAAAATACCTTGACAACTTCAACTATGGGATGCTTAGGCATTGGACAAGTGCCTACTCAACCAATGGAAATTCTAACACAACCAATGCAATCCTCTTATTTGAAAGTGCCTACCACTATGGTAAAGACATCTGTGCCAATTCCAACAACTGCATATCAATACATTGGCCAAAGTGGAATACCTCCACCACCTCACACTACATTTGGGGCTCCCTACAATTTAGGAGGTGGATTTATTAACCCCCAACAATCGTAAGTGCAACCTAATCAAGATTTGGCTCAAAAACTCTAGGAATTGCAAAGTTTGGTCCTTAACATGAACAATAAAGGGGTGAAGGATGTCTCTTTTGAGGAAATTTGTCCTTTTCCATTTGATCAAGCCATTAATATGGTACCATTTCCAACTGGTTTTGGAATTCCTAAATTTGACAAGTATACAGGGGAAACATATCCTATCACCCATCTCAAAGAATTTTCTATTTTGTGCCAAGAAGTAGCCTACAGTGATGACTATCTTAAGAGGCTCTTTGCGCAAAGTCTTGGAGGCCCCGCACTTGAGTGGTTAATGAATTTACCTAAGGGATATTTTACTTCTTTCAATGATTTGACAAGCAAGTTTATAGCACAATACTCTTACAACATTGAACACCATGCCTCATTGAGCGACTTGTGCAACACTAAACAATGAAATGGAGAAACTTTTGCCAACTTCCTACAAAGGTGGAGACATCTTGTTAATCGTATGCCATATAAAATTGAAGATTCCCATCTTTTGGATATATTTATCAAGAGTTTGATGCCCGAATTGTCTTTCCACATGAAAATGGCTAGCCCCAAAGACTTTTCCACTTTAGTCAAAAAGGGCAAGAATATTGAAAATGGACTTTTGGAAAAAGGTACTATCAAACATTATAGTTCATCATCCTCCAACAACGAGTCAAAAAACAATAGCAAACCCAAATTCTAGTCCAAGAATAAGGGTGTTATGCATGATGGTGTTACTAATGTCAAAAACCTTCAAGGAGGGAACAAAAACAATTACCACAATCAAAACAACAACAATTCAAATCATAACAATCAAGGAAATCGACAATCTCGTAATCAAACACAATTCTTTCCATGCAACAACAACTAAAATCGTGACTATGATTGAAATAGAAAGTTCACTAACTTTTGTGAACCATTGAAGGCCATCTTTCAAAAATTAGTGGATCATAACTTGATGGTATTTCCTAACACACGTCCTTTTGATGAAAATCAACCAAAGTCAAACTGGTATAGGGAAAACAAATATTGTAAATACCACCGTATCAAAGGACATGACACCAACAAATGTATCAGGCTCAAATTTTTTATCCAGAGTCTTGTTGATGATGGGGAAATTGAAGTAGAGGGAGGTCCAACCTCTAACGATGCTAAATTGAAGATATTTCAAAAACCATTTCCCGATCACAACAATGATAATAACAATACCAACAATGCAAATCAAGCATCCACATCAAATGCATTACCTTATGATTACTCTACTAACCACATATTAGGATTTGACTCCTTGTGTGGTCACATTGAAGAAGTAGATGCTCATGTAAATACACTTGTGATTGTGATGCCACCACTTGACAAGGAAGACTCACTTTGCAAGCTGCCACTCCCAATAACACTAATCCACCAATGCCACATGCGCCTGCTACGCCATCCACCTCACAAAGGCCCGCTTCTCACTATGATGTGTTGTCCCAACTAGGTAAGACTCTTGCACAAATATCCATTCTTGAACTTCTTACCACATCACCCATCCATAAAGAGATCTTTGAAAAGGCTCTCCTAGAGTCTCGTGTTCCTGAAAATATTAATGCTTCCCAATTCACTACTATGATTGGAAACCTTGCTACCCAACAACACCTTGTCTTCACAGACAAAGACTTCCAAGGTCCTCATCCCCACCATAATTTGTCACTCCACATTGAAGTCCTTATACAATGGCATAAAATAAAAAGAGTCCTTATAGACAATGGATCCAGTTTGAACCTTTGTACATTAAAAATGATCTATTTCTTGAGACTTCCAAAAGACCTCCTAGATATCAATAAAAGGATTACAATAAAATAATATGATGAGAGGGAAAGAGAAACAAAAGGCACCATCATGTTACCTCTCAAGGTTGGACCAGCTGTCATAAATACTGAATACCATGTCCTAGATTTGGATTTTCCATATAACATCTTTCTTGGTAGACCATGGATACATACACTCAAAGTGGTACGATCCACATATCATCAATGCTTAAAATTTCCTCACCAAGGAAGAGAGGTCACAATCCTAGGGGATCCCACTCCTTTTGCATTTTGTAAAAGATTGGAAGGTGCACCAACAAATTTTTGTCCAATCAGTAAATTTTTCAAATTCATACCAAAGTCTCTCATCATAACAGAATCACCTTCCACAGCAATGCCAGAATTAGCCAATGATGATTCCAATTCCCATAAAGGAAAATGGAAGGTGGGAGATACTAAGGTCAATAATACAAGGAAGAAGGTTACTTTGGTTGATTTAGGAATGGAAAAGTATAAGTTTGAAAATGCCTTGTGTGTTGGACAACTACCACTCTCCCCTCATTCCTTTGGAAAACCCTCACAATTTCCCCCTCTTGCCAACAAAGAGACTATGCATATTAACAAGACCACATTTGAGCATTGGGGTTCACTTAGTGATGAGCACATGGAAAATAATATCCTAGATTTGCTATATTATGATGGAAAAGATGAACCGGTGGAGTTCCCCAAAGATAAGTATGTTAAGGCTACTCCCATTATCAAAAACATGCGATATCATGGTATCAGCCTTGGACTAAAAGAAGATGGAATTAGAAAACCCTTAGAAGCTAATAGCTATCCTAAAGGATGTGGATTGGGCTCCATCAAACCTAAGGTATCCTTTGCTGACGACTATTGTATGGTTGAACCTGATTCTGAGACTAAAGAGGAGGAATTATTTGAAGTACCTTTCCAATACATTGAAGATAACCTAGATAACTATGTCCATGCCATTACCATAGATGACCTTTCATCCATTAACCTACCTCTCACCAATCCTGACATGATAGACTAGGACCTTCAAGATACACCACCAACTCTTGATATCTGTCAGTCTGATGAAGCAGTGATGGCCCTCTTTGGCCTTAAGAGTCTCCAAGATTATGAACATGAGATCTAGTACAATGAGGAAGCCTACTTTGGTAGCCAAGCCAACTCTCTTAGTCACAAAAGTGAAAAAGAAAATACAAATAAAAAAATAAAAGAAACATCCTCTAGTGAAAACTCATCTAGGGCACTTTTGGATGATGAAAAATATAAAATAAAGGATGCATCTTCTGGTGAAAACCTCTTAGAGGTGCTAGAAGAGGGAGAGCTTGACTTGCCATTTAGATCCCTACCACTAGAAAAGTTGCCTATTTTGAATGAAGACACAATTCCAGTCAATTTGGGAATAGAGGATAATCCAAGAATCACCTACATTGCTACTACCTTAAGTCTTGAGGAACAAAAAACCATGACTAAATTCTTGAAAAAGGGAAAAATCAATTTTGCATAGACATACAAAGACATGCCTGGCTTAGACACAGATTTGGTTGTACATCATTTGACAGTTGATCCCAAAATTAAACTAGTGAAGCAAAAGTTGTGCAAAATGCACCCTAAAGTAGCACTCCTAGTCAAAGCAAAGTTGCAAAAAATGTTAGAGGAAAAATTCACCCATCCTATTGACTATCCTGAGTGGGTATCCAATATTTTCCTTATAGGGAAAGCATCTGGGGGCATCCGTGTTTGTTCAAATTTTTGAGATTTAAATCTTGCATGCCATAAGGATGATTTTCCACTTCCTAAAATAGACATCATAGTGGATTTGACTACTAGACATGAGATGTTGTCTTTAATGGATCGATTTTTTGGTTATAACCAAATTAGAATTGCAAAAGAAGATCAACACAAAATGGCATTTACCACCCCATGGGGAACCTTTTGTTATCAAGTCATGCCTTTTGGCTTGAAAAATGTTGGTGCTACCTATCAATGCACAATGACCACCATATTCCATGATCTTCTACATGTCATAATGAAGGACTATGTTGATGATATCCTAGGAAAATCCAAGACAAGAGAATCCCACATTGATGTCCTTACCACTATTTTTGATAGGTTGGAGAAATACAAAGTGCACCTTAATCCTAAGAAGTGCGTATTTGGGGTCAAATTAGGCAAATTGTTAGGTTACATTATGTCAAGAAGAGGTATTGAGGTCGATCTAGCAAAAGTGAAGGCCATCATGGATATGCCTCCACCTACTACATTGAAACAACTTTGCAGTTTTCAAGAAAAGCTACAATCTATTAGGAGATTTGTGTCACAACTAGCAGATAAAGTCCATCCACTTCAGCATTTGCTTCGTAAGGGAAACAAGTTTCAATGGGATTGTCTATGCCAAAAAAAATTTGAAAAAATTAAGACATATTTGGCTAATCCTCCAGTTTTAGTACCTCCAGTTGTAGGATGACCATTGATTCTATACATTTCAGCTACTTCAATTGCCTTAGGAGAACTTTTGGCACAATTAGATGATAAGGGGAATGAGCAAGCCATATATTACCTCAATCGAACACTAGTCAGCTATGAGTTAAACTACACTACTATTGAGAGAGCATGTTTGGCTGTAGTCTTTTTTACACAAAAACTACGTCATTATATGCTTAATCATACTACATATCTCATTGCCAAGATAGATCCACTCAAGTATTTTTTATCAAAAGAAACCCTCATTGGTTGAGCAGCAAAATGGGTCCTAATTTTAAGTGAGTTCGACATTGTTTATAAGGATCATAAGGTCATTAAAGGACAAGTAATTGCAGATCAGCTTGTTGAAGCTCCTCTTGAAGATGACCATCCAATTGTAGCCAATTTTCCATATGACACAATTATGACCCTAGCCCCTACTACACCATGTAAAATTATTTTTTGATGGATCCTTTACACAAAAGGGATTGGGGGCAGAAATTTTGTTTGTGACACCACAAGGGGACCTCATTCCTAAGTCTGATAAAATCTCATTCCTTTGCACAAATAATATAGCTGAGTATGAAGGTTTAGTCATAGGACTACGCCAAGTAATCAAATGGAATATCAAAAACCTTCTTGTCTTTGGAGACTCACAATTGGTCATTAAACAAGTTACAGATGAATATCACACCAAGGATGAAAAATTGTTGCCTTACCGCAAAATAGTTGAGGACCTTAAGCAACATTTTATAGAGATTGTTTTTCAATAGATTCCAAGGACTAATAATAAAGTAGCAGATGCCATGGCTACTATTGCCTCTATGATTTCCATGGAAAACTATAGTCCTAAATGAGAGTTTCTCATTGAGAACCTTTTTACTCCTGCTTATGAGAAAACTAATTCAGAGTTGGTGTGTGAGATTGTTGGTCCTGAGTCTCCATGGTACACTGAAATCTTTGTCTATTTACATCACAAAACCATTCCCATAACCCTCACCCCAAATCAAAGAAAAACCTTTGTCTGCCGAACCGCCCGATATACCATCCTAGGTGACACACTTTTACAAAAACACTTTGATGGAACCCTTCTCTAATGCCTCAATTCAGATGAAGCTAGAATGGCATTAGAAGAGGTTCACCAAGAGATTTGTGGTGTCCACTCTATCAGCCTTATGTTAGCTAAAAAGCTTCTTAGGACAAGATACTATTGGCCCATTATGGAAGCAGATGCATATCAATTTGTGAAAAGATGTGTTCCATGTCAGTAGCATGGTGATTTGATACACACTCTCACCCAAGACCTTTAGCCCACCATCACCCCATGGCCCTTTTCCCATTGGGGATTCAATCTTGTTGGTCAAGTATACCCAAATTCCTCAAATGGCCACAAGTACATTATTGCCGCTACTGAGTACTTCACAAAGTGGGTCGAGGCTATCCCATTAACCTACATCATTGGAAAACAAATTTCCAAGTTCATCTTAAACTACATTATTTGTCATTTTGGTATACCTCAAGATATTATGACTGATAATGGAACCCCCTTCAAAAATCAAGAGGTTGCCACACTATGTAGAAAATTTAGAATTATCCAGCATTTTTCCACCAGATACTACCTCCAAGGCAATGGCCAAGCTGAAGCCACCAATAAAACCATTTTGAAAATCTTAAAGAAAATTGTTGATGCAGTTGGCCGTGATTGGCACATCCAAATTGCTCTCACCCTTTGGGCCTACTGTACCTCCATCCATTCCCCATAGGAGCCACCCCATTTTCCCTTTTCTATGGTTCTGAAGCCGTCTTGCCCATTGAAATTGAGATCCCTTCCCTGAGAGTCTCTCTAAAGAACCTGATATTCGAAGAAGAATACTGAGTTGCTCGCTTGCAAGAGCTGGCACTCCTTGATGAGAGATGACTCACTACCCTAAACCATCTCCATGTGTATCAAAATTGCCTTCAGATTTAGTATCACAAGAAAGTCAAGCAACGAGAGTTTGAAGTGAGTGACTTAGTTTTGCAGCATAATATGAAGAACCTCCAGAACTGTGAAAAGAAAGGAAAGTTTGAGGCAAATTGGCTAGGTCTGTTTATCATTACAGCCAAATATGGTTTTGGGGGATATCAGATTGCTACTCTAGAGGGAGATCTACTCCCTGAGCCTCTAAATATCCAGCATCTAAAGCAGTTCTATGCTTGAGCCTTTGTAGTTCCTATACAGTGTTTATAGTCCAACAAAATCCCTAAAAATTCATAAAATGTTCCTGAAAAAAGCCCTAAAAATTCATAAAATGTTCTTGAAAAAAGCCATAAAGAGCAGAAAAATTCCCTAAAAAAAGTAAGGTATTTTCCTTGAGGTTCATTTCACTTCACTTTGTTCCATTATTCCATTTCCCTTGTGCAAAGTCTGATCTAGCCTTTTGCATTTCATGCATCCAATAAAAGACCTCTTGTCTGCAAGGCTTCGTTTCACTTCCATGTTTGCAAGACCTCTAGTCCGCAAGGCATTTTTTTCTGTCAAGTGATTGTCATTCCCGTTACACTAAGCTTTTTCACAATAGTGACCACACTTGGACTCACAAAAAATCATCACTTGTGACTTAATTATTCAAGAAAATTGCTCACTTCACAGCCCTTGCCAAAAATGCACGATTTTACAATCATTGACATTTCAACTTGACACACTTTTATAGGATGAGTCCTTCCTATAGGTGACATTTTGACATTCACTTCTAGACATAAGGTTATTGGTAGGAACTGTGGACTGAATGACTACTTGGTCATGAGGTCTCTTTTTGGTTGATTTTATTTTTTGTGTGTTAATGACAACCTTTTATGGTGCACCTTAATCTCCCATATTTTGGTCCTACCAGAATGGCTCTCATTGACTACACATGTTTTGTGGTATGATCTATTTTTGGAGGCTTTATTTCATATGTTTTAGTTTTAGGTTATGTTAATGCATTGCGTAATGAGGGCAACAGGTTAGCACATGTCCCACCAAAGATCCCTAAAAAGACTTTGGGTGTGCCTAGACCTCTCCATTGCATATATTTGATTTGTTCCATTATGACTCTGAAATCTACATCTATTGTGTTGAGAGTCTAGTCCATGCAAAGGAATATTGTCATCTATGCTACTATAGCTTTTGATGCATAACTCCTCTTGCAATATCACAATAAAGTGTGCTCTCCCCTATGAACACAATTGAATCTCATGAATTCATGTAGTTAAGTTGCATTTAGATTAATCATTATCCACTTCATCCCACTTCATGTCAAGCTTAACAAAAAGTCAAACAAGGTCATCTTTTCAGCCTTTTCTCTTTCCCTTTTCCTTCTTGCATCTATTTTAAAGAAAATGTGGCAAAATATACTCATTTTCACCCCATTTCCTCGAGGGGGCACCCTCCTCCCTTGTCATCACTTCAGCACAACTCCTAGGACTCCTATCCTTCTCTGGGGCAACCTATGTTTTCTTTTCTTTGATATGATGTTATTCTGACATCACATCAAAGAGGGGCAAAATGTAGACACTTAAAATCATCCCTAAACACTATATTAATTAATTTTAATATTGCTCGTGACATTGTAATTAGTTAATTATATTGCTCACATTCTTCTACTTATTTAATTAAATTATTTTAATTGAATGAGTTCATTCTCCTAAGTATTTAAATTTAATTTAAATACTCCTAGCCTTAATGTGTTAGATTAATTTAACACATGATCCTCTATGTCTCCCCCTTTTTAAATAAATTTTATTTATTTAAACCCTCACATCCTATTAATTCCTCTAAACTCATGATTAAATTAAATCTCATTTAATTTAATCTCAAACCTATCCTAAATCCCTTTCTAAAAACCATTTAGCTCCTAAGAGTTTGTTCACACATAAACCTTCATCTTCATTTATGCCTCTTACACCTCTTACACATTTGTCCCCCACAAACATTAAAACCTTTTTTTAGCTTTTGCATGGCTTTTCCTCTAGCCCATGTGTCTCCCTTGTGGCACCTATGTGGAGGCCACCTCACCAAGCCCTCCCTCAAACTTATAAATAGAGGCCTTGTCTCAAGCATTTGCATCTCCCATCATTGCACTATTATTTTGCCATTGAGTCTAGAATCTTCATGCTAAGGTTTTGTAGTGTAGTTTGATTTTCATATAGATTTTCAGGATCATACTAACAATTTGGTAGCTGATTTAGTCTGCATCATGCATTGTTATTCTAGTTTCTACATGCATTTGTAGTTTCATTCTAGTTTGCATTGTTATCATAGTTTTTAGATTTAGTTAGTTTTTTCATTGCATGTCATCTTCAGCCTTGCATGCCTTCAAGAATGACTCTCTCCATAGCCATTTCTTGAGGTATTCTTCATCTCATTTAGTCTAGATTCATATCTTACTTGCATGCACACTTGCACTCACTCATTCAAGAGATTCACTCCATTATTGTGTTCGGGAGAGCACACCAAACATACCCTCCCATCTTAACACACCAACAGGGCTTCTCATGGGTGCCTTTGTTGAGCTATAGAGGTGGCTGGAAGGTTGGATTTGTTGGTTGCTTAGGGTTGCAAAACCCAAGCAAACATTAGTTGATATTTATTCCTTTCATTTTTGGTGAATGCTTGATGCATGTTGAAGGTTTTAAACTAGTGTTTGTTTGTTAACCCATGCTTCTTACAGGTCTCATTTTCTAGCACACATTAGTATTATATTTTCTTATAATATAATTTTTGTCTTCAAAAATGATAAAAAATTATATTATTTATATTATATAATTGTTTAAGAAATATTTTTTTACATTATTATAATGGAAATATTACTATTTTCATATTATAATTTATTTATAATATATCAATAATTATATTTGTAAATAAAATTCTAAACATATTACAATAAATTTATTAAATTAAAATTAAATTTATAAAAAAAACTAAAGGCAAGTACTAAGCCACTATGTGGCACTAGTTGAAATATTTAACCATAATTTTTGATTAATTGTGTTTGCACTTAAATTGTATTATTGTTGGATACAATTGTTCAATTGTCTATTGTCTTTGATGTTACACAAATGTCATATCAGTTATTAGATAAAGTCTACTGAGCTCAGTTGGCCAACAAAGCAAATTATAGAGTCTATCGAGCTTAGTTGGTTAGCAAAGCAAATTCTAGAGTCTACCAAGTGCTTCTAAAGGTTACTCTATGGCAACAATTCTTATTGAGCTCACTTGGGCATCGAAGGTTTTTGTGGAAAAAATTAGCTTCTACCGAGCTCACTCGATCTCCAAAGGATTTTGTAATGTTTGCAGTGTTCACCGAGCTTCAGTTGGTTAACATTGGAAATCACTTCTAGAGTAATGTCTACTGAGCAGGGTTAGCCATTGAAGGATTTCATTGTTTTGAGAAATAAAGTTTAATTGTTTTATGTAATAGTTGTAGCCAACTCATATAATGATTATTGGTAATTATAACTTGTAAATGAGTTGACTTGAAAATTTGTAAAGTATAAATAAAAGGTCAAGTTGTGAATTTTAAAGTATGAATGAATGAGCATGCAAGTGTATTAAGTGTGTGAAGAGGAAAGTGTGAGTGAATTTTGAAGAAGGATCAAATATCTTTGAAGAGCAGCAAAATTGTATTCGATCAGAGAGGATCTAATGAAGAAAAATAGAGATCTATAGCAACAATTTAGTTGCATCTCATTCAAGTCAACTCATTATTACTTTCTCACAATTGTAGCAGTGTGTTCCAAATCTCTTAATAGAGTTGGTTTTATAGACATTTTGTAAATCCTTTACAAGGTGGACAGTTCTATTGAATTTTTCTAAAGTCCTCTAGCAAGGCCACTCCTAGTAGGTTGATTAAATCCTTTAACAAGGTCTCACCTAACAGTGTGTTTTGAAACCTTTAACAAGGTTGGCTCCTAACA
Organism: Cupressus sempervirens; assembly: GCA_028749045.1. Lineage (NCBI taxonomy): Eukaryota > Viridiplantae > Streptophyta > Pinopsida > Cupressales > Cupressaceae > Cupressus > Cupressus sempervirens. The sequence goes on along the minus strand of CM053783.1, from coordinate 602,157,911 downwards.
GGGCTTACTTCAAAAGAGTGAAAATTGGTAGCTAGTTACTTAGTGGTTTTTCCCATATTGGGTTTCCACATTAAATCTGGTGTCTCTTATGTTCATGTTATTTCTTTTACGCATGCATGTTAAATCTTTATGAATGTTTAAAGCTAAGTAATAAGTTACAATACATATACCGAGTTACATCATTTTTTCTATGTGGCTATCGAGTGACAGTAGTAACTAGTTTTATAAGACATCTAAGGGATCTATGGATTTATTTTGTTGTAATTGATTCAACCCCCCCCCTTAGTTACTCCATCTATATTTCCAACAATTATGATAGTTGATAGGTAAGGATTTCATTTTTGTGAATCTTTTTTAGATGTAATGAATGTTAAGTATTTTATCTATTTTCAAAAATAGATTTTTGTAAATCCTCTCATAAAATTAGAATGATTGATATATTTTCATGAATAAATTTCATTATATATTTTAATTACTTTTGATTAACTAATATTAATCTAGGTATTTTTATTTTTTATTCTAAGTTTTTCCTTAAGTTTTGATCTTTTAAAATTTTATCACTTAATACATGAAAAATGTAATAAGAAGTGTCATATAATAGCTTAGCACTTTCCTTTACTTTTAATATAAATCTAGTTTTAATTTAATAAATTTATTATAGTATAATACTTTAATTAATAAAAATGTTACATAGTTATAGTTTTCTATAATGATATTACCAATATAACAGCTAAATGAATTCACCCAATCAATCTTAAAAATTTTGCACTATGAACAAAATATTAATTTGATAGGAAATTTTAAAAATGATTATTTCTAACTCGTAGAAATTAAAAAATTTAGTCACTAGTTAAGCATAAAAATTAAAAAGTATCACAATAGTACTTAGCCTACCAGCAGGTGCTAATAATTTATAGAAATAAATATTTTCAAGTTTGTATTTAATATTTTTTAGCATACATTAGTATAATAATCAATGTTATAATATTTGCACCTGTGAAAGAGCACTATGTTCTTCTTCAAATACTTTGTTATTAGATTAAAATATAGTATACATATTTTATAGTTATCAAAGACTAAGATTTTTACATTTTACCTTAGTGTCAACATCATTATATTTTATTTGTAAATGAACAATACTCTATACAAAACAAATACAATTTTCTTTAAAAATATTTTGAAATAGATAAAATATGAAATACTAATTGTAAATATTGTTTTATAAATATTTCAATCTAAATAAAATATTAATTACAAATATTTTATATAAAAACATATTACTATTTTTAAAATAGTTTAACATATATGTAGTTTTAATATAAAATGCTCAATTATCATTAGGTGCAAAAAAATGTGACTTCACATTGTTGGAATTACAAGTGGGAAGAAAGTAAACTTCTGCAGGGGGTGGGGGGGTGAATCAGAAGTTTACACTTGAACCCATAAAACTTTCACCATTCATATATCACATGCATTAATATACTGAAATAACATGTAAGGCATATGCATCAATCATGTAAACATGTAATCAAACACACACATAACACCAAATATGTTTACCTAGAAACTCTCTAAGTAAGAAGGTAAAACTAGGGTGGGGATGACACCCACAAATCTTCACTATTGCAGCAATAAAGTGTATCCAATTACGGTTACAATGGTTTGACCATGAATCATGATCTGGCATGTTAAAGGCTTACAAATACTATTAAATCTCATCTTGTTAAATGATTTCAACACCCTATTAGAAGTGTACCTAGTTAGAGGACTTTAACTTATAATTAAGTAAGTGCCTTGTTAAAGGATTTTATACAACCTGTTAGGACTACTTTGTTAATAAATTTAAATTGAAATCACTTATTAAAATGTCTCAGCATAGATCTTGTGGTTGGCACTTTCTTGCCTAATAACATATCACCTCTATACAATCTCTTATTGATCCTTCACAATGTGATGTATCAATGTTGTATCCTTCCCTATCCTATGTTCTTCACTTAACTGATTTTTCAATTCACTCTTTCTGCTAAGTCACCTTGAATGCTCTACAAACTATATTCAATCATTCATCCCTTATACACTATTCTCATCATTGTTAAGATTTTAGGGCTTTGTCCTCCTTAAGAAGACTCTGGTGGCTTAGGGTTAGGTATGAATCTACAGCTAAGATTCACCCATTTTGCCACTTAAACCTTTCCATTTTCTAATTAGTTGAATGCAATTGTATAGGGAATCTGCATATAGATTCATCCTTATCTCCAAAAGATAAAAATCTATCCCGAAGCTAGTTTGAAAATGGTTTGCATAGTTGTTTGTGCCATTATAAACAAATTTGTCCAAATTGTGTCACTTGGGATATGAAGTCTCTAATGCTCAACATACATTATATTTCTACTTCTGACTCGGCACCTGAATTGCTCGGCATCCATTGTTTACTCAACACTTGAATTCACTTGACATGGTTTATGATGCAGAGCCACACCTTGGAAAACTTAGGAGGAATCTGTCACTCAACTGAGTTGCTTCAAGGGGCATCTTCAACCTTCAAGATCACACACTAAAATCAGATTCAATAAACAAAACTTTGAAAAAAAAATCCCCCAAAATATCTTCTTGCTACCTTCAGATAGACCCACACTCAGACATGAATAACTTTCGAACCAAAAAAGATTTACTCAATCCAACCATTGATCTTTGGTGTAACTAGGTTTCAAACAACATATAAAAATTTGAGAGAAATCCAACGGTTCAAACCAGAGATATTGACCCCGCATCAGAGTATATTTTTTCTACAATTGTTATTCCCTAAACTGATTGACATGATAAATATATGAAGCATAACAGTAGAACCATAATCTTGAAAAAAAAAAACAAGAAACCAAAGGAGACATAAAACTTCCCATTCCTCCCCAAATTCAAATCATTTTTTTTACATAAAAGATTGGCTTTTTAATAACCAAAGTCTGACTGGCCTTGCTGTCTAGTAGTAATAAGAACATTTTCTTTTCCATCTAAGAATAGGAATCTGAAAGATGCTTTACCATCAATACCATGCAACAATCATGGATATTCTTGTAACTGCTAAGAATAGGAATCTGAAAGATGCTTTACCATCAATACCATGCAGCAATCATGGATATTCTTGTAACTGCTAAGAATAGGAATCTGAAAGATGCTTTACCATCAATACCATGCAACAATCATGGGTATTCTTGTAACTGCTAAGAATAGGAATCTGAAAGATGCTTTACCATCAATACCATGCAGCAATCATGGATATTCTACTTACATATCAGACTGGCTTTTTAAAGAAAACCGGCTTTCCTCCAAATAGAAGGAATATGAAACGGTTTCTTTTATTCCATAGCCATTTTTTTGTCATTATGAACACTCCTTTGAAATGATTTAGTAATGAGATGCACCTACATCAGTTTATCTACTTGGCACTTGAGTGTCTTAGCACATGAGTGACTCGGCACTAATTGCAACTCAACATGTTCTAACATTTGTATATTGTGCTTAGCATGTAATACTAGTTTGGCATGAACTAAGTGAATGCTTTAAGTGTTTTGACACTCACTTGTCAAAACCAATATGAGGTCAACAATCCCCTCTTTGACATGAGTGTCAAAAATACTTAAATATTCAATATTCTACTTAACTTCTCAAGCATAACATATCCATGATTCGGCTTATATACATGTAGGACCATGAAATGGGTTAAATACATAACACACTATGAGAAAATCACAATCTCAATCAACATATATTAGCACCCACTAGTCTACCATAAAAGCCAAACTAATCAAAAGAAAGCAAACATAATTAAAAACTCCCTTTTCCATTTGTAGCTCCCATGTCCTTCTTTCTTATCCAAATGATTGTAGCTCCAATTTTCCTATAGTGCACACAAGATTGAAGAAAAAGCCTATGATAGGGATAAAGCCATGAGAATACTAGAACTATGATTTTAGTGTGAGAGCAAGAATGCAAAATGCAAAGAAGTAGAGACTCAAAGACTCAAGGATTCAAGGATTCAAGACTTAAGCATTAAGATTCGAAATGAGAGGAAGGGTGTCCATTTTATAATTGTCATGGAGGGTGAGAGCATTGGATTTGTCACCCATAGATATACGATGTGGCAAGAGATTTCTATGACACATATGACAAAATATGCCAATTGTAAGATTCTATGACACATGAAAGTCAAACTTGGCTAAATGTGGAAGAGAATCTATGATGTGTCATAAGACACCTCAACCCACTTAAAGCCAAGAATCTATGATGAATAAGCCAAATAGGGACATGTGTAAGAGGTAAGAATATTTGATTATGAAAAATCTTAGCCAAGTGTCAAAGGAGAATCCACAAGGTGTCATATCCAAGTGTCATGATGATGCAATATTTTATGAAATATTTTAATTAAAAATCCTCTTATTCCACAAAATAAGAATTAGTAGAAAATGGAATTAATGATGGAAAATGGAACTTAGGAAATTAATAATTTCCATGGTTTGTAGATAATGAATCAATTAATTAATTGAGGATGATAATTAGGAAGAATAATTATAAAGAATAGGATTAAATTATGGGTTATTTAATCCTATAGAGAAAATTAGCAGATGATTGGCCAAATTGATTGAATGAATGCGGCTGTACCCTTTGATAAAAATGTAACAATGATGGATATAGAATAAGATGATGAAAAGGTAGACCAAAGCCATGGTCAAATTGATTGATAGATTGAAATTGATAACATGCCAAGGACACGTGACATGAATTGGTTGATCTGTAACATTTAACCGACATTGTAAATGCTACAAGATTGAAATTGATTGATAAGGTTTGATCATAATAACATTGACGGACATTGTCAATGTTATTAAAATGGTCGATGATGCCATGATCTAACATTGAAAGCCTCAAAAAGTCAAATATTGAATGACATGAATGATAGTTTGACCTAGCACTGAGAGCCATGATAGTACTAAGGTCAAATTGACAAGATTGATAAGTTGATAGGTTTCCAAGACACTAAAAGCCACAATAATGCCTAGGAGCAAATAAATGATGATCAATTTGGGATGTCTGACATGTTTCGGGTTGATTAGGACTGATTTTGAGTGATTCTGAGTTGATTTGGGGTGATTTTGAGTTGATTTGAAATGATTTCGAGTTGACATGACATTGATGTGAAAGAGGATACAAATGACAAAATATGGTCAATCTGGCCAAAAGATCAAAGTTAGTAGAATGAGAAAATGGGACAAATTAGTATGAAGAAGTCATGAAACTGTAGATGCAAATCATTTTTGACATTTTTGTGTCTGATGAGTCTGATGAAGTGTCGCTAGGTGGTGGAGGTATGTTGGCACCTCGAAGACAGAAATGTCCTTGTTGTTGGGGAACTTGTTGTGGTATTTGTTGTCGCACTTGTTGTGGGATTGACTACGATTGTTGTACCATGTGTTGTTGTTGTGCCATGTGTTGTGGTTGTTGTTGGGATACCTTTGTTGGTTGTATGTGAGACCATGTGCATGCTTGTTGTTGTAGAGGTAATTGTTGTAGCACATGTTGTTGTTGTAACAAATGTTGCTAGTATGTGATTTGTTGCTCAAGGCGTCTTTGGTATTCCAACTATTGCTTGAGTTTCTCTTTTTGTTTAGCAAACATCATTTTTTGTTGTTGGAATTGCTACTAAAATTGTTGTTGATAAATTGTGTGTAAGTCAAGTGGGTTCACATGGGATTGTGTATTAGGAATGTTGGATGTTTGCCCCACTTGCGGTTATTTTTGTTGTGGTTGATGTTGTTGTTGATATGTGGGATGTGTGTCAAGTGGATGTAGACTTGGTTGTGCCTTGGAAGTGTTGAGTCCTTGTACCATTGTAGGTTTTTGTTGTCGTGGGGGTTGACAAAGTCCTTGAGAATTGAATGTCATGTTTGGATTGTAGTTTTGGTACCTTTGTGTGTTAGATGTTCCTTCTTGTGACATCATATTGACTTGACTATGAGATGTGTCCCTATTGGGAATGGGCATAATGTCAATAAGAATTTTCCTTTGTGTGTCCATAGGGATGGTTGCACTTGATGTTTCACATGTTGTACTTATGAGAGGCTCCATAGTGTTTGATGCCATAGAACTTGGTAAAGTTAGGAGCAAAGGTGTACTTTGTTGATTTGCCTCTAGAGAATGTATGTCTGGCATCCCTAGAGAACAAGTCCCTTTAGGTACATCTTGTTGTTGCATCATGTGACTAAAATCAAGTCTTAATATCCTTTTGGGGTGTTTAGGGATTGGTGGTATTTCATCAAACAAGGGATTAACATTGATGTGTTCAAATGTACTTTGGAGGATTTCGATGGTTGATTCTTGATGGGACCTTATAGGTGCCATTATTGTGTTTGAAAACTCCAAAGGTTGCTTTCCCTTATCTAAGTCCAAATTGATCATGGGTTGTATGTTTTCAATAGTTGTGTTTGTTTGATGTTTGGACTTAGGACGTTCCAAGTTTGGGTTAAATTTGACAATTTCTTGGGCTGCCAAACGTTTGAAGTTCTTGCGAAAATTTTTGTCTTGACATACCATAGCCATTTCTTCATCAGTGATGCCATAGTTAGTGTCAAAGTCATCACTTAGGTGTATAGTACCTTGTTTTATGTTTGATGTGTTAGGTTGGCTGAATTCAAAGGAATGTGATTGTTCATCTTTAGGTGTGGTTGGTACACTTCCTCTTCCTGGTGGTATTGGCATGAATATAGGTTCAAAGTCGGGACTCCATTGGACCATCCCATGTGTGGGGGAAGTTTTTGGAGGAAATATCATGGTAGGTGCATTGTTCAAGGTTTGTTGTGCCATAGCTTGATTATGAGGATCTTGCAAATACATGTTCAAGGGGTCTGCTAGTAATGGTTGTGATGCCTCAATTTGGTCTTTGTCAAAGGTTTGTTGGATTTTTTTGCTCTTTCTTTGTCTTGGATGAGGTTTTGGTTGTTCTTGTGCCTCAAAAAACAAAGGTTGATAGATTTCCTCTGGTCTCTGAGCTGATTGTGTCCTAGTAAGTGCTGGCATGATACCTAAGAGTGCAAATGCAATGGAATTTTTGAGTGTTTTGGGTGATTTAGAGTGGTGGGTATGCAAGATATGAGTGTTTTTGGGATTTTTAAGTATTTAGGAATGTTATGAAATGTGAGGAAATGCTAGATGAATTATGGTTTTGATTTGTAAAGTGAAAATCTCCTAGGGATGTTATGCAAATGCAAATGCAAGGTGATGTTTTGAAGTTTGACTAGAGGGGATGAAAATGACTCTAAGGTATGCAAAATGACAATTAGGGTTATGTTTTGGACTTGGTAATGATACTAAAGGTAGATGTATGCAGGGTAGAATATGCAAAGGATGGTGTTCTATGGTTCTTAATGACATTTGGGACATACAAAATGAGGGTGAATGCTCAAGAAGGCAATTTGGTTGATGGACAATTTGATAAGGTTTGGTAATGAAAATGATGCTAAGGATTTTGATCAATGCAATATGAAGAGGATATACCACTAGGGTAAGTCAAAATTACATTTGGGGATGCTAGGGATATGATTATGCTATGACAAGGGTATATAGAAATTTTTGAACTTAGGTAAAACCTTTTGAAAGTATTTTGCCTAAGAGTTTAACCTTGTGATAAAGGACTTTGGATCTTGACCAAAAACTGATAAAAGACGAAAAGATCAAATTGATAAAAGATGAAAAGGTCTAATATATCAAGACATAGATATATTTTGACCAAGTAAAATGATAATAAAAGATAAAAAGACTAGTCAAGATCCATTATCCGTCAACACTAGGAGGTACTCTAAGACTCATACTTTGTTTAGATTTTTGACTAAATTCAAAGGTTTTGGGGGTTCAAAATGATGTTTAGAGGACTTGAAATGGTGGTGATGCTGAGTGGATATGTGATATGGACAATGGCTATGATGCAAAAGGGGATTTTGGGTGCAAGGTACAGTTTTGGGTCAAGTGCAGAACAGGTAGGTGTAGAGGCTCCTAGATGCAATTTTGGGGTCCTAAAGTGCAGTTCGGAGGCCCAAAATGGTCATGCAGGTATCCAAGTTTTCCCTAACAGTACCAAATATGTCATTGATGCACTTGGAGCTAGTTTGGACACAATTGGTAGTTTCTGGTTGTAGTTGGTAAGTCAGAATGAAGGTTTGCTGATTCTGAAAGGTATGGTTGCCAAACTGATATGTCAAGAAGCTAAGATTCTTGGGTTGATGTTAGGATGGGTTGGGAGATGTAAAATAGAGGTTATGACCTATATAATGATGTCCTAAGTGAAGGTACTAAAGACTAGGTGATGCAGAATGCAAAGCTAGGCAAGCTGGTGCAAGGGGAGCTAACCAGGTACCTAAGGACACTCTTGAAGCCCCAAAATGTTATTTGGAACCCAAAAATGGATCTTAGGACCACCAAGTGCACCCAAATAGTATATATTTCATCAATGATCTAGTTGGGGCCCGGTTGGGCATAGCTGGTAGTTTTTGGGTGCAACTGGTAAACTAGGCTGAAAGTGAGGCAATTCTGGAAGCTATGATTTCAGGATTGATGTCACAGAGAGGTAAATAGTAGAGGATAGTGTTAGGGCCAGTATGAATGATCAAAATGATGGTTAGGAGACTTGGAATGATGGATAAAGTAGTCAAGATGATGAATAGGTATGCAAGGATGCAAGGTCATGAATGCAAAGTGCTAATTTTGATATGGGAATGTAAAAACTAAGGAAGAAGGTAAATTGAACCTAAATGGATGCAATATGAAAAGTAATAGATACTAAATGAGGACTAAAAGGTGCAATATGAAGTCTATATGATGCAAGAATGAAGCCTAGACTAGGGTGAATGTAAGTGAAGTCTATGCAAGTGTGGGATCTATGTTTTGCCAAGCACATTTTAAGAGCACAAGTCGCCATGTTTTCCAAGGTTTGTGTTGAACCAAAGTTTGCAAAGTTTGATAAAGGTTGAAATGTTTTGGCAATGTGTGATGTTTTGACAAGTTCAAATGATATCCAAGGTGTAAATTTAAAAGTTTGGCTTTTATCTTGATTATGTTTTATACACACGCAAGACACATTAAGACAAGAATAGTTGTGTAAAAAGTTAACAAACACACCACAACCTAGGCTTTTAGGACTGTATGCACTGAATTCCTACTTGAACTGAAGTTTAGTCATGCTTATCTAGAGTAGACAACCTAGGATCTTGGCACCATAGGCTCCCCCTTATAGCACACTCACTTCTTGGGGCTACCAAGATCCGCTTCCTAAGGGGCATGACTTCCCAAGGGACTGTTGCCTCTACTAAGGACTATGAGAATGTAGGATGTCTTCACGGGCATGGGTGACCCCTTGAGCTAGTGGATAGAAAGGATTTTGGACACTAAAACATGGTTTTTATTAAGGGCATTCCATTTGGCAAGTGAATGATAAACTTTCGCAAAAGGTCTCCCAGCCCCAAGAACTGGGGTTTGACGCACCACAAGGGTACTGGAGGAGAGCTATCATGCAACAATACTGCCTACATGACTTTCATCATAATCAAATTTTATATAGTAGCTAGAATGTTGACCTAGCTTTTTCCTGTTACCGCTCTGAGGTCGTCCCCTGGCATACCTAATATCGAGTATCTTGGTCCAAGGCAGGCCTCCTATGAAAGTTACACGGATTTGTCTTACACCCAAGATCCACGAATGGCAAGGGGAGAGGATATGTCCAATGCAACTCCTAGGGATTTAACACTGTAGACATGCCAAGTAGAAAAGAAAAAGGTTCTTTTTAAGCACCAAATGAAATGTTATCTAATCTAGGAAATCCACACACATAGTTTTGAAAGATACACAAAGTCTTCGACAACATCCTGCAAAGCACACATTAGTAGTTTCTTATGATTGCGTCTTCATCCAACAATTGCCACATGCTAAAAATACACCATCAATAACAAAAAATTACCTAATCTATGTCCTAGAGAGTGATAGGAAATTGAAATACAGATTTTGCTTGATGCATGTGCTTCCTATGAACCTAGGTGTCTTCTGATAGAGCAGATTACTCCCCAGAAGGCCAAAATGGATCTGAACATCCCCAAGTGCACCTAGATAGTGCAGACTATGTCAATGACATAGTTCAGACCTAGTTGTGTGCAGTTGGTAGTTTTAGGGCATAGTTGGGAAGTTAGGTGTAGAGTGTGGGGAAATGGTGCCTAGACAAGACCCAGAAAACTAAAATTTTCAAGACTACACTCCTAAATGTACCCAAATAGTGTAGACTACATAAATGATGTAGTTGGGGGCTAGTTGGGTGCATTTGGTAAGTTAGAAACAATAGAAAGAGGTTTTGGTGGTTTCTGGACTCCTAAAACTGCTCCTAGGGGTCCCAAGTGTGCCCTGACAGAGCAGAGTGCACCCTATGATAGAAAGCTAATAGAATGCATGAAACAAGAGAATATAAGTGTTTTACTAGACCCCCTAATTAATCTAGGTGTGAAAAGAAATAGTAGATAGTCAGTATACCCTTCCAAGTGAGCTCCTTCCTTGCACCTACAAGCACAAAACAAGAAAACCCAAGTTAGATATGCATGTTCACGTTGGGTTCACCAAATGTAGGACCATGAAACGGGTTAAATGCATAACACACTATGAGAAAATCACAAACTCAATCAACATATATTAGCACCCACTAGTCTACCATGAAAGCCAAACTAATCAAAAGAAAGCAAACATAATTTAAAACTCCCTTTTCCGTTTGTAGCTCCCATGTCCTTCTTTCTTCTCCAAATGATTGTAGCTCCAATTTTCCTATAGTGCACACAAGATTGAAGAAAAATCCTATGATAGGGATAAAGCCATGAGAATACTTGAAGTGTGATTTTAGTGCGAGAGCAAGAATGCAAAATGCAAAGAAGTAGAGACTCAAAGACTCAAGGATTCAAGACTTAAGCATTAAGATTCAAAATGAGAGGAAGGGTGTCCATTTTATAATTGTCATGGAGGGTGAGAGCATTGGATTTTTCACCCATAGATATGTGATGTGGAAAGAGATTCCTATGATGCATATGACAGAATATGCCAATTGTAAGATTCTATGACACATGAAAGTCAAACTTGGCTAAATGTGGAAGAGAATCTATGACACGTCATAAGACACCTCAACCCACTTAAAGCCAAGAATCTATGATGAATAAGCCAAATAGGGACATGTGTAAGAGGTAAGAATATTTGATTATGACAAATCTTAGCCAAGTGTCAAAGGAGAATCCATGAGGTGTCATATCCAAGTGTCATGATGATGCAATATTTTATGAAATATTTGAATTAAAATCCCTCTTATTCCACAAAATAAGAATTAGTAGAAAATGGAATTAATGATGGAAAATGGAACTTAGGAAATTAAGAATTTCCATGGTTTGCAGATAATGAATCAATTAATTAATAAAATTAATTAATTGAGGATGATAATTAGGAAGAATAATTATAAAGAATAGGATTAAATTATGGGTTATTTAATCCTATAGAGAAAATTAGCAGATGATTGGCCAAATTGATTGAATGAATGCGACTGTACCCTTTGATAAAAATGTAACAATGATGGATATGGAATAAGATGATGAAAAGGTAGACCAAAGCCATGGTCAAATTGATTGATAGATCAAAATTGATAACATGCCAAGGACACATGACATGAATTGGTTGATCTATAAAATTTAACCAACATTGTAAATGCTACAAGATTGAAATTGATTGATAAGGTTTGATCATAATAACATTGACAGACATTGTCAATGTTATTAAAATGGTCAATGATGCCATGATCTGACATTCAAAGCCTCAACAATATCAAAGATTGAATAACATGAATGATAGTTTGACCTAGCACTGAGAGCCATGACACTACTAAGTTCAAATTGACAAGATTGATAAGTTGATAGCTTTCCAAGACACTAAAAGCCAAAATAATGCCTAGGAGCAGATAAATGATGATTGATTTGGGATGTTTGATATGTTTTAGGTTTATTAGGACTGATTTTGAGTGATTCTAAGTTGATTTGGGGTGATTTTGAGTTGATTTGAAATGATTCTGAGTTGACATGACATTGATGTGAAAGAGGATACAAATGAAAAAATATGGTCAATTTGGCCAAAAGATCAAAGTTAGTAGAATGAGAAAATGGGACAAATTAGTATGAAGAAGTCATGAAACCATAGATGCAAACCATTTTTGAGTGTCTACAATACAAAACTTTAAAATTTTCAAAATTTTGCAATAACCTATATACCTCAAAATTGATAACTCCTCCTGAGTTAATGTGTCTATTTTGTATCCAAAATATGTGCCTCTCTCTAACTTCAATGCTTTGTTTCTAATACTCTTTCATCTGATCTGATACTCTTTTCATCTGATATTCTTTGTCATAGCTAATATATGTATCTATTTATTATTTTCCTCAAACAATGAATCTCAAAATATCTCAAAAATATATATCAGCCCAATGATATAACTTTATTTCATTGTCTTCCTTTCTTTCATTTCACTGCTCTCCCTTTGTTCATACTTCCTTTCTTTATTTCTCTATTTCTAGCTCCCCCTTTGTTTATTCTCTCCTTGTTTCTTTATCTCCCCCCCCCCCCCCCCATGGTTTATCTCTCCCCCTTTTTTGACACTTATGTCAAATGGGCTATACACATATAGTGTGTTTGTCCAAAAAGGATTTATGGATCTCCATTATGATTTTGAGAGATGCATCCTAGTTGTCATGTGCAACATCCAATGACTTGATTTGACACCAAGGTGTACTAGGCCATCTAGATTAGGAATATTGGGTTCTTTCTTCACTAGAGTTTTTGCATAACCTAGTTTCTTGTGTAATATTTCCATGTGTGCAATGAGGGATGCTTGTATATATTTCAATTTGGTTCTTATGCTAGCCTCTTCTGTTGTTAACATAGCTAATTGATTTTTTGATTGAAGCAATTTATGAAAATGCTTCTCACTCTAAGCAGGGTTTTGAGGTAACCTTGTACCTGATATGTTAATATTTCCCTCTACACTCAGAATATGATGTTTGGTCTCTTGGGTGAAGAGTGTAGGGTCACATAATTTGGTGTACAATGAGAATATATTCTCAAGTACATTCTTCACATCCTCAACCTTTTTTGCTAATACAACTTGAGTAAGTGTTATATCACCAGATATCTTTTCATTTACCTTGCTCTAGAATTTCTTTTTAGACTATTCTAAGAGTTTAGCATTAGTATCAGTGTCTTCATTATTGACCTTTTCCATTATATCTAACAATTGTTCTAGTAGTGGCTTGGTCTCTTCAAGAATTGGTAGATTAAATGCATCCAGAAAGATGTCTTTAATGTCTTAAACCACTTACTTCTGCATGTGTTCTCTCCTAAGCATTTCTTGATGCTTTTTCTTCTCTAAAGCTTGTTTCAAAATGCTTATTTGGTCTAGTGTCATTGTATCATGATCAAACTTAGGAATAATTATCTCTTCATCAAGAGTGATATCTTCATTGTGAGTTACCTTTTCAAAATTTGAAGAGCTAGAGCCTGGCACTGAGATTTGCAATGGTATAGCTTCTATGTTTGACTTCTAAAGAACTTTAGTAGAAGTGTTAGATGTTGGTAGAGTTACCAATGCCTAGATAACTTCCTACTCCTTTACCTTAGCTATTTTCTCACTCTCTTTATATTTTCTCTTATCTAACACAATGACATTAATAACACCTTGTCCTTATGCTTCAAGTATAGAAGACTCTATCTGTCCTACTTCTTGTTATTCAGTAGTAATGTCTTTTTCTTCTTTTGCAGTTTGCCTCTACTCAACTATGTCAGCTTTAGAAAATGTATCAACCTTAGTAGATGTATCTACTATTGCTTGAGTCGAGGTTGTACTTGAGTAACTAAAGGGATGATAGAAGGTGGTTCATGTGGATTCACCTTGTCCCTTGTGACATCAGTCACTACTTTTTGGAGCTCATCTATACTAACTAAAATTGGATCTTCACATAGCTTGGCTTGCATGTAGATTAGTCTAGTATCTTCTTCAAGTTTTCTACAATCAAGGGATTGATGTTCTGAGTTGAAAGATCAAAGACATCCTTAATAATAATGTTTCAATAGACTTGATTGTGTCATGTGCAGGATTGGTACTTAGCACTTGTGTATCCTACACACTCTATTCATCTTGTTGTTGTTTAGTTGTTGCCTTGTCATTAGTTTGTTTTTAAATTTCCTTCCCCATTATATCATCCTTTTCTTTGTCATCATCTTCATCATCTCCATCCTTGTCATCATCTTTACCCTCAAAAGTGTTAGCTTCACCTTATTTAATAGTGGTCAACCCATAGATAAGTTTCCATATTTGGGTAGATTTCTTGACCACATCTTCAATATTTTTTTGAAGTATGCTAAAGGCTCTATACTTTGTTGTAAACCTAACTCCATATTTCTCACTAGCCTTAGCAATCTACCCTTTTTAAAATTCTAGCATTACTTGGGCTAAAGTGGTTTCCCTTATTTGGTTTTCTAAATTTAAACAATAATGTCATTTTTTCTCAACTAAGTCATATAGTTTCTTGGGTACTGAGTTGGAAAATTCTAATGGTACTGTCTGAAATTTAGACGTCATTGCATATAGGGCTTCTTCCACTAGCTTCTTCTCTTATTTTCCCAAATCATCAAAATTTACATGTCTAAGGCTAGATAAATCTACATTATTCTTGACATTTTCACATAAGTTTTCAATATTAGAAAGTGGTTTATGACTCACCACTTTGAATTGGCTTATAACATCTAATTCAATCCTTTCTTCATCTAAATCAGGTTGTGCAACATATTTTCTTCTTTGTTTCTTTTGCACTTGGACACCTTGCTCTATTTTCTTGGATTTCTCCTTGGCCTTCTATGTTGTGGCTTATGTGCTTGCTCTAGTGGTAGGTGTTGTTGGCTTGGCTAGGCTTGGTTTAATAGTTTTCTTTGCCTTAGCCACTAGTTGTGTCTTAGCCTTTCTTTTCTTTGGCTAAGCATGTGTGGGTGCTTCATTGGCTTCTTCTCCCTTAGTACCTCTTGTTTCTTCCTCTTCCTTATCCTTTCCCATGCCCTGAGTCAATGCAAGAGCTTCTTGAGTCTATTCTTATTCTTCCTATTCATCCTCTTCATCTCCTTCCTCTTCTTCTTCATCTGCACCCTCACCAAATTTATCCTTTAGCTTCTTTACTAGCTTATCTTTCTTCTTAAGTGTAGAGGCACTTTTCAACTCCATTTAAATCTTTTATTGCATCACATCATAATTCCCAAAGATTTTAGTAGTGTTTTCAATTTTCTCTACTAGGAGTGTAGTTATTGTTGTTGAAGCTTCATCAACATTGATTTCATACCCAAGTGGCCTTAACCATTTGACCCTTGGTGTGGCAGCTTGTATAAAGGTGTAATTAGCATCAACTAGAAAGAATATATCATTGTAATGTTGCTCAACCAATGAAATAGGTATTCTCATTCTTTCCTTCATTAATTTCTTAAAATCTTCAAAATAACTTGTCATTAATGATTCAAAAATTTCTCCCATCTATTCAATAAACTCATTTATCTACACTACTATTGACCTATTTTTTTTCCACCTTATAGTAGCAAAGGAGGGAAATGTATTTTTCACATAAAAGAATATACATACAAGTATTGAACCAAATTTACATTGAGAACTTTTGGTCTTTTTGATTGCTCCAACATTTTCCATCAGTTCTTGTAGTTAAAGCTTAGCTAGATCATAATTATGATCTTTCTTCACAATCTTATAGCCAACATCCACAAAAATATAGGGTACACTATTCAATCTACTAGATTGATAGAATTTGTGAGAGATTACCCTAACAATATCTATTGTCATGCCTCTTTTATTCTATTTTGCTCCGGTATTTTTCTCTATTACTTCCTTGGAGTCACTCCTTAGAGTCTTGGGCCAATCTAGGGTTGGGTAGCTAGTAACCCTATGAATTATCCTCTTGGTAATCTTAATTGGTCCACCCTTCAACCATAAAGATCCATCATGTATTCAACTAAAAATAATTCTAATCCATTCAGTTTTAAATACACCAAGAAAATTTAGGGCATGCATCAAACCCTTCTTCTCAACTGTTTTATACTCTTCTTCCATAACAACATTTTCACATAGCCTATCATATGCTTATTTGATTTCTAAGTCCCCAATTCTACCAATTTTTTAATTAGAAAATCTCCTTACATCTTGTACCATTATGACATTGGGTGAGATCATAGATAAAGTGCAAAAAGGACCTTTTTTGTGTTGGAAATGAGAATGAAGTAACTGAGAGGGGGAGGGGGTGAATCAGTTACTACAAAAACATTTCACAGTCCCTTAGATGTCTAAAAGTTTGATCTATTTTACAGATTATTGAAACTTGATATTGCAGCAAATAATAACAATCATTAAGAACTGATATCAAAACAATTCAGCAAACTCAAACACTAGAGACACCAAATTTAACGTGGAAACCCAATATGGGAAAAACCACCAATGTAACTACTTACTGTTTTTCACTCTTTTGAAGTGAGCCCTGTTAGGAGCCAACCCTGTTAAAGGTTACAAAAACACAATGTTAGGTGTGACCTTGTTAGAGGATTTAAACACTCTGTTAGATGTGGCCTTGCTAGAGGTCTTTAGAACAATTCAACTGAATTGTCACCTTGCTAGAGGATTTACAAAATGGCTGTTAAACCAACTCTGTTAAGAGATTTGGATTCACTGCTGCAAAGGTTATAAAGCAACAAAGAAGTGACCTAAATAATATGCAACTTATCTTTTGCTGATTACAGATCTCTGTTCATCTTGATTGGATCCTTACTGATTAAATATACCTTTACAACTCCTTTAATCCTTCATCAGGATTCGCTCAGTCTCCTCTTATCCAAGTATTTGCTTTCGCATCCTTGCTTCTCTTGTTCTTCACTTGTTTTTACACCTTTTTTTTTTTCACAGACTTTTACAACTTGAATAACTCTCTATATATATATTTTAGATTATCAAGTCGGCTCAAATAACTTGGAAAACAATTATTCCAACAATCAGCTGAATTGCAAGATTTAAAAAATCCCTTTACTGGCCGACCCAGCATGGTAAACTCTGTTCAAAAATAATTCTTGTGTTAACCGACTGAGCCTAGTTAATACAGAGAATTTCATGAAATCCTTTAGTCGCCGAGTGAACTCGGTAAGCACTGAGTTCCCTATGATGACTGAGTGAGCTCAGTGAAACTGACTCCACTTTGATGACCGAGTGAGCTCGATGAAAACTGACTTCTCCATATTTTCTTCAATGACTAAGTGAGCTCGGTGAAAACTGACTTCTCCATCTTTCCTTTGATGATCGAGTGAGCTCGATGAAAACTGACTTCTCCATCTTTTCTTCGATGATCGAGTGAGCTTGGTGAAAACTGAATTCTCCATCTTTCCTTCAATGACCAATTGAGCTCGGTGAAAAATGACTTCTCCATCTTTCCTTCGATGACCAAGTGAGCTCAGTGAAAACTGACTTCTCCATCTTTCCTTTGATGACCGAGTGAGCTCGGTGAAAACTAACTTTTCCATCTTTCCTTTGATGACTCGATTATCACTGTCTATTTTATTTTCTTCGATGACCGAGTGAGCTCGGTTATCATTGTCTGAACTTGGTTAACTGAGATTAAAGACTGATATGACATTTTGTGTGACATCAAGGACAACACTATCCAACAATCTCCCTCTTTGTCATTGATGGCAACACAACATGTCATTACAGAATGAAATTTTGAAAACAAGATAACAGACTTCTCCCTCTTTCACTAGTCTCCTTCTTTTAAGGAGCTTCATAGCAAATTTTTTTAAGTCTCATAAATTTTAGAAGGATATGACAGTAAATCTCTCCCTCTTTGACAACACATGCCAAAGACAACAGAAGTAAAGTGAATTGCAATGTACCTATAGTACTGATTCATATGCAATGATTTCTGATTAAACTGCATCAATAGATAGATCTTCAATCTGGTATGCGTTGATGCATCACTAAAGCTTCCTTTAGTGAACTTCAGATAGGATAATGACCCCTAACTTACCTCTAAGATATAAAAATGTATCCTTAGACAAGGGCTTTGTGAATATATCAGCAATTTGTTCCTTTGTGTGGACATATTCCAATCTGATCTCCTTGTCTTGCACCAATTCTCTGACAAAATGATATTTGATTGCAATATGCTTGGTCTTGGAATGCATCACTGGATTCTTGGATATATTGATTGCACTTGTATTATCACATAACATAACAATTGGTTCTTTGATTTCCATCTTCATTCCTTGCAATAGTTTCTTAAACCAAACAATATTAGAACAATTTACTACTACAACAACATACTCTGCCTCTGCTATAGATTGGGATGTACAATTTTGCTTTTTGCTTGTCCAAGAAACCAATCTCTTTCCAAGAAAGAATGCTCCTCCACTTGTGCTTTTTCTGTCATCAAGGTTCCCTGCCCAATCAGCATCAGTAAAAACTTTCAAATCCAAATTACCTCCAAATTTGTACCATAGCCCATAATCTTTAGTTCCTTTCAAATATCTCATTATTCTCTTGATTGCCATCAGGTGAGTTTCTCTTGGTTTTGCTGAAAATCTTGCAACAATACCAACTGCGAGAGCAATATCTGGTCTGGTATGAACTACATACTACAATTTTCCAATCATAGATCTATACAATGTTTGATCTACCTCTTTGGATTCATCATCTTTTGTAAGTTTCAATCCAGTACACATAGGAGTTCCAATAGGTTTACAGTCCTCCATACCAAACTTTTTCAATATCTCCTTGATGTATTTTGACTGAGTGATGAAGATGCCATTCTTATTTTGTTGGATTTGAAGACCAACAAAGAATTTTATCTCACCAAACATAGACATTTCAAACTCATTGTTCATTTTTTCTGAAAATTCTTTGCAAAGATCATCATGCCCTGTGAAAACAGTATCATCTACAAATATTTCTGCCAAGACAATCTTATTATCTGGACCTTCCTTTATATACAAGCTACTATTATCATTAGCTCTTTGAAAACCAATCTAAATAAGATAATTATGCAATATTTCATACCATGTTCTAGGAGCTTGTTTTAGACTATACAGTGCCTTGTGTAATTTGCAGACCATGTTCCTTTTATCTGGATCAACAAAACCTTCAGGTTGTTCAATGCAAACTTCTTCATCCAGTATTCCATTGAGGAATGCTGACTTGACATCCATCTGATAAACTTTGAATCCTTTGTGAGTAGCATATGCAAGTAAGGTTCTGACTCCTTCCAATCTTGCAACAGGAGCAAAAGTTTCTCCATAATCTATACCTTCTTCTTGTGAGTATCCTTTGCATACCAATCTAGCTTTGTTTCTGGATACCTTACCATCTTTAGTCAACTTGTTTCTGAATACCCACTTGGTTCCAATTATATTCTTGTCTTTAGGCATGGGTACAAGAGTCCATGTCTTGTTTTTCTCTATCTGTTCTATTTCCTCATTCATTGCCTCAATCCAACTATCATTTGCCAGTGCATCCTTAATACTTCTAGGTTCAAAATCAGCAAGTAAACAAGTATTTTTCAACTTACTTCTTGTCAGGGTTCCTTCAGATTTGTCTCCAATGATCTGATCTGGTGCATGATGTCTTTTGACATATTTTGCTAATACAGGTTCCTTGCCTCTTAAATGAATTTCATTGTTATCCTTCTGTACTTCAGATTCTTGTTGTTTTGGCTCGGTAGATATTGGCTCGGTTGATTCAGACTCGGTAGACACTTGCTCGGTAGTGTCTAAAAGTTGCTGAGGCTCAATTTGAACTATTTGCAACTCGGTTACTGAAGACTCAGGAGTTGAGGATTCTTGAGTGAACGGTATACTTGGTATAGTATTTGGTTCAATGTAAACAAATCTCTTGTAGTCTTCAGGTACCTTTTTGCTTTCTTCTTCTGATTTTTCTACAAACTCATCAATTTTCACATGTGCACTTTCTATGACCTTTTGAGTGGATAGATCTAAACATCTATATCCTTTGCTTTTGCAGGAATATCCCAAAAATATTCCTTCATCACCTTTTACATCAAATTTTCCTTTTCTAGATTCTTTCAAAATATAACATTTGCTTCCAAATACTTTTAGATAACTTACATTGGGTTTGTGGCCATACCATAATTCATAGGGAGTCTTGAATGAGTCTTTTTTCAGCTATACTCGGTTTAATGTATGAACTGCAGTGCTGATGGCTTCCTTCCAGTATTTGATAGCAATGTTCTTTTCTATCATCAAGGTTCTTACACAATCCATAATGGATATGTTTCTTCTTTCAACTATTCCATTTTGTTCTGGAGTTCCTGGTGTTGAAACCTGTCTTTTAATACCTCTTTCAATGCAGAAGTTATTGAATTCATGTGAAATGAACTCACCACCTCTGTCTGACCTTAAACATTTCAGTCTTTTCCCTGTTTCTTTTTCTACTCTTGCCAAATACCATTTGAATTTCTCAAATGCTTCTGATTTATTTCTTAGATACATGACAGTCATCATTCTTCAGTAATCATCAATAAAGAGAATGAAAAATTTATCTCCAGTATAGCTTTCTATTCCAATAGATCCACATAAATCAGTATGCACAATTTCTAATATATCTTCAGATTGATAGTTTTTACCTTTAAAACTAGTCCTTCCCATTTTACCAATCTGGCAGTTCTTGCATAGACCAACCTTAGGTTTCTTAATATTAGGAATGCCTCTTACTTTCTTGAATTTTCTTATTTTTATCAAATTATCAAAATTGACATGACACAACCTTTTATGCCATAACCAACTCTCTTCAATTTGAGCAATAAAACATGAGCATTCACCAAGTTCTAGATAGAATAAGTTACCTTTAGTTTGGGTGCCAGATCCTATCAGCTTTCCTTGCTCATTCAACATTCTTGCCTTTCCATGCATGAATTCCACCTTGAATCCAGTATTGAGTAACTGTGCCACACTTAGCAAATTATGTTTGAGACCTTCAACCCAATAGGCATTATTACAAATAATTTCTTTGGTTAGACAGATTCTTCCTCTTCCTTTTATGAAATGAGGTTCATTATTACCAAACCTTACACTGCCACCATCATAATCTTCAAACTGATCAAACTTAGTTTTATCACCAGTCATATGATGTGAGCAACCACTGTCTATAATCCATGTATCACTCTTACTTATATGAGAGATAAGAGAAATTTTATCTTCCTCATCATTGTCAGAATCATCTTTAACAGCAATATAAACAATTTCATCCTCACTATTATCAAAATCTTTAGAATTTTCAGCCATGAAACATGATTCCTTACCTTTTTTCTTGAATGATTTAAAATTTTTCTTGCCATTCCATTTATGATCCTTCTTTTCATCATTGTTCTGCTTGTTCGGGCACCTAGCTGCAATATGACCAATTTCTTGACATGAAAAACATATTAGAGGAACTTTACCTTTATATTTTCCTCTACCTCTGGAGTATTTTCTTGCTAAAAGAGCTTCAATTACTTCAAGATCACTGTCTGAGCTTAGATCTGATTCATCTTTACTTTCTAACTGAAGTTTCTTTTTGCTTTTCTCCTTGAGTGAAACTTTGGCCTCAAATGCTGATTCCATGTTCTTGGAAGCTGGAACATAGTTGTCAAAGTTACCTAGTTCAAATGCAGTTAATCTCCCAACTATGGCCTCAAGATTTATCTGAGGATTTTCTTCACATCTTCTTTCCTAAATTGCAGACACTCTGATTGCATAAACGGGAAGCAAGGTTCTGAGAACTTTGCTTACAATTGTTTCTCCTTTGATGTCACCACCAGCTACCCCGATTGCACTTACACATGCTTTAACTCTTTCAACATACTTTGCAATGTTTTCATCCTCTCTCATCCTCATTTGATCAAATTGTCCTCTTAGACTTTCTGCTTTTTCTCTTCTCACATTATCATCCCCTCCATAGATTTCTTTTAGCTTGTTCCACATGTCAAAGGCGGTTTTGCAGTCCTTAATGTCATCAAATTCTTCATAGCATAGCTAAAAGCAGATGCTATGTCTACCATCATGTTGTTGTGGGTTTTCTTTTCAGCAATATCATTGACAGACAGTGTGCCAGAAGGTTCTTCATATTTTTCTTCAAGGTATTTTAGTCCAGTATCACCAACAGTAGCTAGATGAAGTTTCATCAGTCCTTGCCATGCTGAGAAGTTATCTCTATTAAGTTTTGGAATTTCTCTTTTGTAGGACATCCTAATCTTTTGCTTAGATCCTTGAAATCTTCTCCTGCAAGTACCAAAAGCTCTGATACCAATTGTTGGAAATGAGAATGAAGTAACTGAGAGGGGGAGGGGATGAATCCATTACTACAAAAACATTTCATAGTCCCTTAGATGTCTAAAAGTTTGATCTATTTTACAGATTACTAAAACTTGATATTGAAGCAAATAATAACAATAATTAAGAACTGATATCAAAATAGTTCAGCAAACTCAAACACTAGAGACACTAGATTTAACATGGAAACCCAATATACAAAAAACCACCAATGTAACTAGTTACTATTTTTCACTCTTCTGAAGTGAGCCCTGTTAGGAGCCAACCCTGTTAAAGGTTACAAAAATACACTGTTAGGTGTGACCCTATTAGAGGATTTAAACACTCTGTTAGAAGTGGCCTTGCTAGAGGTCTTTAGAACAATTCAACTGAATTGTCACCTTGTTAGAGGATTTACAAAATGGTTGTTAAACCAACTCTATTAAGAGATTTGGATTCACTGCTGCAAAGGTTATAAAGCAACAATGAAGTGACCTAAATAATATGCAACTTATCTTTTGCTAATTACAGATCTCTGTTCGGCTTGATTGGATCCTTACTGATCAAATACAACTTTACAGCTCCTTTAATCCTTCATCAGGATTCGCTCAGTCTCCTCTTATCCAAGTATTTTCTTTCGCATCCTTGCTTCTCTTGTTCTTCACTTGTTTTTACACCCTTTTTTTTTCACACACTTTTACAACTTGAATAACTCTCTCTCTCTCTCTCTCTCTCTCTCTCTCTCTCTATATATATATATATATATATATATATATTTCAGATTATCAAGTCGGCTCAAATAACTTGGAAAACAATTATTCCAATAGTCGGCTGAATTGCAAGATTTAACAAATCCCTTTACTGGCCGACCCAGCATGGTAAACTCTGTTCAAAAATAATTCCTGTGTTAACTGACTGAGCCTGGTTAATACAGAGAATTCTATGAAATCCTTCAGTCGCCAAGTGAACTCGGTAAGCACTGAGTTCCCTGTGATGACCGAGTGAGCTCGGTGAAATCGACTCCACTTTGATGACTGAGTGAGCTTGGTGAAAACTGACTTCTCCATCTTTTCTTTGATGACCGAGTGAGCTCGGTGAAAATTGACTTCTCCATCTTTCCTTCGATGATCGAGTGAGCTCAGTGAAAACTGACTTCTCCATCTTTCCTTCGATGACTAAGTAAGCTCGGTGAAAAATGACTTCTCCATCTTTCCTTCGATGATCGAGTGAGCTTGATGAAAATTGACTTCTCCATCTTTCCTTTGATGACCGAGTGAGCTTGGTGAAAACTGACTTTTCCATCTTTCCTTCAATGACTCGGTTATCCTTGTCTGTTTTATTTTCTTTGATGACTGAGTGAGCTCAGTTATCATTGCCTGAACTTGGTTAACTGAGATTAAAGACTGATATGACATTTTGTGTGACATCAAGGACAACACTATCCAACAATTTGTAGGTTATGTTAGGAACGAACTTAAATATAGGTTTTTTGACTTCACTATTGACAATATAAACATTTGAAACCTCTTTCCCTTCTACATTCTTTGAGCTAGATGCCATTTGTAAAACTAGGGTTTATGCAAAGTAAAACTATGTAGCTCAGCTTGTGATAAATATCTTGTGAAATTTAGAGAACTGGTGTGAGGTTTCTATCAAATTCTCTATGGATGTCATGAACAAGTTTTTGAATCAACTTTCACTTTTCTTGCTCTTGCTCAAATTTGAAATGATGAATAATGAGTGAAAAAATGATCTTATACCCTTCAAAATCCTTGCATTTAATGCTTAGTGCTTGTATAGCTATAAACTTGGCATCAACTTGATTTCATAATCATTTAGCATCCATTAATATTATCATCACTTGAAAGATACTATAGACTTGACATCAACTAGCTAGTCTGGTAGTTTGGCATCAATTACCATTCCACTTGGCATTCACTGAAAACATTTCATGCTCAGCAACAACATGAAAAATTTAAAGATTAATCTTGAATTTACAACAACATTTTGCATCTTTATTTATGCTAATGTAATATTTTTAGTACTATCTCCCTTTAGAACTGATATATGATATTACACTTGAATATTAGTTGTACATAGCTCTTGTTTGTTTAATTTGATGAGGTGTGATCACCTGACCCATTGGGTGAAGTGATCCCTTCTGTATTTGATGTGCTGCAAGAATCTTTCTTTTTCCATATCTTGTTCATCTCATCTCTAATGTGTTTAACATCTATCTTTCCTTTTCCTTTATCAAATTCATAACTTGGTACTTTTGACCTAGCTGGATAATGCTTACTAATGTGACTAGTCTTCAAATAAAAAAAAATGTAGTTTGACTCAACCATCTTTTGTAGTTACCACTGAAGTGTGTTCTAATACAACTCTTAGCAATATGTCCATACTCTTGACAATAGTGATAGCTATATCTTATAATGTAATCCGAATTATAAAGGTTTCCATAGCTTCTTACCTTTGCTAGCTTATTTGATGACCACATAGATTCTGATCTACATTCAAAGGCTCTATGTCCATACTTCTAATAGTTATAGCAATATCTTTCAAATCTTTCTTTTGCATGGTCTTGGCTCTACATTCATGTGCCTAATAACCTTGCTTGTTGCACTTATGACAATGAGTCATGTTCTTAGGTTCAATATTCTAATTTGTATTATTGCTCTGTAGTGCCTACCCTCGTTCACATCTTTTCTGGACATTGTTGTTATTATCAGACTTTGATAGACTAGTTTTATGTTGATGGATTAGTGGTATTGTTTTGACACTATCAGACATTATGTTATGGATTCAGTGGTTATATGATGTGATCACTTAGACTTTACATTTCATGCATACATGATGATCATTATATTGTTTTTAGTTATTATTGATGATTAGATGGATGGTTTATTATCTTATGTATTTTATTATGGATACTTACCCCATACTTGCATGTGTATGGTGTGCGTGTTTTCTTATTGTATGGCGTTTCTGATGTGGTTAAGGAAGGGAGTCGTAGTCACCTGCTTAGTCGAGATCTACACGATGCACCACTTCCTGCCATTGTCTGTTTAGCTTAGCATTATATATATATTGTATGTACATGCATGGTTTTTTTGCAGGTTGCAGGTACCGGGTATCGACTTCCCTGAATTGCCAGGATGAGTGTACCCTATTATACTATCTCAATGATAAGAGAAGGGAGATAAATTCTCAAGTCCAAATCCCAAACCTTTAAACCAATTGTCCTAGTGAGGTAGGATAGATATCTAGATATTTTACCCACCGAATGTGTTGGATGACATGATTCGTGATTTTTAACCCTTCAGACTAATTTTGAGTGATTTTCTCTATGATGGGTTTTCATATTTTATCTTGGAGGTCTATGGTGAATTTTCTATTAATTAAGTCTTAATAAATGGATTTAATTAATAAATTAATTATTTGAGAAAATTAATATAAAATATCATGTTATTTGATATTTTGATTGTAATTAATTAAATGTGAATTATTGAGGAAAAATGAATTAAATAAAAGAAAATTAGAAAATTAAAATTAATAATAATAATAAAATAATAATAAAGTAATAAATAAATAATAATAATAAAAGTTATAAAAATTAAAATGAAAGTTATAAATATTTAAATGGAAATTATATAAAAAGTGAATTGGAGTTATAAGCTTGCATGAGAATTAACGCACTTTTTTATTTCTCATGTGTTAACAACACGGAGGTTAGTGCATCAATTAAGCACATGGTGTCTACAACCCTATGGCTCATCACAAAGGTTGGAAAAGACCCATGCATAGTTGGTGACACCTTCTAGCTATTTCTAGAAGCATTCTAGATGTTTCCTGAAAGCTCTTTATATTCAGGCATTCCTAGAAACTTAGTCATAGTGTTTGGAGTGCAATTGGAGCATTGGAGGATTCAAGAATTCTGAAGAAGGGAGCTTGCTCTGCGGGTTTTCTGAGGAAGAGCGATTTAGCATCAGAATCCGGGTAGATTCTTGTGTTTTTACTTATGCTATTTCTGCATCATGCATTTCCTATCTTCTTCATGTCTTCCATATGTCTTCTGAAGAATTTCATAATTTACTGTGCATTCTCAATATGGGTAGATTAATTTATTTAAGAGTTTTTATATGCATGGATCTAAAAAAAAAACACGGGGCTAGGGTTGAAATTTATAGTCAAACCTATTAGATTAATTATTGGAAATTTTTGGAGATTAAAGGTCTATGGAGGAATTCTGAAAATTGAAGTTTGTATTCATATATTGTCAATTTGTTTATACATACATACATACATACATACATACATACATACATACATACATACATATATATATATATGCAATTATATATATATATATATATATATATGTATATATGCTCAAATGCTGTGATATTTTATTTCTGTATATATTTATATATATACATACATATATATATACATATACCTTTATATATATATATATATACATATGTATATATAATATATATATATATATGTTTGTTAAAAAACTGGATAACATACCTGTCGGCGAAAACGTTTTAATAAACATTTTTTGCAAATGAAAATTGCGTAGCGATTGTTAAATAATAAATATTTTTTAAGAATTGAGTCGAGGTGGGATGAGACTCGCACCCCACTGAAGAGGCAGCATACCCCGTCGGAGGTACTGCGACGGCAGTGGTACGCAATACCACTGACGCCACAGGCCCTGCAACCACAGGGTCCTGTGTACCGGCAGTTATATTAATAATGTGTGTGTTGTTTTTAAAAAAAAAATGTTTGCCATATTCGATTTGGCATTAATCGAATTTGATTAAATTGATTTTGTTAAATGATAAATAATTTATATATTCATATATGTATTTATATGTATATATTTTAATAAATATATATATATATATAAATATGTATATAATATGTAAATATAATTATATGTTTTATAATTATGAATTTGTTAATTGGTATATATCAAAGGCTCATGATTAAAATTAATTTTTTTTATTAAAAATGGATTTGGAAGGGGAACTTTTGGATTAAAATTATAATTAAAGAATGGATTTGTATTCATATATAAATGTTCCTTCAAATTCTTTCTCTTAACTTGGAAACATAAATTGAGATCTCTACATTTAAATTCAAGTTGTAAACTTAGCCAAACCAAAACATGTGTTTACATTGTGTATTCTTAATGCTACTGTTTTGGGTTTTGGGTTGACTAGTGTTGACTAGTATAGGACATTTACGAGAGGCTTGGGGGTTATGTGATTGTGATGACATGATGATGTTTTAATCTTGATCTTTATAAAAGCAACCATGGTTATGTGATGGAATGCTCTATGTATTGGTTGTGATTACTAATTGTTATAGTTGAGATTCTTATGTATGAGACACTTGACTTAACCATTATTTTGGTCATCGATCAGTTATCCTTGGTTATTTTTCTAGTCGCCATGATGGGACTGTAATGTGGATTCATTTTGATGATGTCATGATGTGACATGTTCGACTCAACCATTTTTGGAGTCTTCGATCAGTATGATTGAGATATATATATTTTGGTTATTGAGAACCATTGAATATTTGATTATCGGTGATACTTCAGTTGCTAATACAGAGTTGTTGTGTTCATAATTTTCTATGAATGTTAGCTCATGGAGATTTGATGCTTTTATGCATATTTGATGATTTTATGGATTATCTTTTGTAATTTTGAGATTTAAGAGTCCATGAGCATTAGGGTAGGATATCTGCATGTAGTGACGAGAAGTGGCTTGCAATGAGGGCCGGCGCCCTAAGAGGCTGCCAGGGTAACTCATTGTAAGTTGGATTAATAAGTGATAACATTCACACCTAATACTAACTAAATGAACCTAAAAAGATAAGCGTTTCATTCTCGCCCATGCCTTGAGTGCTTGTACAGGCTAGGATGGGAGTAGTGAGATGCATGGTTGTGACCTTGCATTTTCGTAGTATGCCTCGTCAGTATGAGAGGATATTAGTGGCCGCATGAAGTCAGTATGGACATGTGGAGTTTAGCTAACTGCCAGGGTAACTTGTATGTGATAATTGCGATGACACTTTCCCGCTTGCATAGTAGGTTCCTACATGTCATTGTGTGCCTCTGGGATTAGATGTCAGATTTTGTGTTTGGAACCTTTGAGTTAGTATACTTTTAGGATTCCTAGACTTATAGAGATATGTGCTATATGATTTTGATAGCTTGTTTGGGACTTGAGATTATCTCCTCAGCACGGTGGGAGTGGACCACTTAGGTACCACGCGGTCGGGTGGTAGTGTATTTTCCACTCTTACCATTTTGAGATTTATTGAGACATCATGGCTGATGCATCCTTCATGATGGTGGATATGTATCCTTTTTCATTGATGATTAGCATATGTTAGAAGATGTTATCTTATGCTTTTATTTGCATGTTAGATTACTTCTACATATGATGTTGTATTTATTAGGAGTGACATTCCTACTATGTAATACCAATGATCTCTTTGGTGATTTGGAATGTTACACACGGAGGGATGGCTAGGATCCACAATGGTCTAATGATGCTATTGACGGTTGGGAGGAACCGTGCACTTAGTTTATTATGTTTGATCTTTATGATGGATGTATATGTTCTCTATGATGTTATATCATGTGATTATCTCTACTTTGATGTATCATGGATTAGAATAGGATGATGTATCTTATTCTATGTATGTATATTTTTGAGCTTGTCATACCTTGTGACATGTATAGTGGATGAATGAGCATTTGAAATGTAATGTATAAACATTGGACTTATTATTATTATTTCATGAGAATTTTGTACTAGATGGATTCATGTATGTAATTCAATGTTAAGGGATCTTAAAGAATGTAATTTTTTTATTTATGTTATGTTTACTTTCAAATGGACAATGCTATTGCTTCCATTATTGTGCATAAGTTATATGTGATGTTTACTATCATGAAAAAAAAAATTGTTTCTAAACTTAGTGAAAATTCTAGGTTAATTGTTTGGATCCCTTGGCGGGGCATTACATGCTCTTGCACACATTAGCAATATGTCCTTTCTTACCACAATTATGACAAGTAGGTTTGGAGTTCTTACTTTTGATGTTCCTTTCTTTAGCAACTTTGGATGATTCTCCTTCTTTAGTTCTTGTGTAGCCCAATCCTTATGTGTCTTCATTGGATCTAGGGGATCTTAGTAATTGCTCAAAGTATTTGATGGCTTCATTTGGCTTGTTGAGACATTAAACAAATTCTTTTTCTCTTTTCAAGTCATTTTGTAATTGTTCATTCTACAACTTCAATGTGGTTATCTCAATGTCCTTGACATTTAGTTCATAGTGGGCATTCATCATTTGATTTAGAGTATCCAATCGCATGTTGGAGATCTTGGTTAGCTATATTGACTTTTCTTCCAATCTGTTTGCCAGAATTCTTTTGTCTTCTTCAATCATGGCTTTGTCTTCCATGGCCTTCTTCTTTTGTTCAATCACTTCACATAGTAGTATAGCTTGTGATTCTTGCTCTAACTTGAGATTTCTGATTTCCTCAACTTGGATTCTATTCTTTTCTATTAGATCTACAAATGCTACATCAAATTAAATGTAGTTACCATATACAAATATATTGGTGGTGTATATCTCTTTGTATAGTGTCATTCTCTACACTAGCAATCTCTTTCCTTCTCTTCAAGGATTTCATTAGTTCCTCTCTTGCCTCATTCAATTGATTTAATATGAGATGCATTTAAATCTTTTGGTTCTCAATAGTCTTTCTTAGCTTGTAGACTCCCATTTCAAGATCTTTCCTCTAAGCTTCAAAGCTTCTCTTTCAGAAAACTAGGCTCTGATACCAATTGTTGGAATTAAAAGTGGGAAGAAAGTAAAAAAAAAATTTTTTTGGGGGGGGGGGGGGGGGGGGCGGGGGGGTGGGTTGCACATGAATTAGGATTTTAAACTTGAACCCATAAAATTTTCACCATTCATATATCACATGCATTAATATACTAAAATAACATGTAAATCATATGCATCAATCATGTAAACATGTAATCAAACACATACATAACACCATATATGATTACCTAGAAACTCTCCAAGTGAGAAGGTAAAACTAGGGTGGGGATGACATCCATGAATCTTCACCACTACATCAATAAAGTGTATCCAATTAAGGTTACAATGGTTTGACCATGAATCATGATCTACCCTATGAAAGGCTTACAAGGATTGTTAAGTCCCAATTTGTTAGAGGATTTCAACATCGTATTAGAAGTGTGACTAGTTAGAGGACTTCAACTTACAATTAAATAAGCACCCTATTAAAGGATTTCATACAGCCTATTAGGACTACTCTATTAAGAAATTTAACTAAAATCAACTGTTAAAATGTCTCAGCATAGATTCTATGGTTGGAACTTTCTTGCCTGATAACAGATCACCTCTATAAATATCTTATTGATCCTTCATGATCTGATGTATCAATGTTGTATCCTTCTCTATCTTTTGTTCTTCACTAAAATAATTCTATAATTCATTCTTACTACTAGGTCACCTTGAATGCTCTGCAAACTATATTTGATCATTCACCCCTTGTACACTATTCTCATCATTGTTAAGAGTTTAGAGCTTTTTCCTCCTTAAGAAGACTCTGGAGGCTTAGGGTTAGGTATGAATCTACAGATGAGATTCACCCATTTTGCTACTTAAACCTTCCCATTTTTTGATTGGTTGCATGAAATTGCATAGGGAATCCACATATAGATTTGTCCTTATCTCCAAAAGATTGAAATCTATCCTTAAGCTAATTTGAAAATGGTTTACATAGTTTTTTGTGACATTACAAAAAAATATGTCCAAATTGTGTCACTTAGCATATGAAGTCTCTAATGGTCAGCATACATTGTATTTCTACTTCTAACTCAGTACCTGAACTACTCGGCATCCATTGTTTACTTAGTACTTGAATTCACTCAGCATGGTCTATCTACTTGGCACTTGAGTGTCTCGACATACAAGTGATTCAACACTTATTGCAACTTAGCATGGTCTAACATTTATATATTGTGCTTGGCATGTATTACTAGTTCAGCATGAACTAAGTAAATGGTTTAAGTGTGTTGACACTCCATTGTCAAAACCAATTTGAGATTAACACACATGATAGATATAGATAATCTTTTTACATTTGATGAATTCAACCTAAAAGTAACCATTGAAGCACTGAATAAAATAACCTTTTGAATTCTTTAACTATTTACTAGAGAAAGAAGAAAGGGAGTGGAACTGTTACAATCAGACATGGGCATTCATTTGAATGCATGTTCTTAAATCTTCCTAAGTTTTATATTATGCTAATGAGTTGGGATCTCTATGATATATATATATATATATATATATATATATATATATATATATATATATATATATATATATATATATATATATATATATATATATATATAGACAACACACACACACACACACACACACACACACATTAATTTACAATTTCATTAGCATAAAACCATTGTATGTAGAATAAGTAATTAATATTCATGAGGATATTTTATGAAATTTTTCTCCAAGAAAAAGAGTGGAGTGTATTTCTCTACTGAAGCTAAAAGTTTAGTATTGCCATCAAAAGTCTCTTATATATTGTATTGTCTAGTATAGACTATATCTTTTTAATTTTTGGATATATAATTGTAAATTTTATCTATTAAGATTCTACTATTTCATGATTTAAGTGGTGAAATTATCTAGACTAATTAAAATATAGATAAGAATATATAATTAAATATTTATAAGTGAAATATAAAATTTAGTATATAGGAACATTAGTAACCATCCCTACAATCTCATTCAATACTCATAATCTTGTCAATTGAAATTACTAAATTGTTCCAAGTGAGCTTAAGTTTTATAAGTGGATGACAGGGAAACTTAAAAATCGCACATTAAGGCTTAATTCTTAGTTTTAAAGTGTCAATTGTCAAAGTTGATTTATTTTTCCAAACTTAATTTCTTCCTTAGTGTGTGATGTTTAAGGCTGGTCATCAACAATGTCTTCAATTTTAAGAAATCTCACCTTTGAATAATGTGAGAAAACTCATGAAAAATCTTTAGTTTTTTTTAAAAAGATGGTACAATAAAATAACTATCATGTGTAGAATAATTTATCAATATGATTTTCCATGGAATTCTCTTTTTGAAATGGAAAACACAAAACAATAGATTCTGAATAGGTGCCGCATAGTGGCTAGTATTTGGCAAATAGTTTTAAATTAAAAGATTTTATTAGAAAATACAAAGTATATTGTAATGTATATTTAATTTCATTTTAGAATATTAATTATATGTAATGTAGTTTATATATTTAAAAATTAAATAGTTATAGCATGTAGATTATTAAAGTTTGATTAACAAAATATTTTAAAATATATAGTTTTAATATATTATAATATTATTTCACAAGGACAAAATGTCATACAATAGTAATTCATTGAATAGTAGTAATGATGATAGTTATGATGTTAATGACTTTCTATTGATAGACAGATCATTTTCACAATCGATAGCTCACAACCACCATCACAAATTTAATTCATGGAATAGTAATAATGATGATAGTGATCATGATTGTTATAATTCTCAAATCCTAAGAAATTCACCATCACTAGCTCACCACCACCAAAGAGATATTGGCACCATTACTATCTCACTATCACCATCATACTAAATTCATTGAATAGTAGTAATGATGATAGTGATAATGTGAATAATAGTGATGATGGTGATGATTTTCATGATTCTTTATCAATAGGAAGATCACAATCACCATCATTAGCTCATTGCCACTAAAGAGAGAAAAGTCAAAGTAGACATAGAGAAGTAATCCAATCACTACAAAGGGAAAGTACAAGTAGAGATAGAATTCTAATGCAACCATTGCCACATCCTCACTCCCACAACCATAGAGGAAGAGTGAGGAGTAGAAATAGAGGAGTAACACCACCACTACAATATACATTATCATCATCATCGACACTAGAACTATTAGAACCATCACCACCCACACCATCACCACATCCTCACTACCACAACCAAAGAAGAAGAATTAGGAGTATAAATATAGGAGTACCACCACCACTAGAACATATATCATCATCAACATCGACTCTAGCACTACCAGAACTACCCACACCACCAAAACCCACACCCACACCTGCACCCACACCCACATCTCCAGCTCAAGCTCCATCCCCACCTATAAATATGGTAGTGGTAGATGAATTTTCTCCTATTTTAATAATTAATGAATCTGATAATCTTAATTTTGGTGTAACTATGTGCTCTGTTTGATGGGGAAATTTTGAAGTAGGGGAGGACATACATGAGATGCCCCTTTGTCACCACATATTTCACTCTCCTTTCCTTTTCTAGTGGTTGAGAGAATGAAAAGCTAATTGTCCCCACTACAATATAAGGTTATAAGAACTAAATTTATAACTACACTCATATGAATCACAACTAGAACATCGAGGACTCTAGAGAAGAAGAAGAGGAAGAGGAGGAAGAAGAAGAATAGAAAGAAGTGAAGAACCTCAATAAGAATAAAACCAACCACTAGGGGTGGATGCAAATGGTTAAAATATTGGACTATTATAGGTGTCATTATCATGAAAGAACCAAACTCATCACCAAAATTTTGAAACATGGGGGTAGTTGTTTCCTATAAGTGATTAAAAATAATTAATCAATAATAACCAAATAGTTATTTTTAGTAAAAGAGAAGTAAACATTTATTCTATCACAAAAGATTTTTAGAAAAAAAGATTATAAACTATCCATCTAAGAAAGAACATTTTAAGAAGAGAATCAATAAAGACCAAATAGATGAAGGAAGAGTGTCAATCTGAATTAAGTTAAGATCTATCATTTTTATTTTCAACTATTTATTGTTAATAATAATTAAAATTAAAACCTTCTAATAACTTCATTTATCAATTATTTCATAATGTTATAAATTCTCTAACATTTTTTCCCTTAGACAATGTGCAAACCATCAATTTGTTAGAATATGAAGGCAAGCAAGCTTTTTTTTTTGGGGGGGAGGGGGGGTGAAGTAGGAACCAATAAAACTTCAAATTCATTCATCATAATCCTTCATATAATATTTGACCTAATTTCATGCATGAAAGAATGAAGGCAGTAAAACATTCATAACACTTTGATACAAGATATGGTGAGCCAAAAACCTTCCAAATAGAAAGTAAAATTGGGGTGGGGATGATACCCATAAGCTTTAGTACTACATTATAAATTTTGTTGATTAAGGCTTATAATTGATCACTTCTAATAATCTACCCTATTAGGAGAATTAAGGACTGCTAGGTCCACCTTATGAAAGGATATACAAACCATACAATAAAGTATGCCCTTGGAAAAGATATTTGTCAAAGACTATTAAGTCTACCTTATTAAAGGATTTGACTAATGCACCTATTAGGATGAACTAGTGGATAATCTTTGATCTGAAACATTGCTTTGCTAGTTGAGATTCCTTTGAAATTTAAAGATCACCTTATTGTGATAGATAAACCTTTGATGCCCTTTATATTTCTTGTAGCCTTCTTAATTCACACTTTTTCTTTTATATTCACTTCATACTTTCTTCTACATATTTTGGATGTGATACAATACATTACATATATACTGATCCAAAAAATAATTCATCAAAGTTGGCTACAACATAGATTTCCATCAAGATCACAAAGTCAGCTCAACTAATAGTACTCCAGTTGTGAAGATAAACTTAGCAAGGTTTTGATACTCAACAACCATTGTAAACACTCAACATCATCATGCTCTTGGTAGACCTAGAAGCTTGGCTCATACTAATCACTTCCAAGTAGCTTGAACTCGATCATCACTTGTGACTCGGTGAACACTACAAAACTTGGTATATAAAATAAATCACTTGGTTGACACTACATGGCTTGGTCAACACTAACCCTATAGGCTTAGTATAAATTGAATCACTTGGTTGACACTCCTTGGCTCAGTCATCACTAGATTCACATCATTGACACTACAAACTTGATAGACACTAGAGAACATGGTTGAAACTATGAAACTTAGTGAATACTATGAAGCTTAGTTTGCACAATCACTGATCAATTCAGTAGATACTACTCAGTGTGAGCTAAATGTAGGTTATAAAAATTGGTAGCAATTGTAGAACTTGGTATTAAATAGATTTCTTAGTAAATACTACAAACTACCAGTAGTAGTTTTACCAATTGACTAAGTGTCAATCACTAACAAACAAACATGACCTCAATGTCAACAATCTCCCCCTTTGGCATTAGTGAAAAAAACATTTATCAATCCAAAACTAAATGTTGATTTTAGATTGGTTTTGATAATTGAGTGTCAACACACTTAAAACATTCACTATGTTCATATTAAATTAAGTAATACATGCTAAGTATGATATGTAAAAATAGACCATGTTGACTTGCAATGAGTACTGAGTCACTCGTCAATTAAGTGTTGAATAGATAATACATGATGACTGATTCAAGTGCCAAAAAAATAGTAGATGCCAAGTAGTTTAGGTGTTGAGTTAGAGAAATAATTTTAGTATGTGTTGAGCATTAGTAACTTCAAGTGGTCAGCATCATAGATTGGACATATTTTTTTGTGATTGCACAAACAACTATGCAAACCATTTTTTAGCTGACCTAAGCACATAATATGATCTTTTGAAGATAATTATGAATATATATGCAGATTCCCTATATAATTAGATGTAGCCAATAGGAAAAAGGGAAGGATTAAGTGGCAAAAAGGATGAATCTCAACCGTAGATTCATACCTAATCCTAAGTATTATAGTCTTCTTAAGGAGAAACTTCATTAAAAGTGTGTACATAAAGAATTGGAGGAAGATTATAGTGAAGTTTGCATGGAGACTTAGAAGTTGTAAGAGAGAAAATTGTAGAATAAATTTGAGAAGAACAAAGGATAAAGGATACATCATTGACATATTATATTAGAGGGGATCAAGAAGGACACAGTATGGATTTGATCTTAAATCAGGCTATCAAAGCTAATCACAAGATCTATGTTGAAACATCCTAATAGGTGATTTTAGTTAAATCTCCTAGGTGGAGTAGTTCTAATAGATTTTTTTAAATCCTTTAACAAGGTGACATTCCAAGTGGATGTTCTAAAGTACTTTAGCCAGGCACACTTCTAGCAAGGTGATGAAATCCTCTAACAAGGTGGGACTTAATAGTCCTTATAAGACTTTAACAGGGTAGGCCTTTCACAAGGTAGATCATGTCTCATGGTCAACTCATTGTAACCTTAATTGGTGACACTTTATTGCTGTAGTAGTGAAGAATTGTGGGTGTCATCTCCACCCAAATTTTACCTTCTCATTTGAAGGGTTTCTAGGTAATAATATCAAGTGTCAAATGTGTGATTTCTTATGTGTTTACATGTTTTAGATGTTTATGCTTTGCATGTTATTTCAAGGTTATCTATTGAATGCATGAGATGGATGAGTGGTAAAAAGTTTTATGGGTTCATGTTTTAACTTTTGATTCACCTACACCCTCCCACCACCCCCCGCCCACCCCAATTAGTAGTTCACCTTTCCTAATTGTAATTCCATCAATTGGTATCAAATCTAAGTTCTTAGAAGAAGAAACTTTGCAACTTAGAGGAAATATCTTGAAATGGAAGTCTACAAGTTGGGAAAAACCATTGAGAACCAAGATATTGAGATACATCTCATACTACATCAATTGAATGAAGCCAAAGAAGCTTTGAAGAGTTCCCTAAAGAGAAGGAAAGAGATTTCTATATCAAAAAATGACACACAATACAAAGAGATTGACACCACAAGCTAAAGAGATCAGAAATCTAAGTTGGAACAAGAATCACAAGCTATACTGCTATGTGAGGTGACCGAACAAAAGAAGAAAGCTATAGAAGATAAGGTCATGATTGCAGAAGGCAAAGGAATTTTGGCAAACAAATTGGAAGAAAAGTCAATAGAGCTATCTAGGATCTCAAACATGCAATTGGATACCTTAAGCCAAATGATGGAAACTCATATGAGTTGAATGTCAAGGACATTGAAATAACCACTTTAAAGCTATAGAATGAACAATTACAAAATGACTTAATAAGAGAAGAGAAATTTTCTAAAAGTTTCAACAAGCCAAATGAAGCCATAAAGTACTTTGAGAAACTACTAGAATCCCCTAGATCTAGTAGAGATACATTAGGATTGGGCTACATAACCACTAAAGAAGGAGAATCATACAAAAATATTGAGGAAATGAACAATAAAGGTAAGAACTCTAAACCTACTTGTCATCATTGTGGTAAGAAAGGACATAAAGCTAATGTTGGTAGGAGAAAGAATGCAAATCAAAATGCTAAGCCTAAGAACATGACTCATTGTCACAAGTGTAACAAACAAGGTCATCAGGAACATGAATGCAACACCAGAACCATGCATGCACCAAAATTTGAATGACACTACTATAGTTGTTAGAAGTATGGACATAGAGCCTTTGAATGCAGATCTAAGTCAACATGGTCATCAAGCAAGCCAACAAAGGTAAGAAGTTATGAAAACTCCTATAACTAGGATTACAATACAAGATATAGCTATCACTATTATCAACAATATGGACATATACTTGAAAACTACATTAGGACTCATTTTAGTGGTAACTACAAGAGATGGTTGAGTCAAACCACATGTTTTAGCTATCACAAAATTGCTCACATTAGTGAGCATTGTCTAACTAGGTCCAAGGCACCAAGTTGTGAATTTGATAAGGGTAAAGGCAAGTCAGATGTTGAACACATCAAGAATGAAATGAACAAGACATGGAAGAAGAAAGATGATGGAAATACATGAAATGGAGAAGGGATCACTTCACCCAATGGGTTAAGTGGTCACACTTCATTAAACTAAGCAAACAAGAGGTATGTGGGATTGATACTTAAATTGTGTTGCATTATACATTAGTTCCAAAAGAAATTAGAACATAAATGATTCCATTAGCATGAATTAAGATGCAAGAATTCATGGAAAATTCAAGGTTAAAATCTTCAAATTTTCATGTTGTTGCTGAGTATGAAAAGTCTTATGTGTATGCCGAGTGAAAAACTAGTTAATGTCGAGCTGCTAATCAAAGATAGTTAGAGTCAATTTTGTAGTGGTTGTCGAGTGAGAGAAGTCTCTATAGATGCCAAATGGAATAGTAATTGTGTTGATGCTAAGTTTTACAGTTGTACATGACCAAGTATTAATTGCAAAGTTTTGAAGGGTATATGATTGATTTTCGCCTATTTTTCTTCATTAAAAATTTAAAGCAAGAATGAGCAGAGTAAAGAAGTGATTCACAAACTAGTTTGAAGCATTTGAAAGGATTCTAGTGATAATCAAACACCGGTTCATCGAATCTTAAAGGTATTCTTCATAAGCCAAGTTGCACAATATTAAGTTTGATAAACCCTAGTTTGATAAAATGGCCTCTAGTTAAAAGAATACCAAGGAGAAAGAAGCTTTTGAGGTTCAACTAGTTAGAAATGAGGTCAAACAACCCAACTTCAAGGCCATCCCAGATATTGCTTATAAAAATGACCTGTTAGGCATATTATCCATGATTTTGCCTAAAGTCATAATGGTACAAGACATGAGAAAATGCTACAACTAAAAAGTAGAAGGCATAGGTGACATGGAGATAAGAAAATCATATGATAAATTGTGTGAAAATAGAGTCTTGAAGGAAGAATTTAAGATTGTGGAGAGAAAGGGTTTGACATATGCCCTAGATTTCCCCACGGTTTTCAAAACTAAATGGATAAAAATAGTTCTGAGCAGAATTCATGATGGATGTTTGTTGTTAGAGGTGGACCTATTAAGATTTCAAAAATAATTGTTCATAAGGTGACAATTTTTCCATGCCTAGATCAGCTAAAGATCCTACATAGTGACTCCAAAGAGGTAATTAAGAAAAACATAGTTGATAAATGGAACAAGTGTGGTATGACCATAGATACCATTATAGATCCTTTACTTTATTTTCCTATCATAGTTATTTACCCCAACTTAT
This sequence comes from Cupressus sempervirens, assembly GCA_028749045.1. NCBI lineage: Eukaryota > Viridiplantae > Streptophyta > Pinopsida > Cupressales > Cupressaceae > Cupressus > Cupressus sempervirens. Next base: position 602,118,307 of record CM053783.1, on the reverse strand, counting down.
ATTAGTAAAGAAATTTAAATAGTGTTCCTTGCATAGTAGTTGATATTGGTTACAAAATTTTCGAGAAAGATCACACCTATGATCTTGTAGAATTTCAATTGCAACAGATAAATGAAAACTTAGGTGCCATCAGAAAGACAAAAAGTGCTCAATATAAGTTTGGATCAACCCTTTTGTGCATATTCTTATATGTGCAAAATGAATTCCCATCTTTTGGCAAAATTGGATGGAATTCCAATAGATTAGTGGTTGTCCAAATTAATGAATATATTAAGCAAATGGAAGAGAATTTTGAGTCAATTATGACAAGATACTTTGAAGATTTCAAGAAGTCCATGAAGAAAATATTAAGGATACCTATTTCCTTAGTATAACAACACTACAATGATATATGTTTCCTTGTAGATATTGATTACACTTATATTCAGGTAGTAGTTCCTAGGGTTAGATGGTTGTGACCCCTAGGCTATGAAATAAATGTTGATAAAGCTTCAATTTCCATTATAGCACTCTTAGTAGAGGAGATTGGAAAAATAACTAAGATATTTGGCAACTATGATGTAATGAAGTCTAAGATTGAAATGGAGCTGAAGATAGCTTTCATATTAATGAAGAAAGAAAAACTGGCAAGGAAATTCAAGGCTCAATTTGGTGATGAGGAAGAAGAAGATGATGAAGAGAATGAAGAAGAAGAAGACATACAAGCCTAAGAACCTCTAGCTTTGACCCAAGGCATGGGTGAGGACCAAGAAGAAGGAGGTGCTAAGGAAGAGGAAATCAAAGAAGCACTAGCTCAATCTGCATCGAAGAAAAGAAAGGCCAAGGCTGAGCTTGTGACCAAACCAAAAGCAATGAAAACTATGAATCCCATCCCAAAGATGCCTATGAGGCCTCACCCTGACCCATCGTAGCATAGTTGATACATTATTATTTTGATACTCATGACTCAATATGCAGAGACACTATCAGATGCATTAAACATATTATATTATTTCATGTTGTGTGATGTTTTACTTTCAAATATTTGATTTCGTTATTTAAAGTTTATGAACATATATACTAATGAAGTAGTGTAGAAAGTGAATGCAGAATTAACATTTTGATTATGCAATTTTAATGATTGAGAATATGAGTAGAACTAGATAAACAAATGATTATTTGAAATATGGATGTTCTAATTTATTTGATTTCCTTGATAGGTTATATACATATATGCATGTGATTTTCTTGTGCTACTGATGTGTGCAATGAGTGTGTAGGATATGTTAGCTAAGAAATCTAACAGAGAAATGAAACTGAACCCTATGTATCATTTGTGAAAACTAGGGTTAAATATGATGAAGGATACAAACCCCATTGTTCGTATTTTATTGTATTGTGCATTGAATGAATGTATCATTATATAATCAATAAATGTTAATGTTTTGTAATAGTGTTTTTATAGTGTCACTTGACACTTGTGAATTGTATATACATTCCAACATGATAGTTAGGGTTAATCAAGTAACCTAAAGATCTAAGTCAGACTATGCTAGTGACCCTTTTGCTAATCAATTAGTAATCGAGATTAATTACCCCTAATCTAGATTAATATTTAATCTACATTTTGAGGGTTTTTTTATAGTTCTAAAAATTCCTATCTTTTGATAGGTCCCTAATTAATCCTAAAGGCCTAAAATTATGAAATCTAAGTACCCAAGGAATATGGGTATGGCTTGGGGACATTTTCCACCCCCTAGCCCCTTTTGTTGACTTTTTACGGTTGCTCAAAAACCCCATTTTTGCTTTATTGCGAAAATTGATAGTTTTCATTATGAGTTGGATGACTTTAACTCCACCTTGAGGTTAGCCTTAGGTCTAGTTGAGTTAGAAGCCTCTAGAACTTTTGGGCAAGTGGGGGAGTTATTGCATTTTAGAGGTGGTTGAGTTTAGGATCTTATTTAGAGGCAATTTTGAGAGGGTTTTGGGTGTTCACCCAACCTCTAGTTTTAGAGTGGAATTTAGAATTGAAGGAGAAGGAGAGGAAAGCAAGCTCATCTCAAACTTGTTCATTTGCCATAACTTGATTTTTGAAGGTAGGAATATTTCACCTCATTTTGTTCATGTTGTGCTTCATGTTTTAGTTTTTTTGCTGATGTATGTTTGTGTGTGTGTTAAGTATGTTGGGAGGGATTGAAACAAGTTATCTTAAATGTATTTCCTTTGTGTTTTTCTTTGAATTTTGAAGGATTTTATGGGCATATTGGCATTACTCACCCTCAAATAGGAAAGAAGTGGCCATGTATAGGGGAAGGTCTTTAGTTGGACTCGAACACTATAGAGTCTCTTCTCAAGATGAGAAGAGGGAGATAGGATAGGGTGTTATGGGCCCCTACTTATCAACACAAATCATGTATGAGTTTTAGAATGTAAGAATGGAAGAATGGAAGTTCTTGAGTTTATAGTCTCAAAAGGGCACCTGTTTGGTGTTGTGTCTAACGTCTCCTATTGGCAAAATCCACCTTCTCCCTAGTTTGGTTCAATGTTGAACCTGTTGTGCAAATTGGGATGGGAGTGAATGTTTGATTTTGTCTTCATGTTACGTTTGATTGTTACTTGGTCAATGTTTGTTCTCTCCTTGATCACCATGATGTATTACAGAATTCATAATGGATCCCTTGTTAAGGGCCAGGAAGGAAATTTAAAATTGTATTGGATTTCAAATTATGTTGGGAGATTTTCCCTCAGGATGATATCCTATGTAAAAATATTACTTTTAAACTTTTTTGTTGAAGTGGCAACGATGTCAGGTTTTCTTACTGGTTCTTTCTTGGTGGAGCCTTTGAATCAGGTGGTTTAATAGAAAAAAAAGAGATTGAGTAATATTCTTGCATTTGAGTCTTCTAGTATTTCAGTTTATGCATGTGTGTATTGAAAAATAGATAAAATGGTAACATGCAATTTATGCAATTTTGAGTTCAATTATGTTAAAAAAAATATTTGATATGGTTGAATCTTCAATTAAATTTCATGCTTAATAGGAGTTAAAAATTAATCTTACATTATTATGAAAGAAAACTATTGCACTCTAAGTTATAAACCTCCTTGTTATAAAAATATATTGCTGTTGACAAAGTATATAAGCTAGAAAAAAATTCTAACACTTAGAAATTTTTTTTGCCTCCAAAGAGTAAAAACTCTCTAAATTTTGTATGGGCAAATAAATTATTTTCCCATGTGGTGACAGAGAATATTCTTTGTGGATTATTTATTTTTAAATCTTAAATTCAAAAAAAATAAATTATTAATACTTTTACAAATATCCTAAATCTCTACCAACTAAACTTTATACTATAACTACCATTTCCCTCCTAGAGTCCCACCCACAAATGTTTTTACAATAACTACTATGAGGGTGTGGGCTTAACCAATCACCCAACTACCTTTGACATGTGTGCCATTTCTTCCTTCACCATAGGTATGGATTTGTTAGGTAAGTCAAGTTTCAAAAAAAATGGACAAAGCATTTACATTGGTCATTAAGTCAAGGCAAGTAAAACTATAACAAAGCCCTTTAATATATTATACCACCACTTACCTTTTTCATCACCATTTTTTGGGGCCTTGTCATGCATGTGACATGACAAGGGTTTGGAGGGAGGTTTGAATTAAAAACTTTAAGCTTAATTTACTTTTTGTCTCCTCTTTTCCTTGGCATGTGTGGAGACTTCCTTTGTTACATTTTTCAGCAACCTGGGATAGCATGTAAGTTTTGTTTAAATTTATTTTAGGTTAGTAAATTTGTATGTAGTTTTGAAAGTTTAATTAACTTTAAGTTAGTTGTCATATCATATGTTAGTTTGGGTTGGGTTAGTTCAAGTTTTATTTGTAGTTTTTAAATATTAGTTAGTTTTTTTAAAAATATTTTAATAATTTATTATTTTATTAAGTTAGCATTATTTTGTTTTAAGTTTTTTTTATAAAATTAGTATTATTTAATGTTAAATTTTTAGATAGTGTTAATTAAGAAAGTCTATTTAGAAAAAATTAATTACAATTTTAGAGTGGCCTTTGTAATGTTTTTTTTTCTTAAAATAAATTTAGTTAGTTGCAAGCTAGTTAAGTTTAGGTGGAATGTGGAAAAGTTAAATTAATTCTAGTTTGTAGTGTTTGTAATTAGTTGGTTCTATTTTTAAGAAATTTAATTAATGAGTTTTAAATATGAATAAAATTGAATTATAAGATACTCGTTGTTGTTAGTCATTCTAATAATTATATTTATTTTGGTATTAGTCAAAAGTTAATCAGTATAATATAGCATTAGTTTAAGTATTTTTTTTTTGTTAGTTTAAATTTTAGGCATTTAATATGTTTTGTTTATGACTGTTTTAATAAAGTTTATGCATGCATATGTTAGATGATTATATTAGTAATTTAGTTCTTTGTTCTCAATGTATAGTAATAATTAAAGTTATATTTATTTATATTATTTTTAGAATAATTTAATTATATTGTTTATTAATATTTTTTTTAGTTAACATTATAGTGGTTAACAATAAATGTTTTAAATCTATTGAGTGGACCTCACATGTTTGTTTTTAACTAAAATGAAATGTCAAGTTATCCATAGGAGAACCTGTTCCATCTTACAATGTACCTATACTTTCACTTGCGAAATAAACTTATCAAACTTAGTGAAATTAACTTTTAAAAAAAATATGACATGTGTTTTTGCCCTCAATATTTTGGGCATGACAATGCCAACAACACCAACAACCAGTGCAAGTACAAGGGCTATTGCTCAAAAGGCTAAAGAACAAGAAAAAGAGAAAACAAAGGCTACTAAGCAAGAGGGTCCAATGCAAAAGAAACAAAGGAGAAAGTACAATGCACATCCTAAAATAGATGATGAAAAGATAGAGTTTGAAGATACAAGTCAATTTAGAGTGGTAAGTCATACACCTAAATATGATCTTGAAAATATCTATGATAATATTAAGGATAATGCATATATGATAGGCTTAAAGAATATTGATTTTGGAAAGCTTGGTAGAATAGAGAAAAATATGAATGAAGAATCAATTTACACAATGATGTCTAAGTTTAAGAATACTCCACTTGAACTAGACAATACAATACCAAAGGAGTTGTATGCAATTATTGAAAATAAGTGGCATTACTGCTTAAACCTAGAGAAACAAATAAGGAAATCAACACTAGCTCAGGTAATGCTAGATTTTACAAAAGGTCAAATTGTAAAGGAAAATAAGAAGTAATATAGAGCATTCAACATGCTCCAGAATAATATTAAGGATGTTTCAAAGAAATTCACTCAAATGTGGACATTAATATATGATTTGACAATAGTTAAACAAGGTGAAGAGGATCCTTTTAAGGGAAGAAATAATTGAGAAGAGGAGGAAGACAAAGAAGATGAAGCAACAAGAGGAAAATATGATGCTACTATGGAGGAGACACAAAAGTATATCAATGAGATGGCTACAACTCAAAAGCAATAGGAAGAATAGAGTGTGCAAGACACACAAATTTTGAGCATGAGCTCTCCACATGACACAAGTGGGCCTATAGATAGTATAATTGTAAAGGATATTCCTAATAGCTTAGCTTAGAAAATAAATCCCTTAATTGTAGAAGACCTGAAGAAGATCCTTGACCAATCCACACTGCAAGCAAGATTATGTGAGAATTCAATGTTGGTTAGTGTTGATGAACTTTAGAAGGCACTAGATGATATTATAGGGCATAAGGTGAATACACAAGAACCATATTCTACTATCCCTTCAACTACTAGTGCTCAACCTTTGATACAAACATCAAAAAATACATTGAAAAAGGATGACACAACTATAACAATTGATAAAGTTGAACAAAAACAAGTAGATGAAGAGAAGACTACAAAAGAACAAACAAGATAGATATATATTTGTACCTAAAACATAGGCACAAGGTGCAAGTCAAACAATAGTAATTGATCAAGGCAGATCTGAAGAAAAGGACATACCAAAGGAGAAGGAGAAAGAGGTCACTAAAGCATTGATAACATTACCAACATCTAGCACTTGTACAAAAGTCCTTCAGAAGTCAAGCACTAAAGTTGTACCACTATAGATTTCAACACTAGGCTCTAGTTCATCCAATGTTGCAAGGTAATTCACTATGGAGATGTAACTCTAGATGAAGAAATAGTGATACCTAAATATGACTATGCAACCATTACTTTGAAACAAATAGGCTTAATGCAACAAGCCTTAGAGAAAAAGAAAAATCAAGAAATACTCATAAAGGAGTATAAACAGAGGCAAGCATTCCAGGAAATTAAAGACATTTTCTTAGATGCTTTTAGTTTTCCTACACCTAAAGAATCAAAGCCAATAATATAAAAACTATCATGTATTGTGGATTAGGTGAATGATGAAGACCAAGATACAAATGCAAAACTTATGGAATGATCAAAAAGAAATTTTCAAGAGAAACTCAAAGAGAAAATATCTAGTGATATAGCACCAGTATAGGTACAATTGGCTACAAAAACTGAGACAATGAAGAAGGTACTTCAAAACATATTCTAATTGTACACAAAGTTGTGTGATTTGTCACTCTTCACACAAGAAACAAGCCATAGAATTATAAGTCTAGAGAGAAATTTAAAGATATTAGGTATGCAACTACCTCAGATGCCAGCTCAAAGTGAGAATTACTTTCATTCATTGCTTCAATCACAGAGTCAACTAGCTATATTAATAGTAGAAGAGGCTAATATAAGAGCCAAGTTGCTTAACATTCAAGCCTTTGTAACCCCTCATATGAAGATACTCCACAAGAAACTAGGATATGCAAAAACCTTGATGAAGAAAGATCCTAATCTTTCTACATCTAATGGACTAGTTCACCTTGCAACAGAGATAGCAATCCAAATCAAGTTATTGATATTGCATGTGATAACTGGGATGTTGCTCTAAAAATAATAATGGAGGTCCATAAGTCTTTCTTGGAAAAATACACCATCATTATGTAAACCCTTTGACATAAGTGTCAAAAAAAAGGGGGAGATAAATAAGAAAGGGGGAGATGAGATAAATGTGCAAAAAAAGGGGGGAGATAAAGGTAAACCACAAAGGGAGAAAACACAAAAAGAGAAAATAAAAGAGAAAAAATATAGCATATTAGATAAAGAGTATGAACATATTTGAAGACAAAGAGTATTAGCAAGAGACAAAATTACTTAGAATGGATAATAGATTTTTTGATAATACAGGCACATTAACTCAGGGAAATTTATTAATTTTGAGTTATATAGTCTATTACAAAATCTTGAAAATTTTGAAGTTTTGTATATAAGACGAGTTCTGAATATATTATACTTGAGAAGTTTAAGATTGATTATGTAAAGTTAAGTGTTTTTGACACTCATGTCAAAAGGGAGATTGTTGATCTCAGATTGGCTTTCACAATTGAGTGTCAACACACTTAGAACATTCACTAAGTTCATATTGAACTATGTAATACATATTTAGTATGATATGTAAAAATAGACCATTTTGAGTTGCAATGAGTGTCGAGTCACTAATGTGCCGAGTCACTTAAGTGCTGAGTAGACAATACATGCCAAGTGATTCAAGTGTTGAGAAAATAGTAGATGCCAAGCAGTTTAGGTGTTGAGTCAAAGATAGAATTTCAGTATGTGTCAAGCATCAGTAACTTCAAATGCTAAGCATCATAAATTGGACATATTTGTTTGTGATTGCACAAACAACTATGTAAACTATTTTTCTATCAACCTAAGGACAAAATATGTTCTTTTGACGATAGGGATGAGTCTATATGCAGATTCCCTATGTAATTACCTATAGCCAATGGGAAAAAGGGAATGATTAAGTGGAAAAAGGATGAATCTCAATCATAGATTCATACCTAGCCCTAAGTCATCTAGTCTTCTTAAGGAGGAAAAAATCCTAAACTTCATTAATAGTGTGTGCATAAGGAATTGGAGGAAGATTATAGCGAATTTTGCATGAAGACTTAGAAGTTGTAAAATAGCGAATTGTAGAATCAATTTGAGAAGAAGAAAGCATAGAGGATACAACATTGGCATATCAAATTAGAGAGGATCAAGGACACAATACATATTTGATCTTTAATCAAGCTACTAGAGCTAAACACAAGATCTATGTTAAAACATCCTAACAAGTGATTTTAGTTAAATCTCCTAGGTGGAGTAGTCCTAATAGACTATTGTAAATCCATTAACAGGGTGACATTCCAAGTGGATGTTCTAAAGGTCTTTAGCTAGGTACACTTCTAATAGGGTGTTGAAATCCTTTAATTAGGTGGGACTTAAAAATCCTTGTAAGCCTTTAACAAGGTAAGCCTTTCATAGGGAAGATCATGTCTCATGGTCAACTCATTATAACATTAATTGGTGACACTTTATTGTTGTAGTAGTGAAGAATTGTGGGTTTCATCCCCACCCCAATTTTACCTTCTCATTTGGAGGGTTTTTGGGTAATAATATCAGGTGTCAAATGTGTGATTACTTATGTATTTACATGTTTTAGATGTTTATGCTTTGCATGTTATTTCAAATTTATCTATTGAATGCATGAGATGGATCAGTGGTGAAAGTTTTATGGGTTCATGTTTTAACTACTAATTCACCACCCTAGTAGTTCACCTTTCCTACTTGTAATTCCATCAATTAGTATTAGAGATAAGTTCTTAAAAGGAGAAGCTTTGTAGCTTAGAGGAAAGATCTTGAAATGGAAGTCTACAAGTTGGGAAAAACTACTGAGAACTAGGAGATTGAGATACATCTCATACTACATAAATTGAGTGAAGCCAAAGATGTTTTGAAGAGTTCCCTAAAGAGAATGAAAGAGATCACTATAGTAGAAAATGACACACAATACAAAGAGATTGAAACCACAAAGCTATTTGTAGATGGTAACTCTAATGAATTCAATGTAGCAATTTTAGATCTACTAAAAAAGAATAGAGCACAAGCTGAATAGATCATAAATCTCAAGTTGGAGGAAGAATCACAAGCTATATTGTTGTGTGAGGTGATTGAAAAAAAGTAGAAAGCTATAGAAGACAAGACCATAATTGAAGAAAATAAAATAATTTTGGCAAATAAATTGGAAGAAAAGTTAATAGAGCTATCTAGGATCTCAAACATGCAATTGGATACCTTAAGCAAAATGATGGATGCTCATCATGAGTTGAATGTCAAGGACATTGAAATAACCACTTTAAAGCTACAAAATGACTTAAAAACAAAAGGAATTTATTGAAAGTTTCAACAAGTTGAATGAATCCATCAAGTACTTTGAGAAACTACTGAAATCTAGCCTTAGATCCAATAGAGATACATTAGGATTGGCTACATAAGCACTAAAGAAGGAGAATCATCCAAAACTATTGAGGAAATTAATAATAAAGGTAAGAACTCTAAACCTACTTGTCATCATTGTGGTAAGAAAGGGCACACAATTAATTTTGATATGAGCAAGAATGAAAATTAGAATGCTAAGCCTAAGAACATGACTCATTGTCACAAGTACAACAAACAAGGTCATTAGGCACATGAATGTAGAACTAGAACCATGCATGCACCAAAATTTGAAGGAAACTACTACAATTGTTAGAAGTATGGACACAAAGCCTTTGAATGTAGATCCAAGCCCACATGGTCATCAAGCAAGCCAAAAAAGCTAAGAAGCTATGATAACTCCTATAATTGGAATTACAATACAAGATATAGCTATCACTATTATCATCTATATGGGCATATACCTAGAAACTACGTTAGGACTCACTTCAATGGTAACTATAAGAGATGGTTTATTCAAACCACATGTTTTAGTTGTCATAAGACTGGTCACATCAGCAAGCATTGTCTAACTAGGTCCAAGGCACCAAGTTGTGAATTTGATAAGGGTAAAGGCAAGGTAGGTGTTGAACACATTAGGAATGAAATAAACAAGAAACGAAAAAAGAAAGATGCTGGCAGTACATGAAATGGAGAAGAGATCACTTCACCCAATGGGTCAAGTGGTCACACTTCATAAAACTAAGAAAAAAAGAGGTATGTGGGACTAATACTTAAAGTTTGTTGCATTATACATAAATTCCAAAAGAAATTAGCACTAAAATGATTCCATTAACATGAATTAAGATGCAAGAATTCATGGAAAATTCAAGGTTAAAATCTTCAAGTTTTCATGTTTTTACCAAGAATGAAAAGTCTTTTGTGTATGTCGAGTGAAAAACTAGTTAATGTTGAACTCCTAATCAAAGATAGTTAGAGCTAAGTCTATAGTAGTTGTTAAGTGAAGGAAGTCTATATAGATACCAAATGGAATAGTAATTGTGTTGATGTTGAGTTTTATAGTTGTACATGACCAGTATTATTTGCAAAGTTTTGAAGGGTATACGGTTGATTTTCTCCTAATTTTTGTCATTATGAATTCCAAGTTAGAATGAGCAAAGTGAAGAATCAATTCACAAAAAAGTTCAAAGAATTTGCAAGGATTCTAGCAACGATCAAACACTAGTTCATTGAATCTTAAATGTATTTTTCATAAGCTAAGTTGTGCTGTTTTAAATTTGATAAACCCTAGTTTGATAAAATGGCCTTTAGTTCAAAGAATACCAAGGAGAAGGAAGCTTTTGAGCTTCAATTAGTTAGCAATGAGGTCAAACAACCCAACTTCAAGGCCATCCTAGACATTGCTTATAAAAATGACCCGTAATGTGCATTATCCATGATTCTACCCAAAGCCATAATGGTACAAGACATGAGAAAATGCTACAATTGTAAAGAAAGAGGCATATGTGACATGGAGATAAGACAAGAATATGATAAATTGTGTGAAAACAATGTCCTAAAGGAAGAATTGAAGATTGTGGAGAGAAAGGGTTTGACCTGTACCCTAGATTTCCCCACAATTTTCAAAACTAAATGGATAAAAATAGTTCTGAGTAGAATTCATGATGGATTTTTGTGGTTAGGGGTGGACCTATTAATATTTCAAAAAGAATTGTTCATAGGGTTACATGTTTTCCAACCCTAGATCGGCCAAAGACCTTACATCATGACCCCAAATAGGTAATTGATAAAAACACATGCTAAATGGAACAAATGTGGTATGACCATAGATATCATTACAAATCCTTTGCTTGATTTTATTGTTAGATTTATTTCCCACAACTTTTATCAGTCAAGTAGGTTCAATAGTCTGCCTTGCATAGCAGTTGATGTTGGTTATAAAATTGTCAAGAAAGATCACACCTATGATCTTGTAGAACTTCAATTGCAATAGATAAATGAAAACCTAGGTGCCATCGAAAAGACAAAAAGTGATCAATGTAAGATTGGATCAATCCTTGTGTGCATATTCTTCTATGTGAAAAATGAATTCCCATCTTTTGGAAAAATTGGATGGAAGAGCAACAAATCAGTGGTTGTCCAAATTAATGAATATATTGAGAAAATGGGAGAGAATTTTGAGTTTGTTATGATAAGCTACCTTGAAGATTTCAAGAAGTCTATGAAGAAGAGATTAAGGATACCTATTTCCTTAGTAGAAAAACACTACAATTTGATATATTTTTCCTTTTAGATATTAATTACACTTATATTTAGGAAAAAGTACCTAGGGTTAGATGGTTGAGACCCCTAGGCTATGAAATAAATGTTGATGAAGCCTCAACTGCCATTACTGCACTCCTAGCAGAGGAGATTGACAAAATAAACATGATATTTGGAAAGTATGATGTAATGAAGTCTAAGGTTGAAATGGAGTTGAAGACAACTTCTACATTAAATAAGAAGGATAAACTGGTAAGGAAACTCAAGGATCAATTTGGTGACAAGGAAGAAGAATATGATGAAGAGAATGAAGAAGAAGAAGAGGTACAAGCTCAAGAACCTCTATCTTTGACCCAAGGCATGGGTGAGGACCAAGAAGAAGAAGATGCTAAGGAAGAGGAAATCAAAGAAGCACCAACTCAATCTATACCAAAGAAAAGAAAGGCCAAGGCTCAGCCTATGGCCAAACCAAAAGTAAAGAAAACTATGAATCCCAATCTAGAGAAGCCAACAACACCAACAACTAGTGCATGTACAAGGGCTACTACTCAAAAGGCAAAAGAATAAGAAAAAGAGAAAACAAAGGCTATTGAGCAAGAGGGCCTAGTGCAAAAGAAACAAAGGAGAAAGTACATTCTACAACCTAAAATAGATGATGAAAAGATAGAGTTTGAAGATGCAAGTCAATTTAGAGTGGTAAGTGATACACCTAAATCTAATATTAAAAATATTTGTGATAATATTAAGGATAGTGTATATATGATAAGCTTAAAGAATATTGATTTTGGAAAACTTGGTAGAATAGAGCAAAATATGATTGAAGAATCAATTTACGCAATGATGTCTAAGTTTAAGAATACTCCACTTGAACTAGACAATAAAATGCGAAAGGAGTTGTATATAATTGTTGAAAATAAGTGGCATTACTACTTAAACCTAGATAAACAAATAAGGGAAAAATAAACTAATATATTTCTGGATTCAATTGTGTAAAGATTTTTAACCATCAACATTTTGAATCACACCAAGTGATCCATCATCAAGATGAAGAGAGCGCTCTTCATCCTAATGATGGATCACTTGGTGTGATTCGAAATGTTGATGGTTAAAAATCTTTACACAATCGAATCCAAAAATATATTTGTTTATTTTTGCTATGGATTGTGGAAATTTGATCTCTTTAACAAATAAGGGAATCAACACTAGCTTAGGTAATGCCAGATTTGACAAAAGGTCAAAATGTCAAGGAAAATAAGAAGTATGGTAGCAAGTTTGCAGCAAAACACAGAGAATTCAACATATTCTAGAATAATATTGTGGATGTTGTAAAGAAATCCACTCAAATGTAGAAGTTAACATGTGGTTTGATAACAATTAAACAAGGAGAAGAGGAGAAAGACAAGGAAGATGAAGCAACAAGAGGAAAAGATGATGTTACTATGGAGGAGACAAAAAAGAAGACAAATGAGATGGCTACAACTAAAGAGCAACAGGAAGAATAGAGTGTGCAAGACAAATAAATGCTGAGCATGAGACCTCCACATGACACATGAAGGTTTGTAGGTATTGTGATTGTAAAGGATGTTCTTAATAGCTTAGCTCAGAACATAAATCACTTAACTACAAAAGACTTGAAGAAGATCCTGGACCAATTCACACTACAAGCAAGATTTTGTGAGAATCTAGTGTTGGTCAGTGTTGATGAACTTCATAAGGAAGTAGCTCATATTACAAGGGATAAGGTGAATACAAAAAAACCACCTTCTATTATCCCTTCAGCTACCAATGCTCAACCTTTGATGCAAACATCAGAAAATATATCAAGAAAGGATGACACAACTCTAAGAATTGATAAATTTGAACAAAAGCAATAAGAAGAAGAGAAGACTACAAAAGAACAATTAGGATAGATAGATATCTCTACACCTACAATAGAGATACAAGGTGCAAGTACAATAATAGTAATTGATCAAGGAAGATCTAAAGAAAAGAACATACCAAAGCAGAAGGAGCAAGAGGCTGCTCAAGCATTAGTAACATTACCAACATCTACCGCTCCTACAAAAGTCCTTCAGGGGCTAAGCACTAAAGCTATACCACTATAGATTTTAGCACCAGGCTCTAATTTTTCCAAAGTTGAAAAGGTAATTCACTATGGAGATGTAACTCTAGATGAAGAAATAGTGATGCCTAAATATTACTATGCAACCATTACTTTGGAAAAAATAGGCTTAATGCAACAAGCCTTAGAAAAGAAGAAAAATCAAGGAATACTTAGAAAGGAGTATAAACAGAGGCAAGCATTGTAAGAAATAAAAGATATATTTTTAGATGCTTTTAGTTTTCCTACACTTGAAGAATCAAAGCCAATATTAGAATAGCTATTAGATATTGTGGATTAGGTGAATAATGAAGACCAAGATACAAATGAAAAACTTATAGAATGGTTATAGAGAAAATTTCAAGGGAAACTCAATGAGAAAATATCTGGTGATATGCACTGGCATAGGTACAATTGACTAAAAAAATTGAGATAGTGAAGAAGGTACTTGAGAACATATTCTCATTGTACACAAAACTGTGTGATCCCATACTCTTCACACAAGAAACAAGCCATAGAATTCTGAGTCTGGAGAGAAATTTAAAAGTATCAAGTATGCAACTACCTCAGAACCTAGCTCAAAGTGAGAATCAGTTTCATTCATTGCTTCAATCATAGAGTCAACTAGTTGTATTAATAGCAACAGAGGCTAATATAAGAGCCTAGTTGCTTAACATTCAAGCCTCCCTAACCCCTCATATGGAGATACTCCACAAGGAACTAGGATATGTAGAAACCTTGATGAAGAAAGATCCTAATCTTTCTACATTTGATGGACTATTTCACCTTGCAATAGAGATAGCAATCCAAGTCAAGTCACTTGATATTGCATGTGATAATTAGGATATTGCTCTAAAAATAATAGCAGAGGTCCACAAGTCTTTCTTTGACAAATACATTATTAGTTTATAAACCCTTTGACATAAGTGTCAAAAAAAAAGGTGGAGATAAATAAGCAAGGGGGAGATGAGAAAAATGTGAAAAAGCAAAGGAGAGATAAAGGTAAACCACAGGGGGAGAAAACAAAAAGAGGGAAAATAGAAGAGTAGAAATAGAGCATATCAAATAAAGAGTATCAACATATTTGAAGACAAAGAGTACCAACAAGATATAGAATTACTTAGAATGGAGAACAGATTTTTGAATAATATAGGCACATTAACTCAGGGGGAGTTATAAATTTTGAGGTATATAGTCTATTAAATTTTTTTGAAAATTTTGAAGTTTTGTATATAAGCCTAGTTGTGAATATATTATACTCAAGAAGGTTAAGATTGATTATGTAAAGTTAAGTTTTTTTGACACTCATGTCAAAGTAGGAGATTGTTGATCTTAGACTGATTTTGAAAATTGAGTTTCAACACAATTAAAATATTCACTAAGTTTATATTGAACTAAGAAATACATGTCAAGTATGATATGTAAAGATAGGCCATATCGAGTTGCAATGAGTGCCAAGTCACTTAAGTGCTGAGTAGAAAATACATGCTAAGTGATTCAAGTGTCAAGAAAATAGTAGATGCCAAGTAGTGCAAGTGCCAAGTCAGAGATAGAATTTTAGTATGTGTCAAGCATTAGTAACTTCAAGTGCCAAGCATCACAGATTGGACATATTTTTTTTTTATTACACAAACAACTATGTAAACCATTTTTTGGCTAACTTAAAGATAGAATATGATCTTTTGAAGATAAGGATGAATCTTTCGAATAATATGATGAATCTCAATCATAGATTCATAGCTAACCCTAAATCTTCTAGTCTTCTTAAGGAGGAAAAAATCCTAAACTTCATTAAGAGTGTGTGCATAAGGAATTAGAGGAAGATGATAGTGAAGTTTTCATGGAGACTTAGAAGTTGCAAGAGATAAAATTGCATAATTAGTGAGAAGAACAAAGGATAGAGGATACAACATTGACATATCAGATATGAGAGGATCAAGAAGGACACAGTACGAATTTGATCTTTAATCATGCTACTAGAGCTAATCCCAAGATCTATGTTGAAACATCCTAACAAGTTATTTTAGTTAAATCTCCTAGGTAGATTAGTCCTAACAAAATATTGTAAATCCTTTAACAAGGTGACATTCCAAGTGGATGTTCTGAAGTCCTTTAGCCAAGAACATTTCTAATAGGGTGTTAAAATCCTCTAATAAGGTCAGACTTAACAGTCCTTGTAAGCCTCTAATAGGGCAGACCTTTCACAGGGAAAATCATTTTTCATGGTCAACTCATTGTAACCTTAATTGGTGACACTTTATTGCTGCAATGGTGAAGAATTGTGGGTGTCATCCCCACCCCAATTTTACCTTCTCATTTGGAGGATTTCTAGGTAATCATATCAAGTGTCAAATGTGTGATTTCTTATGTGTTTACATGTTTTAGATGTTTTTTCTTTGCATGTTATTTCAAGTCTATTTATTGAATGCATGAGATGGATGAGTGGTGAAAAGTTTTATGGCCCCCCACCCCCCTACCTCTCAGCAATTCACCTTTCCTACTTGTAATTCCGTTGTTGAATACTCAAAAATTTTAGGTCAAAACATTATTTTTATCTCCATCCTATGTCTTCAACTTGATAACATACTCTAGTTTTGAGATTTTTTAAATTTCCTTTTGTAAATGATATATTTTGATTATCTGTACATGTATTTGTATAATATTATGTTGCTCCCCTAGACATATATCACATATTATACTTTTCCAATAATCTTCATATATAAATTCATCTTATAGTATACTTCTCCTCAATATATATAAACATACTTCTCTTCCTTTTTGACATAGATTCCAAAGGTGTATGCTACATGTTGATGCCAAAATTTGACAAGTTAGAATGTACCTTCAAAATCAATGTCATTTTCTTGTCCCAATTTTCTTGTAACACCTTTCCTGCATGAAATGCAATTTGTACTTCTAGTAATAACTCCATCATGCAATCAGCTATGGAGAAGTTATTGTCATGGATGAGTGTCTTGCCATGTGCAATGTGTTTTTTTAATGCATCCATGTTTGGGAGAATCATGCCTTGGATGTCTACAAGTGTGGCCCTTACCCTAGCTTCTTCGCTTAATAATTATGCTTGCAAATTCATTAGATATCTAATCTTTGAATAATGAGTAGAACTACAGCTTGGGTCAAGTGACAACTGGTGTGCACCTGCCTTCAATTCTTCATTTATCTTAGATAATTCATCTTTGTTTCCTTGGATGAAGATAGATGTATCACATAAATTTTTGAATAATGAAGTTACATTATTTTTAGAGTTTTCTAATGAAATGAGAATAGTAGACAATTCTACCTGATTTATTGCAATTTTCTTTGCAACTTTCTTCAATATTTTGTTCTCAAATTTCCTTTCATCTCTTTGTAGAAACTTTTTTTATCCATTAAAATATTGATTTAATTTTTGGATAAATTCTATTGATTGAATCAAAATATGTTGTGTACTAGCAACCTCAATAATTACTACATCTATAAATATATTCTTTACATCTTCAAGCACTTAGTTTTCCTTGCTCTTCTCTTCTCCAAGCTTTTGTTTCTTACCTCTCTTTTGCAATAATTCACCCATGATGTTTATTTGATTAGGTTTTAGAGAAGAGATATCCCAATTTGGGATAACTATATCCTCATCTAGATCAATATATTCTTCTTTACCTATATCCTTATTTCAAATTTTAGTATTCAATTGAGACTTGTTCTCAACTATCCTTGTACTTACTGTATGCACACTTGGAATAGTAACAATAGTAGAAATAGAGAGGCTCGAAACAAAAGGAGATATTGTACTAACATTAGAAATACCTTATTTTTGTATTTCCAAATCTAATGATGGTGGTACTTGCTACTTGGTAGATGAAGTGTTTATCACTTCAGTCAATGTGTTACTCAATCGAATAGGTGCAAAGATTGGTTGGGTTCATAGTGTTCCAATGTTTACAACAACCAAATTATTAGAAGCTTTCTTAGAGCTTGATGACATTAAAGTTTTGCTCAGAGAATGATGAAATGAGGCCAATACTACTACTGCAATCTTTTTTTGGGTTAGTTTCCTCAATACTCTAAATCACAGGGAGATTTTCCTCTATATCTTCATGTTCTTCCTCTTCATAATCCATAATTACATCATTTTCAACATCTTCCTTCTCATATTCATCAACTTTATCACTAACATGAACAAGGAAGTCACTCGGGTGATGTAGGCTATCTAGCACCTAGAAAATGGGTTAAATGCATAACATACTATGAGAAAATCACAAAACTCAATAATCATACATTAGCACCCATTGAAAGCCATTTAATAAAGAAAGAAATAGAAACCCCCTCTTTCATTTGTAGCTCCCATGTCCTTCTTTCTTCTCCAAATGATTGTAGCTCCAAAGTTTCCTATAGTGCACACAAAATTGAAGCAAAAGCCTATGATATGGATAATTCCATGAGAGTACTTGAAGTTGTGATTTAAGCTTTGAGACAAAATAGTGTGAAAATGAAAAGAAGCTAACGACTTGAAAAAAAAATGCTCAAGAATTATGACATAGGACCCAAGGACTTTCAAGACCGGAGAAAGAGTGTCCATTTTATAATTGGCATGGAGGATGAGAGCATTGGATTTGTCACCCATAGATATGCGATGTGGCAAGAGATTCCTTTGAGAATCCATGATGCATATGAAAAAATATACCAATTGTAAGATTATATGATGCATGGAAGTCAAACTTGGTCAAATTTGGAAGAGAATCTATGACACATCATAAGACACCTCAAGCCCACTTAAAGCCAAGAATCTATGACAAATAAGCCAAATAGGGACATGCATAGGAGAATAAGAACATTTAATTATGAAATATCTTATCCAAATGTCAAAGGAGAATCCATGAGATGTCATATCCAAGGGTCACTATGATGCAATATTTTATGGAATATTTGAATTAAAAAATCCTTTTATTCCACAAAATAAGAATTAGTAGAAAATGGAATTAATGATGGAAAATGGAACTTAGGAAATTAATAATTCCCATGGTTTGTGGATAATGAACCAATTAACTAATAAAATTAATTAATTGAGGAAAATAATTAGATAGAGTAATTAGAAAGAATAATAGGATTAAATTATGGGTTATTTAATACTATAGAGAAAATTAGTAAATGATTGACCAAATTGATTAAATGAATGCAACCATATCCTTTGATGAAAATGTGATGATGATATAGATTGAATGAGATGAAGACAAGAAAACCAAAGCCATGGTTAGATTGATTGATTGAAGTTGATAACATGCCAAGGACACATGACATGAATTGATTGATACATAACATTTAACTGACATCGCAAATGCTACTAGATCGAGGTTGATTGATAAGGTTGATCATAATAACATCGACAGACACTATCAATATTATTAAAATGGTTGATGATGCCATGATATAACATTGAAAGCCTCAAAAATTTCAAATATTCGATGATATGAATGATAGTTTGACCTAGCACTAAGAGCCATGACAGTACTAAGGTTAGATTAATCAGATTGATAGGTTGATAGGTTTTCAAGACACTAAAAGCCACAACAATGCTTAGGATTGGATAAATGATGATTGATTTGGGATGTTTGATATGTTCTAGGTTGATTAGGGCTGATTTTAAGTGAATTTGAGTTGATTTGGGGTGATTTTGAGTGATACTAAGTTGATTTGGGGTGATTCTAAGTTGATATGAAATGATATGAAATTGATGTGAAAGAGGATACAAATGATAAAGTATGATCAATTTTGGCCAAAATACCAAAGTTAGTAAAATGAGAAAATGGGACAAATTAGTATGAAGAAGTGATGAAACTGTAGATGCGAACCATTTGTAAGCATCTATATTTTGCCCCTCTTTGATACAATGTGATTTAGAGCGTTGTGTCAAAGAATGCTAACAAAAAAGCCATAAAAGCATGCCCTAGTAATGTGGTATATATTTATTCCCCATTGATAAATTTACCAACATAGGCATATGATAGGTCAATTTCATTGAAAATGACAAAATAGTCATAGTAATTGACAGATCAAAAATTGGAGTTAAAACATGAAAGTTATGGAGTCCAGAGTGCAGAACAGGGTCAATCAAGAGCCTAAGAGTAATTGCATGGGTTACCACTCAAGAAAAAAAAATGATGAAAATGATAGATCATTTTTTCCACAACAAAGATATGAATTCAACGCAAGTGAAAGATTGCAAATCTGAGTTAAAACACAAAAGTTATGGGTTTCAGAGTGCAACATAGAGGCTCCGGGAGTAGTTCTGGGGATCCTAGGTCCCCAAGTGTGCCCAAAACTCATCCAAGTGAATTAATGACATATTTGGTAAGCCCAAGTGCATCATGATAGTACCAAGTTCATCCATGATGCAATTGGGAAGCCCAAGTGGACTCGAAAGGTGCAAAATGTGCCTGAGAAGGCTCTAGGGACAAAAATCAACATGACAAGGGACAACCATGAGCCCAAGAGTAGTTTTAAGGATTAACACTCCATAAAATGATCAAATAATTAAAATTATATCTCATTTATTTTCACAACAAAGATATGAGTCCAACGCAACTGACAGTTCATAAATTGGAGTTAAAATGCAAAAGTTATGGCCTCTAGAGTGCAACATAGGGGTTCTAGGAGCAGTGCTGGGTACCCTCGGTCCCCAAGTGCACCCAAAAATCCACCAAGTGCTTCAATGACTTAGTTAGCATTACCAAGTGCATCAATGATGTATTTGATGAGACCAAGTGCATTAATGATGCAGTTGGGAACCCTAATTGTGCCCTAGGATGCACTGAAGCTTCGATTGAGGTTTGAATGGTCCTAGATCAAGTTGAAACTTGGAAAAGGCTAGCATAACCCTAGGGGGATGTTAAAAATATGAAAAAATGTAGTAAAAGGTGGTCAAAATTCTTATAATTTGGTCAAACATAGGGCATATGTAGGTCAAACTTGGGTAAATGATGACAAAGAACCATGCAAAGGGCCCAAAAGTGTGCAAATGGACTCAAAATGGCTCAAAATTTGGAACACATGTTAAAAACCCTAGGAATAGTTGAAAACATAGGTTAATTGAGGCTAGGATAGTCAAAAAAAGTAAAACTTTTTCAAACTTAGCTCTAATGGAGGAAAAAGGTTGACCAATGGATAGGGATAGGGTCAAAATGATGCAAACGAGTTAGAAATGATCTAAAACTTGGCAAACATGTTCAAAACCCTAGGAAGAGTTCAAAAAATAAGTCAACATAGTAAAAAATGTTTAAAAAATTCAAAATTAGTCAAACTAGAGTCAAACTAAGTCAAACTTGGGTGAAAAGTCCAACTGCGCTCTAAAAGTGTAGATTGCGCCCTAAAAGGCTCTAAGGGCCAAAAACAACTCGATTAGACTCGGAATGCCCCAAAACTTTGCATGCATCCCCAAAATGATGGAAAGGTGTCATAACATGAGTGAAATCATAAAAAAATGGTCATATTTGATCAAAGATGATGAGACAAATGTTAGACTAAGGTTGAACCAAGTGGAAAGCCATATAAAGTTGATTGACAGTGCAAGATGATGTAGGAATGCATGAATGCAAGATGAAGATGATTTTGTGAATCAGAAGACATGATCATGGTGGTGGAGAATGAGAAGAAGAAGAAAAATAATATGAGGATATTTTAGTATGATGGGAAGACTTTTTCTTTTGTAAAGTGCCCTATATGTCAAATGGAGCTTTATTTTGATATGGCAAATGGAATGCAATGCATCATGGCATAAAGGGCAAGAGCACCAATGAAAACCTTTTGTGTAAACAAGCACGGTGTAGATAGAGCATGACCTTGTCCTTACTGAGGCATATGTACATGTCATAGACTCTCAAAGGTACATTTTAATAGACAAAAATAGAAAATAATGACCATGAACCATCCTAGCCACTCTCATAGATCAGTGTATATCATCGAGTGGCATAGGAGCATGATCAAAGAAAAATAAAGCCAATATAAATCACTCACTAAACAGCGTGAGCCAACATCTATTCTTTTCCATTATTACTTTCTTTTTAGTTTTTTAGATGTGTAGGTAGTGTTTGACATGTTGATGATGTGATAGCTCTATTTGTGGATTTAGTTGAGAGGTTTTTAGTGATGTGTTGGATTGTTTGTTGGTTCATGTGCTCAGATATTGTGATTGGCATTGAAGTCTAGTGTTTTGAGTTTTATTCTCCAAAGTTCAAGTGTTTATGCAAAAGGGATGGTTATCCACATTGAATATGTACAAGGTTTATTACAAATTTTTGATGGGTTTTGTGATTTTTAGGGTTTTTTAGGATATTTGATTTTTTTTTGTGCCTTTTTAAGGGCATTTAATCTTTTTTATAGATTTTTTTAGGACATTATATGATTTTTATAGATTTTTTTCAGGACATTATGTGATTTTTGGTGGTTTTTTTTAGGACATTATGTGATTTTTAGTGGTTTTTTAAGGACATTTTACATTTTTTTATAGATTTTTAGGAATTTTTTAGGATTATTTTTTAATTTTTAGGATTTCTTTAGGATCATATAAGCATATACAAGTGTTAGCTCCAGTATGTTATGCAATAGTCCAATGGATAAAAAGTTCTTAGGGATATGCCCCCAGTTCAAATTCATACTCATGCACTGTTTAGGGAATATGCCCCCAGACAAGATGCAAACTATGTACAAAGGTCAATGACAAAGTGTTTGTGTAGACTGTTGATGCTTAGGAAAGATAACAAAGGAAATTAACCAGTTTGTGAGCCATGATAAGGGACCAAGGATGTCTTGCAATATGAAGGATATGATTAAGGAATGATAGAGGGGGAAAAACTAGATGGAATCTCAATTGATGGAGGAGCAACAACTGATTACACATGGTGCCTATCTGCTAGGTTTTCACCATGGTACTTACCCAAAGTGCCTATTTGCCAAGTTTTCATTTTTGGACAAAATTTTTCTCTTGACTCAAATTTTCGTGCCAAGAAACCTATTTGCCAGGTTTTCATCAAGGCATCCATTTTTTCATGAATTTTTTTACTTTTTCTTTTCTTTTTTCATGACTTTTTGCTATTTTTTGGATATTTTTTCAAGACTTTTAGATGGAATCAAGAATGTTGCTGACAATTGCTTATAAGAAATCTATTGTTGCTACTACTAGCTGATAATCATGGGGACCATGAGTGACCATAACTACATAGGAGTCATTCTAAGTTTGTAGCTAAAATCAAACCACTGAGAAGGCCTCGAGATATACCATCATGTACTATATGTAAGATAGTGTCTACCTCTTGTGAATCAAGGCATCTAAGGATAATTGGGTCAATAGATATATCATTTGGTATGTCACTAATGATGACATATGCAAAGGCTTTTTGGATAAGGATTTAATCTTTGGTATTGGGAAAATTAGGTAGTTGGATTTGGGGATAAACAACTAGATATAAGGGAGGGTTGAGACCAAAGATATTCCACATGAATGCTGATTGAGAGAGCTCCAATAGACTTTGTGGCATGTTGAACACTAGAACACTAATATTCATAGCATCATCTTTTTTATTTTGTATGCTTGGGAGCTGCTTAGCTTTTGATTTTTCATAGTCTAATGGTGCCTTTTGGTTTTCACCAAGAGACATATGCTCATTTATTTTTCTTTTCTATCAGATGGAGTTGACTCCCAACAATATGCTAATGTTTTCACTTTAGGAGAAATTACTTCTTTATTATTATTGTCCATAATGCCTCCATATATTTCAAAGTCTATTATAAGAGTGTAATCATTGTCAAATTGATCAAAATTTGGTGGTCCACGTTGGTCCCAATCCAATAGTTCAGGATAACTTAAGGGGATTTCATCATCAATATTGAATGGGCTTTGGTTGAAGGTATGGATATGGTCATTAGATTCTATTGTATCATTGGGGCCATGCTTAGAACCTAGAGGATTGTTGGTTTCAGGTAGGATATCCTCAGATGCCTTTTCATCATTCAAAACATCCATAATCTTACATGTAGGTACCATGGTACTAGGAGGACCTATTCATAATGGTTTAAATCCAAGCCCCAAATTAGGACGTCATCCTTTTGTAGTGATAGGTTCAATTATGCCTTGTTTGTGAGATCCAAGACCACTACATCCATCATAGCCTTGTTTTTGCATGATAGTAAACCCAAGTCCATACTTGCTAGGAGATATCAAAGTGGGTTCTCATTCTGCTTTGGCTTTCTCAATACATACAAATGTATTCTCATTGATAAAAGTGGTATGTTGTGTACTAATCTTAGAGTGTTAGTCTTGCAATAGTTGTGATGTACCATAAGATAGGGGAGAAAGTGGTGACTCCCTGATGTGGGATACATGAGACATAAAGTATTCTCCACACCCATTGTCTTCAATATTCATCTTTTCTTTGGCCTTATTGAGGAGTATATCAGCATCCACATACTTAGAGGAATCTATGGGTTGTGCTTCATTGTTTTTTGGGATTTGGTATGCAGTAGCATCTCTTAGATTAGCAAAAAATTGGAAAGGATTTGGATCACTGGTGATGGTAACCTCCATGTTTTCATAGGAAAACTTTAGACATTGATGATATGTAGAGGGTACTACTTTCATAGCATGAAGCCAAGGGCATCCTAGTATCATGTTGCAATTCATTTCTATATCTAGGACATGGAACAATGTATCTTTAGTTGCTAGGCCAACTATGATAGGCAATGTAATGACACCCTTGGAGAAGCATTCACAATAATCATAAGCTTTTATTGTGATTCTTTGAGAGGGATCCACATCATCTTCAAAATAACCCAAACTTTTGACAACCTTAAGAGTACAAATGTTCAATCCTACTCCTCCATCTATTAAGACATGTATGACCTTGGCATTGTGGATGAAGACTTCAAGATAAAGGATCATTATGGTTAGGTTTGTCCTTAGGAATATCCTAAGGGGAAAAGGTGATATTTTGTGAGGTGGATAGGTTCCCAATCATGGCTAGGAACTGGGCAACATCCATGTTATTTGGGACTAATGACTCTTTAAGATCTTGCTCCAAGATCTTTTGGTGTTGGGGAAATGCACGTAGTAGGTCCAAGATGGATACTTGCATAGGGGTCTTGCTGAGTTGTTCAACAATGCTATAATTAGATGAAGTAGGAGCTATAGGTATACTAGGGGGTGTAAGTCTAGTAGAAGTAGTAGGTCTAGATGGGGCTCCAGGAAGGGTGATCTTGCTGTGGCATGTAGTGACAATGCAATGATGGTCTTTAGCCTTTAAAGTGAATGTGGATATGTAGGAATTTGATTCATTTAAATAGTTGACAGTGTAGTCATATCCCATGCACGTGTAATTCACATTAGCTTGTGAGTTTTAGTTTGAACTAGAGGGCTTCACTTTGTCATGATTACCCAAAGGATCTTTGAAAATAGTGTGATTAGAGTTGGATGCTAACAATGATGGTTCAATTGTGATTACACCATCATTAATAAGGTCTTGTATTGCATTTTTCGATTGGAAGCATGATGAAGTCTTATGTCCTTTGGTGCGATGGTAATCATAGTACTTTTTGTCATCCCACCAATTGGCTTTAATCCATGGTTCATATTTGATTGGGGGTAACTGTAGGAATTTATTACTTAGTAACTATTGTAGTACGGTCTCAAGAGGTATCCCCAATGGTGTGAATTTTTTGTCCTTGGTTCTAGGATGTCTTCAAGATTTTTCCTATGTGGAAGTCTCGGTCTTCTATTGCTAAGATGTTGTTTGATTTGGAGTTTGTGAATTTGTGGGGTTTGCACCTTTCAATGTCAATTGAGGTTGTGTTGTGCTGATTGTGTGGACATTCACAATGCCATCATTAGTCACATTCTTGTTTTTGGAGAAAATTTTTGGCTTGTCATTAGAGGAACGAGTGTTTGTGTTTTCCTTGTTTATCTTGAGGATTCCCTTATAGATAAGAGCATTTTCAATACTAGCCCCCTTTTTCATCAGTTTAGAAATAGTCCTTGGGCTATTGATTTTGAGTTCATATATTAAGTTTGGGATTAGGTTTTCAATGAACAAGTTTACTTGTTGTTCTTTAGGAATGTCTAGTGAGCATTGACTAACTAAGCTTCTCTAGTGTAGTAAGAATGTGATAAATGGTTCTCCTATCTTCTATTTAATTGAGCACAAATCAAAAAGTGTCACCTCATTTGTAATGTTAAAGGCGAAGTGGGAGATGAACTTGTCTGCAAGTTCTAACCAAGATTTGATATTACCAGGAAGTTTGGAGTATCATTCAAGTGTAGGCCCACCTAGAGAACAAGGAAACAATCTCGTGAGGTAAGTGGGCTCATCACTGAGTTTGGTACATGAAGCAAAAAAATCTCTAATATGATCAATAGGGTTTCCTTTTCCTTAGTATTTTTTGAACCTTGGAGCCTCAAAGTGTTTTGGGAATGGAGGCATATACAAACTTTTTTCAAATGGATTAGGATGTAGGTCCCTTTCTATATATAGAGCCTATTTATTTTGGACTCTCAATGCCTCGACTCATTTGGAAATTTGTTTAAATTGTTGTAATAGCTCTTAATTGGGAATTTACATGATAGTCTTTCCTTCAAGTCCCTTTTTCCTATGAGTAGACCATTTTCTATGGTAGGACCTATGTCTACTTAGTTCTGACATTTTTGTGTTTGATGAGTCTGGTGATGTGTCACTAGGTGGTGAAGGTATGTGGTACCTCAAAGAAAGAAGGGTGCCTATTGTTGGGGAATTTTTGTGGTATTTTATGTGGCACTTGTTGTGGGATTGACTATAATTGTTGTACCATGTGTTTTTGTTGTTCCATGTGTTGTGGTTGTGTTGGTTGTATGTGAGACCATGTATGTGCTTGTTGTTGTAGAGGTTATTGTTGTTTTTGTAACAAATGTTGTTGATATGTGATTTTTTGCTCAAGGCATCTTTTTTATTCCAACTATTTCTTGAGTTGCTCTTGTTTTTTAGCAAACATCACTTGTTGTTGTTGGAATTGTTGTTGATACATTGCATGGAAGTTAAGTGGGTTTACATTGGACTGCATATTAGGGATGTTGGATGTTTGCATCACTTGAGGTTGTTTTTCTAGTTGATGTTGCTATTGATATGTTGGATGTGTGTTGAAGAGATTAAGTCCTTGGAATATTGTAGGTTGATGTTGTTGGGGTAGTTGGTTATATCCTTGAGAAGTGATCATCATGTTGGTATTGTTGCTTTGGCTCCTTTGTGTGTTAGAGGTTCCTCCTTGTGACATCATATTGACTTGACTATGAGATGTGTTCCTATTGGGAATAGGTGTAATGTCAATAAGGCTTTTCCTTTGCACATCAATAGGGATTGTTGTAGTGGATGTTGCACATAGTATACTCATGGGAGGCTCTGTAGCATTAGATGTCATACCACTTGGTAGGGTTAGAAGAAAAGTTGCACTTTTTTGATTTTCCTCCAAAGAAGGTATGCTTGGCATCCCTAGAGAACAAGTCCATTTAGGTGCATCTTTTTGTTGTATCATATGACTAAAATCAAGTCTCATTGTTCTTTTGGGGTGTTTAGGAATTGGTGGTATCTCATCGAACAAGGGATTTATGTTGATGTGTTCAAACATACTTTGAAGGATTTTGATTGTTGGTTCTTTATGGGACCTTATAGGTGTCATTATCATGTTTGAAAACTCCAAAGGTTGTTTTCCCTTATCTAAGTCCAAATTGATCATAGGTTGTATATTTTCAATGGTTGTGTTGGTTTGATGTTTTGCCTTAGGTCCTTCTATGTTTGGGTTGAATTTGACAATTTCTTGGGCTACCAAAAGTTTAAAGTTCTTGTGAAAATTTTTGTCTTGACATGCCCTAGCCATTTCTTCATTAGTGATGCTATAATCAGTGCCACAGTCATCATTTAGGTGTATAGTACCTTGTTGTATATTTGATGTGTTCTAGTTAAAGGTACTTGTGTTAGGTTGGCTGAATTCAAAGAAGTGTGATTGTTCATCTTTGGGTGTGGTTGGCACACTTCCTCCTTCAGGTGGTATCAATATGAATATAGGTTTAAAGTTAGGACTCCATTGAACCATCCCATGTGTGGAGGAAGTGTTTGGAGGAAATCTCACAGTAGGTGTATTGTTCAAGATTTGTTGTGCCATAGCTTGATTATGATGATCTTGCGGATACATGTTTAAGGGGTTTGCTAGTAATGGTTGTGATGCCTTGATTTGGTCTTTGTCAAAGGTTTTTAAGGTTTTCTTGCTCTTTTTCTATCTTAGATGAGGTTTTAGTTGTGCTTGTGCCTCAAAAAACAAAGGTTGATAAAGTTCCTTGGGTCTCTAAGCTAATTGTGTCCTAGTAAGTGCTAGCATGATACCTAAGAATGCAGATGCAATGGACAGAAACCTAAATGGACTTTATGCCTTCCAAGTGCACACCTAAACTACCAACTACACCCTAAAAACACAAATTTCACATTTGAAGTGTGCAATTAGTAAAATAGGATTGCAGTTGATAAAACATGGGTTGTATGTTTTCAATGGTTGTGTTGGTTTGATGTTTGGACTTAGGTCCTTCCACATTTGGGTTGAATTTGACAATTTCTTGGGTTTCCAAAAGTTTAAAGTTCTTGTGAAATTTTTTTCTTGACATGCCCTAGCCATTTCTTCATCAGTGATGCCATAGTTAGTGTTAGAGTCATCACTTAGGTGTACAACACCTTGTTGTATGTTTGATGTGTTATAGTTGAAGGTACTTATGTTAGGCTGGCTAAATTTGAAGGAGTGTGATTGTTCATCTTCGAGTGTGGTTGGAACACTACCTCCTCCAGGTGGTATCAACATGAATATACATTCAAAGTCATGACTCCATTGAACCATCCCATGTGAGGGGGAAGTGTTTGGAGGAAATATCATGGTAGGTGTATTGTTCAAGGTTTGTTGTGCCATAGCTTGATTATGATGCTCTTGCAAATGCATGTTTAAGGGGTCTACTAGTAATGGTTGTGATGCCTCAATTTGGTCTTTGTCAAAGGTTTTTTAGGTTTTCTTTCTCTCTCTTTTTCTTACACAAGGTTTTGGTTGTGCTTGTGCATCAAAAAAAAAAGGTTGATAAAGTTCCTTGGGTCTCTAAGTTGATTGTGTCCTAGTAAGTGCGAGCATGATACCTAATAATGCAGATGCAATGGAGGGAAACCTAAATGGACTTTCTACCTCCCAAGTGTGCACCTAAACTACCAACTACACCCTAAAAATAAAAATTGTACACCTAAAGTGTGCAATTGGTAAAACATGGTTGCAGTTGATAAAATAGGGTTACGATTGGTAAAAGAGGTCAAAACTTGATAATTAATATGTGGGCATGCAAAATATGAGTTTTTTTGGGATTTGTAAGTGTTTAGGGATGTTATGCAATGTGAGGAAATGCCAAATGAGCTAGGGTTTTTGTTGAGATAATGGGTGTTGCACGCATTGCATAATATTGTTATATTTTATTATTTTATTATGTAATGTTGTACCTAGATGGACGTGCAACATGTAAAGATTCCCATGGAATATTCTTGATGATTTGTATTGTAACATTGTGAAAATATTTTATGTAATTATTTAATATTGGGGAAAAGAATTAAATGCCCAATATTAAATGTGGGGTCAGTGGGTTAGGTAGCACATGGTTTATGTAATACCACTTGGTGGTTTTGTGGGACTTGCTACTATATAAGCAGCCACAAGGGTAGTTGTTGTATAGAAAAGACAGAGAGTGACAAGGAGAAGACAAGGCAAGAGTCGAGCAGGACAAGGCTTGACAAGTTAGCCAAGGGAGCATTTGTGAAGGTTGAAAGCATGGCATGGGATGTGTGGATTCATGCTTGTTCACATAGTTTGCTCGGTTGTGGCTATGGCCATGAAGGCTTCCATGGTTGTATGGCAATGGTATTTTTGCTGAATAATACATGGTGATGGATACTTTTGGAGGCTGGGTTTTCCCTCAATGAGGGTTTCCTAGGGTATATCTTGTGTCACAATTTTGTGGGTATGTTGTCTATTCTCTTGCATGTGGATTTTAATTCCATGATTATTTCAAATTTATTATGGGTTATGTGGAAATGGTTATATTCTTTGTTGCCAAGTTTCCTTACAAGTGGTATCAAAGCTATGGTTTTATTGTTTGTAACCCTAGATTGAATCCATGGGAATGCATGAGAGGATAAAAGAAAAGGGCAAGATATATGAATGATTTATTGCAGATCTGAGGGTTTTGGATTTGCTGTTATGATGGGATGTTAAAAGATTTGGGCATATGAAATTGTTGGACAAAAGATTTTTTCGAATGTTTCATTTAAAATGAGGGTTTTGGAGGGTAGCTTGCAGAAATGACCTCCTAGGTAAAAACAGACCTCACCATTGGATCCGGGTTGACATTTCCATAAATTTTGATATATAATATGCCCTAGTTTGGCCATGTTCAGAGGAAATGAAAGAGTTTTTTGGTTTCAGCCCATGATGGCCGTCAAATTTAATCCCGTCAGAATTTTCGTCACTAAAAAAAAAATTAAAAATAAAAAATCGTACTAAAAATGGTAAAAAGACTGTTTAGTAAAATGGCCATAACTTTCTCTCAGAATATCGGATTTTAGAGTTCTTATAGGTGTTGGAAAGCTAATTCAGAGAACTACAAGATGGTGTAGGTTTGGTTCTATGATTTTAAAAATTTTTTAGGTTTTAAAAGCCCTAAAGTCAGATGTTCTTTATTTTGAGCACGGATTAGGGCATAACTTGGGCATACGAAGTCGAATTTTGGACTTCGAGTAGTCAACAAAAAGCTCTTGGAGAGCTCTACAAATTGGTTCAGATTTGGTGTAGGTTTGGCATGATTTATTTATTGATATATTGATCTGAACAGTTTAGAGATATATTTTGGCTATGGTAACATTGTGAGTTTATGGCATTGGAGATTTAAGATTTGATGTCATACTTAGTTCATATTTTAGTTTGGTCTCATGATGATATGGTTATCAATGTTTGGTTTGGATATGCATGATGACTTGTTGGGTCTACAAGTTGTGCAGTGTTGTAAGTGGTCTATACTTACAGGTTGCATTTATAGCTTGGTTATGGGTTGTCTTTGCCCATTGATCTTTCATTATTGATGCATATTCAGATTGGTGGCTTGGATTTTGGTTGTCTATGCCCTAAGTCACATAATTTTATTTTCATGTAGAAGGGATGAGATGTTGTTACCAGGAACAGTCATGGTAGAGGATTGTGGTTGACTATGCTGACAGGTTGGACATATTGAGAGACAGATGCTTGGTTCATGGATGTGATCATGGTGTCATGGATTTTGGCATGACATGATTGGTTATACAGAGGATGGTTATTTTTCATCATTATGTCATGGATAGCTTGGATACATGATTTAGTGGGAGCTTGTGACAGTGATGGGGTGATAGTGCAGGATTAGTTCCTGGTTTGGTTTATATCTTCTTGGTTTGGAGAGGATGGATTTTATGATGCCATAGGTAACTTGGTACCACGGTTGAGTGGGAGTTTTTTGGCATTGATATATTTATTGAGTGTTTGCAGATGTTGGAGGTTTGTCTTAGATCCTGTTGCTGCAGAAGCATCTTTGACATTTGCATGGTGCACTTGTTATCTTCATGGTGTTTGAAGATGGTTAGATCTTGAGAACTCATGGAGTTCTTGGTTATCTTCATGGTATTTGGAGATGGTTTTCTTCATGGTGTGTGGAGATGGTTACATCTTGAGGACTCACATGGTTCTTGGCAAAGGTGTGGTTTATGCTTCTATTTGGCATGTTATTCTTGGTATGACGATGGTTTCATTATTATGTCATGGTATACTCTTGATATGCGTTTAGATTTGTGACATGTTATGGTGTGTTCATATGGAGCATGTTATCTCTTTGGTTGAGATGGTAAGATCATGTTGTCATGTTTATGTTCCTGAGGCCATGGTTGGAACTTTGACATTGATCTTGGTTTAGTTTCTTGGTATTGAGTACACTGATCATAAGCTAGATACTTCATGATATTGCTATGTTGCATTTGGAGTTGGCATGGATTGATTGGTTATAGGTGCTCATGGATACTTAGAGACGGTGGTGATGTTGTTTTCTCTTGGATTAGAGAAGTATTTGTTGGGACGGTTGATGGTTTCAGCAAGAAGTCCAAGGGGTAGTCACCTGATATGGACTTGAGAGGAGATTGTTCTTAGATGAGTCTTGGTTGGAGACTTGGGTATCTTGATGAGCATTCTCATTCCCCACTCTTGGTCTACTCGGCGGTTTGCTACTTGAGAGGTATAGCCCATTATTTTCTCTCAGTTGCATTATATTTATGCTTATCTTTCATGGATATGGATCTTGAGCTATGGTACATGAGTTAGTTCTAGAGGGTTCATTTGAGAGATGGTTAAGCATTGGTTATCTCCATGTGCATATGTTGTTATGTTGGTTGAATTTGGGAGATGGTTTTATTGGGCATATTCCTTGGATTAGGAATGGTTATTCCTTGGTTTAGGAATGGGTTTATTGAGTTTGATCTTTTTGTGAGATGATTAGTTATATAGTATGGTTTGGGTGTTGTTGAGGCTTCTTGTTGAGGTTTTATGGAGGAGATCATACTTGCACAGTTTAAATCTAGAGGTGTGTGTAGAAGGACATGATACAGGTTATGATTTGCATGGTTTCTTTGGTCTTGGTTATCTTCCTAGATCTTCAGTTTTGCCTACATTGGATTTGAAATTGGTTAGAGATTGTGATCACTGGTTTGTGCTCATGTTTTTCATGTGAAAGATGACATGGTTATTCCTTTATCTCTTTCCTCTACTGGTTGTGGAGAACTTGGGAGAGCATTGGAGACTTGTTATGAGAGTTGTTCTTGCAAGATATCCATTTATGTATTGTGGATGTTCTTGATACTACATGGATTCACTTCTTTGAGATGTGTTGAGTGGATTGGTTATAGATTTGACATAATCTTTTGTAGTGGGAGCTTCTTGGTATATATGTGGCAGGTATTGCTCTTGAGGCTTGTGATTGCAGGTTGCAGATTGGATATGTCAGTGATATGAGATTCACTTGTTATACCTTTGAGGTATGGATAGTTGGATGGGTTTGGCACTTGCTGTGGGTGCTATTTCAGCTATGGATATTTTGACAACTACGAATACATGTGATTACCTTTGGATCAGGTTATTTGTGCTTGAAATTTTTAGTTGGTACAAGATTTTATGATCTTCTAATGCGACAGGTTGGGTGGCTTTCTCTTTGGATGGCTTCTATGTATGTCCAGTGGCAGTGGCATAATAGGAGGTGAGATCATTCATGTTTGAGATGCTGGATACTTTGATTTTGTCACGGGTACCAGGATGGAGAACTTGGTGTATTTTGATCCATGATGGTGGATGTGCTGGGAGGGATTGTTCCCTTATTCATATATGTGGCTATGGATTGACCCTATGCAATGTATACAACAAGTGGGAGATTGTTGAGATAATGGGTGTTGCACACATTGCATAATATTATTATATTTTATTATTTTATTATGTAATGTTGTACCTAGATGGACATGCAACATGTAAAGATTCCCATAGAATATTCTTGATGAGTTGTATTGTAACATTATGAAAATATTTTATGTAATTATTTAATATTGGGGAAAAGAATTAAATGCCCAATATTAAATGTGGGGTCAGTGGGTTAGGGAGCACATGGTTTTAGTACATGGTTTATGTAATACCACTTGGTGGTTTTGTGGGACTTGCTACTATATAAGCAGCCACAAGGGTAGTTGCTGTATAAAAAAGATAGAGAGTGACAAGGAGAAGACAAGGCAAGAGTCGAGCAGGACAAGGCTTGACAGGTTAGCCAAGGGAGCATTTGTGAAGGTTGTAAGCATGGCATGGGATGTGTGGATTCATGCTTGTTCACATAGTTTTCTCGGTTGTGGCTATGGCCATGAAGGCTTCCATGGTTGTATGGCAATGGTATTTTTACTGAATAATACATGGTGATGGATGCTTTTGGAGGCTAGGTTTTTTCCTCAATGAGGGTTTCCCAGGGTATATCTTGTGTCACAATTTTGTGGGTATGTTGTCTATTCTCTTGCATGTGGATTTTAATTCTGTGATTATTTCAGATTTATTATGGGTTATGTGGAAATGGTTATATTCTTTGTTGCCAAGTTTCCTAACCATTTTAATGTGCAAAGTGTAAATGTCCTAGGGATGTTATGTGAATGCAAATGCAAGGTGTCATTTTGAAGTTTGACTATGGGGGATGAAAATGACTCTAAGGTATGCAAAATGATAACTACGATTATGTTTTGGACTTGTTAAGGATGCTAAAGGTTGATGTATGGAAGATAGACTATGCAAAGGATGGTTTCCAAGGGTTGATAATGACATTTGGGATATCCAAAATGAGGGTAAATGATAGAGAAGGGAATTTAGTTGATGGACACTTTGATATGGTTTAGTAGTGAAAATAATGCTAAGGATTTTGATCAATGAAAGATGAAAGGGATATACCACTAGGGTAAGTCAAAATGATGTTTAGGGATGCTAGGGATGTGATTATGCTATGACAAGGGTATATGGAAAGTTTTGAACTTAGGTAAAACCTTTAGAAAGTATTTTATCTAGGAGTTTAACCTTGTGATAAAGGACTTTGGATCTTGACCAAAAAGTGATAAAAGATGAAAAGGTTAAATCTATCAAGACATAGATAGATTTTGACCCACGAAAATGATAAGAAAAGATAAAAAGATTAGTCAAGATCCATTATCCATCAACACTAGGAGATACTCCAGGACTCATACTTTTTCTAGATTTTTGACTAAATTCAAAGGTTTTGGGGGTTAAAAATGATGTTTCAAGGACTCAAAATGGTGGTGATGCTGAGAAGATATGTGATATGGACAATGCCTATGATGAAAAATGGGATTTTGGGTGCAAGATGCAATTTTGGGTCAAGTGCAGAATGGGGAGGTACAGAGGCTCCTAGATGCAGTTTTATGGTTCCAAGGTGCGGTTTGAAAGACCAAAATGGTCTTGTAGGTTCCCAAATGCACCCTAATAGTTCCAAGTGTGCTCCAATAGTACCAACTATATCAATGATGTAGTTGGTAAGTTGTTCTGGGCCTAGTTGCTAGTTTCTGGGTGCAATTGGTAAGTTAGGAAGAATGTTTGCTGATTTTGAGTGGTATGGTTATGAAAATGATATGCCAGATGTTGGGGTTAATGTTAACATGGGTTGGGAGACACAAAATAAAGGTTATGACCTAAGGAATGATGTCCTAAGTGAAGGTAATGAAGACTAGGTGATGCATAATGCAGATCTGGCTTGATGCAAGGGGAGATAACAAGGCACCTAAAGACATAGTTGAAGCCCCAAAATGTTATCTGGAATCCCAAACTATGTTTGAGGACCACCAAGTGTGCCTAGAAAGTGTAGACTATGTCAATAATTTAGTTGGTAGTTTCAGTGCACAATTGGTAAATTGGGTTGAAACTAAGGAAATTTTGAGAGCTATGTTCTCCAGATTGATGTCACAGAGAGGTAGATAGTAGGGGACAGTCTTAAGACCAGTATGAATGCTCAAAATGATGTTTATGACACCTATAATGATGGTTAAAGTGGTCAAGATGATGAATAGGTATGCAAATATGCAAGGTGGTGAATGTAAAGTGCTGATTTTGAGATGGAAATGCAAAAAACTAAGGGAGGTAAACTAAACTGAAATGGGTGCAATATGAAAAGTAATGGATACTAAATGAGGACTAAAAGATGCAATATGAAGTTGATATGATGCAATAATGAGGCTTATACTAGGGTGAATGCAGGTGAATTCTATGCAAGTTTGAGATCTACATTTTGCCAAGCACATTTAGGAGCACATGTCGCCATGTTTTCCAAGGTTTGAGTGTGTTGAACCAAAGTTTGCAAACATTGGACAAAGGTTGAAATGTTTTTCCAATGTTTAATGTTTGGAGAAGGTTCAAGGTGTAAATTTGAATGTTGGCTATTATCTTAATTATGTTTTACACACACACAAGACACATTAAGATAATAATAATTTTTGTTAGGAGTGAACAAACACACCACAACCTAGGGTTTCGGGACTGTATCCACTAAATTCCTACTTGAACTAAAGTTTATCCACACTTATCTAGAGTGAAAAAAACTAAGATCTTGGCACCATAGGCTCCCCCTTATATCACACTCACTTCTTAGGTCTACCAAGATCTGCTTCCCAAGGGGCATGACTTCCCAAGGGACCGTTGCCTCTACTAAGGACCACAAGAATGTAGGATGTCTTCATGGGCATGGGTGACCCCTTGAGCTAGTGGATAGAAAGGATTTGGGCCACTAAAACATGGGTTTTAGTAAGGGCCTTCCATTTGACAAGTGAATGATAAACTTCTGCAGAAGGTCTCCCAGCCTCGAGAATCAGGGTTTGACGCAACACAAGGGTACTGGAGGAGAGCTATCATGCAGCAATACCGTCGACACAACTTTCACCATAATAAAATTTTATATAGTTGATAGAATGTTGACCTAGCTTTTGGCCCATTACCACTCTGAGGTTATCCCTTGGCATACCCAATATCAAGTATCTTGGTCCAAGGTAGGCCTCCTATAGAAGTTACATGGATTTCTCTTACACCCAAGATCCATGAATGGTGAGGGGAGAGGATACATCCAATGTAACTCCTAGGGATTTAAACACTATAAAAATGCTAGGAGAAAAAGAAAAAGTTCATTTTAAGCACCAAATGAAGTGTTATCTAATCTAGGACATCCATACACATGGTTTTAGCAAATACACAATGGTCTTCAACAACATTCTGCAAAGCTAGCATTAGTAGTTTGTTATGATCATGTCTTCATCCTATGATTACCACATGCTAAAATTAGACCATTAGTAACACAAAATCATCTAATATATGTTCTAGAAGCAAATGGAAACCTTACATGCAGATTTTGATTGATGTGTGTGTTTTCTATAAACCAGGTGTGCTTTGACAGAGTAGATTGCACCCCAGAAGGCCAAAGTGGCTTAGAACAACCCCAAGTGTGCCCAAAAAATTTAGATAGTGTTTATGAAATATTTGGGGCCCAATTAGGTATATTTGGTAGTTTCTAGGCACAGTTGGGAGCCCAGGTGCAAACTGTGGGGAATTGGTGCCTAGATAAGACCCAAAAATTGAAATTTTTTGACACCTATACTACCAAGTGTGCCCAAATAGTGCAGGCTACATCAATGATGCATTTGGTAAATTTTGGATGTATTTGGTAAGTCAGAAGTACCAGAAAGGGGTTTTGGTGGCTTCAAGACTCTTAAAACTACTCCTACGGGTTCCAAGTGCACCTTGACAAAGCAAAGTGCACCCTTGGACAACAAGCTGAAAAAATGCATAGAATAAAAGGATTAAACCATATTAATAGACCCCCTAATTAATCTAGGTTGAAAAGGAAGATAATATAGTCATTATACCCTTCCAAGTGAGCTCCTTCCTTGCACCTACAAGCACAAAACAAGAAAACCCAAGTTAGATAAGCATGTTCATGTCAGATTCACCAAAATGTAGAACCTAAAAAATGGGTTAAATGCATAACATACTATGAGAAAATCACAAAACTCAATAATCATATGTTAGCATCCACTAGTCTACCATGAAATCCAAACTAATAAAGGAAGCAATAGAAACCCCCTCTTTTGTTTGTAGCTCCCATGTCCTTCTTTCTTCTCCAAATGATTATAGCTCCAAAGTTGCCTATAGTGCACACAAAATTGAAGGACAAGCCTATGATATGGATAATTCCATGAAAATACTTGAAGTTGTGATTTAAACTCTTAGAGAAAATGGTGTGAAAATGAAAAGAAGCTAAGGACTTGAAAATAAAAAGCTCAAGAATTAGAACCAAGGGCCCAAGGACTTTCAAGATTGAAAATGAGAGAAAGAGTGTCCATTTTATAATTGGCATGGAGGAGGACAGCATTGGATTTTTCACCAATAGATATGCGATGTGGCAAGAGAATCCTTTGAGAATCCATGACACATATGACAAAAAATTCCAATTGTAAGATTCTATGACACATGGAAGGAAAACTTGGCTAAATGTGGAAGATAATCTATGACGTGTCATAAGACACCTCAAACCCACTTAAAGAAAAGAATCTATGACAAATAAGCCAAATAGTGACATGCGTAAGAGAATATGAATATTTGATTATGACATATCTTATACAAATGTCAAAGGAGAATCCATGAGGTGTCATATCCAAGTGTCACTATGATGCAATATTTTATGGAATATTTGAATTAAAAAATCCTTTTATTCCACAAAATAAGAATTAGTATAAAACGTAATTAATGATGGAAAATGGAACTTAGGAAATTAATAATTCCCATGGTTTGTAGATAATGAATCAATTAACTAATAAAATTAATTAATTAAGGATGATAATTAGGAATAATAATTAGAAAGAATAATAGGATTAAATTATGGGTTATTTAATCCTATAGAGAAAATTAGTAAATGATTGGCAAAATTGATTAAATGAATGTGACTGTATCCTTTGATGAAAATGTGATGATGATATAGATCGAATGAGATGATGACAAGTAGACCAAAGCCATGGTCAAATTGATTGATTGAATTTGATAACATGCCAAGGACACATGACAAGGATTGATTGATATGTAATATTTAATTAACATCACTTATGCTACTGAATCGAGGTTGATTGGTAAGGTTGATCATAATAACATTGACAAACACTATCAATATTATTAAAATGGTTCATGATGCCATGATCTAACATTGAAAGCCTCAACAATGTCAAAGATCTAATGATATGAATGATAGTTTGACCTAGCACTAAGAGCCATGATAGCACTAAGGTTAGATTGATAAGATTGATAGGTTGATAGGTTTCCAAGACACTAAAAGCCACAACAATGCTTAGGATTGGATAAATGATGATTGATTTGGGATGTTTGATATGTTTCAGATTGATTAGGACCAATTTCAAGAAATTATGAGTTGATTTGGGGTGATTCTGAGTGATTTTGAGTTGATTTGGGGTGATTTTGAGTTGATATGAAATGGTTTTGAAATGATATGAAATTGATGTGAAAGAGGATACAAATGATAAAGTATGATCAATTTTAGCCAAAAGATCAAAGTTAGTAAAATGAGAAAATGGGACAAATTAGTATGAAAAAGTGATGAAACCATAGTTGTGAGCCATTTTTTAGCATCTACAAGTTGTAAATGTTCTTCCACCTGGTAGTAGTTTTCTTCACCACAAATTCTATGTCTTTCATTAGCATAAGACATGTGTTGAATTTAAGAGTGAGCGTTTCCTCATTTTTCTTCATGGATTATTTTGCCTCTTTATTACTAAGACTTGGGATGAGTTGCCTCAAAGTCTATTTATATATATCTTTTGCAATCTTCTTAGTATTTTTCCATCTTGGCTTGATTTCTTGCATAAGCTCTTTTGGAATTTGCTATAAAAATTGATCAGGAGAGTATTTCCATTTACCTAATTCTGACATCATCATGTCTTCAATATACTTGTTCTCATCTACATACCTAGTTTCATATTTGAGTGCTTTGAAATTTTCCATTCTAGATCCTCTTTCTATTTCATTTAACTTTTCTTGAAATGTTGGTGGAGGCTTTTTGAAAATAATTTCCTCGGCATCCTCCTCACCTAGCTTTAATTTCTTTCTAGATTTTGATGCTCTTCTTGTGAATACAATAGTAGATGACTTAGTAGGTTTGGTTATGATAACCTTACCTTTCTTCCTTATTGGCTCTTCTTCACCAAACTTTGTTTCTTTTTCTTCATCCTCTACTTCATCTTCTTCCACATCATCTCCTTTTCCTTCAGTCAACATGAGAGTAGAACTTGCTTGCCTAAGCTTTGCTATCCTCTTCTTTCCTCTGTTAACTACTTGAGGAAGATTAATTTCAAGTTTTATTCTTTCCCTAGCTTCTTCACAAGTACCAAAATATGCAATCTTGGGATCCATAGGTTCATTCAAAAATGCCTCATAGATATCCTTGGTCGCATCAACATTAACCTTATAGTTTAGAGGCTTAACCCACACCATTTAGGGTCCAACTATTTGAATGTACACTTTTTCATAGTCTACCACAAAAAAAATATCATCCTTTTAATCTTCTACAAGTTTCTTAGGTATTCTATATTTGTTATTCATCTTTTCCTTGAATGAATCAAAATATTTGTCCATGATACTAACAAAGTTTTCACCTATCTCTACTATATATTCATTAATTTGATATTGAATTGGTACATCATTTCTCCATACAATTGAACCTTTAGAAGGGAGGAATTTTTGCACATAGAAGAATAAAAATGTGAAGAGTGAACCAAACTTTCATGGATTATTCTTTGAATTCCTGATGCTCTCCATGTTCTTGTTGGACTAATTCAACATTAACTCAACAAGGTTGAAGGACATGTTGTTCTTCACTACCTTGAGAGCTAGATCAACTGCCTCACACGACACACTATTGAGATGACTAGAGTTGTAGATCTTATGAGAAATCACTTGAATTCCAAACTTTAGTTCCATGTTAGTTACATTACTGATCTTCATTCCTCTTCCATCCCACTTGGCAACAGTCTTATTTTCTAGTTCTACTTGACTTAGGATTTTGGTAGTCTTGGCTTTGTTCAATATTGGGAGCCCTATGATTCTATGAATCATTTTATTTGTGATTTGAATAGGCTTCTACAATTGTAACTTCTATTTATGTACATGGCTGAAAATAAACCTAATTCATTTTAT
Organism: Cupressus sempervirens; assembly: GCA_028749045.1. Classification (NCBI taxonomy): domain Eukaryota; kingdom Viridiplantae; phylum Streptophyta; class Pinopsida; order Cupressales; family Cupressaceae; genus Cupressus; species Cupressus sempervirens. Next base: position 602,077,748 of record CM053783.1, on the reverse strand, counting down.
TTGAAAGTCTTGGGGCATACGTGGAATGTGTGATAAACCCTTGGTCTCCAAATGTTGATGCTGGGGTTTTAACACATCATTTACACATAACTTCTTCAAAGTGTCATCCATCTCTAGGGTTCCAAGTTCTTACATTCAATAATAAAAATATGAATGGATATTATGAATGAGTAATACCTTGGATAGAATCTATGATTGAGCTCTAGTTGGGTCAAGTGCTTTTGCAATTACTAGACTCAACTTGAAGTCTGCTGCCTTCCAATTGATTCCTCAAACCAACGTCTTAGATTCTTTCTTCATTTTACTGTTGGAAGATGCCATGCTTAGTAGGGTTTATAAAAACATGAAAATCTTCAAAAAAAAACACACAAATCACTTGGAGGCACAAAAATTGCCCTTTACAAATAGCTATCAAAAATTCACAGTGAAAATTGAGTTTGATTTCCTTCTTTTTAACAAATTTTCACTTTTCAAATGTCATAAATGCTTGGTACATTCACTCATTTGGTGATAAAATATCTTCCACTTGGTTCAACCTTAATGCTTGATAGATTCATTTGTAGCTCAATGTTCACACAATGTTTAGTGTATCTTGACCTTGCTCGATAGGGTCTTGCAACCTGACCTAGCTCAATAATGTCTTGAAATTCCACAATCACTCAATGATCCCTTTATATCTTGAATGTTGATATGGATATCTTCTTCTTTCTAGATGGAACTGATGTGAGATGTCTATTTTAGAGTCTCAGTTCAAATTATTCCCTTAGGGAATTCAAGTTGAGATGCTTGATTCACCCAACTCTTGAGTGGCATCTACTTCATGACTCAGACTTGCATTCTTAGAAGATTTTGGGATCCATTGCTACCTCATCTACTTTCTAATATTGTTATCCCTAATTTTCTTTTCATCTTCAATTCTTTTAGTGTTCATACAGTTCTTGGCAAGGTGTCCAAGTTCTATTATGTTTTACACAATTTGTTCCAATGTACCCAAATTCTCCACAATAGTGGCATCTACTCCATGTGTTGTAGTCCCATCCAAATATAACTTCTACAATTTGTTTGACTAGATTCAATATCTTACTTTTACATTTAGAAGATTTGTGTCCTTTTTTATTGCTCTTGTGACATTTACCTTCAAACTTAGGTTTCTCCTTCCATTCACTTGCTCTATGACCATGCTTATTGCAATTGTAGCACTTTCCATTGAATATTGATTTTCCATTAATCCAACATTTTTTTGATGTATGACCTAACTTACCACAATGATTGAAAGTAGGTCTTTGATTCTTGTTAGCTCCTTTCTTGGACAATTCACCTTCTTCTATGTATCCTATTACATCTTTGCATTTGTGTATGTACTAACTTTTCTCATTCAACTGATTCATCTCTGCTTTATATTTCAACATTCTTTCAATGGTTTTCTTTTTAATTTTAAGATCATTCTATAGTCTTTCATTCTCTAATATTAGATTTATGATATCTTTATTTGCATTAGTAAGCTGATCAATGAATTCTTCCTCTTGAAGGGAAAGATGTTGAATTTCATTATTCTTTCCTTCTATCTCTTCTTTGACTTTGTCTTTTTCTTCCATGACTTCACATAGTCTTACTAACTAGATTTCTTGTTCTCTTTTCAGCTTTCTAACTTCTTCTTGAAGATTGCAATTCTTTTTAATAGGTCTTTGATTCCTTCATCAGCTTCATCTAAATTTCTTTCTAGATAGACGCCTTCAATTCTTTCTTCAATGTAGATATTGTCATCCTTTTGTACAACAAGATCTTTTCTTCTTTTCAATAATTTAGAGAGTTGTTCCTTTTCTTTCTTTAGTTGACCAATGGCTAACTCAAAATCCAACTTTTCATTGTCAATAGCCTTATCTAGCCTATATACCTCCATTTCCTCTAATCTTTGCTCAAGCTGCTTTACTTCTTCTCTTAGAACCACAATGCTATGATACCAATTATTGGAAATATGAGGCAAGCAAGGTTATTGAGAGCATTTGGGGGGGGGAGGTTTGGTGAATCAAGAACCAATAAAACTTCAACTTATTTCATCAATTAATCCTTCATATAATATTTTTATCTAATTGCATCCATGAAAGAATGAAAGAAAAAAAATGTTCATAACACTTTGACACAAGATATGGTGACCTAAAAACCCTCCAACTAGAAAGTAAAATTGGAGTGGGGATAATACCCACAAGCTTTAGTACTATAGTATAAAGTTGGCTGGTTAAGGCTTACAATTGATCACTTTTGATGATTTTCCATGTTAGGAGCACTAAGGACTTCTTGTTCCACCTTGTGAAAGGATTTACAAAAAATACAATGAAGTATGCACTCAGTAAAGAGATTTGTCAAAGATTGTTAATTCTACCATGTATAAGGACTTGACTAATGCATCTATTAGGATAAACCAATAGCTAATCTCTAATTTGTAACTCTAATTTTCTGGTTGAGATTCCTTCGAAATGTAAAGATCACCTTGTTGTAATAGATAAATCTTTTTTGTCCCTTGTACTACTTGTAGCCTTCTTAATCTACACTTCTACTCCTTATATTCGCTTCATACTTTCTTCTACAGATTTTGGATGTGATACAATACATTACATATATACCAATCCAAAACATAATTCATTGAAGTTAGGTACAACATTGAATTCTGTTAAGATCACAAAGTTAGCACAACTAATGGCACTCAAGTTCTAAACACAAAATCAGTGAGGTTCTAATACTTGACAACCATTGTCAATACTTGGCATCATTATGCTTTTGGTAGACATAGAAGCTCAGTTCATACTAATCACTTCCAAGTAGCTTGAACTCTATCAACACTTGTGACTTGATGAACACTATGAAACTTGGCATATAATCTGAATCACTTAGTTGACACTCCTAGGCTTGTTCAACACTAGATTCACATCACTGACACTACAAACTTTGTAGATACTAGAGAACATGGTTGATACTATGCAACTTGGTTAAAACTATGAAGCTCAGTTTGCTCTGTCATTGATCAACTCAATAGATACCGCTTGGTGTAAACTGAATGCAGATTCTAAAACCTAGTAGCAACTATAGATCTTGGTAATAACTAGATTTGTTGGTTAACACTGCAAACTACTAGTAATAGTTTAATAACCAATTGACTATGTGTGAGTTACTAATAAATAAACTTGACCTCAATGTCAACAAAATTAATCATTAAAAATTATGTATATTTGAGTGATCTTTTCATTAGCCAATCTTATAAAATACTCAATTCATTTGAGTGTTAGCAAAACAAAAATAGAATATGAGAAAATGTACAAGCTGACAAGGTTAAACAAAAACTAATTTAAACTTTGTAGTATCTGATATATATAGAGATCCCAAAAAAGGAGAGGGAATGTTAAGAAAATTACCATCCCAAGTTAAAATAATGGTTATCTATGGTTATCTATCAATGAATGCAATGTATATAATAAACATTTAAACCTTGTATATACATAGAAAAAAATTATAATAAATGAAGATATCAGCTTTACAGAAAAATAACTTCTTCTTTTTTTGTTACAGTTTATTTATTTAGTTTGAATAGATTCATCTATTGATAAAATAAATATCATATTGTAGTATTCATTTAAAATCTCATTCATAAAAGTGTATATATAAATTTTATAATAAAATATACATCTTTCTATTTAATACATGTATTTTTAGAATATTTAAGCTTATCTCAATTATATTAGAGTCTATTGATCATATGTAAATAGAATCACATAATAAATGTATGGGTTAACAATAGAATTACAATAAATATATCTGTAAAGTTTAACATAGACCAAACAACAAGACAAAATGAACTCTCAACATGATAACAAAAGTAAACAACTAAACAAACCCAAATGAAAAAACCAATATACAAGCATCATAGAAAGGCACACAAGCCTTTGTTAGAAACTATTTTAAAAAATTAAGAAACTCAACAACTTGTCAACAGCCTTCATTTAGTTGAAATTCTACTATATGATTATTTGAGTGATGAAATTATAGAGACTTAAAATTATAGATAACGACATCTAACTCAATATTTATAAGTGAAATGTAATAACTAAACCGTTCCTATAATCTCATTTAAACTAAAAAAATTGAGAAGAAAGTTGTAAAATGAAAAGCACTCACTCAAGAACCTTGTTCTTTCTTACAGAAAACATCATCTCTTGGGAGGTTCATATGAGATATGAGGTTCCAAATATAGATGGTAGAATGAATGGCAAAGAAAATATCTTGATGTGGGTTCCTCCTAAGATTTAGGGAAGAAAATTGGAGAATTTGATTTAGATCATTCATCTAAACCACTCACTTAGAGTGAAAGATAAATTAGTGTTGAAATAAAAAATTGTAGAAAAGAATAAATTTTTTTTTGCATATACTACAGTAACACAAATTTATAGTGATTTATCTACTAATTGGACTACATCCAAGTCACAAAGTTCAAAGTTGAATTTGAGTTGAGGATGATGAAATCTGAATGAAGTTCAAAAAGGGTTAAAATTTGGAGGAAAAAATGATCTTTATATAAAATTTATTTATTTTTAAGTATAAGTAATGTGTCTATTAAATTATCAAAATATTTAACATTGCTAGATATATTTGAAATCATTGTGAAAAGAATAACATTTTTTAACTCTATAAAGAAAATGACTTAATAAATTCAAATTATATTTTTAATATTAAAGTATATAATTTTTTTATAATAAAATTGTAACTAAATGTTTAGCATACTTGTTAAGTTTACTTTATTTTTTTTTACATTTGTTAAATATTAACTTAAAATATAAATTTAATACTTTGATATGATATTTCAATTTATCAAATTTTAGTAAAAATAATACAATAAAAAAGATTATTAACATTAATATTTATATAATAATATTTTATTTTTAACAATAAAATAAAATATTAGATCAATGTTGGGAACAATAATTTAAGCATATTATTAGAAAAATAAAAAAATTCATATAAAATATTTACAATAATATTTAAATTTTTAATGAATAGTCCCTTCTCTATTAAATTGAAATATTAAATGTATATATTCACAAATAAAATACCTTGTGAGATTCTACTAAGCACAAGGCCATAAATCAACAACTATTCATAAAAAAAACCCCTCATGCGGTTAGAGCAGTGCCAATCAAGGGAGGAGGGTCTTGTCTATCATTAAAACCCCAATGATCTGTAGGGTTGGTGGGAGGCTCAAGTGGACCCTAGCCATCTTGAGCAAAAACATTATCATTTTTTCTTCTGCCTATGCCTTAGGAGGTGAAAAGGCTAGATCCACATGAGGGAAGGACCACTTGGGGTCAAAGGTAGGAGTTGACCAACTAGCAAAGGCATGAGCAATAATAAGAAAAGCAACACCTAGAACCACACCATGGAGAAGCTAAGTAGTGGTGTTGAACATCCTAGCTACTAGGAGAGTGGTATGGGGCCTAAGAATGAGGCATTTATGAGTGGTGGGCCAAAGAGTTGTGCCCTCGACAACATCCATGAGGTAGAGTCTACTCTATTGAAGTAGAATCTGATGGAATCCAAGTAATTGTACATGGAGCATTGCCCCAATGCTTAAGTAGCTCTTATAGGTGGGCCACCTCTAGAGCCACCTTGTTGGCTTGTACTTGAATCTAGAGAAAAACATTATTACATATGAAAGCCTTAGTATACATAGAAATATTGATGTCAAGAAAAGTGTGAGTGAAAAGCACAACATTTCTATCTTTCCATAAAGTGAGAAAAATCTACAACCTGAAAACATGCCAAATCTAAGAAAACTTAAAGGAAATTTTGGTGGAATCCTTTAGAAGAATCATATTCTAGGAAAAGGGCTTTGGCCTAAAAGGTTTGAATAAATTGTGAATACAAAGAAAATATTTGACATCTCTTGCTTAATCTGCTTCTTACTTAATTTGACATCTCTTGCTCTCTCTTCCTGATGATGGATCACTTAGTGTGATTCGAAACGTTGATGAAAAATCTCTACACAATCTATTCCAGAAAATCAACATTATAAAGAAAATATTGTTTAGCTCTATGATAGATCTAGAAGATGTACATGAAAGACTTTGTTTGACCACAAAATGAGCATTGGGGGTCTGAAATATCCAAATTCTTGATTTGAGGAACCAGGGGCCAACCCTGGAAGAGGAAACACAAGGAAAAGTATGTAATCTTAAAATAATAATATTATTTTATACCTAATTAAGTAGTATGAAAATATTTATAATTGTATTGTTACAAAATTAATATAAGATTTTTTCAATTTATGAAATTGTGATAAAGAATTATAGAAATAATATTTACTTTAATATCCTACATATATAAATAAAAAACTATAACAAAACAAACTTTTAATAATTAAAACTTTAATATGTATATAGACTATAATACTTTTAATAGTTGATTTATAGATATCGCAACTATTACAAAATTAAAATATTATTTTACAATACTTCATTTATAGATTAGAAGCTATAGAAAGGAAATAGTGATATAAAAATAGAAAATTAAAAACCAAGAGAGTTTTATAGCAAAGTAGAGTCAAGGATAGGCAGTGGATAGACATAGAGATGCAACTATGGTGGAAAACATGAGATGCAACCTTAGCAAGGAAGAGGTGATTTTATAGGGATAGTCAAAGCATAATTTTCCAAAGATTTCTCTTTTTCATGCACCCAACACTTAGACTACCAAATGAACACACAAAAAATCCTAAAATTGGCATTGAGTTCATGAAATCTATGTGTAGTAGAGGCTCGAGAATTATTGTTTACAGATAAAAAAGGGCAGAAAACCTATAAATTCTTAGTAACTACAAATCTTATGAAAGGTACCTAGTTAGAGAATTGAGAAGTTTCCCTTTCAAGGACAACTTGTTAGAGAATTTTACAAAATCCTTCAAATGAATATTTCCCTATTAAGGGCTACAAATAGATTCAATGTTAAGAAAGTAATCTCAAAGTATGTGATATAATGATAGAAATCTCTTGCCTTGTATATCTCATTGCATATCTTTGAAGATGTTCTAATATCCTTTCTTACTTTGTGAATTATAGAGGTCTCGTCTTTTCTCATGGTTGTTTGAAACAACCTATTAGTGTCTCACCTTCCTTTACAACTACATCTCATACTAGCTTACACTTCAAACAACTTTCTTGTTATAATCTTCTAGTAATATATTTCTCTTTGCTACTATATTTTCAACAAACTCTCCTCTCTACCCTTATTTTTCTCTTCATTCTCCTTCAACATAAAATTTGAGTGCCTTTTACCACTCTACCATTAATCTCATTGTGGTTTTGAAAAAGTACTGACAAAGCACTCAGTCGTTATTAAATAGAGAATGGTGTAATATGAGTGAATAGTGTATGTCAAGCATAAGCCTCTAGAAAATACATTTCAAGTAATTTGATAGTTAGTGTGTGTCAAGTCATGTAGGTGCCATGAGTGTTTTAGGTGTTGAGCGAGAGTGAGTGTTGAGCCATTTAGAAGTTGAGTATCAATATATAGAGCACAGTAAAGGCTGAATATCTGAGTCTATTGATGTTGAGTTACCATTCTTTGACATAGATGATTTTTATGGACCAAGCTTCTATGTAAACCATTTTTTGCTAACATGAACATAATTTTTTGATATGAAGGAATAAGGATCTAGTCATATTATGAATTGCTATGCTAATACATGCAATCGATCAAATTAAGTGAAGAGTTAGATAGAAATAAGGATCAACCACAACCATTTATTTTAACCTATCCTATCTCCTTAATGTCTACAAAAAGAGGTAAACCCTAATGGGAGTATGCATGAGTGTGCATGCAAAGAAGTTGTGCAGAGAAGCACCACATGAACAAAGAGAGGAATGCTAAAAGAATAGGGAGCATTTCAAGATGGAAATGATGACCAAATTATGGAACTATAATGCAAAATTAGTCTGAGAAGAATAGAGACAAGTAGTGAAAGGATAGAGAAGATAAATTTGATTAAGAGGATTAAAAGATAACCAATAAAGAGGAGATCTGACATCAAGTAGCAAGGTGCTAGCTGATGGATCAAGTGTTAAATCATTCTAATAGTTGACATAGAGTAAATCTCTTAATAGAGTAGTCCTAAAATAATTTTTTAAAACTCCTAATAGAGTGCTTACATAGTTGTAAGTTTAAATCCTTTAATCAAGGTGAGACCTCATAGTCTTGTAAGTCTTTAATAGGGCAGACCTTTCATAGGGTAGATCATAGCTCATGATCAATACTTTGTAGCCATACGAGGCCACACTTTACAATTGCAATAGTGAATATTTGTGGGTGTCATCCCCACCCAATTTTTACCTTCTCCTTGGAGGGTATCTAGGTAACCAAGATATTATGTGGTGTGTGTTGATTTATTTCATGCTTTAGATGTGATGAATGGTTACATATTTTAGTTTACATGTAAAGTTATGAGACAAATATATGGTGAAATATTTTAGAGTTAAAAGTTTTAATTTTTCATTCACCCTCCTCCTCTTAGAACTTACTTTCCCATTTTTATTTCCAATAGTTGGTATCAGAGCTCTATTCTCTAGCTAGCAAAGGTTGATAGATTTGGAGGTAAGATCTTGAAGATGGAAGTATACAAATTGGGAAAGACTATTGAGAACTAGAAGATTAAAATATGGGTTGGCCTACATCAACTCAAGGAGGCAAGAGATGAACTACATCAATCATTGAAGAAAAGAAAGGAATTGGCCATTCAACAAAATGAAAATCAATATAAAGAAAAAGACACTACTATATTGTTTGAGGACAAGAACTCAAAGGAATTTGATGCAACAACTACATATATGATGGTAAAGAATAGTGCCCTAAATGAAGAAGTTAGAAATCTAAAAAGGGAACAAGAAACTCAATCAGTATTATTATGTGAGACAAGTGAACTAAAAAATAAATTTGAAGAAGCTAGAGTCATCATTGAAGAAGACAAAAGAGTACTAGCTAATAGATATTAGGAGAAGTCATCAAATATGAAAAAGTTATCAAGAATTCAATTGGATCTAATGAATCAGATGATGATTGCAAATCAAGAACTCAATAGGAAAGAAATTGAGATTACAACTTTGGAAACACAAAATGATCCAATGTAGAATGAATTGAAGATAGAAAAGGAAATTCTTATCAAGCCTAGTGAAACCATAAAGTAGTTTGAAAAATTGATGTAAGCACCAAGATCAAACAGTCACACTATTCGATTGGGATATTCTACCACTAAGAAAGGAGAATCATCTCGAAGTGGTGAACAAAGGAATAATAAAGGAAAGAACAAAAATCCCACTTTTCATCATTGTGGAAAATTGGGTCATGCAACAAATCTCTATAGAAGCAACACTATAAATCAAAGCCCTAAGAAGAAATTCAAAGGACATTGCATAACTGCAAGAAGCAATGACATTAGGCACATGAATGCAGGACAAGGACCACCAAAACTCAGAGATTTGAAGGATATTTTTAAAACCATCAGAAGCATGGACACAAGGAATATGAATGCAGATCCAAACCCAAGTGGACATCAAAAAAGAAAACCAAGGTACATCATCATGGAAATGGTTATGATTGGGATTACAATACAAGGTACAATTTTCATTATCATGGTTAGTATGGTCATGTTTCTATAAAGTACATTAGGAAAATTTAAGAGGTAATTACAACATATGATTAAATGAGGTCATATGCTTTAGTTGTCTTAAGACTAGTCATGTAAGAAGAAACTATCCAACTTGGTCATAAAAAATGCAAAGGAAAGGTAGATGTTGAAAATACAAAGATGTAGATGAACAAGACATGGAGAAAGAAGGAATATTGCAATACATAAAGTCAAAATGAGATAAATTCATCTAATGGATTAGGTGATTGCATCACCCCCAACAAGAAAATCAAAGGTATGTGTAGAACTAACATCTAAAACTTTGAATTAGTTTCAAGCATTCAAGTAAAAAAAGGATCTATTAGCATATATTAAGATGCAATGAAGTGACTAGAATAAAGAGACAATTTATTGTTATGTTGTTTTCTTTGTTATTCTCTAGTATTGGAAGTATTATAGTAAGTTTCAAGTAATGAGTTGCTCTAGAGACTACCAAGCTAGCTATGATAATTGAGTGAATTGAAAATCCTATAGCAATTGAACTTACAAATGTATATGAAGTAAGAATTAATTGTAAATTTTTGAAGGCTATATACTCAATTTTTTGAGTCATTTGCAATTACTAGAAGATTGAAGAGCATGAAGGAAATTTGTTAAAGAGATTCTAGTGACTACATACAAATTCAACTACTATACTACATTTTACAATAATTTGAAAGGTATTTTACTTGTGCTGAGTTATACTATTTCACATTTTGCAAACCCTAGCAAGTGATATATGGTAGCAAGTTCATCGGTGGGAGTAAGGAAGGAAGGTAAAGAGGTTATAAATATTCAATTGATCAATAATGATGTTTGAGAACCACCATTTTTCTCTATTCTAGAGATTTCATACAAAGGAGATCCATCTAGTGCTTTATCAACTATTTCACTTAGCATTTTAATAATTTAGAATGTGAAGTGTTGTTACACATGCAATGTTGGAGAAGTTGAAGATTTAGAAATTAGAGAGACTTATCAGAAGTTGTGTGAGAACAATGTTTTGAAAGAAGAAAACAAAATCATAGAGAAAAAAGGGTTAACACATGCCCTAGATTTTTTGCAAGTTTTCAAAAAAAAATTTATTAAGATTCTATTGAGCTAGATACATGATAATCAACTATGGTTGGAGAATGGACCTATAAGGATATAAAAGAGGATCATTCACATAGTGACATGGTATTTGACCCTAGATAGGTTGAAGACATTGAGGAGTGATGCAAAAGAAGTAATTGAGAAAAATATTGGATTCATATGGAACAAGAGAGGAATGTCAATTGATACAATTGAAGACCCTATTATTGCATCTTTAGTGAGAGTTATAGAACACAGATTCTACCATTTGATTCAACTCAATAGTGTGTCATGCATTTCCATTGACCTAGGTTACAAGATCATCAAGAAAGATCATTCTTATGACCTAGTCAAGTTGCAATTTCAACAATTATTAGAAAACCTCGAAGCTATTAGAAAGGAAAAGAGTTCTTCATATAAGTTTGGTTCAATCCTTATCTGTACATTCTTTTCTATGCAAAACACATTTCCTACTTTTGGCAAGGTAGTTTGGAAGTCTAGTCAGTATGTTACCCAGCATATAGGTGAAGTCATTGAGTAATTAAGAGAGAATTTTGATTTAGTAATGACTAACTATTTTGAAGATTTCATGAAATTAATGAAGTAGAGATCACAAATTCTTGTATCTCTAGTGGAGAAACATTATAGTTATGTTTGTTTCCTAGTAAATTCCAACTATACCTATGTTTAGGTAGCAATTCCAAGGATTAGATGGTTGAGACCATTACCATATGAGATAAATGTTGATGAGGCATTTGTAGCCATTACTACATTATTCATAGAAGAGATTGACAAGGATGCTACATGCTTTGGGAATTATTATGAAGAAAAATCAAGAATAACTATTAACTTGTAGACTGCCACTATCATCAGAAAGAAGAACAAGATGGTAAATAAATTGAAAGAAAGGTTTGGTGAAGGAGAAGAAGAAGTAGAAGAAGATGATGATGATGATGAAGGTCAAGGACCTTTATAACTTACACAAGGTCAAGGTGAAGGTCAAGCTTCAACAAATGAAGATGAAGCTAAGTAGAACCAAAGAAAATAGAAAAGAAGAGGAAGGCACCACAAAAGAAAGTAGAGAAAGAAAAGAAAGTGGCAAAGAAGGAACAATAGAACTATACAAGATAACAAAGCACAATTAGCAAAAGAGAAAAAAGAAGGATGATAACAAAGATCTAAGCATGCTTGCTAAGAGATTGAAAAGGATTTTTAAACTTTAGAATGAATCAAATGAGGAAAGGCCATTTGAATCAGATGAAAATAGTCAATTAAAAGTGGAAAGCCACAATCCTTCATCTGATATTGAAAACCAATGTGATAATATAAAGAGTAATGCAGATTTGTTAGGTTTTCAGCATGTTGATTTTGATAAGTTAGATAATGGAGATAAGTATAATATTGAAGAATCTATTTATGATATGATGGCTACTTTTAAAAATACTCCATTAGATATTGCTAACTCACTACCCAAAAGCTTATATGAAAGAGTTAAGAAGAAATAGAAGTTCACTATACAGATTGAAAAACAAATCAGGGAGGCTATTGTAGCTCAAATTATGCCTAAATTTGACAAAAAAATAGATTGCAAAGCTTATACAGAAATACAAAGGGAGATTTTCTCATAAATACAGAGCCTTTCATATTTTGAGAAGTAGAGTTGAAGAGGTGGCAACCCAGAGAAAATTAATTTGGAAAATAATTTATGGGTTAACCACACAATCAATGGGAGTGGAGGTAGAGAATAATGAAACAAAATAGGTTGAGACTACTCAGGATGACATGGTTGAGGAAGATTGACAAGATGCATTATATGTCAATGTGCCAAGGACTAGTCCTATACATGTTGAGAAAGAGAGTCAATGGGACTCAATGACCATTGAGGACATATTGACAATTCTACACAAAATGTAAATCCATTGAGTGTGGAAGATTTGAAGACACTACACTGATACTATTCTACCATGCAAAAATCTTGTATTGGTAAGGATTGATGAATCTACAAAAGCCAAGATTTCATCCACTAAGACACAACAACAAGATACATCTAATGTGCCCTCAAATGTTGCATAAGTTGAGGAGAATGACTCAAATGAATGAGCAACATATCACAGTGCATCCCTCAACTAGAAAAGTGATCTTAATCAAGCACCATATTCAATGCCTATTTTTTTCATTAAGATGCAAGAGAAGGAGGTAGATAAATTAGCTAAATTACTACCAAATCTACAAAGCTTAGGATTTCCAACATTTTTCATAATTGACAATAAGGGAAATGAAGAGAAAGAGGGTAATGAAGAGAATCCTACACTCACATCATTGAAACCCATTGAAGAGAGAAGGATGATAAGATGCCTTTTAAAATGGAAGAATGGATAGCCATACAAACATTGATAACTTTACTAGTCTCTACACCTCCTCCTAGTAGCAAAAATCTTTAGAGGCTGAGTACTCAAGCTGTACACCATTACAGATATCAAGGCTAAGCATCGATACACATAAGGGTGATGAGACTACATCATTTTAGGATGTGAGTCTAGATGAAATGATTATTCTACTCCATTTTGATCCAATAATCACACTTGAAGAAATAGTTGTTCTTCAAGAGGCTCTCTAGAGGAAATCAAGGTAAGAAATCTTGAGAGGGGAGCATAAGAAAAAATAGATTCTACATGATGTTAGAGATATTTTTGTAGATTCTTTTGATATTTTAGATTCATTTTCTATTAAGCCTATATTAGAGAAATTTGTACATATATATGATAAGATCAAGGATGAAGATATAAAGAAAAATGTAAAGAAATTGGAATGGTTTGAAAGAAAATTTCACACTTAGGTTATGGACAAGATGTCTAGTGTCATTGCACTTAGACATGTTGATTTATCAACAAAGATGGAGAGTTTGAAGATATTTTTTGATAATATTTTCTCTATGTCCAAAAAATTATGTGATGTTGATATCTTTACCAAAGAGACTCAACAATCAATTGACTAGCTTCAAGGGGATTTACAATTAATAGGTACTACATTGAGGCAATCTCCTAGCACTAGTCAAGTTCATTTTCAGAGATTACTACTGATATAGAGTAGGCTTTCTAACTTGCAAGAAATTGATGCAAATATTAGATCAATTTTGATTAGCATTCAACCCATGTTGACTCTGCACATGGAAGTTTTGTAGAAGGAGCTAGCCTATGTAGAAACATTATTGAACAAAGATTCACATCTTTCTACATAAGAAGGTCTAGGAGATATGGTAGTGAATCTAGAAGTACATATTTAATCTTTAGATGCAACCAATAATAATTGGGATTCCTCTTTGGGAATCATAATGGAACTTCATAAGAGATTTTTGGACAAATACACTATAAGTGTACCACCCAAATGGCATAAGTGTTAAAAAAAGGGGATTTTAAAGATTTTTTAGATATTGTCAAGGTAGATATCTACTGACAAGTAGCTACAAAAATGAAATGAAGTATTTACTTAGGCTGAGTAATAAGGTATGGGAGACTAATACATTTTTGTAAATTTTGAGGTTGTGAATTTTGTATAAAAGCTAACCAAAGATGATATATTGTCTAATTTATGCCCAAATTAAGATTTTATATACCTTGAGAAAGTGTTTTTTCCACTCATGTCAAAGGGGGAGATCTCATTATGGTTTTGAAAAAGTAGTGACAAAAAACTTAGTCATTATTTAGCAAAGAATAGTGCAAGTTGAGTGCATAGTGTATGCCAAGCATAAGCCTCTAGACAATTCATGCTAAGTAATATGACAATTAGTGTCAAGCACTACTATGTACCATGCAATCAGTGTGTGTTGAGTCACATAGGTTCTGAGAAAATAAAAGGAGTCAAGCAAATAGAGTATGTTAACTGATTTAGATTCCAAGAAAGAGTGAGTGTCGGGCCATTTAGAAGCCAAGTATTAGTATAAAGAGCATAGTAAAGGCTAAGAATTAGAGTCTATTGATGTTGAGTTACCATTATTTGACATAAATGTTTTTTATGGCATAAACTTCTATGTAAACTATTTTTGGCCAACATGAACATAAATTTTTGATATTAAGGAATAAGGATCAAGTCATATTATGAATTCCCATTCCAATACTTGAATCCAATCAAATTAAGGGAAGAGCTAGGTGGCAATAGGGATTGACCATAGTTATTGATTTTAACCTATCCCATCTCCATATTCCTAAAAAAAGAGGTAAAACCTATGGGGATTATGTATGAGTATGCATGCAAAGAAGTTGTGAAGAGAAGCATCACATGCACAAGGATAGGAATGCTAAAAGAATAGAGATAATTTCAAGGTGGAAATGATGGCTAAGTTATGGACCTACAATGTAGAATTAGTCTAAGAAGAATAGAGACAAGCAGTGAAAGAATGGAGAAGATAGATTTGATTAGAAGGATCAAGAGATAATTGGTAAAGAGGAAATATGACATCAAGAAGCAAGGTGCCAACCAAAGGATTAGATGTTGAATCATTCTAACAAGTGATATGGAGTAAATATCTTAATAGAGTAGTCCTAATAGGCTTTTGTAAATATTTTAATAGATTCCTTAGTTAGTTGTGAGTTTATATCCTTTAATCAAGGTGAGACCTAATAGTCTTGTAAGGCTTTAAAAAGGTCCAACTTTTCATAGGGTAGATCATAGCTTATGATCAGAACTTTATAGCCATAATAGGCTACACTTTACAACTACAATAGTGAATATTTGTGGGTGTCATCCTCACCCCAGTTTTACCTTCTCTTTGGAGGGTTTCTAGGTAACCAAAATATTATGTGTTATGTGTTAATTTATTTCATGCTTTATATGTGATGAGTGGTCACATATTTTAGTTTACATGTTAAGTTATGAGACAAATGTATGGTGAAATGTTTAAGAGGTAAAAATTTTAAGTGTTGATTCACCCCCTCCCACCTCAGAACTTACTTTCCCATTGTTATTTCCAACATCTACAATGTCAAAACATAGTTACCCAAGATGATAATTCCACTCAATTTTAAATTAAAAATTTTAATTCCATATCTAGCTTGTTCATAGAAAACCCATGACTCCTAGTCCTAGGGTGTAGATTTGTAGCCTCATCAGCCCAACGATGAACCTATGTTTAGTCTTTGTCCTTGTCTACCTTCATCATTTTTCTTTTTCTCCTATTGAAATCATTTTGATTATCCTTCTAACTTGTGATGTCCATGGTGACTCACTTCAAAAATGGTATGCGGTTGGCTTTCCCTCACCAATTCTCTATCGGTGGTTGTATACCATAACTATGAGTAACAATTCACTCTTATACCAATTACCATGCTTCCTTGTATCATATCTCTTTGACTAGTTTCCAATTAATGAGAACACACTTATTCTTTCTTTACGACTTGTGGGGTCAACAATCTTCCCCTTTGGCATTGATAGGAAAATATTTCTATACCATCATATTTTAAGATACACCTACCTTCATTTTGTCAAAAATTCATTCTCTTAGCATTCATCTATTTGAACTTCATTTTATTACTTGATTCTTTCTCTTTATTTTCTCGTTGTCTTTCCCTTTCAATTTGGGTGGTATCTTTGATGTCTTCCATCACCTTACTTCTTATCATATTGAAATCTTTGAGTGTTTCCCGTTGTTCTTATTTTTATCTTATACCATGCAATTATGTATTAGATTGTCTCTACTTATGCATAATTTCCTCGCATCTCCCAATTTGATGGTGTTATAGGTTGTCAAATTCATCATTGTATTGACTTTGAGTAGTGGCAAGTTGGGCTTCCCATGATTCCTTTAGGTTGGTGAGTGTGATATTTTCAATTATTATATTTTCCAAGAGTTCTTGTATCCCATCAAATGTGCTAATGAATACTCTAGTCATTAGTGCTTCTGCATCATGTATGTGTCCTATGATGTCTATCAAAGGTGATAGTATGTATTGCACTTCCATAAATTATATGATTTTATTTTATTTCTCTACTCTAACCTGATGAATAAGTTGAAGCATTCCTTGCATGTTGGACATGTAGTCAACCACATGATCAGTGATTATGTTGTGTGTACTATTTAGATTATAGATCTCCTATTGAGCTTTTTGTAGTTTCTTCTCTAAGTCTAGTGTGAGTGACCTTGGATTAGACATATTTTTCATGATTGTTGTTGAGGACTAGAGTGTCTATAACTTTTTATCCTTAACTTCTTGTATAGTGGCCTTCTTGAGTTCCACCAGATCTACTAATTTTTCTATCCTTCTAGCTTCAAACATTTTCTCCACTAGGTCTTTAATACTACCTACTTCATGATTGATGTTGTCAAATAATGTGGTTAGTTGTTTGGTTAGATATTTCTTTGGAACATATGATGCATTTAAGGATAATTATGCAATTATACCCCTAGTTACTACTAATTTTTTTCCAGTTGCTTCATTCTTCTTACCTTATTGAACTTCTATTGTCTCTTTAACATTTTCCTATCTTCATTAAGTTCATCTAAATCCATGCTATTGATCACTGGCTTCTTTTCTACAATGATGACATCTAGTGTTTGCCTCCCTTTAGCTATATCTACATCTTTCTCAAAGAACTCTTCTTCATCTTTATAGATTGAATATGATGATGATGGCAATGAAGATGTTGTCATGTATTTACTTGGTCTTTTTTTTCTTTCTAGCATGTTCAACTCTTGTCATACTTGACATGCTTGGTGCTCTTTTTTTCTTAGTCCAAAGGTCCCACTTTCATAAACTCTAGACCTTGAGTCAGTTATCCAATTAAAAAAACTCCTAGTATCCTTATTAAATCCAAAGCATGTAAATAGTAGATGCAACAACCATACAAAATAACACTAGATTTGTTAACTATGGAAACCCTTGATCAGAGGGAAAATCCTAGTGGAGATGGTACCCACAAAATGTACTAATATATACATTCCTTGTAACAAGATGGACAATGTTAAGAATTAATGAATTACATTATGGACACATCAATCTCTATTAGGAGACTTTGAATCCCTATTGGGAGATTCCAAATTTTTTAGGAGTTGTTCCTACCTTGTTAGGAGTTGTAGAAGGCAAAACAACCCACTATCGAAATAGCTTTGGCAAAAAGACTACTATACACACTATCCAACTAGCCTTAGTACTATCCTTCTCAAAATAATACCAATAAACAACTATCCATAACTAATTCTTTTCAAAATATTAGTATCTTTGTCATCTCAATGTGCCTTAACCATACCAAACTCTTCTTTGATGAAAATATATTCCATATCAAGTTCATTGGATCTCACATATTAGTTTGTATACTTGCATTACAAAATATCTACACCAAATCTCACAATCACAAATCCATGCTCTACCACAAGGAAAATAACTTTCCTTTATACCAAGATCAAAAACTAATTATTGAGTTGGTCTTAAGGATTTATTTATTTACAATTATAATATAGGACCATCTTAAGATATTACAATACACATTACATTAAAATATTACAACTTTTTACAATTACAACCAAAGTGTTGGCTCACTATTTTTTGAACTCTTCACTTGATGCTCATCTCAATATGCCCATTTGAATACTTCATCTTCATCATGTCTTCTAGCATTATCTATGTACACTTAACCAAATTATATATCTATTAGGAGATATACTCAAAACATCAAAAAATGCTACACAAGAACTCACACTAAACATCACTTAAAATTTTTATTCTTCAAATTAAATAACAACTTAATTGTATTCACCATTAAACCATCTCATCTCTAGATCATGAACTTATAAAACCTTAAACTTGAAATGATGAAATAAATCTAACTATTCATCACATCCATAAGCATAAAAGTAAATAGATAACAAAAAGATTTTGGTTATCTAGAAACCCTCCAAGGTGAAGGTAAAACTGAGGTGGGGATGACACCAAAAAATATTTCATGACTGCACTAAAAAAAATTCTATTAGGACTACAAATATGATCACTTGTGATGATCTACCCTATGAGGGGCCTTCCCTATTAAGAGATTTACAAGATTGTTTGGTTTACCTTTTTTAAAGGATTTATAACTCAAAATGAAGTAAGCACTCTATTAGGACATTTAACTAGGTCTATTAGGACCACTCCATTAACATATTTACCCTAATCCACTTTCCAAAATGTACTAGTACCTAATCCTTCAATTGTCACTCACCATGTTGATTATATATCTTCCATTTCTAATAGCTAATTTGGTCTTGTATCTAATATATCTCTTCCCTACTCTTCACTACTTCACTCAATTTCTATACTTTATTTCTTTAGAACTTCTCATGTAGCCTCCAAAACATAATCCTTTCACATATGCATTCACTACACTTCACATCTTATGAAATAGGGTTTGGATTTACTCTAAAATATCCATCTATAATGTCTTCTAGAACATAACCAATGATCTAGACGCTTTCCTTTTTTGTCTTTTAATCAAATTGGCTGAATTTCCTTCATAGGGATTAGTAGTCCATGCAAAAAAATTGCAAATGATTCTATAAAAGGAATACGATCATTATATTCCATTTACATGTTGGCCCAAAATGGTTCAACTCATAGTTTGTGTCAATCCAAACATTTTTGTTCAAATAGTGTTACTAGACACATATAGTTCCTAACACTCAGTCATCATTATTTTTCATGTTCTTTCTTGACCTCTACTAACTTGGCTTCTTCTATATGACTCAACACATATTTACTCCTTTTTACTCATCATTCACTATACACTAGATAACTTGGCTTCCATAGGGATACTTAGTGACCATGGACTTTCTCAAGTCCTATAGAGCTCAACATATACAAGATTATATAAAACTCTAATAATTACATAGCCCAGCCTATATAGAGTGACTCGGTCACACTAATGATTGGCCAATCCTACCTTCTATATGAATAATTGTTTAACACTAATAGACAAAAAAATAAAGAGATCAAAAATCTCCCCCTTTGACATTAGTGAGAAAAACACTTTGTCATTATTACATTGTGACATTACAATACACAAATGATAGTATGTACTCCCCCTATGTCTATGACTCAGTCCATATATGGCTTATAAAACATTATACATCATACTTATGTATACATTACATATTTTACCTGACTCAAATAGTTTGATATATCTTTTTCATACCTTTGATCTATCCTCTATTGAACATCTGGTCTTTGAATGATATCATCATCATTTTTATTTCTTCTTTCAAATATACTTCTACCCCCCTTGATTTTGTCACTCAAGTATATTGCTAAGATGCTCTATGAATGTTATTTGGGCAATCCAATTTCAATTATAGAACATGGATGGACCCCATCCAATGCCAAGATGGAATCAAATCATATTTTTCAATTAATTTCTTGTAAATTTGGATGATCACAAAAAGAACATGATCCCATGTTGTTCTAACTAATTCCAAAATTTGAATCTTGATCTCTAAATTTGCAACCAAGTGAATCAAGCTATCAACAATAGAAAGATTGTGATCTGATTGTACTAGATCTTTTGTTGAAGCTAACTCACATTGCATTACCTCCAACTCAATTATTAACAGAGATTTTATGGAGACAAGTTTATCTCCCATTTAACTATTTGTTGTATGTAGCTCAAATAGCCTTCCTTGTGAAAACAATAATCTATTGTAATGTATTGAACTTGATCCAAAAATTTGAGAAATAGAGTTGCGTAAATATTTTAAATCACCTTAAGTTTCTAAATACTAGCTTGAAATTCATTTGTGAATTTGGGAACATCACAAAGAGTATTATATAGATCTTGCATTTTCTTCACAAGTTCTTCTAGATTCTATACTAGTGCTAATAGTTCAACTTTCCTCAATTCAATAGCAATAGAGGTTTTCTCAAATAATTTCTTCTCAAACCTCTCTTCTAACTAGGTGATTAGTTTTTAATTTGTCTCTATATCCTCAATGTTTACCTTTTCAAAAATTATCACTAACTTAGAGATAATAGGATCTTGTTCATCAATATGATGAATTTCAAATGTATCAAAAAAAATATCCTTTATTATCATGCAACACTTTTCTTTTTTATTTCTCTCTACTTGTTTATTCTTGTCTTTTCTTTCTTTCCAAAATATCTTGTAAGATAGCCATATTCTCAAATGATAGTATCTTCAAATCTCATTCAAGTATTCAATCAATTCATCCAAGGTAACAGATTTACCTAGAGAACTCATATCTCTCTTCTTCACTTTATTCTTCTTGGGTGTTTTTCTACTTGGTATATTTAAGGCTAGAGTGTGTCAAAGGGTTTCACAACTCATTCTTTCTTGAGTATTAGTACTAGAGGCAAGAACAATCAAAATTCACATGATTTGTATTTTAGGAACTTGCACTTTTTTTGTAGATGTAGAATCTGAAGTAGCCGATGGTGGAGTGTGATATCTAACACTTGAATTATTTTTTTTGATGCATCATCCTTACTTTCTTCCTTCCCCTTTTCTTTTGGCTTAGTCCCCTTATTCGCTCTAATACAGGTCCTATGACTTGTGGTCCTTTATGACCTATAGTAGACTAATGTACCTTATACTCTTTGTCTTTGTCTTTCTTTTTCTTCTTGTTCCTTACTAGATTCATTTTCCTTCTCTGGCTCCTCAACATCTATTACGTATTTTTTCGTCTATGAGGATTATTGAAATTGTTGTTGAATTTTTTGAATTTATG
Source organism: Cupressus sempervirens (assembly GCA_028749045.1). Lineage (NCBI taxonomy): Eukaryota > Viridiplantae > Streptophyta > Pinopsida > Cupressales > Cupressaceae > Cupressus > Cupressus sempervirens. The sequence continues at coordinate 602,056,272 of CM053783.1, read as the reverse complement.
CATCAAAGTCAACAACTTGAATTATCATCTCTCCTATCATAGGTTAGTCATTTATTTGTTCCAATACTAGAGTGTGAGGTGTGGTTGAATGAATAGGGGATACATTAACCTTCTCTTCAAAGCTTAGCACACTTATGTCTTCTTCATCAATATGAAAATATTCTATTATGATAGTCTATTTCTCACTCTCTTTGGCCTTCTATAAGATAGCTTCTTCAAGTGCATCTAGGTCATTATACACATCTTTCTCAACGACTAGTCTAGCTTCTCCAGTAGCCTTACCTTTATCATCTTTGTTAGCCTCTTTTCCAGTAGTCAAAAAAAAAATACTCTTCCATAATAATTCAATCTATTTTAAAACATCCTTAATTTTATGTTGTAAAACCAAAAATTCTCTATACTTAGGAACAAATCTTTTTCTACACTTCTCCAAAAAATTTGTAATTTTCTTAATTATTAATTTAGGCATTATGTTTACAAGTGCTCCTTCTTGGATCTTCTTTTCTATCTTTATTGAATATTTCATTTGACACTAATTCTATTATACAATTCATTAGGAATATTTTTTCTTATCTCTATAGGTGTGATCTTGAACTTAATTTTCTCAGTATCTTTACTAGAAGTTAGATTAAACCTGACCATGACACTCATAAAAGTCTTGTAGTTCATATCAAGTATAGAAGTGATCAAATAGACTAGTACTAACATAGACATTACAAAATTAATAAAGGAAACCTAAAACCTTCACAATTTAATTATTATCCTTATGATTATAATATTGTATAGATAAAATGAAATGATGAGGGAATAGGAATGTAACACTTCATAGGTATACAATGTTAGCAATATACCCCTAACCTATTATGGGTTAAAATATATTATTATAATAATATTTAGAAATAAAATAAGAAATCAATTTAAATATCCAAGTAACCCTTTCGAACCTTGAGTGATATGATAGTAATTCAAGAAGCTAATTCAACAAGTGAGTTAGTTAGGAACACACAAAGAATATGAGAATCTCAGTTTACTATGAGGAATAGAACCCTTACCGGATAATAAATCTATCCAAATATGATGGTAAGAAAATAACTAAGTGGTATCAAATAGGTATCATATAGTATTAAACCAATAAGATAGAAAACACAAATTTTAAAGTTAGGGCTATGTGCATTTGTATGTTAGTAGGCTTATAATAGAAGCATGAGTGATACTAAATTATAACTACCAAGTGTATACTCTTAGACCCTAGTAATGAAATTATTGGATCAATTATAACCCTATTATATAGAGAAAGTAAAGTCATGATGAGATTATCAAACTAATATGAAATAAAGGTTCAAGTTTCAAACTTAAGTGATAGGAAGATTTGAGCCATGAGGCATGATAGGAAAAATGATGATGACCTATACCTTTGTAAGGAGGTAGTTGTAAGAGTGGATAAGTAAACATTGACAACATCCTTCTCATAATTTTTACCTACCTAGTTGTAAACCTAGAATCTAAGGATGAGTTCATAAGTCATTTATGACTAGGAGATGTGAAATATCAATTATTGATAAGAGAAATAACATTTAGTGCACACTCTAATGATAATTATAATTTGTGTGACCAATGAAGTATATATATATATATATATATATATATATATATATATATATATATATATATATATATATATATATATATATATATATATATATATATATATATATATATATATATATATAGAGAGAGAGAGAGAGAGAGAGAGAGAGAGAGATACAAGATTATAACAACTTTGGCTAATTTGATATAACAACTTCAACTTTCATATTGTGGTGAATTTGACCTACAAAATATTATGGGTAGATGCCCTAGTATGTAATTATAGTGAATTAAGGATAAGGGATTGGTAGTATAACTACAACTCATAGTGTAACTCTACCTGTCAACAATGTCCCTATATGTTTAGGTTCTTTGAAAGTATACCCCTATAGTGACAAGAGGATGGAAGGAGACACATTTTGGTTATCCTTACATTTGCATGCTATAATGGGATTTTCTAGTCTAGAGACACCCCTTAATATAATAAACACTAACTTTTGGCCGATGTCAATGAAGATGGATATGCCACAACTATGTATGATGGATCATAATTTTATCAATATGGTCTTTAGACAACCAACTTATTTTAATGCAAGTTTCATGCAATGTATCTAGAAGATCTAAGATTCCTCTTTTCCCTTAGTGACTTTGGTACGATCACAATATTTCAGTAATACATAAATTTTGCAAGAAATTGGATTTATTTCCTTATTTGGTTGATTTAAAATTTAGTACTTTTATATTCTTTCCTACTTTCCAAGAATGTGAGGTTGGGTTGTTTAGCAAAATTTATTGTAGATGATTCTATTTTACCTCTAAGATATGCCTTTATTTCTTGATTTAAATTTTACTATTGTGGCCACTCTTGGTTTAAATTGTTTTCATACTTTTGTATTAAATAATTCATCTTTGATATTGAATTATATTTTGAGGAACCTTCTTGTGAATTATGTTAATAAAGTGACATATGACAGGCCTACCAAAGGGATTCCTAACAATCAGTTGGAGGTATAACATTAGGATATGGGGTTCTTAGTTAAGTTATTCATGCCCCATGCTCTCCTAGAACTACTATAGTAAGTTATTCATGCCCAGCCCTCTCCTAGAACTACTGTAGTAGGAATAGTGAATATCCATTGACTATAATGAGTAATGGGTTGCACCCCAATATAAACTAGTTAAGGTTACAACTTAACCTAATGGACTTTTAGATGCAAAAGGTGCATGTGTAGCAATAGACTTGTTTAGTGTCCTATCAAGAAGTGGTACACAATGAAAAATCTATAGAAAAAATGATTAATCTTGAATAAAGACCCAAGTACATTTTTAGGAGACCCTATTTGAGGGTCTCTCGTACAATTATTACCTCGATGAGTAAGTATATGGAAATTCAAAACATCTTAGGGCATAAATATGAGAGACTTTAGGAGAATATTCATACGAATTTATAAGAGATTTTAATGGATATTTGAGTACAACAAGGAAATGGTATAGGTAATGTTGTTGTTCTTGTTAGGAACTTTGTAGAGGATATTATGATGATTATGGCTATCTTACATAAATTGATTTGGTGATTGTTAGAATAATATAACATAATATGTACCTTCTTATGAATCATTTGAAACTTGAAGACAAAGATTATCAACTCTCTAGAAGTGCCCTTAAATAGCTTAATTTTATATGTTATATGTACATTGCAATGTGTTAAGATTGTTCTAGGATATCATGTACAATAGGTCATACTTTTGTATTGGAATGAGTTACTCACTTACCTGAAATTATGGTTTAAAGAATAAATATTATGTGTGTTTTCTAAGGATACACTTGCATAACTAGGTGATAGAATGTTATAGACTTAGATGATGCTAATTATGGTACCTTGATTATTAGGTTATATGCATTTAGATAGTTCAATAAGTTATATTGATGATATTTATGATGTTTTAGGTATATGCATACAGTATGATGATTATGTTAGTATTTTAATTCGAATTGATGAATATGTTATGATGATTCAATTATGAGATTAGTGATGTTAATCTATGTGCATAAATGGTAAAAGTTTATTTAAATAAAAGTTACAATATTTTGATCAATTTGATTATTATAATTTGGTTTATGTGCACATGTGTGTGTGTGATTTTATCAAACTATTGATATTTGAATTGAGTGTGCAAGAAATTTAACAACGGAATTATTCAAAGAACTGATAACTGATCCTATGTGCAAACTATAAGACTAAGGTTGACTCCAATATGATTCAAACCTCATTGTCAAGTGTTTAATTTGTATCATAATTTGAATGTATGTGTATCATTCTATATTTTTTGGCATGTTGAATGTTATGTTAAAGTAAATCTTATGGTGTCACTTAACACTCATTATATTCATGTGTACTAACATGTCTATTCAGGTTAGCAATGTAACTCATTAACCTAAGAATGATGTACTTAGTAACCTAAATTAGTTTCTCTTAATTAGGGTTTAGTGGAAAGGTTACATCCTTATGGTTTTTCAAGATCAAATATTTCAAGCTACTTGTATAGGTCATAAATTGATCTTAGAAGCCAAAATTAATGTACTTCAAGTATCCAAGTGGTATGCATATGGGTTATGAATCATTTCCACCCTTCTAGAACTTCCTAGAAACATTTATGACCCCTAAAGTATAGTAATTTCACTTTTGTGCAAAAATGGATCATCTCCATGAGTGTGCCAAAGTTATACTCTTGCTAAAATGTTGTCTTGATGGAAGGGACAAGTGGGAAGACCATAAGAGTCTTAAAGTCAAAATTAGAGTTATTTCTATTTTGAGTGGGAGAGTTTAGAGGCTATTTAGAGTCCATTTGAAGAGTTGGAAGGTGTTCAACCACTCTCTACATTTAAAGAAGTCAATTTTGGAACTACAAGAAGGAGATGATTTATCTCATCTCAAAATTCACTCTTGTCATAACCTTTGTGAAGGTAGGTTCTCCATTTCCATGGTTAGGTTCATTTTTTATTATTTATATGTGTAAATTTCTTTCATATTGTAGCATGTTGGTATTTTGTATCATGTGAGGGATGGATATTGTAGGTATTTACTTGCTTCTTTTCATCTTTCTTCTCTTTATTTTGTTGGAAAAAATGTGAAGGGAGTATTGGCTTTACTCACCCTTATGTAAGGAAACTCAGGTGCAGAAACAACTTCCTACACTAATCTCTTAAGGAAAGTATGGTGCAAATCCTTTTAAAATTTTTTACACTTGCAAATTCAATATCATATAAACAACAATATTGTAGCCAACCATGCATATAGAAAATAGATAGAGAAAGAAACACATAATACAAAGATTTGCCGATGGGGAAAAACTTTTTTGGTAAAACAACCCCACCTCTTCAAAACTTGCATAATGTATTATCTTCAACATAATGTTACAATACACTTGCAATGCAAGTTTAATAGCAACAATAGAAGACTTCAATAGCACCTCAGTACCTGCACACTCTCTTCTTCCTTTCAACATGCAATACTACTTTTATGAACATCTTAAGACCCAACAAAATGCCCACAAAGGAGTTGGGAATTTCTCATGGCTCAACCACCAAGAACCATACACAATGTCACATGTACATGCAATACCAAGAAAAGGGCATCCATCCCTTGAATAGGTAATGACAACTTGTCATAGAATCTGCCAAAAATAGTGGTCACAAGAGAAGTGTAAGGGAATTCATCATGCCAACCTATTTTTGGCATATTCTCTTACACACACTAACCACTCATTCTTGGGCATCCAAAAAAGGCCCCATGTCATAAGATGTTCTTACACCTGTCATAGCTCATTCCTTAAATAGCTCTTATGCGTCATAGGAATCTATCATAACCTTTTCAGCCATGATCTCCTTCACACACTTCAAGATGCCGACACATGTAAGTGATCAACATGCCAACTAGACATGTACACTCACATTTACATATTATTTGCAAAAAATATATTTACAAAAAAATAAGAATAAGAATAGGAATTATACAAGGTTGAGAAACGTTATTCCTAACACCTTAGATATGGCACCAGTGGCCATGTATGGGAGAAGGGTTTAGTTGGACTCCAAATCACTATAGAATCTCTTCTCATGTTGAGAAGAGGGAGGAAGTAAGGTGTAATGGGCCTTTGTTTGTCAATGCAAAATTGAGTTTGTTTTGAGTAAATGAGGAGAAAAGAAAAGAAATTTTATGTGATTTGGTAGCCTTGGAAGAGGCATATGATTTGTGTTATTCATTGACTTCTCCTACCTAGAAAATCCCACCTTATCCCTAGTCATAAGTTTAATATGAAACCTATTATATATAACTTGGATGGGAATTATACATTGAGTTATGTCATTATGTTTGGATTCTGAATGTCACCCAGTTAGTCATTAGTTCTTCTAGCTCAGTGGGTGGCTTTTTAAAGCCTAGGTTAGGAGGTGAGCTCTTTGTGATTTTTTTAAGTGTTTGTATTATATATTTTTCTTGTATGGGTTTTTATGATGAAGAAACCCAATTTCGAAGCCCTGGTAGTGTTCTCCTGTTAGAATTCTTTAGAATAACTAAGGGGGGTGAATCAGTAATTCAAGGCCCAGATGTACAAATATAAAATTTCATATCTTAGTGAACCCATAAAAATTCATATCCATGCATGCATCCATAAGATTATGAAATCTCTAAAACTTGTAAGTTATTATTAAATTAACTTGCAAAAATGTAAAACAAGAAACATAACAAATTCATCAACACAATTGACACAATTATTTATGTGAAAACTCAATTTGGGAAAAACCACCAGTAACATGCTACATTTTCACTCTTCTAAAGTGATGCCCTATGAAAGTCCAACCCTATTAAAGGTTACAATACACACTATTAAATGTGACCCTATTTAGGAGTGAGCCTTGTTAGAGGACTTTAGGCCATTCACTTGGAATGCCACCTAGTTTAAAGATTCATAAATGACTATTAGATTAACCTTAATCCAAAGGATTTACCTTAGAATAATACAATTTTTATAGAGTATTAGTAGTACTTTGATATGATACAACTTATAACTTTTCTCGTAGATTACAGATCTTTATTCAGTCCTCAATTCTTCTTGGCCTTTACACTTTGCAACTTAGCTAGCTTGTTCACCCTTCAAGCATTAATCTCCTTGATGTAGTGCATCTAAAAATCAACCAATCAATGGGAGACATGATAATTCCTTCAAAATCCATTAAATAATTTCATTAATTAGAGGCATCACATGAGGTAAAACAAAGCATTTTCCAACAAAAACATTAATTCTTCTCCATTTACATATCTTGATTTCTATATATGATTCCTTTATTCATAAATTTTAATATTTAACATTTATTTCTAATCTCTTTGGAGTAATTTTTAAAAATTAATAATTCTAAAACATATCTAAAGATGAGACTAATCCAATAAACAAATTACAAATTATATGCTCTAAACCAAGACCCATATTTTCTGTCATAAATTAGGAGCAAAACTATTAACCCTACCTAGGGCATCTAAAATCTTCCTCAAAGTGATTCCAAGTAACATCAAAAAAATTTCAACTCAACATTATATGGGTGTAGTTTTAGAATATATAAGCCACTAATTCATATAATGCAAAAATCATTCTTCAAGGACCAATTGTGTCCTACAACTTCAATGGAGATCCGTAAAAATCAGTCTTCATTAAAATGAACATAACTTATATATATATCTAAGTGAAAATAAATCAAAATTTTTTTAAATAAATCCTAGTTCACATATATTTCCAATGAATATAAATTGAGCTCTTGGTTCATTCAAATGTGATCATTCCAAACATTTTAATCTAACTGTAGTTGGGAATCCTCAAATCTACAATTTACAAGCTTTGCCAAAACTTGCATAACTTCTTCATTTCTACATAACATAAATCCAAAATAAATCCCAAAGAAATTTTATTTACTACTCTATACAAATATATAAAATTTACATATTTTCTAGGCTATACATGGCTATACAAGACCTAGAACCAACACTAAAATTGAAAACCCAATCAAAATAACAACTCAGAATATTACCAAATTTCTTTCAAAATGTATCTCTTCCTTTCATTAATACTTTGGTTCAACCATAAATCCATTTTTATAGATTTTTTGGATGGTTATAACTTTCAAACCACCCTTTAAACCATCTCCTTATATTCTTTTAATAATTATACAACTATGACAACATTTTATGCACTTTATGCATTTTTGCATTACAACTTTTATACAAACCCAACCTAGACCAAAATTATGAATCAAATGACTTTATATGGATACCAATAGATCCATTCACCTATGAAATAAATATTTTGATATTATTTATCATATTAAGACCTCCTTTTATAATTTTGACAACTTATTATAAATGACTTCTCTAGTCTTTATATCTTGACTCAAAAGACTCAAATATATAATAAATGGATCACATTAATTCAACATATGAATTAATGACTCTAAAACTCTTTGTTCTCTTAAAATTTAGGTTCCTTTTCACCATACTCCCAACCTTGAAAAATTTTCAAGTCCCTTCGAAACATGGAATCAATAACTTGCAAGAAAAAAGATTAGATCAAAATCCCCATCTTTACTTTCATTTGCCTTTTCCTCTTCATGCCTTTATCACCATCATATTTTCCTTTTAGGACATAGGACTCCCCTAAAAATCACCTCAAATAATCCTATCAATGGATCATTAATTGTTGTCATACAAAGGTTCCATAAATCCACCATTCCTCTTACTGCTACACAACTACCAACCTTTTGCAATCTTACCCATCCAAGACCCTAGAAGATGCACTACCACCCTCTCTTAGTGCTTTCTCTCTTTACACCTTCTACCTAGCTTCAGTTTGATGGATAAAATATTAAGACCCCTCCTTAGGTCTTCCACACACATACTTTCTTACTACAACTTTGATAGATAAGAACCCTACAACCAAAACTCATCAACAAAACAAATACCAAACCTTTTAGGTTCTAGTGTGGATTGCCTCACTCGGCACTCTACCCATACACTCAAGATATTCAAGCTCTAATACCAATATAATTTATTTCATCTACAAATTAACCACCCTTTAAAATCCATTAAATAATTTCATTGATTATAGGCATCTCATGAGGCAAAACAGAGCATTTTCCAACAAAAGCATTAATTCTTCTCCATTCACATATCCTGATTCCTTTATTCATAAATTTTAATATTTAACAGATTCCTTCCAAACCATTTGGATTAATTGTTCCAAATTATTAATTCTAAAACATATCTAAAGCTAAGACAAATCCAATAAAAAAATTTCAAATTATGTGCTCTAAACCAAGACCCATATTTTCTGTCATAAATCAAGAGCAAAACCATTAACTTTGCCTAGGACATCTAAAAACTTCCTCAAAATTATTCCAAGTAACATAAAACCATTTTTTAGTCAATTTTATATGAGTCTAGTTTTAAAATCTATAATACATTAATTCTTAGAATGGATACATCATCCTACAAGGACCAATTGTGTCTTGTAACTTCAACGGAGATCCATAACAATTACTCTTTATTAAAATGAACATAACTTACAGAAATCTAAATTAAAATAACTTTAACCAATTGGAAATAAACCCTGGTTCACATATCATTCCAATGAATATAAATTTAGTTCCTAGTTCATTCAAATGTGATCATTCCAAACATTTCAATCTGATTGTAGTTGGGCATCCTCAAATCTTCAATTTACAAGCTTTGCCAAAACTTACATAACTTCTTCATTTCTACATAAAATAAATTCAAACCAAAACCCAAAGAAAGGATATTTACTACTCTATCCAAATATATAAAATTTATATGGTGTATAGAACGTAAATGGCCATACAAGACCTAGAACAAACACTAAAACTAAAAACCCAATCAAAATAACAACTTAGAATATTACCAAATTTCTTTCAAAATGTATCTCTTCCCTTCGTTAATGATTTGGTTTGACCATACATCCATTTTTACAGATTTTTTGGTTGGTTATAACTTTGAAACCACCCTTTAAACTATCTCCTTACATTCTTATAATAATTATGCAACTATGACAACATTTTATGCACTTTATGCATTTTTGTATTAAAACTTTCATACAAACCCAACCTAGACCAAAATTATGACTCAAATGACTCTATATGGATACTGATAGATCAATTCACCTATGAAATAAATATTTTGACATTATTTATCATATTAAAACCTCCTCTTACAATTTTGACAACTTATTACAAATGGCTTCTCTAGCCTTTACATCTTGACTCAAAAGGCTCAAATATATAATAAATGGATCACATTAATTCAACATATGACTTAATGAATCCAAACTTCTTTGTTCTTTTTAAATTTAGGTGCCTCTACATCACTCCTTAGGCCTTCTTGCTTAGCACACCATTGCAGATTCTTCTCTTAGGTCACTTGATGAAGCAAAACATTTTCTCCCTTAGATTCTCACACATGACTCTTCTCTATTTGCTTCATAACTAGAAATTCTTATAAATAGGAAATTAAGATACTTTTCCACTTTATTTTTCATCATCCATTTTAGGATTCAAATAGACTAGGTAGGATAAAATGTATCTACCACATATCCCATCTTTCATCTATAATCTATTTGAGTTCCCCTAAAAGTAGTTGACCTCAAATTCTGTGCCACCAACTCATCGTCCTTATCTTCCTCTTGGTTCACAAAATTAAAGAAAATAAACTTGTAGGCTCAAATTCAATGAATCTTTGATCTTTTAAATAATGCAATAGCTCAACATTATCAACCTTCTAATACTCGACACATACTGTCTTGCTTGACATCAACTATGTAATCACTCAACATTAACTAAAGTTTACTGATGCTCAGCATCAACTAAACTTTACTTGACATCAACTATTCTTGTTGGGATCCACTAGAATTTTCTTTTACTTGGTTCCAAATAACTTTCTACTTAGCTTGCATTGACTTTTCTTGACACCTACTATACACTCGATCAAGATTGGTAGACAAACTTTGTTTAACTTATTCTTCCAGAGTTTCTAAGTGTAACTATCCTTTGTAATCTTAAGTAGATTATCAATATATCATGTCATCACTATCTTAACTAATCCTTGTACTTCATTACATAATCATAAATCAACCTTTCCACTAGGTGCTATTGTTAAATTTTATTGATCAAATCCTTTTTATCAATTAACTAAGTGATAGTACTTGAATCTTATAAGAAATATCTTACTAGTAAATAGAAGGTTTGACATCAATGACAAAAAAATGATTGAAACACATATTCTTCTTCAAAAATCTCTTTCTTTTAGTAATCTCTCTCAACAATGATCTTTTCAATCAAATCTAAACAATCTCCCTCTTTAGCATTAATGGCAAACCAAACTGATCAACTAAGTCAATCGAATGATGAAAATCTTATTCAACTAAACTGACTAGGTTAAAATAGTAAGATAATACCAAAAACTTGTATCAAAATTCCTCCCTCTATCAACAACTTACATCTTCTAATTAGGTCACAAAACTCCTTCTTATAACTCCCTCTGAGTTCCTTCTTATATATCCCTCTTACTAGGTAGATTAGGATTTTTTCCTCTTTCTTACATTTTTCTTTATCTCCTTCATCTCTCTTGTGTTCTCCTCTAATCAAAAACATCAACAATTATCTCCCTCTAATATTAATAACATTCTCTAGCTCTTTGATAACAATCTCTTGATTTCTTCCTCTGATATACTTTGTCTAATGATAATCAGTCAAATGTTCCTTTCTCCTTTCTAATTAGTAGAATATCTCCCTATTTTTATTGGCTCTTGGTCAATATCTCCTTATCTATTTTGGCTCTTGATTAGTAGAATATCTCCCTCATTGAAAAAAATGTCAAATATATATCATCTTTTCATCTTAACATGCATATATTGGCTTTTGTAGTTCTTTCAGTTTCTCCCTCTGTCACTTTGCTTGTGACTATTTTGAAGTTTTAGTAATTTAATTACTTTAGGTAGCTCCTAAAGTAAGATCCTTTGCATCAATGTGCAACATATGAATATCATTGTATTTGATGTAGGGCAGTCCTCTTGTTACTTAGATAACCTTTGATAGTAGAATCACCACTAATTTATGTCTTAGATACTCATGAGCATCCTTAGGTAATGATTTTGTGAAGATATCAACAATTTTCTCCTTTATGTTGACATATTCCATCTTTACCTCTTTATCTTGAACTAACTCTCTTAAGTAATGATACTTGATAGCAATGTACTTTGTCTTTGTGTGCATCACTAGATTCTTTGATATATTGATAGTACTTATATTATCACAATAAAGTATCACTAGTTCTATGATTTATTCCTTCATTCTTATGAGTAGTTTCTTGATCTATACAATGTTTGTGCAATTTATAGTAGTGGCAACATATTTAGCTTCAACAATAGATTGTGAAGTACAACTTTATTTCTTACTAATCCATGTAACTAGTCTCTTTCCTAGAAAAATGCTCCTCCACTAGTGTGTTTTCTATCATCTATGTTTCCAGCATAGTCAGCATCAATGTAGGCTCTCAAGTCAAAGTTTTCATTCTTCTTGTAGTATAGACCTAACTCTTTTGTTCCTTTCAGGTATCTCATTATTCTCTTAATAGCCATTAAATGATTCTCCCTAGGATTTGCAGAGAATCTTGCAACTATCTCTACAAATAATGCAATATCAGGTCTTCTATGTACAACATATTATAATTTTCCAATCATAGACATGTACATTGTTTGGTTCACATCAACAAAATCATCATTCTTGGACAACTTGTGTCCTATCACCATAGGTGTACTTATTGGTTTGGAATCCTATAATTCAAAAAATTTCAATATTTCCTTAACATACTTTGACTGAGTGATGTATATACCATGTTTCAACTAATATACTTGCAATTCCACAAAAAAATTGATCTCTCCAAACATAGACATTTCAAAAGCATGCTTCATCTAATTTACAAAATCTTTACATAAAGTATCTTGATCTACAAATATTTTAGATAATAAAATACCTTTTCCTTTTTCTATTTTTATGTATAGATTTTTGTTATCATCAGTCCTTTCAAATCCAATGTTCACAAGATACTTATGAAGTCTCTCATACCATGCTCTTGGTACTTGTTACAAACCATATAGAGCTTTGTGCAGTCTACATACCATGTTCTTATAGTTAACATCAACAAAACCTTTTGGGTTTTCTATGTAAACTTCTTCCTCAACTATGGCATTTATAAATATAGATTTAACATCCATCTACTAAACTTTGAAACCTTTATATGTAGGATAAGCAAGTAGAGTTCTTAATTGATGTCAGGAGCTCCCCTTAATGCCATAAACTCATAACAAAAACATAGAAACAATAGAAAATGCGAGAACAAAATATGGACTTCTTATCTGCACTACAAATGTAGAATTAAAGAATTCATAAGTACAATATGCTAACCCACATGGGCACCTTCATTACAATCATCTACAAGATAGGTTGTGAACTATCACCCAAAGCTATCCTAGATAATTTTTGGGCCTTTCTTAAATAGGCAATTTTATACCGCCCAAGAAGGTTCTGCATGCTCAAACTTAATACCTAGGGCTGGTAAATCCTAACAATACACATAGAGTCAACTAAATACATCTTTGACAAATTATTTTAAAAATTTTGGCAGCCCAACTTCTTAAAGCCATAACTCACAAATTTTTGGTTTGATTGGCTATTATAACCACTTTTTAGAAATTCCAGCTCTTGATCTACATACTCCCAACAATGCTAGCACCCTTTTGTCATGTTTTCAAACCTCAACTGGGCACTCTAAGGCCTCCAACAATGAGCCTAAAGATTTTTTAGCAAATTTTTCCACCAAAAATCTACAATAACTTCTATAATACTTATGCTTGAGCAATGAGATTTTTATGGTAGGCATACACCTTTAAAAGGAACCTTCCCATAAAAAATGAGAATATTTTGAGCTCATATGACAAACTCAATAAAAATAGTAAGTTTTCATAAATAGTAACCACCCTATCTACTAGTCCTTATTAAAATAGAAAAGACTAAAATACAAATATTTTTGGGTGATTCAAGATTGCTCTTACACTCAGGAGCTCTTGCATCAAACACCTGGGGTAATTTTGAGAAGTGACCCTATTACATCTTATGTGTTCAAAGGAAAACTAAGATGGTCAACCTCCTCCTTTGCTAGCCATGATAAATCTTCAACTAGTCTCCCTTTCCATTTAACTAGATATTCCTCATAAGTTATGTTTCTAGTACTTTTTCCAATATGACTATCCAGTATCTTCGCAATCTCCTATATAGCCAAATTAGTTGCTAGAATGATCCACTATGCTTCTACAACTTCTTCTCCATCACCTCCTTCATAATACTCTATCAAATTTGAAATATTAAATACTAGTGAAATATTCAATTCAGCAAGCAACTCCACCTTAGTTCAGAAGCATTTCCAGGGCTACGCCAAAATACAATTTGGAATGGTGATTTACTAGTACTCCTATTGAAAGAATTATTATATGAAAATTCCACCTTTGGTAAAATCATAACCCATCCTTTTCGTTTATCTCCAACCAAGAATCTCAACAAGTTTCCCAAACTATGATTCATAGCCTCTACCTATCCATCAGTTTGTGGATGATGTGATGAAATAAACTTCAAAACTATCTTTGAATTCTTCCATAATGTACTCCAAAGACACCCAAAAATTTTGGTATCTCTATCTGAAACTATACTCTTTGGCAGAGTATGTAATCTCACCACTTCTTTGAAAAACAACTCTGCTACATGAACAACATCTCTAGTCTTCTTCCAAGGAATAAAATGTGCCATCTTTGAAAATCTGTCAACCACCACAAAAATAGGATCATGCCCATGTTGTGTCCTCAATAATCAAAGAATAAAATCCATGTTAATATCCTAAATGGCTTCTCTAGTACAGGTAATGGCTAATACAACCCTATATTCTACTTTACTCCTTTTTCCATCTAACATACTCTACAACTTCATACAAATTTTATCAAATCATGATGCAATATGGCTAAAAAAAATTTTAGCAATCAAAACTATGGTTTTATCTCTGCCAAAATGTCCAGCCAATCCTCCACTATGCTTCTCCTTGATGAGATTCTCTCTCATTGAACTTTTGAGAATGCACAGTTGGCTTCCTTTGAACAAACATATTATCCTAGATCATGAAATCCAACCACTTTGTCTTATCAAGTGTAATAGGTTCTGTACAAGCCTTCCACACTTCACCAAAATCAAGATCATCTGGATACAATGTGTTGACTTCCTTAAACCCAACCACCTCTATCTACATTTTTGATAGCAAAACTTGTCTTCTACTAAGTGCATTTGCAACTTTGTTACACTTCCCACTCCTATGTTTCAAAACAAATGTATAACTTTGCAAAAACTCAACCCACTTTAAATGCCTTTAGTTCAATTGTCCTTGACTATTCAAATATTGCAAAGCTTGATTATCAATATACAAAAAAAACTCCTTAGGAAGAAGATAATGTCTCCACTTCTTCAATGCTTGAACTATAGCATAAAATTCTTGATCATAAACATAATATTTTCTTTTTGCATCATTCAATTTCTCACTAAAATAAGCAATAGGTCTACATTCCTATCTCAAAAAAGCTCCTATTGTAGTACCACTAGCATCACAGTCTACTTGAAACACCTTGTTAAAATTAGGAAGTGCTAAAATCTTAGTAACTTTTTATTTCAACAAATTAAAACTCTTATTGCCAAGGGTCCACAAATACTGCTAAACCTTCTTATGAACTTTTTACAAAATGTAGCTAGTCCACGAAAAGATCTTACCTTTGTTGCACTCCTTGGAGTAGGCCATTCAAGGATAGCCTTCACTTTCTCTAGTTCCATTTTTAGACCTTCTTCTAAGACTACAAATCCTAGGTACACCAACTCTTTCTTTATGAAACTACACTTCTTCAAGTTTATCAACAACTTTTCTTCCCTCAACTTATCAAACACCTTGTGAATATGAATCAAATGCTCCTCTAATGTCTTACTAAAGATCAATATATCATCTAGGTAAAAAATGACAAACTTACCCAAAAACTCCTTTAGTACCTCATTCATGAGCCTCATGAAAGTGCTTTGTGCATTGGTTAGCCCAAAAGGCATGAGTAACCACTCATATAGTCCTTCCCTTGTCTTGAAAGTAGTCTTCCACTCATCACCTTCTCTAATAAAAATTTGATGGTACCCACTCTTTAGATCTATCTTTGTGAAATACTTAGCTCCACTCAAACAGTCCATAATATTATCCATTCTTGGCAATGGAAATCTATACTTTATTATGATCTTGTTGATAGCATGAGAATCTGTGCATATCCTCCATTCTTCATTCTTCTTTGGTGCTAATACTATTGGTACAACACATGGAATCAGACTTTCTTGAATTAACCTTTTCTGCAACAACTCATGAACTTATCTATTCAACTCTTCACTTTCTGTTGGTCCTTGTAGGATATGGACATCTTACACCCAAGAAATATGATATGGACATGGGTGTTTCTACCTTTTTAGCTTCAAATTGGTGACCATTGTTTATGACACTAGATTGTCCCTACTTGCACCACCAATGATCACATTACAACACATATCTTCACATCTACACCTTGTGTGAAACAAGATCCTTCTTTATTCAGGTTCATTCTCACCACTCAACAAGACTCTTTGGTTAACTAGGACTTCTCCTCTACCAACATCTTCAGAATGTGAGGATCTGGCATTTTCATCAACATGTGCAACTCTTTCTTGACCTTCTATTCTTTGATCTATCCTTCCTTCATGCTAGGTACATTCAAATTCTCTATGCCCTTTATCTTCATAGTGAAAACATTTTCAATAGAAGCCTTCTCTTCTAGATCCTTTTCCTCTACCTCTTCCTCTCTGATCTCTATCATTTTGATCATGGACCCTCTGGTTCTAACTACTACTTCTAGCCTCATCCTTTTTCTTTTTATCATCATTACAACCACCATAAGATTGCCCACCAAATCTTCCACCACTACCTCTTCCACTATTCTTATTGTCAATCTTCTTGCTCAGTTTTTCTCAACTCTTAGGGAAATCTAGTATGCCTCCTTAATGCTACTCATTCAAACCAGACTTAGCTTATCTTGAATGTTAGGCCTTAACCCATTAAGATAATGGGTTATTTTCTCCTTATCCATTTCTACATGGCCAATTCTAATGATAACTTGATAGAACTCTTCATTATATTCTTGAATAAATTTCTCACTTGCTTCAACCCTTATATCTTCTTCAATAGATCAAGCTCTTAATCCACAAGAATGAATTGTCACTTCAATTTATCTTTCATCTAATCCTATCTAGTGATTTTTTCCTTTCCCTTTCTATTTCACTCCAACTAAACCTCCTTCCACCATATCTTCACATGTCCCTTTAGTTTTACCTTCACAAACTTGACCCTATTAGGATCTTCAGTATCTTAGTACTTAAAGTACTCCTCTAGTTCATTGATCCAATCAATTAGCTCCTCTGGGTTAAGATTTCTTTAAAATGTAGAAACTTCAAAGTTAGGTCTTTTTCCAATCTTGGAGATGGCCCTAAAAAGCCTCTCTTCCTCTAGATTTAGAACTACCTCTGCTTTAGCATTTTCTTCTACTTTATCCTCATCCTCATTTTCATCTCTTATGGGAAGATTCATTCTTCTATGCATTTGTTCTTCCAATGCTTGCATTTGTCTTTGGAGGGCTCAAAAACCCTCAGGTGTAACACCTACAACCCATCTATCACACTCTCTTTGTGGAGGCATTTTTGCACTTCTACTAATACCCTAGTTCAAACTACCTCAAAATCAGTGAATTTTCTACATGCTTAGCCCAAACCACAGTTCTAGTATGAACTATGTCACAGTCAATGATTTGTCCAAACACCTAAGAACTCTAGCTTTTGATACCACTTAATGTCGAGAGCTCCTCTTAATACAATAAATTCATAACTGAAACATAGAAACAATAGAAAATGTGAGAACAAAATATGGACTTCTCATTTGCACCGCAAATGCCAAATTATAGAATTCATAAGTACAATATGCTAACCTTCATGGGCACCTTCATTACAATCATCTTCAAGATAAGTTGCAAACTATCACCCAAAGCTATCCTAGATAATTTTTGGGCCTTTCTTAAATAGGCAGTTTTATACCATCCAAGAAGGTTCTAGATGCTCAAACTTAATACCTAGGGCTGACAGACCCTAATAATACACATAGATTTGGCTAAATACATCTTTGAAAAATTATTTTAGAAATTTTGGTAGCCCAAATTTCAAAGGCCATAACTCACAAATTGTTGCTTTGATTGGTTATTAGACCCACTTTTTAGAAATGCCAGCTCTTGATCTATAGCCTCAAAATAGCGCTAGCACCCTTCCATCGAGTTTTCAAACCTCATTTGGGCACTCTAAGGCCTCCAATAGTGAGCCTAAAGATTTTTTAGCAAATTTTTTTACCAAAAATCTACAATAACTTCTTCAATAGTTATGCTTGAGCAATGAGATTTTTATGGTAGGCTTACAACTTTAAAAGGAAACTTCTCATAGAAAATGAGAATATTCTAAGCTCACATGAAAAAATTACTAAAAATAACAAGTTCCCATAAATAGTAACCACCCTATCTACTAGTCCTTATTAAAATAGAAAAGACTGAAATATAAATATTTTTGGGTGATGCAAGATTTCTCTTACACCTAGGATGCTCCTACATCCTTACTCCTTCTAATTTGGCAATAAGGGAAAAAGCCTCTCCATAGTCAATTACTTCTTCTTGTGCATATCCCTTGTAAACTATTCTTGCTATTTTCCTTGTGACTTCACCATTTTCATCTAGCTTGTTTCTAAATACTCACTTGGTACTAATCACATTTTTGTCTTCTGGTCTAGAAATTAGAATCCATGTTTTGTTCTTCTCAATTTTTTCAATCTCTTCTTCCATGGCTTTGTACCAATCAACATCTTCTAATGCATCTTTTACTAATTTGGGCTCCTTTATGCTCAACAAGCATGATTCAATTCTTAGTCTATTTCTTGTCATTGGTCTTGCTTCTTTATCTCCAATGATTTGAGCAATAGGATTATGTCTTTTAACATATTTGGACAATCTTGGCTTAGGTCTTATTTCTTCACTTTCTCTTTTAGTTTTAGAATCACTATGTACATTTCTATCAAGTATCTTAGCATATCTTTCATGTACACTAAATTTAGAATCAGAATGCACATCTTCTTCATTCTATAACTTGACATCTTAATGCAACTCAGTTCTCGAATGTAACTTGACACTCATAGGATGTGACTCGACAATCATTTTAACTTGCTATTGATTTGTAAGTTGATTTGCAGCATTTTTTTCAGTAATCATTCCTTCATAAAAGTATACAAATGATTTGTATTCTTCTAAATTTTTCATAGGTTCATCCTCATGTACTTCTATATATTCATCAAAGTTCACATTTGTACTTTCCACAATTTTTTTAGTGTTAGTATTCAAACACTTATAAGCTTTACTTCTTGTGGAATATCCAAGGAATATACCTTCTTCACTTTTTGCATCAAGTTTACCATTCCTAACATCTTTGAGAATGTAACATTTGTTTCCAAATAGCTTAAAGTATTTTACATTGGGTGAGTATCCATACCATAGTTCAAAAGGTGTTAAATGAATACCTTTCTTGACTTGCACATGGTTTAAAGTATAGATAGTTGTGCTTACAGCTTCTCCCCAGTATTTTAGAGCAATATTATTCTGCATCATTAGTGTTCTTGCACAATCCATTATAGACCTATTTCTTCTTTTAGCAATCCCATTTTATGGAGAGGTTCTAGGAGTAGATGTTTGTCTTTTGATTCCTCTATCATTATAGAACATCACTAACTCATTTGATGTGAATTCTCCTCCTTTGTCAAATCTCAAACATTTCATACTTTTACTTATTTCCTTCACAACTCTTGCTAAGTACCACATAAACATTTAAAAAGCATTAGATTTCTATTTCAGAAACATGATTGTCATCATTCTAGAATAATCATCAAAAAATAACATTATGTACTTATCTCCCTTGTAGCTTTGCACTTCAATTGGTCCACACAAGTCAATATGAATAAGCTCTAGTATTTCTTTAGAGGTATAAGTTCTCCTCTTAAAACTTGACTTTGTCATTTTTCCTAGCTGATATTTTTTGCACACTACATTATCAGGCTTCATAAATTAAGGCATTCCTCTAATTTTCTTCATTTTATTGATACTAACCAAGTCATCAAAATTAACATGACATAACCTTTTGCTCCATAGCCATACAACATCAAATTTTACAACAAGACAAATAGCATCCTCTATATCAAGATAGAATAGATTACTCCTAATTTGATCACCTTTTCCAATTAGTTTCCCATTTGTGTCATATATCTTAGCAATCTTGTTTTCAAATTCAACCTTGCATCACAAATTGTTCAATTGTGACACACTCAAAAAAATTTAGTTTAGTCCTTCAACATAGTAGGCATTTTCACATGAGATCTTATTTGTGAGTTTGATAGAACCTATTCCTTTTATCAAACATAGTGCATCATTACCAAATATTGCACTATTTCCATCATAACAATTTAAGGTAATGAACTTACTTTTGTCTCCATTCATATGATGTGAACATCCACTATCAATGATACATCTATCATTTTTGTTTACACAAGTCACAAGTTTAGTTGCTTCATCTTTATCAAATTCACCCTTCATTGCAACATACACCACTTCATCATCACGTTCATCATAATCATCCCTTATTTCATATTTAGCAATGTAACATAATTTCTTACCTTTGTCTTTGTAATCTTTGTTGTCACCTTCTCTTCTATTTTTGTACTTCTCACCAACTCTGTGGTTCTTCTTCTCTAGATAGCTAGCAACAATATGACCCATCTCATTGCAATTGAAACAAATGATAGGTAACTTACCTTTGAACTTTCCTTTACCTCTATGGAATCTTCTTGCTAGTAGTGCTTCCAATTGTTCAACATCTTCCTCATCTGTATCACTACCACTAGACACATATTTTATCTTTCTCTTCTTCTTCTACTTCTCCTCATCAAAATTATTCAATAATAACTTACCTTTGAAAGTAGATTCAAGACTCTCTGATTTGTAATTGTCATAGTTAGATAGCTCAAAAGTAATATGTCTACCTACCAAACCTTCAAGGGTTAGATTATTTCCTAGAATACATCTCAATTCTTGAATTGTAGAAAATCTAATAGCATAAATAGGTAGTAGTGTTCTCAAGAATTTTCTTAGCATAGTATCATCACCTATCTGACCAATAGCTCCTTTTATTGCATTGACAACTTTTTTTATCCTAGCAACATATTGAGCAATATTCTCACTTTCTTCCATTCTCATTTCATCAAACTTACCTCTAAGACTCTCAAATTTTTCTCTTTGAATATTTTTGTCTCATCCATAGATAGTGTATAGAGAATCTCACATTTTTAATTGTAATGTCACAACCTTTGATATCATACAATTTGGCATAGCTTAGGGTAGAGGAAATCTCCAACATTGCTTGATTTCATTCTTTCTTCTTCTTCATGTCTTTAGAAGTTAGAATTCCAATTAGATCAACATGCTCCATTGAGATGGTAGATTATTCATGATCTCCAAGTCCTCCAAGGCATGCAAGAAATTTATCTCTATTAAGCTTGGGTACATCTCTTTTTGACATATTGATCTTTGTGCTTCTAGTACCTTCAAAAAGTCCTCTTAAGAAAATGACTCTAATACCAATTGTTGGAATTCTTTAGAATTACATTGGGGGGGGGATGTGTGAATTAGTTATTCAAGGTCCAAATGTACAAATAAGTTTTTTCACATCTTAGAGAACCCTTAAAACATTCATATCCATGCATGCATCCATAAGATTATGCAATCTCTAAAACTTGTAGGCTACTTTAAAATCAACTTGCAAAAATTTAAAACATGAAACATAAAAGATTCATCAACACACTTGACACAATGATTTATGTGAAATTCCAATTTGGGAAAAACCACCCATAACATGCTACTTCCTTTTCACTCTTCTGAAGTGATATCCTATGAAAGGCCTACCCTATTAAAGGTTACAATATACACTATTAAATGTGACCTTGTTAAAGGATTTCAATCACCTTATTAGGAGTAAGCCTTGTTAGAGAACTTTAGGCTATTCACTTGTAATGCCACTCAGTTAAAGGATTTATAAATAACTATTAGGTCAACCTTGATCTAAAGGATTTACCTTAGACTAATACAATTGTTAGAGAGTAAAAGTAGAGCTTTGATCTGATACAACTTCCAAATTTTTTTCTAGATTCCAAATCTCTATTTAGTCCTCAATTTTTCTTAGCCTTTAGACTTTTTAGGTCAAATAGCTTGTTCACCCTTCAAGCATTAATCTCCTTAAGCCTTCTTTCTTAGTATGCCATTATAGATTCTTCTCTTAGGTTACTTGATGAAGTAAAACCTTTTCTCCATTATGTTCTCACACATGACTCTTTGCTCTATTTGCTTCATAAATAGACATTCCTATAAATAGGAAATTAAGATAATTTGCCATTTTATTTTCCATCATCCATTTTAGGGTTTAGATAGATTAGGTAGGATACAATGTATCTACCCCATATCCCATCTTTCTTCTAGGAACTTCTAGAATCTATTTGAAATTTCTTAAAAGTGATTTACGTCAAATTCTATGCCACCAACTCATCATCCTTATCTTCCTCTTGCTTCAAAAAATTTGAGAAAATAAACTTTTCAACCCAAATTTAGTGAATCTTTGATCTTTTAAATAATGTATTAGCTCAGTATTATCACCCTTCTAATGCTTGGCACATACTGCTTTGCTCAGCATCAATTTTGTGATCACTTAGTATCAACTAAAGTTTACTAATTCTCAACATCAACAAAATTTTACTTGGCATCAACTATTCTACTTGGCATCCACTAGAATTTTCTTTTACTCAACTCCAACTAACTTTCTGCTCAGCTTGCACTAACTTTGCTTGGCACCTATTATCCACTCAATCAAGCTTGGCAAACAAACTTTGTTTAACATGTTCTTCTAAAGTTTCTAAATGTAACCAACCTTTGTAACCTTAAGTAGATTATCAATAAATCATATCATTATTGTCTTAACTGATCCTTTTGATTCATTACATAATCATAACTATTCTACTTGTCATCCACTAGAATTTTATTTTACTCAACTCCAATTGACTTTCTGCTCGGCTTACACTGACTTTTCTTGGCACATACTATCCCCTTAGTCAAGCTTGGTAGACAAACTTTGTTTAACTTGTTCTTTTAAAGTTTCTAAGTGTAATCAGCCTTTGTAACCTTAAGTAGATTATCAATACATCATGTCATCATTGTCTTAACTGATCCTTGTACTTGATTACATAATCATAACTTAACCTTTCCTCTAGGTGCTATTGTTATATATTATTGATCAAATCATCTTCATCAATCAACTAAGTGATAGTAATGGAATCTTATAAGCAATTTTCTTAACAAAAAATAGCAGGTTTGACATTAGTGAAAAAAAAATGATTAAAACACATAGTCTTCTTCAACAATCTCTCTCAGCAATGATCTTTTCAATCAGATCTCAACATATTGATGTCATTGTATTAGATATTTCTCTATTGTAATACCACCTATTGTATTTTATATTCATGTTGAAATTGAATATGAAAGGAATGGATTAAATATTATAACTCCAATTTTGAGAAATATGAATACAATTATTGTATGAAATGTGCAAGTTAATTTAATCAAATATTGTTGGATTGATTGCTTTCAAGTTTATTGCTTTGCAAAATGTTCAAGTTGAATACTTTCTATTTGGTTCATAAAACCTTGGATTTAAATGCCTTGTATTCAAAAGTTTATAAGATTGTCGATGTATGGGTTATTTAATTTATAAATGTAATATTTCACCCTTATGATCATGAGTTATAACCAACGCTCTATTGTGATATATTCCTTCTACTTGCACCTTAAAACCTTAGCTAGTATAAATTTTGATAAAACAATGCAGTATACCCTATTATGAAATGTATGACAAATACCTAAAATCACTTTGCACTTGGATATAAAATGTATACCAAAATTGTATTAACACACCCACTCAATAAAATGAACAAATAATAATACACTATGCCACTATAAAACTCCTAGGAAGAGGACATCTTGTAAAAAGGAGCAAATAAATAAAACGTTCCCACATGCAAGATCCCTAGAGGAATTGGAAAATGTATGGGAAATAATAAAATCATCCCCATACAAAATCCCAACTTTAGATAGTGAAATTTAATATAGGAAAATAGTGTCACTTGGCATATACCCCCTTAAAGTCAAAATTTCAAACTTATGCCTTTATGACAAATTGGGAGCATGTTTCATTTTAAAATTTAATATACAAGAAAAAAAAAATGATTAAGGAGAGGTGGGTCACGGTGACTCATCTTCCACCTGCATTCCTCCTTCCAAAAGAAAACAAATAATACAATAGACAAACTAAATCATTTTCCAAGAATAGAAAATGGGCTTCTTTATCTACAAAAGATTGGAATTATAGATTTCAAAAATACAATATGCAAATCCACATGGGTATCTTCCTTAAAATAGTTTGAGACAAAGCCATAAACAACTATGCAAAATTACCCTAGACAACCCTATAGACCTTCCTTATATAGATAATTTCCACCACCCTGGAATGTTAGAATGATTTGAATAACTAAGAGGGGGGTGAATCTGTTATCCTTAGGTCTAGATGTACCAATTCAGATTTTAACATCTTCAAACAACTTATCCAAACTCATAAATCCACTCGGCCTATATAGAAACTCATCAACAAGTTAACTTATTCATCCAACACTTAGCTCTTCATTTAGTAAATGCCAAATGGTAGAAGCAAATAATAATAAACCACATACATCATGAAAACAACATTCACACACTTATTACACCAACATTTAATGTGGAAACCTAATTTGGGAAAAACTCCAAGTAACATGCTACTATGTTTTGCTCTTTTGAAGTGAGATTAACTAAGAGCCAACCCTACAAAATGTTACAAAACACACTATTAAGTGTGACCCTATCAAAGTATTTAGTCACCTTGTTAGGAGTGACCTAGTTAGAGGTCTTTATATCATTCCATTAGAATGTCAAATTGATTAAATGATTTACAATATGACTATTAGGTCAACCTTGATCAAAGTATTTTACTACCAAAATGGTTAGAAAGTAACAATGAGGTTTGATTTGATAAAATACAACTCCCTTTACAAATTTAGATCTCTATTTTTCTCATTCTTGGTTCATTGACTGGACTTCATCATATAATCCATTATTGATCTACTTGGAAACCATTCAAGCAATCACCCTTCACCAACTTCTCACTTTTTTCTTTGCAAAATTATTCTTCACAAGTTGTTCACAAATTTTCCAATCAACAACCATAAAACATCTTATGTTCCTCCTTATAAGTAACTTTGATCTTTTTCTTCTTAAACACCACTAAATATCATAGGGTTTGACCAAATTCACTGAATCAATCTATCATTTTATCCTTCTCCTTTCTTGAAACTTAGAGAAACTTGTCATGAATGAAGGCATGAACAAATGTATGCATGTGTGTGTGAAGGTGTGGGTGAATGAATGAAGGCATGGATTGATAAGTGCATGTATAAAGGTATGGAATCTTCTTGCTAGTAGTGCTTCTAGTTGTTCAACATCTTCCCCATCAATATCACTATCACTAGACATGTATTTTATCTTTCTCTTCTTCGTATGCTTCTCCTCATCAGAATCCTTCAATAACAACTTGCCTTTGAAACAAAATTCAAAACTCTCAGGTTTATAATTATCATAGCTTGATAGCTCAAAATTTGTGAGTCTAACTACCAAACCTTCAAGAATTAGATTATTTACTCAAATACATCTCAAATCTTGAATTATAGAAACTCTAATAGCCTAAATAGGAAGTAGTGTTCTCAAGACATTACTTAGCACAATATCATCATCTATTTGACAAGTAACTCCTTTTATTGCACTAAAAACTTCTTTGTTCATGGAAAAATATTGAGTGATATTCTCACCTTCTTCCATTCTCATTTCATCAAACTTACCTCTGAGACTCCTAGATTTGGCTCTTTGAACATTTTTGTCTCCTCCATAGATAGTGTGTAGAGCATCCCACATCTTATTTGTAGTGTTACAGCCTTTGATATCATAAAATTTGGCATAGCTTAGGGCAGAGGCAATCTTCAACATCACCTAATTATGTTCTTTATTCTTCTTCATGTCTTCAACAGTCAGAATTCCAATTAGATCAACATGCTCCACTAAGATGGTAGATTGTGCATGATCTCCAAGTCCTTATAAGTAACTTTGATCTTTTTCTTCTTAAACACCACTAAAGATCGTAGGGTTTGATTTGATTCATTGAATTCATCTATCATTTTATCCTTCTTCTCCTATCTTCAAACTTAGAGAAGCTTATCATTAAAGCATCACCATAGATCACTTAACAAACTCAATTTTTACATTAAATATGCCAGCTCATCAATCCTTATAAATATGCCAGCTCATCAATCCTTATCATTTATGCATTTTGACTAATTCATGAATTCACCTATGTTAGCCTCAAATCTTGATTCTTTCACAAACTATTAATTTCTTGACACTCGGTCATCACTATGTTCTTCATCTTAGTAATCATGGGGCAGCTCAATCTCTACTAATTTTTTCTTTCTCGGCTTACACTTTCTCACTTGGCCTTCACTTTGCTCAATCAATTCTTTAGTTTTCTTCTTCATCTCTCTTGGACAGACTACTAGTTGACTAATATTTTCAATCAACTATCTCTTAAATTCCTTAATATTTTTCTTCAACTTCTTCATTAATCTAGTAAACTATCACTTAGTCAAGCTTAGTGTTTTACTCAACTTCTTATTTTTCATCAAATATTTCCTCCATACTTCAACCAATATTTCTTCTTCACTTAATATGATGATCAATCAGCACATTATCTTGTTAAATACTAACTAATCAAGTTCCTATTTTAATTCCAAAATACTTACTTCTCTTTAGTCAATAGCTTCATTAGTTCACATTTTTATCCCTATTTTTATTTCCTCTTCATCAATCAATTGATATAACACTCTACAATGTTAAGACATGTCTTAACAGTAACATTTGACATCAATGAAAATATAAAAATTGTTCAAATTGTAGTTTCCAAAAATCTCCCTCTTATGTATTGATAGAAACACTTTCAGTTACCATTCAATGGAAAACTATTTCTCATGATTTGTCACTATTAGCTCCCTCTAGTTTTTATATCAGATATTATTAATATCCTTATCTTCACTCTAATTCTCATCAATGCACTCTTCTATATGCTTTGTCATTATTGTTTCTTCTTTACACTTCTCCCTCTATGATACCAATAGTAGATTCTAAATTGTAATGAATCCCTTGCTAACATATCTTTATCATGCTAACATAATATGCTTCTTCCTTACACATCTTCATATATTACACTCATATTCTATGTCTCCTTGTAGCTAGATGGTAACTTACATGATTCTCCCTCTTTGACAACAAGGCCAAAGAAATCATCCACTGTACACATCATTATCTTTATCAATGTACTAATTCATCTTTCAAATATCACTCTCTCTTTCATCTTCTACTTACAATTCTATCAACTCAAACAACTATCCATCTTTTAACAACTTTAGGAAACTCCTAAAGTGTGACTTCCAACATCAATTTCTAAGATATTTTAATCATAAAAATTGATGCAATGATGGATCTCTTCATAGTTTATTTTAGATAGGGGAATGACCCATAACTTAGCTCTTATATACACAAATGCATCCTTAGATAATGGCTTAGTGAATATATTAGCTATCTTCTCCTTTGTATTCACATATTCCAATCTTACTTCTTTATCTTGCACTAATTTTCTCAAGTAACAAGACTTAATTTAAATATGCTTAGTCATTGTATGCATCACAATATTTTTTGATATATTTTATAGAACTTGTGTTGTCATAATATATCACCACTATTTTAGTAATCTCTTCCTTCATGCCTTCCAACAATTTCTTGATCCACACAATATTTTAACAATTAACTACTATTGCAACTATAGAGAATCTTCAAAACCAAGGGGAAATGGAGAGATATTTTGGAGCTAAAGTATGCTAGTAATCTCAACCTCAAATAGTTCATCAACAAAGATCCTGACCCTAGGGGCTCTTATATCTGGAATGGTATCTTGAGGACAAAGAGCTTATCTTTTGACAAAGCTTAATGGAAACTAGGTAATGGTTAAGATATTAAGTTCTAGCATGATGATTGGCTAAGAGCTGGTCCTCTTTGGGAAATTGAGGCTTTTAAAAAATGGCCTTATGCTTGTATAGATAGATTTGGGAACAAGGTGAGTGACTAAAGGGTCCATAATGAGTGGATTGATCTAGCAAAGATGTCCCAATAGCTTAAGCTGTTGATGGATATGATGAGGCATATTCCTTTATCTCTAAATAATGATACCATCATCTAGGGCAAGACTATGAATGGCATTTACACTATGGCCTCTGGCTATGAGAATACGCAAATTTTTTGTTCGATGCCTATGTGGGTCAAAGCTTGCTACTTGGGGCTTATCCTAAAAATTAATATTTTCTTCTAGATTATACTCCAAAATCATATTTTAATGATGGATAACCTCACTAAGAGGGGAAATGTGATGCCCAATAGATGCATTTTATGCAAAAATCACTATGAGAGTGTTGAACATATCTTTATTCACTACCCTTTCATCAACTCTATCTAATCTCTTTTTCTGTCTTTTTTCAACATGTCTTGGTGTTTCCCTCCCAACATGTTGGATTTCTTTAAACAATGAAACCAAGGGAGGGTCAAGAGTGACATCATGGTTCTGTGGAACTAGACCTTACCCCATGTGTGTTGGGGTTTTTTGAAAGAGTAGAATAACAAAATATTCAGGGATAAGGAAACCAAGGCTGATATTATTTACCACAAGTGTCTTAATGCCTTGTTGGAAAACTACACCAATATCAAAGGTCCTATCCCCTCTCTTGGTACTAAGGGTAGGGACATTAGTAAGAGGGATGTATGTAGATGGTCACTTCTATTTGAGGGTTGGCATAAGGCTAATTTTAATGCAGAAGCCAAAGGTAACCTGAGAAAGGTTATAGTGGGATAAATTATAATAAATTATTTTGATAAAGGTATTTTTGTGGTTGTTGTCCCCTTGGAATACAAACTAACAACCATGTGGAGGCTATTATGGTTCACCGTACCATTAATCTAGCAAAAGATATGGGTATGAAAAATTTGTGGCTGGAAGGTGACTCGAAAAATATTATTGACTACCTCAATGAAAAGAACAAGCCTACATGGACAATGTAGAATATAATAGGAGAATGAATTCATCTTCTCAAGACCTTTAAAAAAATCTATGTGGCACATGAGTACTAAGAAGCTAATCAAGTGGTAGATAGCTTGGCAAACTAGGCAGTAAAGTACAATGAAGTAGCTAAGTGGATGGGTGGTCATAATTTCCCAAAAATTAATGATTTTATTGAAAGTGAAAGGATCCTAGGAAGATTGGGTATAATTAAAATTTTATTATGGTTGTTAATAAGTTACGGGGAGTGATCATAATTTTGATGTGTAAATTTATTATGATAGTTAGTGTTTTTTTGAGAAATGTGCATAAATGTGATGTGGAAGTATAATAGCATTTGTACTTTTCACATAAACCATATTTATCTACTTAATTCTATGATTCAATTTAGGTAGTTTACTCATAAGGCAGAAAATAGGTCCAAGAAAATGAGGAGAGCCATTTTTTCTCTAGACTTGAAGAGCTTTGATATTGGTTATCTTGCTTGCATTGAAGAAGATAACATGGTTGGGGAAAGGCATAGGAGGGAACCAGAGGATGAAGCCTAAAAAAGGGGTAAATGGTCCAAGGTATGGAACATTCTAAGAAAAGGGGAAATCACAAATTTCATTGATAAACTCTATGTCTAGAAACCCTTTGTCACCAAGACAATGGTTAAGAGCTAAAATGAGGGAATAGTTAAAATTGATGGAGTGGAGTTCATGATGATGGACAATGTAATTTCCATGGTCATTGGCATTCTCATCTTGGGAAAGAAATTCTATAGAGATAGGAAAATTTTAGGGCAAGCGATGGTGGAATTTACAAAGGATCAAGAGGAAAAGAAAGTGTTGGTGAAGAGAGGAACCCATTATCTCCTAAGCTCCATCAAACCACTATGATCTGGTTCATTTTGTGGGTTCTTATCAAATATATCACCCTAGACACCAAATTTGATTGTATATGCACCTACCACTTTGTGTTACCCAACCACTTTAGGTATGGGGCCAAAATTTCTATCCCCTTTTACCTATACTCCTCAATGAATGAAAACATTAACGAATATCAAGAGAAGCATACTAGGAATCTAGTGCTCCATGAGGGGTTGTTACTTTTAATTTATGAGTTTTTTAAAGCTAGGACAATGGGAAAAAAATTAAGATTAAAAAGGAGGGTAAGAAAGGTAGAGGGGATTCCAAATAGTCGAAAGAGAACTATTAGCCTTTGGACATAGAAGACAGCCTAGATATGCATACTGATTCAAAATATGATTCTCCATAGAGTGGCTTAGGGAAAAAAATCATCAAAATAGAAAGTAAGGAGAAAAATATCCCTGACCCCAAGTAGAACCTTGACTCCTCCTTTGATAGGGACTATAAAAAAAGGTCTAAAGTGATGGATACAAGGGAAGATAGCATTGAAGGAGAGGAGGAGGTAAGAGAAGGGGAGGGTTTGGAGA
Organism: Cupressus sempervirens; assembly: GCA_028749045.1. Taxonomy (NCBI): domain Eukaryota; kingdom Viridiplantae; phylum Streptophyta; class Pinopsida; order Cupressales; family Cupressaceae; genus Cupressus; species Cupressus sempervirens. The sequence goes on along the minus strand of CM053783.1, from coordinate 602,025,632 downwards.
GGAAAAAGGGTAAGTGAATTATTGCCATCAAAATCTCAAAAAGAAAAGAGGACTTTGTACACACTTCTAGGGGACAAAAAAGTAAACATTATGAGGCCAAGAAGGATAAAATTGGGACTAAGAAGGAGGGGGTGTAAGGAGATCTTAATCAGAGTGAAAGGGAAGAACAGGAGTAGGGCTTTGAGGAATTTGGAACCAGCAGATATAGATGCCTGATCACAGGAAAGGATAGAAATGTGGTGTGGCAAAATTTTGACACATTTTCTGCTACAATGGGGTTTAATAGAGAATTAATTAGAACATAGGTCAAAGAGGATGGTGAAGGAAAAATTAAAATAGAAGAATAGATTGACCCAACCTTGATCATTTTTAGCAAAACCACAAAGGAGAACTTGTATATGCATGTCCTTAATAATGCCAAGAACAACACGGTAGATTTTTTTGCAACCAAATGGATTTTTCATGAAATCCAAGATCTTAAGTATAGGGTGAGTAGCCTAGAAAGGGAAAACTATAGATTGAATAATAGGATATTAGACGATGAAAAAAGTAATGACAATGAAGTGGAGGAGGTCAAGAAAGGGTACAAACAATGGAGAGCTCTATGCAAATTATTATGGAGAAAAGCTAGAATATTCTTAAAGAGGCCAATGAGAATATTAATATTCTCATCAATAAAATAGAGAAGCAAAGAACTAGCAAGGAGGAGGACCCTGCCCCCCACAATGCAAAGGACAGGACCTCAATAGACAACTTGAGGAAGTGCACTAGATCTAGCTTGAGGAAGAAGGATACCCTAGATCCTGACTAGGATCTCTTAGACATGAAGGTGGTAGTGGGAAGACTGTTAGAGCTTGAAATTAATGCAACAAAAACTCTAAGAGAGATCTCTTGAGCATCCTAGCTTTTCTAAGCTAGTCTTGGTTTTTTTTCTTGTTTACCTAGCCTTTTATTGGTTGTTATCATTTTATGTGGGGAACTATTTCAAATGTTTTCTTTTAGTTTCTTTTGATGCTTTAAGTGTTCTCTTATTATCAAAACTATATATTATGTGGGTTTCAAGGCCCTATTAAAACCTATTTTCCTTAATCAAAAACATACTCATCTTCTACTATAGATTGGGAAAGACAATTTTTCTTCTTTCTTTTACATAAAATCAACTTCTTTCCTAGAGAGAAAGTGCCTCCCCTTGTACTCTTTTTGTCATCAATGTTTCTAGCCCAATCAACATCATAACTCAAACTTATCATTCTTCTATACCATAAGCCATAGTGTTTTGTACAATTCATATACCAAAATATCCTTTAACAACCATGATTTGATTCTCCTTAGGATTAGAAAACAAATATTGCAATGATACTAATAGCTAATGCAATGTCAAGTTTGCTATGAACAACATGCTACACTTAATTAATCATTGACCTATAAAATGTCTAATTCACTTTAGTATATTAATCATTCCTTGAAATTTTATGTCTAGTATCCATAGGTATTTCGACTAGTCTTAAATCTTCCCTTCCAAAGGTTTTGAATATCTCCTTAATATACTTCGATTGTGTAATGCATATACCTCCTTTCATTTGATAGACTTACAAATGAAGAAATAAATTAATCTCTTCAAATATTGACATCTCAAATTTTGTCTTCATCTCACAAGCAAATAATTTTCACAATACATCATGTCCTCCAAATATGATATCATCAAGAATTTTTTTTAACTAGTGATATCTTTTTCTTAGATTCACTTTTCAAGTACAAATTTCTATTGTCATTAGTTCTTGCAAAACCAATTTTCATGATATATGTATTTTGTTGTCAAGATTTAATGGGAAACAAGATACTGTAGGGTTGAATTAGGATCTTAAAATTTTCTTTCAAAACCAAATTACTAAATTCACACCTAATTCATTTCATATTATAACTGACATATAAATTGTAATGCTAAATTATAAATTAATACATCATATCCATGAAAGATTCAACACATAGTACAAATAATTTGGTAACCTAGAAACATTTCAATGTGAAGGTAAAACTAGGGTGGGGATGAAACCCACAAATCTTCATTGTTGCAACAATAAAGTTAACCTATTAGGGTTACAATATTTGATCATAATATATTATCTACCCTATGAGGGGTCTTCCTTGTTAAAATTTTGAAGATTGTTAAGTCCTACCTTGTTAAAGGATTTTACACTTACAATCAAGTAAGGACTTTGTTAGGAGATTTACATAGATTTGTTAGGATCAATCAATTAAGAGATTTTCTCTGACTCAATCTTGTTAAAAATGATTCAATACCTAACCCTTAGTTTAATCTACAAGCTAATTATAGATCTACTCTATACAATGCCTTGATCTAATCTCTCAATTTGATACCTCCATTCAATCATTAACTACTTGAATTGCACTATAAAATCTCCTTCCAGACTTATCCTTTGTTGCTATATTCTACCTTGTTCACTTCTTCACTTATTTATATACACTTTCATTCATCTATGCATTCCATCTATATGATCCTAGGGCTAGAACCCTCATAAAATAGACAATCTTTGAAAGTTATGGATCATAATCAATGGTTCATAGTTCATCTTCTTTTGTCATTTTCTTCTAATTTTTCAATTAGTTGATTCATTTTTATCAAGATCATTACCTTCTATAATTATGCATAATATCCATCTTAATAGTCCCTATAATCATTAAATATCATATAGAAGTTAGCTAAAATGGTTTACATAGATGTTTGTGTAAATACAAACTCATATGACAAAATTGGTTTGCTTGGCATTTGAATGTTTTGATGCTCGGTCATTGCTAGTGTTCATGATGGTATTCAACTTCTATATACATGTTTCTTGTTATTTTCTTGGCAAAAAATGTCTTTCAATTTACTTGGCCTCCATTGTTTTATCTTGACTTATATATGTGCTTAGTCTCAATTGGGGTTGTTAGAAATCACTAACTTTCTTGGCACGTGATACAAAATAAACAAGTCTTTGACCTTTACTAGATGACTTGATCATAGTGATGTTTATTCAACCTTGCTTAGTAAATGACTAAATGTTTGGGCACTAATAGGAAACATAGGTGTAAAGATCAACAATCTTCCCTTTTGACATTAGTGGCAAAACACTTTGTCATGAGTAGTGATTTTATTCAAAAATACATCCCTTGAGACTATACTTTGATCTAAAATATGAAATTTTTTTATGCTATCACATCTTTTGTTTCCTTTGTGTGTTTTCTCTTTTTCTTTCCTTGACTTCTCCTATATTTCTCCCTTTTCTACTCTAGTCATGGACTAGATTTATATTTCCCCCTTGATTTTGTCACTAATGCCTTTGGGCTTCAAAGGTTAGCTTGTGCTGATAAAAAGGCTATTTGTGCCTCACCAAAATTTCTCAATAGCCTTTATTCCATTCGTCCTTTACTTTCTCCAAAACTTGAATTTGAATTTCTATCCCAACAACTAGATCAATTAGACCTTCAATATGTGGAAAATGTGTGTCTTTCTCAAAATATTCTGGGCTATAGACACTTCTTTATGAATTATCTCCAAATAAGGTAACAATTGGAATTGAATTAATATCAACTCATTCCTTATTTCATTTTCTCTAGCCATGATCCAAGAAAGCCTCTATTGACCAAATATCAACTTATTATATGAGAGTAATCTTGAACTTGCATTCTTGACCAATGAAGCAACACTTGCCCACATATCAATGTGTAATAAATCAATGAAATGTTTATTTTCTATTGTAAATGACTCAACATCACACAACTTCATGTATAATTAATGAATAGTTTTCAAAATTTCTTCTAACTGTGTAACTAAATTGGGAATATCTACTTGTCTAATTACAAGTTCACAAGATACTTTCTCCAATACTTTATGTTCAAATCTTCTCTCAGACCACTGCATCAATTTATCCTTGGTCTCTATATCTTCACCTGCATCACATATACTCTTATGACCATACTCTTCATATATCTACTGACGATCTCATACATCTTGTGGAACATATGGGCAACATGCACTAATCCCTCCCAAAATGTGTTAACTGATCCAACATCCTCTACAATATTCATCCCCATTTGCACTCTAGACCATTCTAACATCTATCAAGCATTAAGTAACATCCTAGGAAAGCTCTAAGCACTGTTGGCAATCTGTGGGTTAGACTGTATATTATCAATATCCTCATTGTTAATATCCTCAGTCATTGATGCATATTTTCAATGCAAATGAATCATCAAACATGTCCAATAGTGATGCAAAAAGGATGACAAACATGATATTTTGAATTCAAATGACTCATCACTATTCAAAATCTCATGCCCAAGGTTTAGAGTCTCACATGAGACTTTATATTCTCGCACACATGACTCACATCCTCGTGTGAGGAAACTCTATAGTTTGAGCTAGAAGACAACTTCACACAAGACAAAAACACTTTTTTGTGAATAATGAACCAATTTTATAGTCCCTTGTGTGAGATATGGGTGTCTCCCATGTGAGGACAACCAACCTTACACATGATAAAGTGCCTTTAGTGGTAATTCTCCATGTGAGATCTCTTAGAGCTTCACATGAGGACCCCAACAACATAAACTTTAAATTACTCAATAATGTCTCAAATTTAATCAAAATGTGTAAAACTCGAAATGCACTAGAGGTTCATAAGTTACTCATAAGAGGTTCATATTTTTTTGGCTAGCAATGTTTCTTGGATCACTCGAATCAGTGAGAGTGCATGGGGACCACCATTTTTTCCTTACAGTTCTTTCTCTACAAAAGACATGCACAAATGATTTGAAAATGACCCTTTGGGCCATTATATAGGTTTTGACCTAATTTTTCAAAGTGCTCCTATGAATGTGAAAATCAACCCTTTGGCTAATTGGACTGCTCTAAACTCATTTTCAAGATCAAAATCAAAATCTAACACACTTAAACGACCCAAAATTATATTTCAAACTTTTTGGGAATGACGTGATTGAACTATTGTGCAATCTATTTTTTGATACTTTATGAATATTGGAATGCCATAAATTCAACATCTTCTCAAAATTCTTAATATTTTCATAATTTAATTCAACTCTAGTAAAACTTGGTCAACCAACCCTCAAAATTACTCTTAATTAGCTTCAAATTTTCTCAATGCTCTTTTTTTCTATTCTACATTCTTATAGATCTCTAATCAATTGAATATCTTTCAATCTACAACTCTACATCACTATTCTAGTGTGTCATCTGTTGATTTCACTCCCAAGGGGGTAGGATGATTATATCATTGAATCTTCCAAAACTGGCTTCAACTTAATATGAATATAATGTCCTAATTACTAAGGGCATCTCATCACTCAAGGCATCTTTGTTCCCTCTATCTGGCATCATATGCTATCTAATCTTACTTATTGATCAGCTGATCAAACTCATAAAATTTCTAGTCATAGCTTGATGGAAATGTATCTAGGTGTTCTATTTGGAATCCTGATGATTAAACCTAATTCTAGAGATAATCCTATGACTCATGATTAACTTTTGTTATATTTTATGGACTAGTATTTAGGTGTTATATCTAGAATCTAGAGGATTAAGCTTCATTTTGAAGATAAATCTAAGTTTTCTTCTAATTACTATTTAATAGATAGGTATTAGGGCATTCTAACTCTGACTCTTGGGGATTAAGCCTCATTCTAGGGACAATCCTATGAATCATTATTAATATTCTCATTTTTAATGGACATGTATCAAGGCATTCTAACCCTAAATTCTTAGGATTGGGTCTTGTTCTAGAAATAATCTTGTTAATTTAGACAATCTTTGTTCTATAAGATTGGTATCTAGCTATTCTATCTAGACTCTGGAGGGTTAAGCTTCATTCTAGAGATAACCCTAAAAATATCATCAATTGGTTCCTATCTCATCAACCTCAAAATACATCTCATTTCTTGGTCTATACTTCAAACTTCTAATTTATTTGAATCAATGTGTTTCCCTAACATTTATTCAAAGAGGTGCAAATGTAATACCCCTAAATTGGCACATTAGCATTTTCAACCAATTTTAGTGCATCAATCTTACAAAATCTATTTGTTGATCAAGTTAAATCCTATTATACTAGGCATTTCTAATTTTGATCATCTTTACTTGACCTAAGTGTCGAATACAAAAAATCCCTAATATACTTTAATCACATACTTTATTTAATTCCTAAATATTGATTGAAATTAGCTAAATTGGTCTCCTCATTTAATTAATTTAATTATAAGTCCTAAGTACTTTAATTAAATTACATCCACCCTCTTTAGCTAATAAACATAAAAAGGGAATTAAAATCCATTAATTTAATTAAATATATGTATCATAAGTGTTGAAACTAATAATTCAATTAATTAGAAAAATAATTATGAGCACATATTCAAATGGATCAAGGTTATCTCCTATTTCATCTTATTCAACTCCATAAAAAATGGAGGACTCAATCTCACATTCAATCTAAACTATACACTTGGTTTAATCTTGATCATTGATTAGATTCAAGATTCTATAAAAAAGAGACCCCTGACCTCTCATTTGGGAGGAAGCATTATGTGAAGAGTATTGAATCGCTATTGGATTGATTACTCAAGAACTTTGCATTCAAATCTCCTTTGCTTTTACATGTTCATCATTTAGAGTAAAATTCATTCATTTAGCTTAACTTAATCTTTGTTATTCTTTTATTTTGAAATTCATTTAGATTAATTCATAATCCTTGCATTCAAAAACAACAAAAACATAGATTAGATTGCATTTTCATTCATAAATCCTTTGTAATAGTTTGGTCTACTTACTAAACTCTCAATTTTGAGAGTGAATAGTAACACCCCATCTAGTTAGAAGGAAAGAAATTGCCTTGTGCAAGCATACCAAATGAGTAATCTCATATTTAATTCAGGATGTTACTGATGTATAATGATCATGTTGAAGTGTGTGTGTATAAGAGGCCCTTATTTAACACTCACAATATTAGCCTACCAAATGAAGCTCACTTCCACATCATGAGTATTTATGAATTTATTACAAAATTTTGGCATGAAAATTTGGTATAAAATCTTTCGGCTCAATTTTGAAGGCCTTACAGGCCTTGTAAGGGCTCTAAAATGAGGTTAGATAGAGCTTATGCAAGTTATACACTATAGATCAAAAGTTGAGGATTCTATAATTGGTCTATAATTGTCAATCATGCCAATAGTTTGCAAGTTATAGTCTTATAATGTTGGGCCACTCAAAAATTCCAAAATAAATGTCATACTTGTATTGAGCCAACTCTTTATCTATTTTTAGGGTTGGTTGATCTCAAGGGGTAAAGGTTTGATGTCTAGAACAAAATTTCCTATTTGAGGAAGGCTCATAGGTTATCTAGGAAAGCTTTGGGTGATAGTTCACAACTCCTTGAAAAATATTGTAAGGAAGACACTCATCTGGGTTTGCATATTATACTTCAAAATTATATAATTTCATATTTGTGGAGGTAATAGAAAGCCCATATTTTGTTCTCACAAATTATTTTTCTTTCTATATTTTTGTTACATATTTATGATATTAAGGGGAGCACCATTCATCATAATCTCTAAGTTCTAGAACTCATCTTGTATTTAACCCATATACCACTTGAAAAGATATTTTTCTTGTGCTCTAGTTGATTAAATCATTCATTAAATGCATACTCTTCTTGGAAAATAATAGAATATATTTTTTCTCCATACTATTTTGTAAGAGACCTTAAGAGATTTCTAAGGAACCTATTAATAACTTCTATTGTACCATTTGTCTAAGGATGGTACACATAATTAAATGACATGTTTGTACCTAATTTTCTCTAAAGGGCTCACCAAAAGAGCCATAAAAACTTGATATCTCTATCAAACATTATATTTAATAGAAATCCATGGATCCTCAGTATATTCATAAAGAAGATACTTGTAACATATGATGCATTGCATTATATTTTTTATGAAAAGAAATGTCCCAACTTATAAAATCTATCCACCACAATAAACACATTGTTGTTTATTGTGTTATTTGCATCCCCATTAAAAACTCCATATTGACACTCTCCTAGGTTTTATATGGAACAGGTAATGGCTGACAAAGGCCTATATTTATGGTTACCCCTGTTTCCTCCTAACACACCATACATAGTTCAACAATTTTTGTAACATTAGACTACTTTTTGGCCCATAAATAAACTATTTTAACTTGTTCTAAAAACTTTTCCAATAAAAATGCTAAATAAGACTTCCATAATATTTTCTTTTTACAATATTTTCTATCATAGAAAGTTTGGGTATGAAAAGTTAAATACCCTTAAACAATAACCATCTTTTATTAAATATTCTAACAACTAAATATCATAAGAAGCATAAAGTTCAGAGAAAATCTTCATCATCTTCATACATATATTTAAGTGCATCTATATCCACACTTTGTGATTATACTTCTTCTAATGCTAGAACCCTTCTTCTCAATGTATCTTCCCTCTTGTTTGAATGTGTAATCTTGAATTTATTCTACCTAGTTCATATGCCTCTGATTCAATTTTTCTTGGTTGTATGTTCGGGCCTAATTTTTTTTTATACACTACAAATTCCTTAAGAAAAAAATGGTTACTCCACTTTTTCGAGTTCTTGGATTAATGCGTAGAATTCTAAGTTGTAAGAGGAATACTTCTTCTTTTACTCATTAATACTTTCATTGAAGAAGGTAATCGGCCTTCCTTCCCAACTAATCACTACCCATATTACAATGTGAGAAACTTTACATTCAATAGTAATGTTTTTATCTAATTCAAGGGGAGGAAGAACTAGTTCTTTTAATACCTTTTCCTTTAATAATTCAAAGGATATATTTGCATCATCTATCCACTCAAACTTGTATTTCTCTCCACCCTTGATTGTCTCCAACATAGGAGTACAAATATAACTAAAGTTCTTATAATTTTTTTCTAAAAAGTTATGAGGCCATAGAAACATCTTACAACCCAAATGGTTCTAGGTGTTGGTTGTTTCTACCTTATTAGGATCCATCTTTAGATTCCCTTTGGAAATTCAAAAAAAACAAGATATACTTGTTCCTCAAAGAAAGAATAATTCTCTAAATTTATCATTATCATTTCATCATGAAACTTTTTCAAAACTTAATCCAAATTTCTCAAATAATCTTTATGCTCTTTATACATATCAGAATATCATCTAGGTAAACTGCCACAATTCTTTCAATAAATGATCTCAAAAATTTATTCATGAGCCCTATTAATGTGCAAGGTACATTAGACAAAAAAAATGACATGAATCTCCATTAATAAACACCCTTATTAGTTTTAAAAATTTTCCTTCAATAATATTCTTCCCTTATTCTTATTTGGTGGTAGCCACTATTGAACCTTGTACCTCCAAAGAAAGCTAGCTTATAATCAATCCTTGGCATGGGAAACTTTTATCTGATGTGATCCTATTAATGGCCTTGGAATATATGCATTAAATATATGTACCCTTCTTCTTAGGAGAAAAAATATTTGGGATATAATTTCACAAGGGCTCAAACTCTTCCTTATCAAACCCTTATCTAATAATTCCTATACTTGCTTAAAAATTTCTTCATTTTTCATAGGGTTCATCTTGTAGGCCAATTTATTGGACAATATGTCACCAAGTATGAAATATATATTATGACTTATCTTTCTAATTAGTGTAAATTATTTAGGAATATCTTTTTCATCTACTCCATTATACATATTGAATAGATCCCTTACTTATTTAGGACCCACTTCCCTCTTATTTCCTTTCTTCCTACCCTCTTGCTTCTTCTCATAATGTTTAGATAGAATAAACAAGGAATAGAATAGGGTACATATTCCACTTTCATGACTTCTAAGAACTCCTTTCCTCCTATAATCATTACTTTAGAATTTTTTTTTCCCTCTTAGTTATTAGGTAGTGGTTTGTGGTAAAGGTTCTTCCATTCTTGGTGATATTGTAGCTATTCTTTTGGCCATCATAGTGTACCTTAAATCATACTATGATGGTCTCCATATTAAAAGTATATGGAATGCATTAATGAGAACAATGTAACATAATATTATATCCCTATATTCACCAATCTAAAATTCTATCCAAGCCTCCACTTTTACCAAGGTTTGTTTCCCTTTTGTGAGCCAAGAGACATTATGAGGAAAAAGGTGATGAGTTCTCCTTACCTTTAAATTTTGTACCATTTCAAATGACATGATATTATTAGTGGATCCTAAATCAATAATGACCTTACATACCTTGCCTCCTGATTTGTAATTGGTCCTAAAAATAGACTTTATTTGATCTAGTTCTAATGTAGTAGATACCTTGAGTAATGCTATCCTCATTAAAAGAGTCTCAATCTATTCATTTAGGGTTGGCATATGTGTTAGGTGAGTTTATTCTTTAGAAATGCTCCTATCTAACCAATTGTGTCCTTTATTGATGAAGGGTGCTCCCCTTAATACCATAAATACATAACAAAAATAAAGAAACAACAACTTTCTTCATAAATACTCCAATTGAGCATCAAAGGAAGATTCCTGCTACTCTGGGCTATGAAATAGGAAGTCCCCCTTCAAACTATCTAGGTCTCCCCATGGGTTTGAGGCCCCCTAATTATTCTTGGAATAACATATTAGATAGGTTTAATAAAAAAACTAGCTAGATGGAAGGGAGTCACTCTTAGCTAAGCTAGCAAGATTCAGTTGGTCAAAGCTACTCTCTAGAACCTTCTAACCTATGTGATGATTCTTTTTGATATTCCATGAAAGTTTGTAGATATCATGGAGAAGATATAGAGGAACTTTCTTTTGTTGGGATTGGAAGGCAACAAGCATTTACACTTGGTGGCATGGGTTAATCTGTGTCTCCCAAAAAAAAATGGTGGATTAGGGATAAGGAAACTAAGACCTTTCAATAAAGCCCTCCAAGACAAATAGGTTTGGAGAATATTTTCTAGAAAAGGGGATTGGTGGGGCATCATGAATGAAAAATATCTTTGAAGATCTTCAATTAGAAACCTACTCTATCATGAGTCAATCCCTAAAGGATCTAATAAATGGAATGAATTTTTAAGTTGTAGGGAACTAGGTAATAGTAGGACAAAATGGAGTGTTGGGAATGGAGAGGATACTCTTTTCTGGTAGGATAATTGGCTAATTCAGGGGCATCTTATTGTCATCCTTGACTTTAAGAGATGGGTCCACATTTGCATTGAGAGGTTTGGGAGATTTGTATTAGATTATAGATAAGGCCATGGCTAGAGGGATCTATCTGCCATTTTAGTGGACCTTAAACCCCTTATGACTATTCTTCTCTCTGTGGTTGTGAATGACGATTAGGATAAGATTATTTGGGAGAATTATTTAGATGGCATCTATTCAATGGCCTTGGGGTACCAAGCTATTATGAATTAGGATTCAAGAATAGATTGGAATAAAGCTTGGTACCTTGGTCATACCCCTAAAATCAACCTTTTTTTCTAGCTTTTACTCCAGAACAAGATTTTGAATATAGAAAACTCATGCAAGAGGGGCCATCCTATTCCTAATAGATGTGTTCTTTGCAAAAAATAGGCTGATAAAGTGGATCATCTATTTATACACTACTCTTTTTCTAGGGAGGTTTGGTCTTCAACTGGTCAAGCTTTCGGGATGAGTTGGTGTGATCCCAACTCGACTACCAATTTCTTTAGGCAGTGGGATAATTCATGGTGGGGATTTGGGCTTCAAACTATTATAAAATGTGCCCTAGTTCATTTTGGATAGGGTATATGGAAGGAATGCAATAACCAAATATTTAGGGATGCTAGCATTGTGTCTAGAAAAATTCAAAATGCCCTTTTGGAAAACTATATGTTTGTAAAATGAACTAACCCTTTTGCAGGTGATAATGTTAAAATAAAGGATTCTTAGACAAGAATAAAGGGGTGTCACTAGTCTTTACCCCTGGAAGGTTGGCACAAGGTCAATTTTGATGGTGTGGCCAAAGGAAACCTAGGAGAGGCAAGATGTGGAGGGTTGATTAGAAATAGTCATGGGTATGGTATAGCAACGATTACCTTCCCCCTAGGTTTTCAAACTAACCATTACGTAGAGGCTTTTACTACTCTTTAAACTACTATATTGGCTAAAGAGGTAGGGATAATATTTAGTTTTTTGGAGTGGGACTCTAATAACATTATTAAATTCCTAAGGAGAGAACACCCTCCAACATGGGCTATTAAGAATATAATGGAGGAAATGAAAAATACTCTACTTTGAAAAGGTCTTTGTGTCACATGTTTACCATGAAGGTAAAATGGTTGGTGATTCGATGGTGAATGAGGGAGTTAGGAGGGACACATCACAAAGATGGTTAAGTGGAGAGGGTTTTTCAGAAGATATAAAAGGAATTATCTAGCTAGAAAGGATCTAGGGGAGAACAAGCAACATAAAGTGTAATTATGATAGTTAATGTTGTTAATTAGGAGTATAAAGTAATGAGAATTTGACACAAGCTGATTTAGAGGCATCATAATTGAAGGGTTTTTTGACATGTGTTGTGGGTGATCTTAAGGGATTATGGTAATTACTACATCTATTTCTCTTTCAAGTTTAGAGTCAAGGGCAGGTTTTGGAAGAAAAACTAGATCTTAGCTCATGAAGACTAGAGAATTTAGAGTCTCTATTTTCTATAAGCAACATAATGGTGGAGAAGAAGCATAGAAGAGAGCTAGAGGGAGAAGTTAAGAAGTGGAAGAGGCAATTGAAGGTGTGGGGGAAATTGACAGAAGGTAACTTCTTGTCCTTCATTGAAAAACTTCATGACTAGGACCCAAAGATTACTGAACTAATGGTGAAGAGTTTGAGAGAGGGGAAGGTGAAAATAGATGGGGTGGACTTCCAAGTCAATGGAGTGGTTACTACCGAGGTCATAAACTCCCCTAGCTAGGGCATTAAATTTTATAAGGACAAGAAAATTTCACCGAATGTGGTCAAAGATTTTGCGAAGGATGTGAAGGAAATGAAGGATCTTATGAAGATTAGTGCCTACTATGAGCCTAGATCTATAAAGAAGCTATAGAGATTTTTCCTAAGGGAAATTATCTCCTACATTATGCTCGACACCAAGTTTGATATGATTCAAACCCACCATTTCATTATTCTAAATCATTTTAGTAATGGAACCAAAATTTCCATCCACTACTATCTATTTTTCTTTGCAAATAAGAGTATAATGGATTATAAGAAGAAAGTGTATTATAACTTAGCCATTCATGAGGGTTTTTTATTAATCTTATATGAGCATTTTGAAGCTCAAACTCATGGAAGGGATGTTTCCCAAAAGGTAGTTTCTTCTAAAGAAACAAAGAGCTCTTACCTCCTATCAAACATAGAGGATATTGCTATTATGTACTTGGAAGACAAAGAGGAGGTGCCAAATATCATGAAGGATATGGGTCAGAAGAACAAAAAGAAGCTAGAAAAAGTATTGGAGAAAAGGATAAAGTAGGAGGAGGAATTGGATGATGACTATAATGATGAGGAAGAGGGGATGGACATGGATAGGGAAGGTAATGTGAGAGGGGAAGGAACAAGTAAGGCATAGTTTAGTAGAAAGCTAGAGAGCTCAATCAAAAGGAAAAGAGGAGGGGAGAAGGAAGCTAAGAGGGATCATGGAAAGGGCAAGATGAGCACTTCTAAAGCCCTAGAAGAGAGGAAGGAGGAAGAGGGTTTGGTAAAAACTATGGTTTCGATGGACAAAAAGGGAAGGAAAACTGCATGGAGGAACTTCCATGCTAGTACAAAAAAAATGTGGCTTGTTAGAGAACATATCAGACCAAAGGTGCTCAAGGGAAGGGATGGAAAAAATTAGCTAGAAGAGCTTATTGACCTTGCTCTAGTGAGCCCAAGAAATGGCTTTGAACCTCCTTAACAATGTCTACAATAGCCTAGTGGACAAGTTTTGGTCCACAAAATGGATCTTCCATGAAATTGAAGAGATTAAGTTTAGGTTGTAGGGATAGGAAAGGCCAAAAGGGGTGGAAGAGAATGACAAAATTGGCAAATTAGAGGCTAGGGTTCCAGAGATTGAAGAAAGGGTGGAAAGGATGGAAAACATGCTCCATAGCTCAAAAAAATAGAGCCTTAACATAATTAAAGGCCTAAATGATAACATCATTCAATTGCATAGGATGATGGAGGAAAATAAAAAGGGAAGAAGGAAAAGGACAAAGAGGAAATCAGGGTGGATGATGAGGATGTGTCCTTGTAGGTGGAGAACCCAAGAAGAAAAAATAGAGTAGAAAAGAGAAAGAGGGAAGAGGAGGCTTCTTAGGATACTAGTCATTCAAAGATAGATGAGTCCAAACCCAAGGAAGAACTAGAGTTCAAGAAACTAGAGTTGGCTAAAGTACTTGTTCCCTGATCATTTCTCCTAGTTTTTGCCAGTTCCCTAGATTTTGGCCTTTTGGTTTTTGTTTTCATCTATTGGCTAGTTTAGGCCTATTATTTTTTATGATTCTTGGATACTAGTCCTAAAATTTTAATTTATTTTTGTTGATTACTAGTGGGTTTCAGGAACCCTTGTAAAAAACTTTTTTTATGTAATCAAAAACAAAGAAACAACAACAAATGTAGGAACAAAATATGGACTTCTTATTATTACCACAAATGTGTAATTAAAAAATTCACAAGTACAATATGCTAACCCACATGGGTGCCTTCATTATAGTAATTTGCAAGACTAAGCCACAAACTATCACCCAGAGTTGTTCTAGACAATGTTCAGGCCTTTCTTAAATAGGGAATTTTATGCCGCCTGTGAAGGTTCTATAAATTGAAATTTAATACCTAGGGCCAAGAGACCCTAACAATACATATTGAGATGACCAAATACATCTTTGATATTTATTTTAGGAATTTTTAGTAGCCCAACTTTGGAAGTCCATAACTCTCAAACCATTGCTCTGATTAGCTATTATAACCACTTTTTGAAAACACCATCTCATGATCTATAGGCTTAGAATCGCACAAGCACCCTTCCATCTAGTTTTTAGACCTCATCCAGGCTCTGTAAGGCCTCCAATGGTGAGCCTAAAGATTTTTCTCTAAAATTTTCCATAACATATTAGCAATAACTTCTTTAATACTTAAGTTGGAGCAATAAGATTTTTATGGTAGGATTATAATTCTAAAATGAACCATCATGTATAAAATCAGAATATCTTGAGCTCATATGGAAAACTTACTAAAAATAGCAAGTTCTCAGAAATGGCAACCCCCTATCTACTAGTCCTTATTTGCTACACCCTTAATATTGGTGTATATAGGGTTATGAATAGTCAACTTGTAGATATCTTAATCCTTATTTAATTCATGTTATCATTATTATATTATTATTTAGGTAGGTAGGTCAACCTAGGTGTTATTTAGGATTCTGTCTATTCAACCTAAGCATAATTAGGTATATATAAGAGGTTGTGAGTCTTTTTTCAACATCAGATTATAAACGATGTTCTCATTGGAGATATTTGGAGATTGCCCCCTCAAAGTGGCCTATTACTCTCAGTTATTATCAAGTATTTATATAATATTTCATATCATTTCTTCTATTGTATAAGTTATTTCATTACAAGTGGTATTAAAGCATGATCTTGGCACCATAGAGGCAAGATTTTTTTCTCAACAATGGGGTGATTTTGGGAAGAGCATAACTTTCAAATTTTAGCAAATTTTTCATAGATTTTTAAAGGGTTTTTAAAAACCATATTAAAGAAGATATAGTCCAAAATATAGAGGAATTGGAGTAAATTTGAGAGAATTATTGTAGAATTACTATTTTTATACAATTTATTGAGATCTTCATATCTCTCACATCTGACCGAATTGGAGTATAACTTGTATTGGATTTTTGAATACATAGTCGAAAGTCATGACTAGAATGTTGAAACATGGGGGTAGTTGTTTCCTATAAGTGATTAAAAATAATTAATCAATAATAACCAAATAATTACTTTTAGTAAAAGACAAGTAAACATTTATTCTATCACAAAAGACTTAAAGGAAAAATAGTATAAATTGTTCATCTAAGAAAGAACATTTAAGAAGAGAATCAATATAGACTAAATAGGTGAAGGAAGAGTGTCAATTAGAATTAAGTTAAGATCCATCATTTTTATTTTCACCTATTAATTATTAATAATAATTAATTAAAACTTTCTAATAACTTCATTTATCAATTGTTTCATAATGTTATAAATGCTCTAACATTTTTCCCTTTAGATAATGTGCAAACCATCAATTTGTCAGAAATATGAGGCAAGCAAGGTTATTGGAGGGCTGTGAACCAAGAACCAATAAAAATTCAACTTATTTCATTTATTAATCCTTCATATAATATTCTAATCTAATTGCATGCATGAAAGAATGAAAGTAGTAAAACATTCATAACACTTTGGCACAAGATATGGTTACCTAGAAACCTTTTAAATAGAAAGTAAAACTAGGGTGGTTATGATACCCACAAGCTTTAGTACTGTAGTATAAGGTTGGCTAGTTAAGGCTTACAATTGATCACTTCTAATGATCTACCCTGTTAGGAGCAATAAGGACTTCTAGGTCCACCTTCTGAAAGGATTTACAAAATATACAATGAATTATGCACTCGGTAAATAGATTTGTCAAAGACTGTTAAGTCTACCCTATTAAAGGATTTAATTGATGCACCTGTTAGGATGAACCAATGGCTGGTCTTTGATCTACAACCTTGATTTTCTAGTTGAGATTCCTTTCAAATGTAAAGATCACCTTGTTGTGATAGATAAATAGTTTTTGTTCCTTATCTTGCTTGTAGTCTTCTTAATTCACACTTCTTCTCTTTGTATTCACTTTTTAATTTCTTCTACATATTTTTGATGTGATACAATACATTACATATATGCCAATCCAAAACATAATACATCAAAGTTAGCTACAACATAGATTTCCATTAAGATCACAAAGTTGGTTCAACTGTTGGCACTTAGGTTTTGAAGACAAACTTGGTGAGGTTCTGATACTTGACAATCATTTTAAACACTCGACATCATCATGTTCTTAGTAGATGTTGAAGGTCAGTTCATACTAATCACTTCTAAATAGCTTGAACTTGATCAACACTTGTGACTCAGTGAACATTGTGAAACTCGGTATATAAACTGAATCACTTGATTGACACTACATGGCTTAGCCAACACCAACATTGTGAGCTCAGTATAAACTGAATCACTTGGTTGACACTCCTTGGCTCAATCAATACTAGATTCACATTTTTGATACTACAAACATGGTAGACACTAGAGAACACAATTAACAATGTGCAACTTGGTTAATATTGTGAAGCTCAGTTTGCACTATTAGTAATCAACTCAGTAGATATTGCTCCGTGTGAACTAAATGTAGATTTTGAAACTCAATAGCAACTATAGAACTTAGTAGCCACTAGATTGTTTGGTTAACACTACAAACTACCAATAGCAATTTAACCAATTGGTCTGAGTCACTAATAAGAAAACTTGACCTCAATCTCAACAATCTCCCCCTTTGGCATTAGTGACAAAAACACTTACCAATCCAAAATTGAATACTCAAAATTTTCAATTCAATACATTGTTTTTATCTCCATCCTATGTCTTCAACTTGATAACATACTCTATTTTTGAGATTTTTCAAAATCTCTTTTCTAAAAGAATTTTTTTTATTATTCATACATGTATTTGTATAATATTATGCTGCTCCCCCATACATATATCACATATTATACTTTTCCAATAATCTTCATATATACATTCATCTTATATTATAGTTTTCCTCAATAAATATAAACATAATTCTCTCCCTTTTTGACATAAATGCCAAAGGCGTATACTACATATTGATGCCAAAATGTGACAAGAAGTCAAAATGTACCTTCAAAAAATAAATTTCATTGTTTGATCCCAATTTTCTTGTAACATCTTGCTTGCATGAAATGCAATCTATACTTTTGTTGATAACTCCATCATGTGATCAGCTATGGAGAAGTTATTGTCATGGATGAGTGTCTTGACATATGCAATGTGTTTCTGTAATGCATTCATGTTTGGAAGAATCATGCCTTGGATGTTTGCAAGTGTGGCCCTTATCCTATCTTCTTTCTTTAATAATTATTCTTACAAATTTGTTAGATATCTAATCTCTGAATAGTGAGCAAAACTATAGCTTGGGTCAAGTGACAATTGGTGTGCACTTTCCTTCAAGTCTTCATCTATTTTAAATAATTTATCTTTGATGCCCTAGGTGAAGATATATGTATCACACAACTTGCTGAATAATGAAGTTACGTTATTTGTAGAGGTTTCCAATGAACTAAGAATAGTAAACAATTCTACTTGATTTATTATAATTTTCTATGCTACTTGCTTCAATACTTTGTTCTTGGATTTCTTTTTAGCTCTTTACAGAAAGTTTTCTTGTCCATTTAAATCTTCATTGAATTTCTAGACAAATTATGCGTGATTGCTTGCATAAGCTCATTTGGAATTTTCTATACAAGTTGATTAGGATTGAATATTGCCATTTACCCAATTTTGACATCATCATGTCTGTAACCTACTTTTTCTCATCTGCATTCTTGGTTTCATAACTGAGTGCTTTGAAGTTTTCCATTCTATCTCCTCTTTCTATTTCATTTAACTTTTCTTAAAGGTGGAGGATTTTTTTAAATAATTTCCTCGACATCCTCCTCACTTAACTTCAATTTCTTTTTGGATTTTGATGCTCTTCTTGTGAATACAATATTAGATGACTTAGTAGGTCTAGTTATGATAACCTTACCTTTCTTCCCTATTGGCTCTTCTTCCTCAAACTTTGTTTCTTCTACTTCATCATCTGCTTCACCTTCTTCCACATCATCTCCTTTTAAATCAGTCAATAGTAGAGTAGAACTTGATTGCCTTAGGTTTGTTATCCTCTTCTTTCCTTTGTTAACTATTTGAGGAAGCTTAATTTCAAGTTCTATTCTTTCCTTGGCTTCTTCATAAGTACCAAAATATGTGACCTTGGGACCCACAGGTTCATTCAACAATGCCTCAATGATACCCTTGGTCTCATCAATGTTAACCTCATAGTTTAGAGTCTTAACCTACACCACTCTAGGTCTAACTATTTGAATGTACACTTTTTCATAGTCTACCATGAAACAAATATCATCCTTGTAATATTTTACAAGTTTCTTAAGTATTCTATATCTATTATTCATCTTTTTCTTGAATGAATCAAAATAGTTGTCCATGATACTAACAAGGTTTTCAATCATCTCTACTATATATTCATTGATCTAGTATAAAACTGGTACATCTTTTCTCTATATGACCAAACCTTTAGAAGGGAAGAATTTTTGCACATAGAAGAATAAAAAAATTAAGAGTGAACCAAAATTACACAAATTATTCTTTGAAGTTCTGATTCTCTCCATGTTCTTGTTGAACTAATTCAGGATTAACTCAAAAAGGTCAAAGGACATGTTGTTCTTCACTACCTTTAGAGCTAGATCAACTGCCTCACACAACACACTATTGAGACAACTAGAGCTATAGATCTTATGAGTGATCACATGAATTCCAAACTTTAGTTCCATATTAGTTACATTGTTGATCTTCATTCCTCTTTCATCCCACTTAGCAAGAGTCTTATTTTCCAGTTCTACCCGAGTTAGGATTTTGGTAGTCTTGGCTTTGTTCAACATTGAGAGCCCTCTGATTCTATGAATCATTTTATTTGTGATTTGAATAGGATTCTCCAACCATAATTGCCCATAATGTACATATTTGGGGATAAACTTGATCCATTTTATTTGAAAGTCTTAGGGCATATGTGGAATGTGTGTAAAACCCTTGGTCTCTAAATACTGATGCTCGAGTTTTAGCACACCATTCACACACAACTTTAGAGTCTGATCCATCTCTAGGATTCTAATTTCTTGTATTGAATAGTGAAAATATCAATAGATATCATGAATGAGTTATACCTTGGGTGGAATTTACGATTGAGCTCTAGTTGGGTCAAGAACTTCTAAAATTATCGAACTCAACTTGAAGTCTGGTACCTTATAATTGATTCCTCAAACCAACATCTCAGCTCCTTTCCTAGTTTTGCTACTGGAAGATGCCATGCTCAATAGTGTTTATGAAGACACAAAAATCTTCAACAACAAACAAATAGATCACTTGGAAGCACATAAATCACTCTTGGAAAATAGCTCTCAAAAATTCATAGTGAAAATGAATTTGATTTCCTTCCTTTTAACCAATTTTCACTTTCCAAATGCTATAAATGCTTGGTACATTTACTCATTCAGTGACAAACTATCTTCCACTTGGTTCAACCTTAATGTTTAGAAAATTCATTCATAGCTTAGTGTTTGGATACAATGTTTTAGTATATCCCAACCTTACTTAGCGGGGTCTTGTAAATTGACCTAGGTTAGTAAGGACTTGAATTTTCACAATCACTGGGTGATTCCTTTGTATCTTGAATATTTATATGGATCTCTTCTTCTTTTTGGATGGAAATGGTGTGAGATGTCTACTTTAGAGTCTCAGTTCCAATTATTCCCATAGGAAATTCAAATTGAGATTCTTAAGTCACCCAAATCTTGAGTGACATCTTTTTCGTGACCCGGACTTGCATTTTTAGAAGATTTTTTAATTCATTGTTGCCTCATCTACTTTATGATATTTTTAGCTTTGGCTTTCTTTCATCTTCAGTTCTTCCATTATTCTTATAGTTTTTGGAAAGGTGTCCAAGTTCTGTACAAATAAAACATCTTCTAGTGGTGTCTCTTTTCCTCGTGTGATGTTTTACACAATTTTCTCCAATGTGCCTAAATTCTCCATAGTATTTCCATCTACACCATGTGTTGTAGTCCCATCCAAATATAGCTTTTACAATTTTTTTTTTTGGATTCAATATCTTAGTTTTGCATTCAGAAGATTTGTTTCCTTTTTTATTGCACTTGTGGCATTTACCTTCAAACTTAGGTTTCTCCTTGTATTCACTTGCTATATGACCATGCTTATTGCAATTGTAACACTTTCCATCAAATTTTTCTATACCATTGCTCCAAAATTTGTTTGATGTATGACCTAATTTACTGCAGTGATTGCAAGTAGGCCTTTGATTCTTTTGAGCTCCTTGCTTAGATGATTCACCTTCTTCTATGTATCCTATTGTAGCTTTTCCTTTGTGTCTGCACTAATTTTTCTCATTCAATTGATTCATGTCTACTTGAGATTTCAACATTCTTTTATTGGTTTGATTTTTACTATTTAGATCATTCTATAGTCTTGTGTTCTTTGATCTTATAACTTCTTCTTGAAGATTGCAATTCTTTTCTAATAGGTCTTTAATTGCTTAATCAAATTCATCTAAATTTCTTTCTAGATAGATATCTTCAATTCTTTCTTCAGTGTAGAGATTATCATCCATTTTCACAACAAGATTTTTTCTTCTTTTCAATTATTGAGAGAGTTGCTCCTTTTCTTTCTTCAATTAACCAATGGCTAATTCCAAATCCAACTTTTCATTTTCAATACCTTATCTAGCCGATATGCCTCCATTGCCTCTGATCTTTACTCAAGCTGCTAAACTTCTTCTCTAAGAACCATAATGATTTGAGACTAATTGTTGGAAATATGAGGTAGGAAAGGTTATTGGGAGGGGGGATCGGGGAACGGGTGAATCAAGAACCAATAAAAATTCAACTTATTTGATCAATTAATACTTCATCCAATGTTCTGATCTAATTGCATGCATGAAAGAATGAAATTAGTAAAACATTCATAACACTTTGATACAAGATATAGTGACCCAAATACCTTCCAAATAGAAAGTAAAACTAAGGTGTGGATGATAGCCACAAGATTTAGTACTATAGCATAAAGTTGGATAGTTAAAGCTTACAATTGATCACTTTTAATGATCTACCCTATTAGGAGCAATAAGGACTACTACATCCACCTTGTGAAAGGATATGCAAAACATACAATGAAGTGTGCACTTGGTAAAATGATTTTTCAAAGACTATTAAGTCTACCTTGTTAAAGGATTTGACCGATGCACCTATTAGGATGAACCAATGGCTGATCTTTGATCTGCAACTTTGATTTGTTGGTTGAGATTCCTTTGAAATGTAAATATCACCTTGTTATGATAGATAAATCTTTGTTGTCCCTTATACTACTTGTAGCCTTCTTAATTCACATTTCTACTTTTTATATTTTCTTCATACTTTCTTTTACATACTTTGGATGTGATACAATACATTACATATATACCAATCCAAAACATAATTCATTAAATTTGGATACAACATAGATTTCCATTAAGATCACAAAGTTGGCTATATTGATGGAACATAGGTTCTAAAGACAAACTTGGTGAGGGTTTTGATACTCAGAAACCATTGTCAACACTTAGCATCATCATGCTCTCAATAGATGTAGAAGCTCAATTCATACTAATCACTTCCAAGTAGCTTGAAGTTGGTCAATTCAAGTGACTCAGTGCACACTAAAAAACTCAATTTATAAATGAAATCACTTGGTTGACACTGCATAGCTTGATCAACACTAACACTATGAGCTCAATTTAAATTGAATCACTTGGTTGACACTCCTTGGTTGGGTCAACAATAGATTCACATCACTAACACTATGAACTCTATAGATGCTAGAGAACTCAGTTGACAATATGCAACTTGGTTAATACTATGAAGCTAGGGTTGCACTATCACTGATCAACTCAGTAGGTAATTCTTAGTGTGAACTGAGTGTAGATTTTGAAACTTGGTAGAAATAGTAGAGCTTAGTAGTAACTAGATTGCTTGGTTAACACTACAAACTGCTAGTAGCAGTTTAACCAATTGACTAAGTGTGAGTCACTAATAAACAAACTTGACCTAAGTGTCAACATAATTAAGCATTAAAAATTATGTTGTAAGGTCCCTCCTCACATGTACTTATTAAATATGAATTTCTTTGTCAAATATGTTGTAGGAGATTTGAATGGATCTCGAGTAATGTTGTACGTTTTTAGATGTCCTAATGAAAATTTAGAACAACAGATACATCCATGCTTTATACTTAAAGATTAGAGAATGACTATGTTGTCTCAACTGTTTAAACTCTAAATTTGCACTAACAATAATACAAGGTGTTTCACTTAATGATGATGTTATTGATTTTGTTACCTCAATGATTATTCTTGTATTTAATCTAAATTAATGAATAAGTTATATGTCATATAGATTATGTAATTAGTGATGATTAAATGTGAGTAGAAATGAATTAAAAAGTTAAGTAATTGAAGCATTATGTTTTGAGTTCGCCCCAATCCATCATAGCATAGAGATACATTACTATTATTTTTCTACTCATGACTTGAGATGTCAAGACATTATCTGATGCTTAGAACATATTATATTATTTCATGTTGTGTGATATTACTTCTAGATATTTGATGTTTGTCATTTAAGGTTTTAGGTATATGTATGTTGATGAAATTAGTAAATGTAGGACTAATACTTTGATTTAAGAGATTTTAAATGGTTAAGAATTAAGTAGGATGAAAGAAACCCTGATTGATGTATGTTTCAAATTATGTGAATTTTTGATACGTATATACATATGTACATGTGATTTTTGGGACTACTGATGTGTACAATGAGTATGCAGATATTGTAGCCGAGAAAACTGATGGAGGAACAGAACTGATCTCTATATGCTCATTTTAGAAACCTTGTTGTTCGTAATTGTAGTATTATATTGTGAGATGTATGTATGTTTCTTTTTGTGATCAGTAAATGTTAATGTTCGTAACTATGTTCTTTTAGTGTCACTTGACACTCGTAAATTGTTTATGTTCTTCAGCGTGCTAGTTGGGGTTAGCTATGTAACCTGTGGATCTAAGTCATATTTAGCTTGTGTCAGTTTACTAATTGGGTTCTTAATCGATTTTAGTCACCCTAATCCAAATTAGTGCTTAATTTGCTTTTAGACTTGTTATTAGGTCCTAATTATTTTTTCCCTAGCTTTTGTTTGGCTCTTAACCTATTCCTAAGGCTTTAAAACTTGAAATTTTTATACCCAAGGGGTATGGGTATGGGTTAGGGGTCTTTTCCAACCCCTAAGCCCCTTTTTTTGACTTTTGAGGCCACTCAAAAAGTCTCTTTTTGCTTTTGTGCGAAAATTGACTATGGTTACCATGAGCTGTCTCACCCCACCCCCACTTAGTGTTTAATCTTAGTGTGGGTTGAGTTAGGAGCTTCTAGATTGTAGGTGGGTGGGAGAAGTTATTGATCCCTTTGGTGGTTGAGTTTGAGGATTATTTTAGAGGCCCTTCTTGGGCTAGTGGAGGTTGTTACCCAATCTCTACATTTAGAGAGGAGTTCTTGAGGATTGAAGCAAGGAAAGGGAAACTCTACTCAAACTTTTTCATTGCCATTACCTCTTTGTGAAGGTTGGAATTCTCATATCCCTTGTTCAGATTTCATTATTGTTTCATGCTTATGCTACCTTGTTGTTGTTTCAATGTTTGTATGTTTTTGGGTATCTGGGAAAACTTTGAAAACTATGTTATTTTGGATGATTTCATTTCATGTTTATGTTTGCAATTTTGAGATTTTTCTTGCATGGGTGTTTTGGTATTACTCACCCTTGGAGAGGGTAGAAGTGACCAATTTTGAGAAAGGTCTATTTAGTCAGACTCCAACCAGTGTAGAGTCTCTTCTCAGGATGAGAAGAGGGAGAAAGGGTAGGGTGTTATGGGCCCCTACCTATCAGCACAAACTTGGTATGATTATGGTATGTTGAAATGGAAGAACAGAAGTTCTTGGTATATAGCCTCGATTGGGCATCTGTTTGGTGTTGTGCTTGACTTCTCTTGGTTGGAAGAATCCACCTTTCCCTAGTTTTGATTTATTGTGAATCATGTTGTGATAACCATGTACGTATATGCATGTTTGAATTGTTTCTTGGACATGTTTGTTGTCACCTAATCAGATTCTGCTCCATCCATGGTTCTTGCAATGTGTTGTAGAAATTGTTATAAATCTCTTGATGAAGGTCATGAAGAAAATTCAAGTAAATTTTTGAAATTTGGGATTGAGATCCTATTGTAAATTATATTTTAAACTTTGTTGTAAATGGCAACGAAGTCAGGTTTTCTTCCTGGTTCTTTCCTAGCTGAGCCTTTGAATCAGGTTTACCAATAAAAGTGGTGGTTGAGTATAATTGGTTATTGTGTGAGAAATCATAATTTTTCAATTAGATGGAAATAATGATGACGTTCAATTTGGAAAAAAATTCAAGTTTCATATATGTTGAAAACAAAAATTATGATCATGGATGTAGATTTAGTTGCATGATTATTTGAATCAAACAATTCTTGCATTATTGATTAAAACAGATAGTTCAAAATCTTGGTATATTAAGTTGTAACAAGTCCTTATGGATTTTCCTTGAAAAGAAAAATTTAAACCCCCCCCCTCCCCTTGGTTTTTAATCAACTGAAAAATCTATACTTAGAAAATTTGCATTCGAGTTGTGTTTAAATTTTATTATTATACATGTGTGTGAGGAAGTTAAGTGAATTTATTTGAAAACTTGTTTATTACATTTAATTCTATTATCCTTTTTAAATATTAAAACATAACTTGTGGGTGTTTTTGGGCATGACATTTTGGTATTAGAGCGCCAGGTTTCATGACACTGGGGCAACAATGGGTCCATGTAAAGTGTGGGCATTTAAAAATTACATGTATTAAACCTCCTCTCGCATTTGTGTATTGGAATTGAAGGGAAAATAATCCTATGTTTTTCTATTAGCAAGACATTTAAGCTCTATGCAATAATTCAAGTGTTTGCTTGAAAAAATAAATAAATAAATTTTTTTAAAAAAATCCCTTTGGTTATATAAATAACTTTGAAAATCCCACCCTTAGAGAAAAATATAGGACTTGTGTAAATTTTACATTCTTTGAGCTAAAATTCTTTGCCTTTTGTATGAGGAGAGAAATTTAATCCATTTAGAACAGAGCATATTTTCTAAGATTCCTTTAAATGACCTCATTGTTATGTGATTAATAAACCAAAAATAAAATAAATAAATGCATATAATGTACTTCTTAATATCTATCCTAAATATCCTAAGTCATCACCAACTAAACTTTATCATAACTATTCCTCCCTAGGGGCAGACATGTTTGACTTGGGTTGCATTTTATTCTGTTTAAAAGGGGGAGTCTTGCTTTAAAGTATTTGTTTTGACAGGGACCCCATGGGACCACGTGACATGACCAGCAAGTTTCAGTGGGAATTTATGGTGTGCAGATTTAAAAACAAAACAAATTCCAAACTCTTATTCTTTTTCTTCTCTTCCTTAACCTGCGTACCTTTTCCTTGGAGATCTTGGTTGCTATATTGTCCAATTTCTGGCTAAGCATACCTTTTCCCTACATGCCTTTATGGCCTACATCTATCTTTGACCTTGGGTAGCATTCTGAAAAGCTTGGTCAGCATGAGATGACTTTGGGAAGCGATCACAGTACTTGGACAGAGTGCCCAACCAAGTCCACAATGGAGGCGCCTATTTTCAAACTCTCTTCATTACCTTTGCCATATGATTTTAGGCATTTACTCCCTCTGCCATGCGTGCTTGGACTTTCTCACTTATGCTTTGACATGGCCAAGAGTTGGGTAAGAAATTTATTACGTTGTTTTTGTTTCCTTATTTTTTTTTTTTTTTTAGGCAAGCAACTACGCATGCCTCTCTTTGCCCTACGTAACCAAGGCAACTTGATGGCCATGTAGGCATAGGACAGTGCACTATGTACTTAGTGCAGCATGCCTAGTCATGGGGGAGTGCTCCATAGCATTGGTTCATTGGAAGTAAGTGGATAGGATGCCAAGTGGCAAGGAGGCTTAGTGGGGTAGTTAGATTGTGATGTGGGTTAAAAAAAAAAAAAATTAGGTAGGATTGTGTAGTTAGAGTTTAGTGTGTGTTAGAGTAGTTAGGAGTTATGTTGATGTTTTATTATTATTATTATTATATTTTAGTTAGTTAGTTAAATATTTGCTAGTGAATTTATGTGTAAAGAGTAGTTAGTATGTTTTAGTTGATGGGTTAATAGGAAGTAAAGTTAGTGGTTAAAGTGACTATGGGTTAAAGTGTTAGTATTAGTATTAGATTTTAATTAGTGTTAATTAATAAGTTGAAGTAAGTTGTTAAATTTTAGTGGTTAGATTTAGTTAGAGTTAAAAGTTAATATTAGATTGATAATTAGTTTAAAGTTAGTAAAGGTTTAGTGCATGGTTAGTGTAATTAGTGTTGGGTTATTATTGTTTTTAGTTAGTAAGATAAAGTTAGTTATTAGAATTAGTTAGTTTTATTGTTTTGGTGTTATTATTTTTTTTCATATAGTTAGTATTCTTTAAATAGAATACGTTAATGTTAATAAGCCTATGACTTTAAAATAAAGTTGTCTTTGTTATTCTCAAATTATATGAAATGTTTAGGTATGTTTTAGGACTAAGATTTTAAATGTATATTGAATTTAGTGTTTGTGAATAATGTTTTTATTTATGGAAAAGGTTTGTGTCTTCATAATGGAAAGTACAAGATGTTAATAATAAGTTTGAAGATTTCTACTCCATAGTAGAGCATAATTGAAATATGTTATATCTTATCAAGGGAATTATTATTTTAATGATTTCCTAATTTATACTATGGATTTAATTATGAGTTTGGTAGGCTCAAAGTTGCAATAGGGTTTAAAGCTTTTGTGTTTTAGGCTAGTATTAGTTGTTAATGGATAAACATTCTCTTAAAAAAATTAAGCGAAGAGTAGGGTTGGAAACCAATTAGTTAGAAATTCTATGTTATTAGAAGACCTAAGTTTCCTCTTCTTTTCTTTCTCTCAGAGACCTTGGTATGGCCGCATTGTGTCAGTAATGTCGATTTTGTAAGTAATTGGATTTATTTCCATATTTGTCTGATTTCAGATTTTTGATATTTTATGCTCTTTTCTTTTTGCCATCAGTGTGATGCGGGGCTATTAGCCAAATTTCTTATTGATAAATCTATTTTTCCTTTTCGTTATGTCTTTATTTCTTGATTAAAATTTCACTATTGTGGCCACTCTTTATTTCTTTGATTTCAGATTTTTATTGTGTTGGATGTTTCATCCTTAATGTTGAATTTAAATTTTGAGGTACTTTCTTCTAAATGTTGTTGGCAAAAGTGACATATGATGGGCCTACCAGAGGGATTCATGACAATTCAGTCGGATTAAGTTACTATCTTTTGCTATTTTGGATTGAACTTCTATTTTAACATGGTAATCAGACAAATATGTTACCTCCCTGTATATGTATGTTAATTAGTAATCATTCTTTTAATAAGAGTAAATCTTGGAATAAGTCTAGATAAGGGCTAGCATAGAATAAACATTTTAGTTGAGCGAATTCCAGGAGGAAGTCAAAGGCTAGTGGGGGAGGATGTAAGGTCCCTCCTCGCATGTAATTATTAAATATGAATTTCTCTGTCAAATCTGTTGTAGGAGATTTGAATGGATATGGAGTAATGTTGTACATTTTTAGATGTCCTAATGAAAATTTAGAACAACGGATATATCCATGCTTTAATACTTAAAGATTAGAGAATGACTATGTTGTCTCGACTGTTTAAACTCTAAACTTGCACTAACAATAATACAAGGTGTTTCACTTAATGATGATGTTATTGATTTTGTTACCTCAATGATTATTCTTGTATTTAATCTGAATTAATGAATAAGTTATATGTCATATTTATTATGTAATTACTGATGATTAAATGTGAGTAGAAATGAATTAAAAAGTTAAGTAATTGAAGCATTATGTTTTGAGTTCGCCCCGATCCATCGTAGCATAGTGATACATTACTATTATTTTGCTACTCATGACTCGAGATGTCAAGACATTATCTGATGCTTAGAACATATTATACTATTTCATGTTGTGTGATGTTACTTCTAGATATTTGATGTTCGTCATTTAAGGTTTTAGGTATATGTATGTTGATGAAATCAGTAAATGTAGGACTAATACTTTCATTTAAGAGATTTTAAATGGTTAAGAATTAAGTAGGATGAAAGAAACCCTAATTGATGTATGTTTCAAATTATGTGAATTTCTGATACGTATATACATATGTACATGTGATTTTCGGGACTACTGATGTGTGCAATGAGTGTGCAAATATTGTAGCCAAGAAAATTGATGGAGGAACAGAACTCATCTCTATATGCTCATTTTGGAAACCTTGTTTTTCATAATTGTAGTATTATATTGTGAGATGTATGTATGTTTCTTTCTATGATCAGTAAATTCTAATGTTCGTAACTATGTTCTTTTAGTGTCGCTTGACACTCGTAAATTGTTTATGTTCTTCAGCATGCTAGTTGGGGTTAGCTATGTAACCTGTGGATCTAAGTCAAATTTAGCTTGTGTCAGTTTGCTAATTGGGTTCTTAATCGAGTTTAGTCATCCTAATCCAGATTAGTGCTTAATTTTCTTTTAGACTTGTTATTAGGTCCTAATTATTTTTTTCCTAGCTTTTGTTTGTCTCTTAACCTATTCCTAAGGCTTTAAAACTTGAAATTTTTATACCCAAGGGGTATGGGTATGGGTTAGGGGTCTTTTTCAACCCCTAAGCCCCTTTTTTTGACTTTTGAGGCCACTCAAAAAGTCTCTTTTTGCTTTTGTGCGAAAATTGACTATGGTTACCATGAGTTGTCTCACCCCACCCCCACTTAGTGTTTAATCTTAGTGTGGGTTGAGTTAGGAGCTTCTAGATTGTAGGTGGGTGGGAGAAGTTATTGATCCCTTTGGTGGTTGAGTTTGAGGATTATTTTAGAGGCCCTTCTTGGGCTAGTGGAAGTTGTTACCCAATCTCTACATTTAGAGAGGAGTTCTTGAGGATTGAAGCAAGGAAAGGGAAACTCTACTCAAACTTGTTCATTGCCATTACCTCTTTGTGAAGGTTGGAATTCTCATCTCCCTTGTTCAGATTTCATTTTTGTTCCATGCTTATGCTACGTTGTTGTTGTTTCAATGTTTGTATGTTTTTGAGTATCTGGGGAAACTTTGAAAACCATGTTATTTTGGATGATTTCTTTTCATGTTTATGTTTTCAATTTTGAGATTTTTCTTGCATGGGTGTTTTGGTATTACTCACCCTTGGAGAGGGCAAAAGTGACCAATTTTGAGAAAGGTCTATTTAGTCGGACTCCAACCAGTGTAGAGTCTCTTCTCAGGATGAGAAGATGGAGAAAGGGTAGGGTGTTATGGGCCCCTACCTATCAGCACAAACTTGGTATGATTATGGTATGTTGAAATGGAAGAACGGAAGTTCTTGGTATATAGCCCCGATTGGGCATCTATTTGGTGTTGTGCTTGACTTCTCTTGGTTGGAAGAATCCACCTTTCCCTAGTGTTGATTTATTGTGAATCATGTTGTGATAACTGTGTATGTATATGCATGTTTGAATTGTTTCTTGGACATGTTTGTTGTCACCTGATCAGATTCTGTTCCATCCATGGTTCTTGCAATGTGTTGTAGAAATTGTTATAAATCTCTTGATGAAGGTCATGAAGAAAATTCAAGTAAATTGTTGAAATTTGGGATTGAGATCCTATTGTAAATTATATTTTAAACTTTGTTGTAAATGGCAACAAAGCTGGGTTTTCTTCCTGGTTCTTTCCTAGCTGAGCCTTTGAATCAGGTTTACCAATAAAAGTGGTGATTGAGTATAATTGGTTATTGTGTGAGAAATCATAATTTTTCAATTAGATGGAAATAATGATGATGTTTAATTTGGAAAAAAATTCAAGTTTCATATATGTTGAAAAAAAAAATTATGATCATGGATGTAGATTCAATTGCATGATTATTTGAATCAAACAATTCTTGCATTATTGATTAAAACAGATAGTTCAAAATCTTGGTATATTAAGTTGTAACAAGTCCTTATGGATTTGCCTTGAAAAGAAAAATTTAATCCCCCCCCCCCCTTGGTTTTTAATCAACTGAAAATTCTATACTTAGAAAATTTGCATTCGAGTTGTGTTTAAATTTTATTATTATACATGTGCGTGAGGAAGTTAAGTGAATTTATTTGAAAACTTGTTTATTACATTTAATTCTATTATCCTTTTTAAATATTAAAACATAACTTGTGGGTGTTTTTGGGCATGACATATGTATAGCTAGTTAATCTTTTTATTAGTCAATCTTATAAAATACTCAATTCATTTGAGTGTTAAGAAAATGAAAATAGAATATGAGTGAATGTACAAGGTGGTGAGGTTAACCAAAATTGATTTAAACTTTGTAGTATCTGATATATATAGAGAACCCCAAAAAGGAGAGGGAATGTTAAGAATATTTCCATCCCAAGTTAAAATAATGGTTATCTATGGTTATCT
Source organism: Cupressus sempervirens (assembly GCA_028749045.1). Taxonomy (NCBI): domain Eukaryota; kingdom Viridiplantae; phylum Streptophyta; class Pinopsida; order Cupressales; family Cupressaceae; genus Cupressus; species Cupressus sempervirens. The sequence continues at coordinate 601,994,047 of CM053783.1, read as the reverse complement.
ATCAATGAATGCAATGTATATAATAAACAATTTAAGTAAACCTTATATGTACATAACAAAAATTTATAATAAATGAAGATATCAGTTCTATAGAAAAATAACTTGAATTTTATTTTTGTGTTACAGTTTATTTGTTTAGTTTGAATAGATTCATCTATGAATAACATAAATATCATATTGTCATATTCATTTAAAATCTCATTCATAAAGGTGTATACATAAAATTTATAGTTAAAATATACATTTTTTTTGTTTAATACATGTATTTGTGGAAGATTTAAGCTTATCTCAATTATATTAGAGTCTATTGATCATGTATAAATAGAAACACATAATAAACATATGGATTAACAATAGAATTACAATAAATATATCTATAAAGTTCAACATATAACAAACAATAAGATAGAAAGAACTCAAAACATGATAACAAAAGTAAACAACTAAACAAACCCAAACTAAAAAATCAGCAAACAAGCATCATAGAAAGGCACACAAGCCTTTATTCGAAACTAGTTTAAAAATATAAGAAACTTAACAACTTGTCAACAACCTATATTTAGTTGAAATTCTACTATGTCATGATTTGAGTGATGAAACTTTGGAGACTTAAAAATCTAGATAACAACATCTAATTAGACATTTATAAGTAAAATATACTAACTGAACCATTACTATAATCTCATTTAAACCAAAAAAATTGAGAAGATAGTTGTACAATGAAAAACACTCGCTCAGGAGCCTCATTCTTTCTTATAGAAAACATTATTTATTGGGAGAATCATATGAGATATGAGGTACAAAGATAGATGGTAGAATGAATGGTAAAGCAAATATCTTGATGTGGGTTCCTCCTCATATTTAGTGAAGGAAATTGATTTAGATTATTCATCTATACCACTCACTCAGAGTAAAAGATAAAGGAGTGTTGAAATAAAAAATTGTAGAAAAGAAGAAACTAAATTTTACATATATTAAAAAAAATTGCATAAACTATAGTAACACAATTTTGCAATGATTCATCTACTAATTGGACTACATCCATCTAAGTCACAAAGTTCAAATTTGAATTTGAGTTGAGGACCATGAAATTTGAATGAAGTTCAAAAAGAGTTAAAATTTGGAGGAAAAAAAATGATCTGTATATAAAATTTATTTATTTTAAAGTATAAGTAATGTGTCCATTAAATTATCAAAATATTTAACATTGCTAGATATATTTGAAATCATTATGAAAAGAAAACCATTTTTTAACTCTACAAAGAAAATGACTCAATAAACTCAAATTATATTTTTAATATTTAAGATACTAATTTTTATAATAAAATAATATAATAATGAAATTGTAACTTAAAGTTTAGCATACTTGTTAAGTTTTTTTTTTTTACATTTGTTTAATATTAACTTAAAATATAAATTTAATTCTTTTATATGATATTTAAATTTATCAAATTTTAATAAAAATAATACAATCAAAAAGATTATTAACATTAAAATTTATATAATAATATTTCATTTTTGACAATAAAATAAAATATTAGATCAATGTTGGGAACAATAATTTAAGCATATTATTAAAAAATTTAAAATTACAATATAAAATATTTACAATAGTATTTACAAATAGTCCCTTCTCTATTAAATTGAAATATTAAACTTACATATTCACAAAAAAAGACCCCACAAGAGTCTACTTGGCACAAGGCTAGAAATCAACAACTATTCATAAAAAAATCCCCTTAGGTGGACAAAGTACCACAAACCATGGGAGGAGGGTCTTGTATATCATTAAATCCCCAATGATCCATAGGATTGGTGGGAGGCTCAAGTGGAGCCTAGCCATCTTTAGCAACAACGTTATCATATTTTTCTTCTCCCTCTACCTTGAGAGGTGAAAGGGCTAGATCTAGATGAGGGAAGGAGCATTTGGGGTTAGAGGTAGGAGGAGTCAGCCAATTAGAAAAGGCACAAGCAACAACAGGTGGAACAACACAAGACCACCCAAAACCACACTACATAGAAGCTAAGTGGTGGTGCTAAATATCCTAGCTGCTGGGAGAGTGACATGGGGCCTGGGAATGAGGCATCTATGAATAGTAGGCCATAGAGCGGAACCCTCAGTGGCGTACATGAGTATGAGTCTACTCTACTGAAGCAAAATCTAGTAGAAACTAGGCAACCGTACACAGAGCATTGTCCCAATGCTTAAGTAGCTCTTATAGCTTGGCCGCCTCTAGATCCATCTTGTTGGCTTGTACTTGAATCTAGAGAAAAACATTATTACATATGAAATCTTTAGTATACATAGAAATATTGATGTCAAGAAAAGTACAAGTGAAAAGCACAACATTTCTATCTTTCCATAAAGTGAGAAAAATGTCCAACTTTAAAACATGCCAAATCTAAGAAAACTTAAAGGAAATTTTGGTGGAATCCTTGAGAAGAATCATATTCTTGGAGAAATGATTTGGTCTAAAAGTTCTGAAGAAATCATGAATCCAAAATGAATATTGTTGAGCTCTATGATAGCTTTAGAAGATGTGCATGAAAGACATTGGTTGACCACAAAATGGGCACCAAGGGTTTGGAATACCCAGATACTTGAGCTAAGGACCTAGGGGTAGACCCTAGAAGAAGAAACACAAGGCAAATTATGTAATCTTAAAATAATAATAATATTATATACCTAATTAAGTAGTATGAAAATCTTTATAATTGTATTATTACAAAATTAATATAAGATTTTTCAATTTATGAAATTATTATAAAGAATTATAGAAATAATTTTTACTTTAATATCTTACACATATAAATTTAAAAAATATTACAAAACAAACTTGTATTAATAAATACTATAGTATGTATATAGGCTATAGTACTTTTAATAGTTGATTTATAGATATCACAACTATTACAAAATTAAAATAATATTTTAAAATACTTCATATATAGATTGGAAGGTATAGAAAGGAAATAGTCATATAAAAATAGAAAATTAAAAAACAAGAGAATTTTATAGTAGAGGAGAGTTGAGGATGGGTGGTGGATAGAGGTAGAGATGTAGCTATGGTGGAGAAGAGGAGGTGTATCCCTAGCAAGGAAGGGGTAATTCTGAAGAGATAGTAGAAGCACAATTTGCCAAAGATTTCTCTTTCTCATGTACCCAACACTTAGACTACCAAATAAACACACACAAAATCTTGAAATTGGCATTGAGTTCATGAAATCTATGTGCAATAGAGGCTCAAGAACAATTATTTATAGATTAAAAAGGGAGGATAACCTATAAATCCTTAGTAACTAAAAATCCTATGAAAGGTACCTAGTTAGAGAACTGAAAAGTCTCCCTTTGAGAGACAACCTGTTAGAGAATTTCACAAAATATTTCTAATGAATCTTTCCCTATTAAGGGCTACAAATAGATTCAATGTTAAGAAAGTAATCTAAAAGTATGTGATATAATGAAAGAACTCTCTTGTCTTGTAGACCTCATTGCATATCTTTGATGATATTCTAATCTCCTTTCTTACTTTGTGAATTCTAGAGGTCTCATCTTTTCTCATGGTTTTTTGAAACAACCTATTAGGATCTCACCTTCTTCTGCAACTACATTTCATGCTAGCTTACAGTTCAAACAACTTTCTTCTTATACTCTTTTGGTAATAGATTTCTCTTTACTACTATAGTTGTAATACACTCTCCTCTCTATCCCTTTTTTCTCTTTCTTCTCCTTAAAAATAAAATTTGAGTGCCTTTTACCACTCTACTATTAATCTCATTATGGTTTTGAAAAAGTAGTGACAAAACACTTAGTCATTATTCAATAGAAAATCATGCAAGTTGAGTGCATAGTGTATATTTGGTATAAGCCTCCTAACAATACATTCTGAGTAATATGACAATTAGTGTCAAGCACTAGTATGTGCTAATTAGTTTGTGTGTGTGAGTCATGTAGGTGTCAAGAAAATAGAGTGTGTCAAGTGATTCGGGTGTCAAGAAAGAGTGAGTCTTGAGCCATTCAAAAGTTGAGTATCAATATATAGAGCATAGTGAAGGTCGAACATCTAATTCTATTGATGTCGAGTTACCATTCTTTGACATAGATGTTTTTTATGGAACAAGCTTCTATGTAAACTATTTTTGGCTGACATGAACATAAATTTTTGATATGAAAGATAAGGATCTAGTCATATTATGAATCCCTATGCTAATACATGCAATCAATCAAATTAAGGGAAGATTTAAGTAGAAATAAGGATCAACCACAACTGTTGATTTTAACATATCCCATCTCCTTAATGCCTACAAAAAGAGATAAAACCTAAGGGGACTATGTATGAGTATACATGTGAAGAAGTTGTGAAGAGAAGCATCACATGCACAAGGAGAGGAATGCTAAAAGCATAAAGAGCATTTCAAGGTGGAAATGATGATTATGGAACTACAATGCAAAATTAGTTCAATAAAAATAGAGAAAAGTAGTGAAAGGGTAGAGAAGATAAATTTGATGAAGAGGATTAAGAGATAACTAGTAAAGAGGAGATATAACATCAAGCAGAAAGGTGCTAACTAAAGGATTAGGTGTTGAATCATTCTAATAAGTGATATAGAGTAAATCTTGTAATAGAGTAGTCCTAACATGATTTTTTAAAACTCCTAACATAGTATTTACTTAGCTATAAGTTTAAATCCTTTAATCAAGGTGACACTTAACAGTCTTGTAAGCCTTTAATAGGGCAAAACTTTCACAAGGTAGATCATAGCTTATGATCAATACTTTGTAGCCATAATAGGCCAAACTTTAAAACTATAATAGTGAATATTTGTGGGTTTCACCCCCACTCACATTATGAGACAAATGTATGGTGAAATGTTTTAGAGGTAAAATTTTGATAGCTTTGGAGATAAGATCTTGAAGATGGAAGTCCACAAATTGGAAAAGAGTATTGAGAACTAGAAGATTGAAATACAACTTGCCCTACATCAAATCAAGGAGGAAAGTGATGAATTTCATCAATGATTGAAGAAAAAAAAGGAATTGGACATTCAACAAAGTGAAAATCAATATAAAGAAGAAGAAACTACTAGATTTTTTGAGGATAAGAGCTCAAATGAATTTGATGCAATAATTGCATATCTGATGGAAAATAATAGTGCCCTAAATGAAGAAGTCAGAAATCTAAAAAGAAAACAAGAAACTTAATGAGTATTGTTAAGTGAGACAACTGAATCGAAAAGGAAAAATGAAGAAGATAGAGTCATGACTAAAGAAGACAAAAGACTACTGGCTAATAGACTTGAGGAGAAGTCATCATATGTGCAAAAGTTATCATGAATTCAATTAGATCTTATGAATTGCTTAATGATTGAAAATAAAGAATTGAATAGGAAAGACATTGAGATTACAACTTTGGAAACACAAAATGGCCTACTACAGAATGAATTGAAGATAGAAAAGGAAAATCTTAACAAGCCTGGTGAAGCCATAAAGTAGTTTGAAAAACTAATGGAAGCACAAGATCAAACAATGACATTGCTAGATTGGGATATTCTACCACTGAGAAAGGAGAATCATCTAGAAGTGGTGAACAAAGGAACAATAAAGGAAAGAATAAAAATCCCACTTGTCATTGCTATGGAAAATTGGGTCACACAGAAAATGTCTATAGGAGAAAAACTGGAAATCAAAGCCCTAAGTAGAAATTCAAAGGACATTACCATAACTATAAGAAGAAAAGACATCATGCACATGAATGTGGGACAAGGACCACCAATACTCAAAGATTTGAAGGATATTGTTAGAACTATTAGAAGCATGGAGACAAGGCATATGAATGTAGATCCAAACCCAAGTGGACATCAAAAAAGAAAACCAAGGTACATCATCATGGAAATGGTTATGATTGGGATTACAATACAAGGTACAATTATCATTATTATGGTGAGTATGGTCATGTTTTTGTAAATTCTATTAGGTCACATTCCAAAGGTAATTACAACATATGGTTGAATGAGATTGTATACTTTAGTTGTCAAAAGACCAATCATGTAAGAAGCAACTCTCCAACTTGGTCACCTGCATCAAGCAATGAATTTAACAAAGGAAAAGGAAAGGTAGATGTTGAAAACACAAAGATGCAAATGAACAAGACATGGAGAAAGGAAGAATATTTTAATACATCAATTCAATATGAGATCACTTTATCCAATTGATCAGGTGAACACATCACCCCTAACTAGGCAATCAAAGGTATGTGTGGAACTAACATACGAAATGGTATACTTTGCATTAGTTCCAAGCATTCAAGTAATAAAAAGGATCTATCAAAATATATTAAGATGCAATGAGGTGACTAGAATAAAGAGACAATCTATCATTGTGTTGTTTTCTTTTTTATTTTCTAGTATTGGAAGTATTGCAGTAAGTTTTGAGTAATGAGGTACTCTAGATATTGCCAAGCTAGCTATGATAGATGAGTGAATTGAAAATCCTATAGCAACCAAGCTTACAACTATATATGAACTAAGCATTAGTTGCAAGGTTTTGAAGTCTATATACTCAATTTTCTAAGTCATTTACAATTATTAGATAATCAAAGAGTATGAAGGAAATTTGTTAAAGAGATTCTAATGATTGCATACTAGATTCAACTAATACATTTCATTTTACATTAATTTGAAAGGTATTTCACTTGTGTTGAGTTATGCTATTTCACATTTTGTAAACCATAGCAAGTGAAATATGGTAGGAAGTTCATTAGTGGGAGTAAGGAAGGAAGGTAAAGAGGTGAAAAATGTTCAATTGATTAATAATGAGGTTCGAGAACTACCATTTTGTGTTATTCCAAAGATCGCATACAAAGGAGATCCATTTAGTGCATTATCGACTATTTTGCCAAATGTTTTGATGATTTAGGATGTGAGATACTATTACACATGAAAGGTTGGAGAAGTTGAAGATTTATAAATTAGATAGAGTTATCAAAATTTGTATGAGAATGATGTTTCAAAAGAAAATTGTAGAGCAAAAAGGGTTAACGCATGCCCTAGATTTTCCACAAGTTTTCAAAATAAAATTGATTAAGATTGGATTGAGTCAGATACATGATAATTAGATATTGTTGGAGAATGGACCTATTAGAATATCAAAGAGTATCATTCATAGAGTGTCATGGTATCTGACCCTAGATAGACTGAAGATATTTAAGAGCAATGCAAAAGAAGTAATTGAGAAAAATACTAGAGCTGTATGGAACAAGAGGGGAATGTCAATTGATACAATTAAAGACCATATTATTGCATTTTTAGTGAGAGTAATAGCACATAGATTCTACTAGTCGAGGTGACTCAACAGTGTGTCATGCATTGCCATTGACCTAGGTTACAAGATTATCAAGAAAGATCATTCCTATGACCTAGTTGACTTACAGCTTCAACTATTAGAAAACCTAGAATCTATCAAAAAGGAAAAGAGTTCTTCATCTAATTTTGGTTCACTCCTTATCTATACATTCTTTTATGTGCAAAACACATTTCCTACTTTTTTCAAGGTAGTTTAGAAGTCCAGTTGATCGTTTACCCAACATATAGGTGAATTCATTAAGTAATTAAGAGAGTATTGATTTAGTAATGACTAGTTATTTTGAATATTTCATGAAATCAATGAAGTAGAGATCATCAATTCCTATATCTCTAGTAGAGAAACATGATAATTATGTTTGTTTCCTAGTAGATTCCAACTATACCTATATTTAGATAGCAATTCCAAGGATTAGATGGTTGAGACCATTACCATATGAGATAAATGTTGATGAGGAATTTTCAGCCATTACTACATTATTGGTAGAAGAGATTGATAAGGATGCTACATCCTTTGCGAATTATGATGAAGAAAAATCAAGAATAACCATTAACTTGTAGACTACCATAGTCATCAAAAAGAAGAACAAGATAGTAAATAAATTGAAAGAAAGGTTTGGTGAAGAAGAAGATGATGATGATGATGAAGGTAAAGGACCTTTACAACTTATACAAGGTCAAGGTGAAGATCAAGCTTCAGAGGATGAAGAGGAAGCCAAGCTAGAACCAAAGAAAATTGAAAAGAAGGGGAAGGCACCACAAAAGAAAGCAGATAAACCAAAGAAAATGGAAAAGAAGGAACAATAGAAGCCAACCACACCTTTGACAAGGTCAATCATGAGAGTTTCCACTATACAAAATAAGGAAGCACAATTAGAAAAAGAGAAAAAAGAAGGATCATACAAAAGACATGAGCATGCCTACTAAGAGATTGAAAAGGAGTTCTAAACATTAGGATGAATCAGATGAGGAAAGGACCGAATTAGATGAATATAGTCAATTCAAAGTGATAAGCCACAATCCTTCATCTAATATTGAAAATGTAAGTGACAATATAAAGAGTAATATAGATTTTTAGGTTTTTAGCATGTTGATTTTGATAAGTTAGATAATGGAGATAAGCATAATATTGAAGAAGCTATTTATGATATGACAACTAATTTTAAAACTTCTCCATTAGAGATTGCTAACTCATTACCCAAAAGCTTATATGAAAGAGTTGAGTAGAAATAGAAGGTCAATATAGAGATTTTTAAAAAAATCAAGGAGGCTACTCTAACTCAAGTTATGCTTGAATTTGACAAGAAATAGATTTCAAAGGTTGTAGAGAAACACAAAGGAAGATTTTCTACTAAATATAGAGCCTTTCATATTTTGAGAAGTAGGTTTGAAGAGGTGGTAACCTAGAGAAAACTAATTTGAAAAATAATTTATGGGTTGACCACACAATTAGTGGTAGTAGAGGTAGAGAATAATGAAATAGAATAGGTCGAGACTACTCAAGATGACATAGTTGAGGAAGATGCACAAGATGCATAGAATGTTAGTGTGCCAAGAACTAAAATAGAGTCAAAAAGACTCAATGAACATTGAGGACATACCTAACAATTCTACACAAAATGTAAGTCCATTGAGTGAGGAAGATTTGTAGACACTGCAACAAGAATCCACCAATATTGTTCTACTATGCACAAATCATGTATTGGTAAGGATTAGTGAATCTAAAAAGGCTAAGATTGCATCTACTGGGACACAATAACAAGACACATCTAACGTGCCCTCACATGTTGTAGAAATTAAGGAGAAGGATTCAAATGAATGAGCAACATATAAAAGTGTAACCCTAGACTAGAAAAGTAATCTTAATCAAGCACCATCTTCGACGCCTATTTTTTCATTAAGATGTGAGAGAAGGAGGTAGATACATTAGCTACATTAATATTGAGAAGACAAAGCCTAGGGTTTCCAACATTTTTCATAATTAGAAATAAGGGAAATGAAGAGAAAGAGGGTAAGGAAGAGAATCCTACATTCACCTCACTGGAACCCATTGAAGATAAAATAGAGGTTGAACAAGAGGAAGAGGATAAGATGACTTCTAAAATAGAGGAATGGGTAGCCACACAAACACTGGTCACTTTACTAGTCTCTAAACCTCCTCCTAGTAGCCAAAATCTTCAAAGGCCAAGTACTCAAGTTCTAAACCACTACATATATCAAGGTCGTGGATTGGTACACATAAGGGTATGAGACTGTATCATTTGAGGATGTGAATCTAGATGAAGTGATTTTTATACTTTAGTTTGATCCAACAATAATTACACTTTAAGAAATGGTTGTTCTACAAGAGGCATTCTAGAAGAAATCAAGGCAAGAAAACTTGAGAAGGGAGCATAAGAAAAAAAAAGGTTCTACATGATGTTAGAGATATTTTTGTAGATGCTTTTGATATTTTAGATTCATATTCCAATAAGCCTACAATAGAGAAACTTGTACATATAGCTGATAAGATTAAGGATGAATATATAGAGACAAATGCAAAGATATTGGAATGGTTTGAAAAGAAATTTCACATTAAGGTTATGGACAAGATGTCTAGTGTCATTGCAATTAGACAAGTTCAATTATCAACAAAGATGGAGAGTGTGAAGACAATTTTGGATAACATTTTCTCTCTATATAGAAAATTATGTGATGTTGATATATATACCAAAGAGAATCAATAATCAATTGAATAGCTTCAAGGAGATTTACAAATAATAAGTACTACATTGAGGCAGTCTCCTAACAATAGTCAAGTTCATTTTTAGAGATTACTACTAACACAAAGTAGGCTTGTCAAGTTGCAAGAAAAAGGATGCAAATATCAAATCAATTTTGATTAGCATTAAGTCCATGTTGACTCCACACATGAAAGTTTTGCAAAAGGAACTAGCCTATGCAGAAATATTGTTAAACAAATATTCTCATCTTTCTACACAAGAAGGTCTACAAGATATGGCGACGAATCTAGAAATACATATTCAATCTTTAGATGTAGCTAGTAATAATTGGGATTCCTCTTTGGGAATCATAATAGAACTTCAAGAGGATCAAGAGATAACTAGTGGAGAGGAAATATGACATCAAGAAGGAAGGTGCCAACCAAAGGATTAGGTGTTAAATCATTCTAACAAGTGATATGGAGTAAATATCTTAACAGAGCAGTCCTAATAGGCTTTCATAATTCTACTAGAAAAGTGCTTAGTTAGTTGTTAGTATAAATCCTTTAATCAAGGTAAGACCTAATAGTCTTGTAAGCCTTTAACAGGGAAAACATTTCACATGGTATATCTTTTGATCAAAACTCCATAGCCATAATAGGCCAAACTTTACAACTGTAATAGTGAATATTTATTGGTGTCATCCCCACCCTAATTTTACCTTCTCATTGGAGGGTTAATAGGTAACTAAAATCTTATGTGTTATGTGTTGATTTATTTCATGCTTTAGATGTAACGAATGGTAGCATATTTTGGTTTTCATGTTAAAGATGTGATGAATGGTAGCATATTTTGGTTTTCATGTTAACTTATGAGATAAATGTATGGTAAAATTTTTTAGAGGTAAAATTTTTAAGTGTTGATTAACCCTCACACTCCCCCACCCCCCACCAACTCTCAGAACTTACTTTCCCATTATTATCTCCAACATCTACAATGTTAAAATAGAGTTACCCAAGATGATAATTCTACTCAATTTCAAATTAAAATTTTTAATTCCATATCTATCTTGTTCACAAAAAAACCCATGACTCCTAGTCCTAGGGTGTAGATTGGTAGCTCCAATAGCCTAACAATGAACAAATGTTTAGTCTTTGTCCTTGTATACCTCCATCATTGCTCTTTTTCTCCTATTGTAGTCATTTTTATTGTCCTTCAAACTTGTGACATCCATGGTAATGCACTTCACAAATGGTATGTGAGTGGATTTTTTTTACCAAATCTCTATTAGTAGTTGTATACTATAACTATGAGTAACGATCCACTCTTCTATTGATTACCATGCTTCCTTGTATCATCTCTCTCTGACTAGTTTCCAACCAATGAGAACACACTTATTCTTTCTTTAGGAGTTGTGGGGTCCAAAATCTCCCCCTTTGGCATTGATGGAAACATATTTCTATACCATCATCTTTTAAGATACACCTACCTTCATTTAGTCAAAACTTCATTCTCTTAGCATTCATCTATTTGAACTTCATTTTATTACTTCATTCCTTCTCTTTATTTTCTTGTTGTCTTTCCCTTTCACTCTGGGTGGTACCTTTGATGTCTTCCATCATCTTGCGTCATATCATATTCAACCCTTTGAGTGTTTCCCATTGTTCTTATTTTTATCTCATATCATGCAATTATGTATCAATTTGTCTCCACTTACGTATAATTTCATCTCATCTCCCCCTTTTGATAGTGTTATAGGTTGTCAAATACATCATTGTATTGACTTTGAGTAGTGGCAAGTTGGGCTTCCAATGATTCCTTTAGCTTGGTGAGTGCAATATTCTCACTTCTTATATTGGCCAAGAGTTATTCTATCCCATCAAATGTGTTGATGAATACTCTAGTGATTAGTGCTTTTGCATCACGTATGTGTCCTACAATGTTTGTCAAAGGTGATAGTATGTATTTCACTTCCATCAATCTTATGATTTTATTTTATTTCTCTACTCTGACCTAATGGATAAGCTAAAGTGTTACCTATATTTTTGACATATAGTCAACCACAAGATCAATGATTGTGTTGTGTGTACTCTTTAGATTCTAGATCTCTTATTGATCTTGTTGTAGTTTCTTCTCTAAGTCTAGTGTCCGTGACCTTGGATTAGACATATTTTTCATGACTATTGTTGAGTACTAGAGTGTCTCTAACATTTTATCCCTAACTACTTGTATAGTGGTCTTCTTGAGTTCCACTAGATCTACCAATTTTTCTAGCCTTCTAGCTTCAAATTTTTTCTCCACTAGGTCTTTACTACTACCTACTTCATGTTTGATGTTGTCAACTAATGTGGTTAGTTGTTTGGTTAGATATATCTTTGGAACATACGATGTATTTAAGGATAATTATGCAATTATTTCCCTAGCTACTACTAGTTTTTTTTTCCCCTTTTTTAAATTTCTCTTACCTCATTGAAATTCTCTTGTCTCTTTAACATTTTTCTATCTTCATTAATTTCATCTAAATCCATGGCATGGATCATTTTCTTCTTTTTCACAATGATGTCATCTAGTGTTTGCTTCCCTTTATCTGTATCTACATCTTTCTAAAAGAACACTTCTTCATATTTAGAGCTTGAATATGATGATGATGATAATGAAGATTTTGTCATGTATTTACTTGGTCTTCTTTTCTTTCTAGCATGTTCAGCTCTTGTCATACTTGACATGCTTGGTGCTCTTTTTTCTTCTTAGTCCAAAGGTCCCACTTTCAGACACTCTAGACCTTGAATTAGTTATCCAATTAAAACAACTCCTAGTATCCTTATTAAATCCAAAACATGTAAATAGTAGATGCAACAACCATACAAAAATAATGATACACAATAACACTAGATTTGTTAACTAGGGAAACCCTTGATGAAAGGGAAAACCTTGGTGGAGATGGTACCCACAAAATGATGTACTAATATACACATTCCTTGTAATAGGATGGACATTGTTAAGAGCCAATGAATTACATTAAGTACATATCAATCCCTATTAGTAGACTTTGAATCCCTATTAGAAGATTCCAACCCTATTAGGAGTTGTTCCTACCCTGTTAGGAGTTGTAGAAGGCAAAAGTACCCACTATCCAAATAGGTTTGAGGAAAAGACCACTAGACTCACTATCCAACTAGCCTTAGTACTATCCTTCTCAAAATAATATCAATAAACAACTATCCAAAAGTACTTCTTTGCCAAATATTAGTCTCTTTGTCATCTCAATGTGCCTTAACCATACCAAACACTTCTCTGATGAAAATATATTCAATATCAAGTTCAATGGATCTCACATACTAGTTCATATAATTGCATTACAAACTATCTGCACTAGATCTCACAATCACAAATCCATGCTCTACCACAAGGAAAATAACTTTCCTTTATACCAAGATCAAAAATTAATTATTGAGTTGGCCTTAAGGATTTATTTATTTACAATTATAATATAGGACCATCTTAAGATATTACAATACACATTACATTACAATATTACAACTTTTTACAATTGCAACCAAACTATCAACTCACAATTTTCATAACTCTTCACTCAATGCTCATTTGAATATTCCCATTTGAATATTTCATCTTCATCATGTCTTCTAGAATTATCTATGTACACTTAAGAAAATTCTATATATATTAGGAGCTATAATGAAAACATCAACAATAATTACATAAGAACTCGGTCTAAACATTGTTTCTATAAATCTCAATTGATTTTCAATAGTCTCTGATTTTTTGTATATTCTCTTAACCACATCATGAGAAAACTCTATTAAAAACTTCCTTAACTATATTATACTTCATTAGTCTTCATAGAATAACCAATATTGTCAACATTAATGAAAACCATAATAATGAATGCAATATGTGACTACTATGTCATGGCTCTAGCAATGCTAGGATACTTCCCCATAAGAATACCATAAGAATTCATGATAACAATAGCCCCATTTGGCATTGATGGAAACACATATGAAAAATATTTAAGTTCCATAATAAAAAATATCTCTATTGTAATTGATCCACTATTCTTTAATTGACATGCATAAGGAAGGTGTTAATCTCCTCCATACATCACCATCTTTTCAAATCCTCTTCACTAATTGACTCACTCTCTCTCTCTCTCTCTCTCTCTCTCTCTCTCTCTCTCTCTCTCTCTCTCTCTCTCTCTCTCTCTCTCTCTCTCTCTCTCTCGGGAACACCTCTCCCACATTCATATAATTCTTATTGGCATCAATATACACAAGGATGTTTCATGTATTACTCTCCTAAACATACATAACAAAAGATGTTTTTCATGTGTATCTATCCCCCCATTGAATTAATGAAAAATACATCATTATGTCAATTGTATTGCATAAGATCCTCAACAAGATCAAGTGTCCAAAGATACTATTAAATACTAGTTACCAAGAGGGCTGCATGACTCGGTTCAAACATAAATACCACCTCATGGAAGAATAATCAAGCATCTAGTCCATATATAGAATAGTTATTTTCTACCTTTGGAGTGATGCAATCTCTACATCATCAACTCAAAAATAGGTTGGGGAATAACCCCAAGCATACCTCTCAAGTACTCAAACATATCCTTTATAAAAGGCTTTATAAAAATGTCTCCTATTTTCTCTTTTATACTTATGTACTCCAATCTGATTTCCTTCTTTGTAACTTTATCTCTAAAAAAGGTGATACTTAATAGATATATTATTTTCCCTTGAATGTAAAATAATATTGAAGATTAAGCTAATAGGGGAGACTTTGGTGGAGTTAGGATCTATTAAGACCTTGGATTCCCATTTTTTGACTCCCCCAAAATGATCATTATTTCATGGAATGTAAGGGGCTTGAACATTGGCCCTAGACAAAAGTTTTTTCAGGAATTGGTTAAAATTCATTTTCATAATGTTCTTTTTCTTTAGGAAACCAAGGTTTATATTGAGTGCATGATGAGTATAGCACCTAAATTGTGGAAGAATGGTCAATGTCAATGCATTAGAGCTCAGGGATCTTCAGGAAGTGTGGCATGTCTCTAGAACCCATGAAAGATTCAACCATTGTGGTAGATATCCTTTAGGTCCTCTTTATACATGTTCTCTATATGCCCTAAGTTAGGAGAATCTATCCATTTTTCCAATGTTTATGCTCCCATAGAGTTCCAAGGTAAGCTTCTTGTATGAAATGATTTTTTTTTTTTGTAGCCAATTTCCTTACTTGCCATGGATTATTGTTGGAGAATTTAATGATATTCTTGAATTATCTAAAAAATTTGAGGTGGGGAGGGGGGTTGGTTGGGGGGTGTAATGCAAGAATTGAGCCCTCTTTTGTGTTATTCTGAGATAATATATCAGCACTTAATCAGTTCATGGTTTCCTATTTTTGGGTGGGTGGATTGTGGTCTTCCAGTTCTAAGATATTAGATTGTAGAGGTTCAAATAATTGGCCCATTAAGCTAGTTATTTCTTCTACTAGAGTGCCTTAGAAGCCACCTTTCAAATTCCAGCTCCTGTGGTTGAGGGACTTGGACCTCTATGGGTGCATGGCTGATTAGTGGAAGGATGGTAGACCTGCCTTTGGTACAACAATGTATTATTTTGAAAAACTTCTTCAATATGTTAAGTATCAGCTCAAATGGTGTAACTAGCAATGGTTTGGAAATATTTTCCATGTGAAAAATGTGGCTCAAGAAGAGTTAAATGATATTAAATTAAAAAACACACACAATCAAATCCAAAAAACTTCTTATTTACAAATGGATTATGGAAATCTAATGATGTTAATTGAATGATATTACCAGGATGATTAGGGAGGATGGGGTTTTAGAGTATTTTTTATGAGAGGAAGCTAGGTCCTTAAAAACCTTGGAGGAATGGGAGCTAAGGGAGGAAATCTTTTTGAAACAAAAAGCTTGGATTGAATGGTTTCAAGAGGGGGATAAGAATACTTCCTTTTTATTCAACTTGGTGAAGGCAAGACGACATGGTAATTCTATATCAACTTTGGTGACATATAGGGGGGAGGTTCTATCTTCTTCTTAGGATATCTCTATTAAAGCTGTGTAATATTTTGCTTCTTTATTTAGGGAGGATTTGAAGGGGGATTCAGTAAAAGTAGCTTAGGTCCTTTCTTGTATTCCTTCTTTGGTTTCTTTGGAAATGAAAGAGCATCTCATGAGTGCCATATCTTTGGAGGAGCTAGAGAGGACTATTTTCCAAATGAAAAAAAGGAAAAGCTCTTGGTCCAGATGGCTTTTCAATTGACTTCTTCTAGGAATTTTGGGACATTATCAAAATTAATTTACTATCATTTGTTCAAGAATCCCAGAAGACTAAGAAACTACTTCAAGCCCTATACTTTTCCTTCTTTACTCTCATTCCCAAGGAGGAAGGCTTTGATTGGTTCAGTCACATTCACCCTATCTCTCTTTGCAATGTTATCTATAAAATTATATCTAAGTTGATTTCTAATGGGTTGAAAAACTGGCTTCCAATGCTAATTTCTAAAGAACAAAGTGGCTTTGTAGTGGGATGCCAGATCTTGGATGGGGTGGTGGTGGCTACTAAGACTATTTTTTCCATGGCCAACTCTAAATACAAGGCTATGTTCATAAAACTAGACATGGCTAAGGCTTATGATAGAGTTCGTTGGTCATTCCTCCAAAAGGTTTTGGGACCCTTTGGTTTTGAGGAGGAATGGATCTCTTGGGTTTTGAGTTGTGTGACTTTGATTTCTTTCTCAATTTTTATAAATGGGGAGCATTCTAATCTTTTTGGTGCCTCTCGAGGTTTGTGGCAAGATGACCCCCTCTCTCCTTACTTATTTCTTCTTCTGCTAGAAGGTTTGGGAAGGTTGATAAAAAGGAATGTTGAGGAGGGTTTCATTCAGGGTTGGCAATGGGGAGGGGACCTTCCTGTTCAATCACACCTATAGTTTGTGGATGATACCACTTTGATGGTCATAGCTACCATTTAGGAGGCTTCTAATATGTAGAAGGTGATGGATTTCTATCTTTCTACTTCAGGCTAGCTAATTAATGAAGGCAAGTCTTCCATTTTTTTCTTCAAAACTATGCCATCTATTCAAAGGAGAGTTGCTCATATTCTTAGATTCAAATTGGGAGTCTTCCATTGCTCTATCTTGGGATTCCTATCTCAATAGGCAAAAAGTCCAAGGATTCTTGGTAGATATTTTTGGATAAGTTTCATCTCAAAGTCACTCATTGGACCCAACAATGGCTATCCTTTGCAAGTTGGGTCTAGCTGCTCCAATCTATGGTTCAAGCTCTTCCTCTCTATAGGTGTATGATTTAGGTGGTGCTAATGAGCTTTGTTAGGGACCTAGATTCCTTAGCAAGAAATTTTTTATGGGATAGTAATTTATCTTCAACCAAGTGGAGCCTTATTAAATGGGAGGTTGTTTGTCGTCCAAAATAGTTTGGTGGTCTTGGATTATGGCAATTTGTGCTAACCAATATTGCTCTAGTAGCCAAATTGTATTGGTGATGATGTGTGGAATAGGACTAGGTATGGGCTATAATTTTGACCTAGAAGTACTTTCCAGGGATCCCTTAGAAAGATATCTCTCAGTATATCTTGTCGCGGAAGGGTTTGGTGATTTGGAATATCCTCAAGAAAGGGGTTGTGCTCATTAAAGGTGGTCTTTTCTAGATATGCAAGTGTGGGTCAGAGCCACATTTCTAGCATGATTCTTGGGATGGATACCCTCCCATGATTGATCAATATACTCATCTATGCATATTGTACCAAAGGTTTTGTGAAGCTAGATGGTTTAAGGTGAGTGACTTTAAGTCCTTTTCCCTTCAGGAGTAGATGGTGGAAGCAAGATGGAAGAACCCAAAGGAATGGCCAATTCTTGGTCTAGAAATGGAGTGTTCAAAGCTCCATTACATTCTCTTTGGCTATAAATGTGGTTCCCTTGGGGATGATGATGCATTGGCCTAGTCTCCTAATCCCAAGGGCGCTTACACTATTTCTTCTGGGTATCAAGAGTTTCTCTCTCAAAAACTTGTGGGGGGAGAAGTTCAATGATGGAAGAAAGTGTGGAATAATTTTTCTTGGCTAAAGTGTAACTACTTTATTTGGACCTTGGTTTGGAATAGATGCTTGACCTGGGACAATATCTAGAAGAGGGGTTTTTCTAGCCCTTCATGGCACATTCTCTATAGTAGTGGGGAGAAAGAATCTTCACATTTGTCCTTCCATTTCTCTTTCACCCTATAGCTTTGGCACTTCTGGTGGGGTGTGTGGAAACACCCATGCATTCATGCATCCTCCCAGATGGAGTTTTGGATGAGTCTGGGGAGGCCCCCCTCCATGGCCCCCTTCTTGCAGGATGTTTGGTATGTTGGACCTATCTTTCTTCTATGGCAAGTCTGGTTGGCAATAAATTGAAGAATCTTTCAAGGGGAGAAATAGGAGATTCAATAGTTCTAGCTTAGAATTTTGAGAATGATTCAAGATACTGTTAAAGCTAAGAGTGAGATTGTGTTGCCACTTGAGAAAAGTGATGCTGAGATGGTTGATAGGTTTGGAATATAGGAGATATCTCCTTCTTTAGCATGTGTTAGGAGAGGTAAACATGCGAAGTAAAAAGTTCAAAGGATGGAGAGATGGATGCCCCCTTTGGCTAGTTTTTTGAAAATTAATATAGATGGCTCTTCCAGGGGCAATCCAAGTCTAGCTAGGATTGGTAGGATGGTAGGGATTATTTTGGATCAATGGTTTTTATCTTTTTGGGTAACAAAGGGGTGTAGACTATGAATAAGATGGAAGGTTTGGCTATCGTATACACCTTGAAGTGGGCTTATGCTCTTGGGTGGCATAAGGTGATTTTTGAATCTGACTCTCAGGTTATGGTTAATCTTCTCCTTGATAGGAAGATTTTAGATGTTAGCTAGCAGTTGTCTATGATAGTGCAACAGATATTATAGGTTAGCTCTATGATGGATTCAGTGTCTTTTTCCCATATTCCAAGGGAGTGGAATAGGGTGGCTGATAGTCTGGCAAAATGGACATCAAAAAATTTAGATGGGGGGAAGATTGATGAGTGAGCACAGATGTCCTATGAGTTATGTCAGGATTTGGAGAGGACCCTTTCTAAGGATGTAAGTGGAATTAGGGAGGGATGACTTAGTTCTTGTTTTTATGTGGTTTCTAGTGGTTCCTAGGGCTTTGGCCCTTTGTTGTTTTGTAATTTTTTGTTCTAAAGTTCAATAAAGTTTTTACCCCTCTTTTTTCAAAAAAAATAAAATAAGATTCTTTGACACACTCAATATAATTATGTTATCACAATGTATGATAGTAAGCTCTATAAATGTTATCCCAATGTCCTCCAACATTTATTTCATCCATATGATCTAATTACAACTATTTTTTTCTACTACTTCTACTTCTAACATGCTCTTTGAAATACAATCATGTTTCTTGCTTAGTCAAGAAAACAATCTTCATCCTAAGAAAAAATTCCCAACCACTTTTACTCTTTATGTCATCCACACTACCTACCCAATCCACATATTCTAAGCTTATTAGAAAACTGAGATATTGGTTTGGGGGGTTGGGGCGGTCAAGTGGGGGTGGTAAATTAGGATCACTTAAAACTTTTATTCTTCAAATTAATTAATAACTTAATTGTATTCACCATTAAACCATCTCATATCTAGATCATGAACTCATACAACCTTAAACTTGAAATGCTAAAATAAATCTAACTATTCATCACATCCATAAGCATAAAAGTAAATAGATAATAGAAAGACTTTGGTTATTGAGAAACCCTCCAAGGTGAAGGTAAAATTGGGGTGGGAATGACACTCAAAAATATTTCATTGCTATAGTAAAAAGAAATTCCTATTAGGACTACAAATATGATCACTTCTGATGATCTACCCTATTAGGGCCTTCCCTATTAAGAGATTTACAAGATTGTTTGGTTTACCTTTTTTAAAGGACTTAAAACTCAAAATGAAGTAAGCACTCTGTTAGGAGATTTAACTAGGTCTATTAGGACCACTCCGTTAACATATTTAGCCTAATCCACTTTCCAAAATGAGCTAGTACCTAATCCTTCAATTTTCTCTCACCATGTTGATTATATATCTTCCATTTCTAGTCTTTGATCTAGTCTTATATCTAATATATCTCTTTCCTACTCTTCACTACTTTGCTTGGTTTCTGTACTTTATTTCTTTACAACTTCTCTTGCAACCTCCAAAACACAATCCTTTTACATATGCATTCACTACACTTCACATCATTATGAAATAGGGTTTGGGTCTGCTTTAAAATATCCATCTATAGTGTCTTCTAGAACATAATCAATGATCTGGATGCTTTCCTTTTTGTCTTTTAATTAGATTGGCTGAATTTCCTTCATATGGATTAGTAATCCATGCAAAAAATGTGTAAAAATTCTATGAAAGCTCTACAATCATTATATACCATTTACATGTTGGCCCAAAATGCTTTACCTCATAGTTTGTGTCAATCTAAACATTTTTTTTTCAAATAGTTTTACTAGGAACATATAGTTCCTAACACTTGGTCATAACTATTTTTCATGTTGTTTCTTGACCTCTACAAGCTTGGCTTCTTCTATATGACTCAACACATATTTACTCTTCTTTACTCACCATTCACTATACACTAGATAACTTGGCTTCCATAGGGATACTTGGTGACCTTAGACTTTATTAAGTCCTACAAAGTTTGACATATACAAGATTATATACAAGTATAATAATTACATAAATTAGCCTATATAGAGTGACTCGATCACAATGATGACTGGCCAATTCTACCTTCTATATGACTAAGTGTTTGACACTAATAGACAAAAGAAAAAGAGATCAACAATCTCCCCCTTTGACAGTAGTGGGAAAAACACTTTGTCATTATTACATCGTGACATTACAATACACAAATGATAGTATGTACTCCCCCTATGTCTATGAATCAGTCCATGTATGACTTATAAAACATTATACATCATACTTATGTATATATTACATATTTTACATGACTCAAATAGTCTGATGTTTTATTTTCATACCTTTAATCTATCCTTTGTTGCACATCTATTCTCTGAATGATATCATCATCATTTTTGTTTCTTCCCTCAAATATTCTTTTTCCCCCTTGATTTTTCCACTCATGTATGTTGTTGAGATTCTCTATGAATTTTATTTGGGCAATCTAATTCAAATTATGGAATATGGATGGTCTCCATTCAATTCCAAGATGGAATCAAACCATATTTGTCAATAAATTCCTTGTGAATTTTGATGATCATGGAAAGAACATGATCCCATGTGGTTCTAACTAATTCCAAAATTTGAATCTTGATCTCTAAATTTCTAACCAAGTGAATTAAGCTATCAATAATAGAAAGGTTATGATATGATTGTACTAGATGCTTTATTGAAGCTGACTCATATTGCATTACATCAAACTTAGGTATTAACATAGATTGTATGGAGACAAGTTTATCTCCCATTTCACTACCTATTGTATGTAGCTCAAATAGCCTCCCTTGTGAAAACAATAATCTATTGTAATGCATTTAACTTGATCCAAAAATTTGAGAAATAGAGTTACCTAAATATTTTAAATCACCCTTAATTTTTGAAATATTAGCTTGAAATTCATTTGTGAATTTGGGAACATCACAAAGAGTATTGTACAAATCATTGATTTTCTTCACAAGTTCTTCTAGATTCTATACTAGTGCTAACAGTTCAACTTTCCTCAATGCAATAACAATAGAGGCTTTCTCAAACTTCTCTTCTAACTAGGAGATTAGTTTTTAATTTCTCTCTATATCCTCAATGTTTACCTATTCAAAAATTATCACTAACTTAGAGATAATAGGAGCTTGTTCATCAATATGATGAATGTCAAATGTATCAACAAAAATATCATTTATTATCAGAAACACTTTTCTTTTCTATTTCTCTCTCATTGATTCTTCTTGTCTTTTCTTTCTTGCCAAAATATCTTGTAAAATAGCTATATTCTCAAATGATATTATCTTCAAGTCTCAAGAAAATATTCAATCAATTCATCCAATGTAATAGATTTACCTAGAGAACTCATATCTCTCTTCTTCCCTTTATTATTCTTAGGAGTGTTTCTACTTGGTACAAGGCTAGAGTGTGTGAAAGGGTTTCACAACTCAATCTTTCTTGAGTATCAGTACTAGAGGCAAAAACAGTAAAAATTTTCATGATTTGTATTTTAGGAGCTTGCACTTATTTTGTAGATGTAGAATCTAAAGTAGCCATTGGTGGAGTATGATATCTCACATTTGAATTTTTCTTTGATGCATCATCCTTACTTTCTTCCTTGTCCTTTTCTTTTGGCTTAGTCTCCTTATTCCCTCTAATAGAGGTCCTATGACTTGTGGTCCTTTATGACCTATAGTAGATTGATGTAACTTAGACACTTTGTCTTTCTCTTTTTTTGTCTTCTTGTTCCTTACTAGATTCATTTTTCTTCTTTGGCTCTTGAACATCTATTACTAATTTTTTGGTCTATGAGGATTATTGGAATTATTTTTGAATCTTTTGAATTTGTGCATCAAGTCAACAACTTGAATTATCATCTCTCCTATCTTAGGATAGTCATTTATTTGTTCCAATACTAGAGTGTGAGGTGTGGTTGAACGAATTGGGAATACATTACCCTTCTCTTGAGAGCTTAGCACACTTGTTTATTCTTCATCAATATGAGCATATTCTATTGTGATAGTTCTTTCTCACTCTCTTTTTCCTTCTATCTAATAGCTTCTTCAATTATGTCTAGGTCATTATACACATCTTTCTCAGTGACTAGTCTAGCTTCTCCATTACCCTTACATTTATCATCTTTGTTAGCCTCTTTTACAATAGTCAAACAAAAAATACTCTTCCATAATAATTCACTCTATTTTACAACATCCTCAATTTTATTTTGCAAAACCAAAAATTCTCTATGCTTAGGAACAAATATTTTCCTATACTTCTCCAAAAAATTTGTAATTTTCTCAATTGTTAATTTAGGCATTATGTTTGCAAGTGCTCCTTCTCGAATCTTCCTTTCTATCTTTATTACATGTTGTCATTTTGCACTAATTCTATTATATAATTCATTAGAAATATTTTTACCTATCTCTATAGGTGTGATCTCAAACTTAAGTTTCTCATCATCTTTATTAGAAGTTAGATTAAACCTAACTATGACACTCGTAAAAATCTTGCAGTTCATATCAAGTAAAGAAGTGATCAAATAGACTAGTACTGACTTAGACATTACAACATTAATAAAGGAAACCTATAACCTTCATAATTTAATTTTCATCCTTATGATTATAATATTGTATAGATAAAATAAAATGGTGAGGGAATAGGAATGTAACACTTCATAGGTATACAATGTCATCAATATACCCTTGACCTATTATGGGTTAAAATATAATATTATGATAATCTTTAGAAATAAAATAAGAACTCAATTTAAATCTCCAAGTAACTCTTTGGAACCTTGAGTGATATGATAGTAATTCAAGAAGCTAATTCAACAAGTGAGTTAGTTAGGAATACACAAAGAATATGAGAATCTCAATTTACTATGAGGAATAGAACCCTGATCAGGTAATAAATTTATCCAAATATGATGGTAAGAACATAACAAAGTGGTGAGCCATAGGTATCATATAGTATTAAACCAATAAGATAGAAAAATCAAATTTCAAAGTTAGGGTTATGTGCCTCTATATGTTAGTAGGCTTATCGTACAAGCATGAGTGATACTAAATTATAACTACCAAGTGTATACTCTTAGACCCTAGTAATGAAATTATTGGATCATTTATAACCCTATTATATAGAGAAATTAAAGTCATGATGAGATTATCAACCTAATATGAAATAAAGGTTCAAGTTTCAAACTTAAGTGATAGGAGGATTTGAGCCATGAAGCATGATAGGAAAAGTGATGATGACCTATACCTTGGTAATGAGGTAGTTGTAAGAGTGGATAAGTAAACATTGACAACATCCTTCTCATATTTTTTACCTACTTAGTTGCAAACCTAGAATCTAAGGATGAATTCATAAGTCATTTATGACTAGGAGATGTGAAATATTGATTATTGATAAGAACAACATTTAGTCCACACTTTGATGATAATTATAATTTGTGTGACCAATGAAGCATTATAAGACAAGGATATATATATATGAAATATTATAACAACTTTGGTGAATTTGATAGCACAAATTAAACTTGCATATTGTGGTGAATTTGACCTAGGAAAGATCATAGGAATTTTATTTGAAAGGATACCCCTACAACAACAAGAGGATGGAAGGAGACATATTTTGGTTATCCTCAAATTTGCATGCTATAATGGGATTTTCTAGTCTAGACACGCCCCTTAATGCAATAAACCCTAACTATTGGCCAATGTCAATGGAGATGGGTATTCCACAAGTACATATGATGGATCATAATTTTATCAATATGGTCTTTAGAAAGCCAACTTATTTCAATGCAAGTTCTATGCAATGTATCTAGAAGAATTTTATAATACATAAATTTTGTAAGCAATCGAATTTATTTCCTTATTTGGGTGATTTCAAACTTAGTATTTTTATATTCTTTCCTACTTTCCAACAATGTGATGTTGGGTTGTTTAGCCAAATTTATTATCGATGATTCTATTGTACCTCTAAGATATGCTTTTATTTCTTGATTAAAAGTTTACTATTGTGGCCACTCTTGGCTTCTTTTGTTTCATACTTGTGTATTAAATAATTCATCTTTTATTTTTAATTATATTTTGAGGCACTTTCATGTGAATTATGTTCACAAAGTGACATATGATAGGCCTACCAAAGGGATTCCTAACAATCAGGTATAGGGATAACATTAGGATATGGGGTTCTTAGTGAAGGTATTCATACCCCACCCTCTCCCACAACTACTATAGTAGGAATAGTGAATATCTATTTACTATTATGAGTAACGGGTTACACCCCAATATAAACTAGTTAAGGTTACAACTTAACCTAATGGACTTTTAGATGAAAAAGGTGCATGTGTAGAAATTGAATTGTTTAGTGTCCTATCAATAAGTGATACACAATGAAAAATCTAGAGCAAAAATGATTAATCTTGAATAAAGACCCAAGTGCATTTTTAGGAGACACTATTTGAGTGTCTCTCATACAACTATTACCTCAATGAGTGAGTATATGTAAATTTGGAATACCTTAGGGTATAAATATGAGAGACTTTATAAGAATATTCATACCAATTTATAAGAGATTTCATTGGATATTTCAGTACAAAATGGCAATGGTAAGGGGTAATGTTGTTGTTCTTGCTAGGAATTCTGTAGAGGATATTATTATGATTATGGCTATCTTACATACAGTAATTTGGTGATTTTTGTAATAATATAACATAATATGTACCTTCTTATGAATCATTTGAAACTCAAAGAAAAAGATTATCAACTCTCTAGAAGTGCCCTTAAGTAGCTTGATTTTAGATGTTATAAGTACATTGTGATGTGTTAAGATTATTCTAGGGTATCACATACAAGAGGTTATAGTTCTATATTGGAACACATTATTTAGTTACTTGAAATTATGTTTTAAAGCATAAATATTGTGTGTTTTTTCTAAGGATACACTTGCATAACTAAGTGATAGAATGTTATGGACTTAGATGATGCTAATTATTGTACTATTGTCACAAAGGTTTGCACCCTTGTCCAAAGTTTTTACCTAAGGACAACCTTATGAAACATGGAAACAACCTCCAAGCTGTGGGACTTGAACTATGAGGTTGAGTCTCTGGAGAAGGTCAGCTTCCTTTACTATCAGGATGCACCTAACTACTCTTGGAGAGGAAAAGGGAGAAGGAATGCATAGAAGAAAATCTACCTATTCTAACCTAAGGGGGTGATGCACCAAAATAGAGTGTTTGAACCAATCTCTACCCATACATGCACTATTGAACCATCATGACACCAAGAGATATACACATCTAGAATAGCTTTAGTCTAACAATCAGATGCAGATCAAAAAACCCAAATGAATGACACAAGGAAAGAGAGGATTCACTTATATACCATTCATAGGCTAAAAGAGATACAGTCATGCAAGAACGTAGATATCCACAATACACTAATGAGAGGCAAATAGTTCTTGCACTTTATATCAATGGATGAAGGAGATAAGGAAAAATGTCATATAGTTTAGAGGAAAAGGGAATTTATAGTTAAATTGTAGAGCAATATCAGAGAAGTCAAAGAAGAGTCAACAAACTTGACAAAATTTGCAAAATTTTCCTTTATAGTTCAGGCATAACTAAGATATTTTCTAGTTGAAATTACTCCACAACCACTACCATTATGTCTTCAAAAGATTTGAAGAAAATTTGATCTAAGCACAGATCCAAATGCAATGAAATCTAATGTTTGTTTGAAATAGGGCCCTGAGAAGACAAGAACGGTGCCATTAAATAGTTATGACTAGGTAGATAGATAAATTGGGGGTTGGAGTGTTCTCTTTCATTCAAAATTCATTTGAGAGTGGTTGAAATAAATCATGAAGATCACATCATGCAAGAAAACTTGACTCCCTTCATTTCTAGCTCGTGAATCAGCAAAAATCAACAGATCAAACAAGTCCTATAACCAAAATGGGCCACGTGGGCCAATAGTCTTTTATTTTTTTGCTACCTTGCAACTTTCCATATGGTTGACCAACTAAGTCACCTTGCAACTCCTTGACCGCAATGTCACATAATCGCCAGCCTTCACTGTCAATACTAGCTATAGCATTATCTCCCTAGGCCTACAAGGACACATGTCATTGAATCACTATCTCGCTATACATAAAAAGTGAGCACCTTTCCATAGTGAGTTAGCAAGTATCATTGACTAATAAAAATCCTACAATCATGGGATACAGAGAAAAATAACTTGGTGTTCCTCTTGACAAGGTGGCCAGTTAATCCAATGAAAACTACCCACGTACGCAGCTCCTTCCTTGATGGAATTTCAATTTGCGCCCACTGGTGACTAAGGACACATGTCAATAGGTCACTACCTCACTATGCATATCCTCTGAGAAACTCTTAGTGGCGAAATAGCAATGGCTGTCAATCTGAGATCAAATCAAGAATACAAAAATTGCACAAGGTACCCTGTAGAGTGGTGGGTCCCATACTCTTTATGTCATGTAGACTAAACATCTTGTAACTTTCCATAGTGAGATAGAGACAACTATAGATCTAAGATTGATTTGATGATTAGAACTCCTCATGTATTTTATGAAAGTGGTGTGGGTCTAGGTACTGTTGTCACTTAGCTAGTTTAACATGTTGGCATACATTAATGACATCATTTGACCTTGTCGTTTTTGTCATTTTCTAACTAGTCACTACCTCACTACCAGCAAAAATCACAAACTTCCTAGTAGTGATATAGTGAGCTTCAATGGATTACCAAAACTTCCAGCCTACAAATGCTAAGTAGGATATCGTCGTTTCTTTTAATACTTCTAGGCCCATGAAATACTCAGCACAACATAACATCTGCACACACACAATCCAATCAGCAGACTGCCATGTGTTTGACAACTCATCCCTTTGTTCACCTTTATGCTCTTTACGATCCTACAACAACACAACATCGTGCCATCATAACCCTTTAAAATTCTCCTCCTGATCTCACAAGGAGGGGCTCCATCATAATATCGAAGAGCTCAAGAATTTGATTTACAATCTCATGGCAAAGGGGGGGTGTCATAGCATTGCGAGGTCTCAAAAATCACCTTATGATCTTACGTCACTATTGCAAGATCATAGACCCAAATCTTTCCTTTTGCGATATTACGACTGGCCAGCAAAAATAAAACTAGGAAAATAGGAAATACCATAAGGTTTTTTGCTTGTTTATTTTTTGATATTTCTAGGGCATTTAAAAAATACAAAAGATGGGAAGAGACCATTGGGTGGGCTCAAGTATTTAAATTTAAATTTTTGTGGGGGAAAAAATAGGTAACATTTCTAGTGACTCAAAGGGGACACAAGCTAGCTATGCATGTGACTAGTGACCTTATGCATCCATTAGGCTATAGAGTTGTAAAAGATTTGGATCAGTGCACTGTGAAACCCTAACCCTACCTCTATGGGAACAAAACCCTGAAAACTTGCCCTTTGTCTCTTGAACTAGAACCAAAGACCAGAAAACCTTGTGCAACCTTCAAAACTTTGAAAAAATTGGCTATCTTACGGAGAGAAACTTGTGCTCATGCACTTCTTGGAAAGTAGGAAACCAACAAAAATAAAACTAAGCTACTTTTGTACATGAAACCTCAAACCCTGTCAAAAACATGGTTTGAGATAGATCCCATTAACTGGGATTGGCAAAACTTCACCATCAGGCCTGCTTAATTAGAAAGCATTGGCTTGCTTGCAACTGACATTCAAGTAGGGACCACTCCATAATGCATCAAATTTTGAGTGTCTCCTAGTTTTTCCCTGTCTATAGCTCATTTGAAAAAAAAAATTCACCCTCTTTGAAGGTTCTGACCCTAGCCTTTTTATTAAAGCTCCTTTTCACCTATTGTTGATGTGTTTCTAGGGTCTACATGACCTAATTTATTTTCTCTTCTAGCTCCATTAGCTCTTCCATTCTTACTATCATGACATCATCTTAAATTAGCTCCAACTAATGAGCTAGTTCTAGGGCTAGGAATTCTAGTGAAATTGAAATCCTTGTTTCTCTACCATATATCAACATAAATGGTGAATTTCCTATTGACCTTTTAGGTGTTATTCTATCAACCCACAGTGCAATCCTCAACTTTTGATGCCAACACCTTTGGTTATCCTCTATAGTTCTTTTCATAATCCTAATTAAGTTTTTGTTGGATGACTCAACCAAACTATTGCCCTAAGGGTAGTAGTTTGAGGATGTGCTTAAGTGGATATTATGGTCAACTGCCCATGCACAAATTTGAGCTCCTACAAAAGATTTTGAATTATCTAAAATAATGGTTGAAGGGGCACCAAACCTGGTCACAATTCTATCAAGGAACTCAACAACTAAAGATTCTATGGCATCCTTCAATGCAACTACCTTTGTCCATATAGTGAAGTAATCTGTAGTAGCTAAAATCCATTTGTGACCAGAACTAGAAGGAGGATTGATAGGGCCTATGAAATCCAATCCCCATTGAGCAAAAGGCTTTTCCACCTAAATGGGATGAAGAGGAAGATCTGCAAGCTTTTTCTTACTAGAGAAGAAGCCACATTTTTCACACTTCCTCACATACCTATGACAATCATGGAATAGGGATGGCTAGTAGTAACCAGCCCTCATGACCTTCATTGCAGTTGTCCTTGCTGAGAAGTGATAGCCATCAGGACCATCATGAAGTTCTTTGATCATTCTTTTAGCTTGATCCATCTCTATGCATCTTAATAGGGCTCCATTAAAATCTTTCCTCAAAAGGATATCATTAACTATAACATAAAGAATTGACTATAATCTATATTGTCTCCTTTTAGTTCTATCTAATTCTTGAGGGTATCCATTTCCTAATAAGAAATTCTTCATATCATCCATCCAGTTTCTTGGGTCATCATTTCTTCTCTCTTGTTGCTCTGTTAGTATCATAACAATTTCCTCATCTGATTCTTGAGATGATGTCATCTATTTACACAACTCTTTCCCTCTTATCAGCTTGGTGATTCTGATGTCAACATCATATTCCATTACTTTAGTAATCCAACCAACTCTCTTCTCACTAATATCTTTGCTCAAAAGAAAATTCTTTACACTAGCATGGGGTACTAACAAATGAATCTTATTGTGAGACAAGAGGTGTCTAAATTTCTTTAAAGCTTTGATGAATGCAAGGGCTTGCTTTTCTACATAGTTGTATTTATCTTCATACTCTTTAAGCCCTTCACTAAAGAAGGCTATGGGCTACTCTTCATCTTTATCATTTGTCTGAGTTAACATAGCAGAAATACTTGACTCACCACCTAGGGTATAAAGGATGAAATCCTTTTCAAAATTTGTATTAATGAGAGTGGGGGCTGAGGCTATGGCTACCTTGATCTCTTCAAAACTTTCCTTCCCTTCCTTGGTCCATGCAAAGACCATACTTTTCTTGAGCATAACTATAAGGGATTTTACCATGGTAACAAGATTAGGTATAAATCTCCTCACAAAATTTATCCTACCAAGGAAACTTTGCAACCCTTTCTTATGTTTAGGAAGAGGGAGAGCAAGTATTGCTTTTGTTCTTTCTGGATCAATGGTTAAACCATTCTTAGATACAACGTGTCCTAATAATTTTTCTTGATTGGTAGCAAAGACATACTTGCTTGGGTTAAGGGATATCCCAAACTCTCTACACCTTGAGAACACCTATCTCAAATGATCAAAATGATCTTCTACACTCTTTGAATACATTGTGATATAATCAAGGTAAACTAATACAAACTTTTCAATCATGTTTTTTAAGACCATCTCCATTGCCTTTTGAAATGTAGCACCTACATTGGTTAGCCCAAATAGCATCTTACAATAAGCATAGGTACCCCATTTGGTAGTGAATGTAGTCTTGTACCTATCAGACTCTTTGACGAGTACTTGATTGTAGCCAAAAAATTCATCAAGAAATGAAAACCTCTTTAAACCACTGACCTTGGACAAAATATGCTCCATGGAAGGGAGAGGATGGTGATCTTTAAGGGAAGCTTGGTTAAGGTCCCTAAAGTCCACACACAATCTAATTTCTCCATTCTTCTTCCTAATAGGGACAAGGTTTGCTACCCATGATGAGTCTTGAGGGGGAAAATTATATTGGCCTCAATCAATTTGGATAGCTCTTATCTCATTAAGGGTTCAAATTTGGGATTCACTGGCCTCTATTTTTGTCTTACTAGTCTAACATCATCAATTAAATCTATGGTATATTGAAACAACCTTGGGTCAAAACCCTTTAAATCATCATACATCCTAGAAAATAGATCATTAAATTCTTGACATGGATGAATAAAACTTTCTTTCTCAATCTTGGAACATACCTTCCCCATGTTTAAGGATTTTCCATCAGCAACCATGACTGGGGTGTGATCATCTTCATCAGTAGCTAAGTTCATGACTTTTCCTCTTGCTTGCTCATCAGAATTGAAAAAACTCTCTAAGGTAATGAGACCCTTAGGAAATTTTTTGGAACTGAGATTAATGATTTGATCACCATACTAATCCTACAGTCTTGACTGGTTTCTATTTAAAAATTCATCTTCATTCTACAAGAAGCTTACAATTTTTTTATCAAATTCAAACACTTGCCAATGGATAATGTTGTCAAGGATGACAGGCCTTACTACCATTTTGATTTGTTTCTTCTTCTTCTCCTCCAAATTCCTTGGCACATCATGAGATGCACCTATTGCTGCAAGTCTATCAGCATATCTATTTTCTTTTCTAGGGATGCTTTGAAAATTAAATGCATTGAAACCCTCAAGAAAATCCCATACCCTATGTTTATAAGGCTTGAGCAAATTGTTCTTGGTGATATTCTGATTTCTCACTTGATTAACCACCAACTCACTATCTCCATTTACACTTAAAGCTTGAATTCCTCTTTTCCAAGCAAGTAGGAGACCCTGAATCAAAGATTCATACTCAGCCACATTATTAGTGCAACTGAACTGGAGTCTGAAGGAGAAGTAGTACCTTACTTGTGCTAGAGAAATCAACATCACACTATCCCCTGATCCTTTCTTATTCCTTGATCCATCAAAGTACATGCTCCATATCCCACTCACATCTTCTTTAGTCTCCATAAGATTGGGAACTCGAGCATCTTTCTCTAATATACAATATGTAGTAAGTCTTGTCTCAAGGGTTTCTAACATAGGATCAAATTTATATGCATTAGCCCATTCATCTAAGAGAAAATTAGGTATCTCTGCTAGAGAAGTAGTAGGTTCATTCATTATGTCATTCTCATCCATTTCTAGGATAGTGCAGTCCATGTTGATGAGATTAGGGGTGTAGGGTTCAGTATGATGGAGGGCTAGAGGCTCTACTCTAATTGAAGCTTTGGTCCCATATCTTTTCCTAAAAGACATATATGACCAATCAAAAGATATGTAACCACCTATTTTGGCAGTGAAGTCTCTTGATAGATAGATGGAAAAATTTGGCTTGACTTTAGTAATAGATATATCTTGAGTTATAGTACAACCAAGACATGCATGTAGGGCCATTTCCACATTCCTAAGGATCCCTATAGTCTTGATAGTACTACCATCCAACTATAATACATCCCTAACAATGGGTTCATATTTCATTCCCAGAGCATCAACAACACACCTAGGCATCACTAAACAACTAGCGCCTGAATCAATCATGCAATTGTGGACTAGTTTATCCCCTATAATTAGAGAAACATAAAATGGAGGCAGTCTAGCCTTTTTATTTGTTTCTTCCTCCCTTGATGGTTGTACTAGGCTTGTGGCACTTTCCATGCTAGGTGGCTGATCCTTTGGTTCAATATTTTCCAATTCTTGTTGTAGCAACCTCTTTTGCATGGGTATTGTAGCAACAAAATCCCACATGAAAATATTCACATTTGTCTTCTTCGTTTTTTCTACCACACTGAGTGGTGTAGTAGGTGCTTTGGTAGAAGACTTGGGAGCTACATTTGTAGGAGGTTGAGATGGAACAACCTAAGGATTACTTACATCTTTTTTACCATTATTTCACCTTTACTACTAAGAAGTATTTGATTGATAATTTACTACTTGCTCATGAGGTATTGCATTTTAAGTTGAGGCCTGATTGGGAGGAGGAGGAGGGATAGCATCTTCAATAGCTCTTCTTTTGCTCCTAGTTTTGTGAGTAATGGAAACCTAGTTTACATTACAATGTTCCTCCACTTGATCATTCATAAAGGAGCAATCACCTTGTCCTTGCATACACGAGGCCTCTTTAAATTGGTCCTCCTTGTATGATTGTCCTACTATGGGCTCTTGGATGGTTAGAGCCAAATAAGATTCAACCTTCTAACA
Source organism: Cupressus sempervirens (assembly GCA_028749045.1). NCBI lineage: Eukaryota > Viridiplantae > Streptophyta > Pinopsida > Cupressales > Cupressaceae > Cupressus > Cupressus sempervirens. The sequence continues at coordinate 601,960,827 of CM053783.1, read as the reverse complement.
CATGCAACATGCATAGGAGTAGTTACAAGAGGGAAAAAAATCCTAATCTTGGGCCATGTTTTTTTGAGGGACTATGGACCTACTTTGGTTTACATTTGAAGTTGAAGCATGGCTATTCTCCCTATTCTGATCAAAAGAAATATTCCCATGATTATGATTTGGAGGCCTACCACTATTCAAAGTTTGATGTTGCAATTGATGAGCCTTACTACCTTGAGCTTTTTGTCTCTCTAAAGTCACCACCTTTTTGCTCACTTTCTACATCACAAAGAAGGTATCCTCTAGCTTCTTCTCTTGGCCATACAATATTTTATCTATGTTCAGCATCATAGATTGCATCATCTCCTTGATTTCATCTATTCCATTTGAAGATGTGGAAACTTGAGGGAGTAGAGGAAGGGATTGTGATGTGGAAGTTGTGGGGAGAGGAGCCATTGCTGGTTGGTGATTTGGAACATTAGCGAAGAAAGGCATAGGAGGCCTTGGAGTTAGCTTATCTCCTTGTATTAGGATGTTTTCTAACTTTATTGCTATGTCATAATCATTAGGCAAGGTATCTCCTCCCATAGTTTGGATTGTAGTGGCAATGTCACTATTAAAAGCTCTAAGGTAATGCAAGAAGGCATTACTAGGGGTAGGTTTTATCAAAGTAGGTATTCTATCTCATGTCTTTTGAAATCTATAGTTGAAATCAGTCATACATTCATGGGGGGCTCCTTTTATAATAGTCAACTACTCTAAAAGTGACAAATGATTACTTTGTCCTCAAAGTGTTTGCATAGTCCTACTCCTAATCCATCCCAATCTATTATAGAACCATGAGCCAAACCTCTATACCATTGTAGTGTTTTTCCTTTCAAGGATGATGCTAGAAGCCAAACTGCAACATCATCTTCTGTAACACCATGGATATTGTAGACATTTGTAACTTCTTGAATGTGTTCTGAGGGAGAGATAGAAGTTTCACAAGTAAAATTGGTATAATTTTGAGTGCACCTATTGGTATGTCATGTCTCTAGACCAATAAAAGAGGACTCCCACCATTAAAGGTGGCAAAAGTATGGGCTCTATGCCATGCCATATAGATAAGTAGTCTATTGATATGTGTTGATGGTAATCTAGGCTGTGATCTAATAGTAGGAGCAGTAGAGATAGATCTTGCAGGTGTATTTGTTGCTATTGCACTCCTAACTGATGATAAAGATACTCTAGTCCTCCTTCTTCTAGGATTTGAAAATGAAAGCTCTTAGTACTAAAATTTACCCCTAGAAGATGCCCTTGTTTCAGCTTTGGGCATGAATTAATACAAACTTGGTCTAGAACCAAGTGTATTTGAAGCTCAGAGTCACTAAGTACTTGAAGAATGAGCCTCTTGAAGGATTGAACATTGAAGCTAGTTCTATCTCCTCGGTATTAATCCTAAAATATTCCTTTTGACACCAGTAGACTTGAAATTTTTTGAATATTATCCCACAAGGCATGCCAAAAACTGTTGTCATAAAGGTTTGCAACCTTGTCCAAAGTTTTTACCTAAGGAAAACCTTGTGAAACATGGAAACAACCTCCAATCTATGGGACTTGAACTATGAGGTTGAGTCTCCGAAGAAGGCTGACTTCCTTTATTATTAGGATGCACCTAACTACTCTTGGAGAGGAAAAGGGAGAAGTAATGCATAGAAGCAAATCTACTTATTCTAACCTAATGGGGTGATGCACCAAAATAGAGTGTTTGAACAAATCTCTGCCCACACATGCACTATTTAACCATCATGACACCAAAAGATATACACATTCAGACTTGCTTTAGTCTAACAATCGCATTCCGATTAGAAAACCCAAATGAATGACACAAGGAAAGAGAGGTTTCACTTGTATACCATTCATAGGCCAAAAGAGATACAATCATGCAAGAATGTAGATATCCACAATACACCAATGAGAGGAATATAGTTCTTGCACTTTACATCAATGGCTGAAGGAGATAAGGTAGAATTTCATATAGTTCAGAGGAAAAGGGAATTTATAGTGAAATTGTAGAGCAATATCAAAGAAGTCAAAGAAGAGTCGACATACTTGACAAAATTTACAAAAATTTCCTTTATAGTTCAAGCATAAGTGAGATATTTTCCAACTAAAATTACTCCACAACCACTACCATTAAGTCTTCAAAAGATCTGAAGAAAATCTAATTTGAGCATAGATCCAAATGCAATGAAATCTAATCTTTGTTTGAAACAAGGCCTTGAGAAGATAGGAACATCACCATTAAATAGTTCTGATCAAGTAGATAGATAAATTGGGGGGTGGAGTGTTCTCTTTCATTCAACATTCATTTGAGTGTGGTTGAAATCAATCATGAAGATTAGATTATGTAAGAAAACTCGACTCCCTTCATTTCTAGCTCATGAATTAGCAAAAATCAATAGGTCAAACAAGTCCTATAACCAAAATGGGCCATATGGGCCAATAGTCTTTTATTTTTTCACCACCTTACAACTTTCCATATGGTTGACCAACTAACTGAGTCACCTTGCAACTCCCTAACCACAATGTCACATAACTGCCAACCTTCATCGCCAATGCTAACTATAGCATTATCTCCCTGGGCTCACAAGGACACATGTTATTAAATTGCTATCTCTCTATACATAAAAAGTGAGCACATTGCCATAGAAATTTAATGAGTATCGTTGATTGATAAAAATCCTACGATCATGGCATATGGAGAAAAATAGCATGGCATTCCTCTTGACAAGATGGCCAGTCAATCCAATGAAAATTTCCCACGTACACAGCTCCTTCCCTGATGGCATTTCTTTTTGGGCCCACTGGCAATTGAGGACATGTGTCAACAAGTCACTACCTCACTATGCCTATCCTCTAAGCAACTCTTCAAGGTGAGATAGCAACAGCTGTCGATTTGAGATCAACTCAAGAATATAGAAACTACACAAGGTACCTTGTAGAGTGGTGGGTCCCATACTCACTATGTCACATAGACTAAACATCTTGCAACTTTCCAGAGCAAGATAGTGATTACCATAGATCTGAGATTGATCTAACAATCATAACTCCTCATGTATTTTATGAAAGGGGTGTGGGTCCAGGTACTGTTGTCTTTGAGCTAGCTTAACATGTTGGCACACATTAATGACATCATTTGATCCTACCATGTTTGTCATTTTTTGACCAGTCACTACCTCACTACCAACAAAAATCACAAACCTCTCAGTAGTAATGTAGCAAGCTCCAACAGATTACCAAAACTTTCAGCCTACAAATGCTAAGTAGGATGCCACCATGTCTTTTAATACTTCTAGGCCCATGAAACACTTAGCACAACCTGGCATCTGCACACACACTATCCAATAAAGAGACTACTATATGTTTGACAACTCATCCCTCTATTCACCTTTCTACTCTCTATGATCCTACGACAACACAACATCATGCCATCGTAACCCTTTAAAATTCTCCTCCTAATCTCACGACAAGGAGGGGCCCCATCGTAACATCAAAGCACTGAAGAATTTGATTTATGATCTCATAGCAGAGTGGGGGTGTCGTAGCATCATGAGGTCTCAAAAATCACCTTACAATATTATGTCACTATCGTAAGATCATACACCCAAATCTTTCCTTTTGTAATATTATGACTGGCTAGCAAAAATAAACCTAGGGAAATAAGAAATATCATAAGATTTTTTTCTTGTTTATATTTTTATATTTCTAGGGCATTTAAAAAATATAAAAGATGGGAAGAGACCGTTGGTTGGGCTCAAGTATTTAAATTCAATTTTTGGTAGGGGGCAAAATAGGTAACATGTACCTTGAGGATTATGCTATATGTGTTTAGATAGTTCAATATGTTATATTGATGATATTTATGATGTTTTAGGTATATGCATACAATATGATGATTATTTAAGTATTTTAATTCAAATTGATGAATATGTTATGATGATTCAATTATGAGATTAGTGATGTTAATCTATGTACATAAATGGTAAAAGCTAATTTAAATAAAAGTTACAATATTTTGATCAATTTGATTATATAAATTTGGTGTGTGTGTGTGTGTGTGTGTGTGTGTGTGTGTGTGTGTGTGTGTGTGTGTGTGTGTGTGTGTGTGTGTGTGTGTGTGTGTGATTTTATCAAACTACTGATATTTGAATTGAGTGTGTAGGAAATTTTAAAATGGAATTAATTAGAGAATCGATAATTGACCCTATCTACAAATTGTAAGACTAAAGTTGAATCCAATATTAAAGTGATACAAACCTCATTGTCAAGTGCTTAATTTGTATCAAAATCTGAATGTATGTGTATCATTCTATATTTTTTGGCATGTTGAATGTTATGTAAAAGTAAATCTTATGGTGTCTTTTGACACTCATTATATTCACGTGTACTAACTTGTCTATTAAGGTTAGCAATGTAACCCGTTAACCTAAGACTAATGTATTTAGTAACCTATATTATATTCCCTTAATTAGGATTCAGTGGAAAGGTTCCATCATTATGGTTTTTCAAGATTAAATATTTCAAGCTACTTGTATCGATCATAAATTGATCTTAGAAGCCAAAGTTAATGTACTTCAATTGCCTGAGTGGTATGTGTATGAGTTAGGAATCATTTCCACCCTTCTAGAACTTACTAGAAAAATGTATGACCCCTAAAATATCCCAATTTCCCTTTTGTGTGAAAAGGAATCATCTCCATGAGTCTGCCAAAGTTACACTCTTGCTAAAAGGTTGTCTTGATGGAAGGGGCAAGTGGGAAAACCATAAGAGGCTTAAAGTCAAGATTGGAATTATTTTTATCTTGGGTGGGAGAGTTTAGAGGCTATTTAGAGTCCCTTTGAAGATTTGGAAGGTGTTCACCCACTCTCTACATTTAAAGAAGTAGAGTTTGGTATTGCAAGAAGGAGAGGATTTATCTCATCTCAAAACTTACTCTTGTCATAAACTTTGTGAAGGTAGGTTCTCCATTTCCATGGTTAGGTTCATTTTTTATTGTTTATATGTGTAAATTTCTTTCATATTGTAGCATGTTGGTATTTTTTATCATGTGAGGGATGGGTATTGTGGGTTTTTACTTTCTTTGTTTCATCTTTCTTTTCTTTATTTTGTTGGGAAAAATGTGAAGGGAGTATTGGCTTTACTCACCCTTGGATATGGAAGAAGTGACCATGTATGGGAGAAGGGTTTAGTGGGACTCCACATCACTATAGAGTCTCTTCTCATGTTGAGAAGAGGGAGGAAGCAAGCTGTTATGGGCCTTTTTTTTTCAATGCAAACTTGAGTTTGTTTTGGGGAAATAAAAAGAGAAAGAAATGAAATTTTGTGTGATTTGGTAGCCTTAGAAGAGGCATATGATTTGTGTTCTTCATTGACTTCTCCTACCTAGAAAAACCCACCTTCTCCTTAGTCATAAGTTTAATATGAAACCTATTATATATACCTTAGATGGGAATTGTACATTGAGTCATTGTGTTTGGATTATGAATGTCACCTAGTAAGTTATTGGCTCTCCTAGCTTAGTGGGTGGCCTTTCAAGGCCTAGGTTGGGAGGTGAGCTCTCTATGGTTGCTTTAAGTGTTTGTATTATAGATTTCTTGGATGGGTTCTTATGATGAACAAACCTAGTTTTGAACCTAGTAGTGTTCTTGTGTTAAAAATATTTAGAATAACTAAAGGGGGTGAATCAATTATTCAATGTCCACATGTACAAATAAAAATTTTCATAGCTTAGTGAACCCATAAAACATTCATATCCATGTATGTATCCATAAGATTATGACATCTCTAAAACTTGTAGGTTATTGTTAAATCAACTTGCTGAAATGTAAAACATGAAACATAACAGATTCATCAACACACTTGACATAATGATTTACATGGAAACCCAATTTGGGAAAACCACCAGTAACATGCTACTTCCTTTTCACTCTTCTAAAGTGATGCCCTATAAAAGTCCAGCCCTATTAAAAGTTACAATACACACTGTTAAATGTGACCTAGTTAAAGGATTTCAATCACCCTATTATGAGTGAGCCTTGTTAGAGGACTTTAGGGCATTCACTTGGAATGCCACCTAGTCAAAGGATTTATAAATGACTATTAGGTCAAACTTAATCCAAAGGATTTACCCTAGATTGATATAATTGTTAGAGAGTAACAGTAGAAATTTGATATGCTACAACTTACAACTTTTCTTATAGATTACAAATCTCTATTCAGTCATCAATTATGCTTAGCCTTTATACTTTGTAGCTTAGATAGCTTGTTCACCCTTCAAGCATTAATCTCCTTAAGCCTCCTTTCTTAGCATGCCATCATAGAGTCTTCTCTTAGTTCACTTGATGAAGTAAAACCTTTTCTCCCTTAATTTCTCATACATGAGTCTCTGCTCTATTTGCTTCATGACTAGACATTCCTATAAATAGGAAATTAAGATACTTTTCCACTTTATTTTCCATCATCCATTTTAGGTTCAAATAGGTTAGGTAGGATACAATGTATCTAAGACATATCCCATCTTTCTTCTATAATCTATTTGAACTCCCCTAAAAATAGTTGACCTCAAATTCTATGCCACCAGCTCATCATCCTTATCTTCCTCCTAGCTCACGAAATTCAAGAAAACAAACTTGTCATCTCAGATTCAATAAATCTTTGATCTTTAAAATAATGCAGCAGCTTGGCATTATCTACCTTCTAATGCTTAGCACATATTGTGTTGCTAAACATCAACTGTGTAATCACTTGGCATCAACTAAATTTTATTGATGCTAAGCATCAACTAAGCTTTACTCAACAATAGCTATTCTATTTGGCATCAACTAGAATTTTCTTTTACTTGGCTCCAACTGACTTTCTACTTGGCTTGCATTGACTTTGCTCAACACCTACTATCCACTCGGTCAAGATTGGCAAACCAACTTTTTTTAACTTATTCTTCTAAAGTTTCTAAATGTAATTGGCCTTTGTAATCTTAAGTAGATTATCAATAGATCATGTCATCACTATCTTAACTGATCCTTGTATTTCATTACATAATCATAACTCAATCTTTCCTCTAAGTGCTATTGTTACTTCTTATTGATCAAATCCTCTTTATCAATCAACTAAGTGATAGTACTTGAATCTTATAAGAAATTGTCTTACCAGCAAATAGAAGGTTTGAAATCAATGAAAAAATAATGATTGAAACATATAATCTCTCTTAGTAATGATCTTTTCAATCAAATCTCAACAATCTTCCTCTCTAGCATTGATGGAAAACCAAACTGATCAACTATGTCAATCAAATGATGAACATTTTGTTCAACTAAACTGACTAGGTTAAAATAGTAAGATGATACCAAAAACTTGTATCAAAATTCCTCCCTCTATCAACAACTTCCATCTTCTAATTAGGTTACAAAACTCATTCTTATAACTCCCTCTGAGTTCCTTCTTGTACCTCCCTCTTACTAGGTAGACTAGGATTTCTTCCTCTATCTTACATTTTTCTTTAACTCCTTCATCTCTCTTGTGTTCTCCTCTAATCAACAACATCAACAATTATCTCCCTCTAAGATCAATAACATTCTCTAGCTCTTTGATAATAATCTCTTGATTTATTCCTCTGATATAGTTTTTTTGATGATAATCAGTCAAATGTTCTTTTCTCCTTTCTAATCAATAGAATATCTCCCTATCTTTATTGGATCTTGGTCAATATCTCCTTATCTATTCTAGCTCTTAATTACTAGAATATCTCCCTCTTTGACAAAAATGCCAAAGACATATCATCTTTTCATTTTAACATGCAGATATAGGCTTTTGTAGTTCCTTCAATTTCTCCATTTGTCACTTTTCTTGTGAATATTTTGAAGTTTTAGTACTTTAATTACTTCAAGAAGCTCCTAAAGAAAGATCATCTACATCAATGTGTAACATATGGATATCAGGGTATTTGATGTAGGGTAGTCCACTTGTTACTTAGATAGCCTTTGATAGGGGTATCACCCCTAATTTACCTCTTAGATACTCATGAGCATCCTTAAGTAATGGTTTTGTGAAGATATTAGCAATTTTTCCCTTTATGTTGACATAGTTTATCTTTACCTCTTTATCTTGAACTAACTCTCTTATGTAATGATACTTGATAGCAATGTGCTTTCTCTTTGTGTGCATCACTAGATTCTTTGATATATTGATAGCACTTATATTATCAAAATAAAGTATCGTTGGTTCTGTAATTTTTTCCTTCACTCTTCTGAGTAGTTGCTTGATCCATACGATGTTTATGCAATTTATAGCAGCAGAAACATATTCAGCTTTAGTAGTAGATTGTGAAGTACCACTTTGTTTCTTACTAGTCCATGTAACTACCCTTTTTCCTAAGAAAAATGCTCCTCCACTAGTGCTTTTTCTATCATCTATGTTTCCAACCAAGTCAACATTAGTGTAGGCTCTCAAGTCAAACTTTTCATTCTTCTTGTAGTATAGACCTAACTCTTCTATTCCTTTTAAGTATCTCATTATTCTCTTTATAGTCATTAAATGATTCTCCCTACAATTTGCAGAGAATCTTGCAACTATCCCTACAGATAATGCAAAATCTTTATATAAAACATCTTGACCTCTGAATATTATATCATCAATAAATATTTCAAATAAAAAGATACCTTTTCCTTTTTCTATTTTTATGTAGAAATTGTTTTTATCATAAATCCTTTCAAATCCAATGTTCACAAGATACTTATAAAGTCTCTCATACTATGCTCTAGGTGCTTGTTTCTAAAGCTTTGTGTAGTCTACATACCATGTTCTTATTGTTAATATAAACAAAACCTTCTAGTTTTTCTATGTAAACTTCTTCCTCTCATATGCCATTTAGAAATTCAAATTTAAAATCCATCTAATAAAATTTGAAACCTTTATATATAGCATAAGCAAGTAGAGTTTTTACTTGATGTTGGGAGCTCCCTTAATACCATAAACTCATAACAAAAACATAGAAACAACAAAAAATGCGAGAACAAAATATGGACTTCTTATTTGCACTAAAAATGTAGAATTACAGAATTCATAAGTACAATATGCTAACCCACATGGGCACCTTTATTACAATCATCTACAAGATCGGTTGTGAACTATCACCAAGAGCTATTCTAGACAATTTTTTAGCCTTTCTTAAATAATTAGTTTTATGCCACCTAGGAAGGTTCTAGATGCTCAAACTTAATACCTTGGGTTGATAGACCCTAACAATACACATAGATTTGGCCAAATACATCTTTGACAAATTATTTTAGAAATTTTGGTAGCCCAACTTCCAAAGGCCATAACTCACAAACTGTTGCTTTGATTGGCTATTATAACCACTTTTTAGAAATGTCAGCTCCTAATCTACAGGCTCAAAGTAGTGGTACCACCCTTCTGTTGAATTTTAAGACCTCATTTGGGCACTCTAAGCCCTCTAACAGTGAGCCTAAAGATTTTTCAATAAATTTTTCCATCAAAAATCTTAAATAACTTCTTTGATACTTATGCTTGAGTAATGAGATTTTTATGGTAGGCTTACAACTTTAAAAGGAACCATCCTGTAGAAAATGAAAACATTCTAAGCTCATATGAAAAAATTACTAAAAGTAGCAAGTTTCCATAAATAGTAACCACCTTGTCTACTAGTCCTTATTAAAATAGAAAAGATTGAAATAATAATATTTTTGGGTGATGCAAGATTTCTCATACACCCAGGATGCTCCTACATTAGACACGCGAGGTAATTTTGAGAAGTGATCCTATCACATCTCAAGTGTTCAGAGGAAAACCAAGATGTTTAACCTCCTTCTTTGCTAGCCATGATGAATCCTCAATTGGTCTCCCTTTTCATTTGACTAGATATTTCTCATAAGTTTTGTTTCTGGTACTTTTTCCAATATGATTGTCTAGTATCTCCTCAATCTCCTATGTAGCCAAACTAGTTACTAAAATGCTCTATTGTGCTTCTGCAACTTCTTCTTCATCACCTCCTTCATAATATTCTGTCAAATCTAAAATGTTAAATACTAGTGAAATATTCAATTCAGCAAGAAACTCCACCATGCTTCTCCTTGATGAGATTCTCTGTCATTGAACTTCTAGGAATGCATAACTGGCTTCCTTTGAACAACATATTATCTTGGATTATGAAATCCAACCACTTTGTCCTATCAAGTGTAATAGGTTCTATACAAGCCTTTCACACTTCACCAAAATTAGGATTATCTAGATACAATGTACTGAGTTCCTTCAACCCAACCACCTCTATCTGTATTTCTGTCTGAAAATTTTGTCTTCTACTAAGAGCATCTACAACTTTCTTAGAATTCCCACTCCTTTGTTTCAAAAAAATGTATAACTCTGCAAAAAATCAACCCACTTTAAATGTCTTTGGTTCAATTTTCCTTAACTATTCAAATATTGCAAAGCTTGATGATCATTATATAAAACAAACTCCTTAGGAAGAAGATAGTGTCTCCACTTCTTCAATGCTTGAACTATAGCATAAAATTTTTGATCATAAACATAATATTTTCTTTTTGCATCATTCAACTTCTCACCGAAATAAGCAACAAGTCTACCTTCCTGACTCACAACAGCTCCTATTGTAGTACCACTAGCATCACAGTCTACTTCAAACACCTTGTTAAAATCAAGAAGTGCTAAAATAGGTTGCTTAGTAACTTTCTATTTTAACAAATTAAAACACTTATCTACTCCTATAGTCCACTTAAACTCTTTCCTATCCCCTCTCATTGTTTTAATCAAGGGTCCACAAATATTGCTAAAGCTTCTTATGAACCTTCTACAAAATATAGCCAGTCCATGAAAGGATCTTATCTCTATCGCACTCCTTGAAGTAGGCCTTTCAAGGATAGCCTTCACTTTCTCTGGATCTATTTTTAGACCTTCTCCTAAGACTACATATCTTAGGTACAATAACTCTTTCTTTACAAAATTGTACTTCTTTAGGTTTATTAGCAACTTTTCTTCCCTCAACTTATCAAACACCTTGCAAATATGAATCAAATGCTCCTCTAACGTCTTACTAAAGATCAATATATCATTTAGATAAACAATGAAAAACTTACCTAGAAACTCCTTCAATACCTTATTCATGAGCCTGATGAAAATTCTTGGTGCATTGGTCAGCCCAAAAGGCATGACTAACTATATGTGTGAAAATGCGGCCTATGCTAACACACACACTTCAACATGGTCATTGTTTGTGGATTCATCCCAGAATGAACATTGGATTTTTCATCCAAAATTTTTTTTGCAAAATGACCAATTCCCTTCTATCTAAAGGGAATTGCTTGTTAGATATCCTCAGATTTGAGGTGTTAAGCAACCAGACCCTCTAAGAATGAAGGATTTGAAAGAAAATTAATCTATATGATCATGTAGATTAAGCTAGAATGGAGTATGCATTTAATCTAAGAACAAAAATAAAGCTATGCTAAAATGTATGCATATTAAATCTATATGAGAATTAAACTAGAAAATGAATATGAAAGTAGGGAGCTCAAATGAATGCACAATCCAACAGCAATTCGATGCAAATTATCATTCAACCTCTTCCAAAAAAGAAGAGATGAGGGTCTCTTAAATAGACTTTCTTGGAATCCATCAACAATTGAGATCGATTTCAATCAGTAGTCAGGATTAAAGGTGAAGTTCAGTCATAAAGGGAGATTCCCAATTTAAAGGGAGTTAACAGATTTAATTTGAGTAAAATAAGGAGTTAACTGATTTAATTTGAGTAGAAAAAGGAGTTAACTAATTTAACTCATTTTTTATCAATAGTGAACTAGAAATTTCCCTTTTTGAACTGAAGAGAGATTTTGTTGAGATATTTAACTTAATAAAATGAGATATGCTCTTATAATTACTTTTTCTATTTAATTAAATAATCTTTAATTAATTAGAGACACTTTTCTTATTTAATTAAATAACTTCATTTAATTAATTAGGAATGGCTTCCCATTTAATTAAATAACTTTGTTTAATTAATTAGAAGTAAGTACTCCATTTAATTAAATAATTTCATTTAATTAATTAGAAATATCTTTCCCATTTAATTAAATAATTATATTTAATTAATCAAGATAGGCGTATTTATTAAATTAAATAAATTTAATTCCATAGTACATTAGCCTTAGGATATAATTTAATTTAATTAAAGTATAAATACTTTAAATTAAATTAATTAAATCAAGTAGGTTTAATGCGACTAATATGAGTATGTACTATAGGAATTAAATAAGAAATATGATGAATGCAGATTAGGGTTTTTTGTATCTGACAATTAAGTTAAGTAGCGAATAGCAGAATGAGAATTGCCTATTAGAATAGGACTTAGAAATTATCAGAAATAGACCAGAATTGGTATAATGGCAATGAGCCAATTTTGGGGTATTACATTTTGCCCCTCTTTGAATGAATGTGCGAGCAACACGTTCAATTCAAAGATAATCAGAAAGCATGATGTGAACATGAGATTGGTTTCAAAGTTGATTACACGGAGACCAATTGATAAGCTTTTAAGGACTATCTCTAGAACAGAGCTTAATCCCAAGGAATCCAAGTAGAACACTTAGATACCTAAGATTGATAGCATTTAAAAGACTACCTCCAGAGCAAAGCGTAATCTTTAAGGATCTAGACAGAATGTCTAGATACTTGAAATTGATAGCATTTAGAAGATTATCTCCGAAACAGAGTTTAATCTTCAAGGATCCAAATAGCACACCTAGATACCTAAGATTGATAAGCATTTAGAAGATTATCTTCAGAATAGAGTTTAATCTTCAAGGATCCAGATAGAACACCTAGATACCTAAGATTGATCAAAGATAACAAGGTCCAATCATGAGTCATAGAATCATCCCCAGAACGAGGCTTGATCCTCAGGAGTTGGGGTTTAGATTGTACCAATACCTGTCCATCAAACTCTAAGAAGAGTTTTTATAAGGTTGATCAATTGATGAAAAGATAAGATAGATGGAAAAGATGCCAGATAGAAGGGAACAAGATGCCTCGAGTGATTAGATGCCCCAAGTGACAGATGGCAAAGATGCCAGATAGAAGGGAACAAGATGCCCCAAGTGATGAGATACCCCAAGTGGTAAGATGCCCCGAATGATAAGGACATAAGATGGGAACGAGATGCCCCGAATGATGAGATACCCCAAGTGATGAGGACATAAGATGGGAACAAGATGCCGCGAGCAATAAGTATTCAATGATGTAATCATCCTGCCCCCTCGGGAGCAAAATTGAAAGATGAAACACTAGAAATATGATGTGAAGTAGTATATCATGAGATATAGAAGAAATTTGAGATTCAAAAGAATGTAGAAGAGATCAGAACAATCTGAAGAATAAAGAAGAGATCAAAATGATGAGAAGAAATATAAAGAGATCTAAAGAAATATGAAGAGATCAGAATGATCTGAAGAAATATGAAGAGATCGGAATGATCTTAAGAAATATAAAGAGATTAGAATGATCTGAAGAAATATGAAGAGATCAAAATGATCAAAAGAAATTTGGAGGTTGATCTGAAGTGATTTCAAGATCCAAAAGACCAAGTTTGAGTTGAAAAGATTCCAAGAATTGCAAAGTATCAGAAAGATTTGGATTGCACAAAAAATTTTAAAATGCATTTTGAGCCACTTAAGTGTGTCAGATTTTGAATTCAATCTCGAAAAATGGGTTCACAGCAACCATAGTAGCCAAGAGGATGAATAATCAATCATTTGTGCAGTTCATGAAAGAACATGATACTTGGAAGAGATTAGAAATCCCTCATCACAGAAGGTGAAAGTAGATTTGCAATTGAATCACATGCTTATGCAAGTGAAGTATGTAATACAAGACCATGTTAAATGCAACCCTAGGTCTAGTTACCAAGCCTCGATAGTTAATCATCACTGGATATAAAATAAAGCTCGTATGTTATACAATTCCCACTAATTTTGCAATCATGAAAATATGAATATAACATACATTATTGGGTTTTTGGGATTAAATGTAAGCATTCGAGGCACAAGAAGCCAGAATGACCAGAACATTTGTCCCTTTTAATGTAGCAAGTTAACATAAGCATCAAAGCATAGACACTAGGATGGCCTGAATGTTGCTTGCATGACAGGCATACCAAACACATGGGAGATCTCTCTTATGCTAAGTACTCAGTATTCATTCTGTCCGCAATGACCCTTGCATTCATAACCTGAGATAGAAGTGCACTAGATATACTCGTAGTGACCCATACGTTCACTTAGTAGGATGAGTATCAGTATGTACTATAGCATGAAGATTTCACTCCAACAAACAAGGAGAAGAACCAACGTTATTGGAGTATTCATATAAAAGGAGTTGAGGTACACATGGCCATCCAATATGAGATGGAGGCTCTTATAGTGGACACCCCTCTTATAGGAATAGATCAGCTTATTAGAACTAAACCACAAACAGAAAGCAAAGAAAAAGATCATGCCCCCAGTCATTACTTATCTAGTCAAAGATGGCATCATCAAGTTGCTAGAAGGGATATGATAAAGAAAAAAAAAGAAAACAAAGAAAATGCTCAGCATATCCAAACAAGTATATCATTTTTAAGTTCAATGTTTTGGGATTGATGTCAAGTGCTAATGTCTAGAATACATTCGAAAGAAATCTCTTCAATAGGGTGACAACAGTAGACAAACACAGTCAGAATGACTGGTGACTGAGGTCAAAGAGGAATATTCACGATGAAGAACCTAAGAAGGATTGAGCAACAGTAGACAGACACAGCCAGGATGACTGGTGACTGATGCAAGAGAGATCTTCCATAAAGGAATTTGGAGACATGACCTTAGCAACAGTAGGCAGACACAGTTGAAACAACTAGTGACTATTGTAAAAGAGATCCTATGAGAAGGGTCTCGAAATGAGTGACAATAACAATAGTAGGCAGACATAGTGAGGACCATTGGTAACTGTCGTGAAGGAGATTCTATGAGGAGAATCTCAAAAAGAGTGACACTAGCAATAGTAGGTAGATGCAGCAAGGACCACTAGTGACTATCGCGAAGGAGATTCTATGAGGAGAATCTCAAAAAGAGTGACACTAGTGATAGTAGGCAGATGTAGTGAGGATCACTGGTGATTGTCGTGAAGGAGATTCTATAAGGAAAATCTAAAAAGAGAGACACTAAAAGGAAAGCAAAAGCAAGAAAGTGACTATACAGAAAGCCAAAAGATGTGCTGCAAGATGGAGCGTTGGGAATAAGAGGCACCTATTTACCAGGTTTTCACCTTCTTGGCAGGATTTCCTTTTTGTTTTGCTACCATGATGCCTATTTCTAGGTTTTCATCAATGACACTATTTTTGTTTTTCAAATTTTTTTTATTTTTGTCTTTTTGATTTTTTTGATTTTTTGAGATTTTCAAATTTTTTTTTTTGGTGTTATGAAGGCACCTATTGCTAGGTTTTCACCAGGGTAACAATTTTTCAAGACTTTTTGCAATTTTTAGATTTTTTCAGAGATTACTAGCTCTCAAGAAGGATTACCTTGATTTTGTTCTAGTGTCTAGCAAGGTGCAAGACAATACGTAGGATGAGATGTAGTAACAAGCTGGTGGATAGGCAAGGAGTATGAAGCAGTGAATGTTACCCTCAAGGAAAGCCTTCGCAAGATTACCCAAGCTAGGGAAAAGGATATAACAATATAAGTTTATGGTCTAATGAAGGGTATTGTGTAAGTAATCCATGAAAATGACCATGTCAAGAGATTGCTAAGAACTGAGTTTTCTTCTTTCTTTCGTTGATCAAGACCAAAGGGTTAACTGAATAGGATAACAAAGTTTGTTATGGAGGTTATGAGTGAATGACTTCAGGAATGAGGACATTTGAAGGATAAGCAAGATCATGATAGGATGTCATGGATGGAAGAATTACGTGTGACACCTATTTGCCAGGTTTTCATCATGGTACTTATCCAAGGTGCCACAAGAAGTGGTTTTCACCATAGGAAAATTTTATTTTTCTTTACTTTTGCTACCAAGGCACTTGTTTCTAGGTTTTCACCAAGGCACATATTTTTTTCTTTTTTCTTTTTTTCTTTTTTTTTTGAATTTTTTGGATTTTTAGAGTTTTTGGAAAGAATTCAAGCCTTTCTCAAATGAGATAGCACTCCTATAAGAAAGATAAGTTATGATAATCCAAGGCCATAGCAAGGTACGCTCAAAGATGTTGATAAGGTATATTGAGGACAAGGTTTAGGCTATGGATAAGATAAATGGTATGGAAAGGTAAAAGGTGGAGAATAGAAGGTGGAGTGGATAGGGTAATGAAAATAATGTGCAAGGGGAGAAGAAAAAGTGGGCAAGATCAACATTGACACACACCTTGAAGGCTGATGGAATAATGGAGGAAATATGGATGAAATAGTATGAGGTTTAGATGTATGAGGTGGTGGAATAATTTTGGAGGAAGGTGGAGTAGAAGGTTTTGAAACCTTTTTAGGAAGATGTTGGGAAGAAGATGGAGTGAGAGCCTTTGGAAGCTTGAATTTCAACTTTGATTTGTTTTCAATATTCAAGTCCTTCAAAAGAGACTTAGGAATCCATATAGCTTTTTATTTTTCATTAGATGCTTTGGAACTCATTTCTTCAATAATAGATTTAAGAACCCATACTTTCTTTCATTGAGCTCTTTGAATAGTGGACCTTTGTGGTCTCTTTTGCATATTTTCCTTCTTGACATTCACATGTCAATTAGAGGAGACATAGTGAACTTTTGAGGATGGATTCATGCACTCGTGTTTGAGTTGAGCATCAAAATTGCTTCCAAAGGACTTGGGATTTGTGGATGAACGAGGCTAATATGACTGGTTTAGATGGAAAGGTGAATGTGAAGAGTTCAAGTATGTGCATCTTTTTTGATCTTGGGGTAGGGTAGGAGGAATGTGTAATGAGCTAATAGTGGCAGTAGGAGATAGAGGAACATAAGATCCCAATATGGATGGAAGACTTGAAGGTTTTAGCTTAGATGGATAAGGACCAAGTATAGATTTAGAAGATGTGAATGGACCATGAGTATGGATATCAACATCTTTAGAGTGAGCAATATGACCAAAGTCATCAATAGATTTATGAGTAACTGTTATAGGAGCAATACCTTTGACAAGAGTATTTAAATCTTGAGCATAGTTTGGAAGTGAATGTAGCGTGGTAGAATAAGAGAGCGAGGGAACACTTTTCTCTTCAAAAGGAATTTTAGGTAACATAGGAAAAGTATCCTTCTCTTGTTCTTTTATAGTCTCCTTAAGGATGGTGGAAGGAATATCTTGATCTTGCTTAGTACAGGTGCATGACATGGGAGATGGAGGACTATGTGGCTCTTGAGATGGAGGCACGAGATCCTAGAAGACTTGAAAGGGGATGAAGGAATCTTGGTCTTGATCAACACTTATTTCTTCATTATTTAAGTGGTCCTCTTGACATGAAACCAAATCCAAGGATGAGGGAGTATTTGAATCTGTATTCGGATATATTTCTAGAGTCTCCATAATAGGCTCTTGAAGGGACAATGGAGGAATAGTTGGATTGGGGATAATAGGAGGAGCAACACATGGAGGTTTTGGATCTTTTCTTTGTGTAGTATGGGAGAGGTTTGCAGCTAAGTCAAGATTAGCTTGAGTTTCCTTTAAAGGTAGTCCTTGAGGGTACACATAGTCAACTGGCGGAGTAGTGAATTCTTTATTTGGTGAGTATGTGTTGGAAAGATTGGACACTTTAGAAGGTGGATGCATGTTGGAAGAAGTAGAAGTTGCATTTGAACCATTACTAGACATTGTTTCATGATGTTGATCCTTCATGAGAGTAGAATCTTTAGTAGTTGAGAGCTTAGATTTTTGAATTATACCATTGTCAAAGAGATCTTGGATCTTGTTTTTCAGCTCCTTACAATGGGAAGTTTTATGTAAATTATGTCTATGATAGACACAATAGTTACTCATAAAGGAAACTCCCTCCAAAGTGAGCTTAGGTAAAGTAATGAGTGTTTCTTCAAGAAGTTCTTCCAAGGGTAATTCATAAGATTTTCCCAAAGGTGTGAAATCATGCTTTGGTTTAGGTTCCCAAGGTATTTCTTCAAAGATATTTCTAGATTTCTTGGGTGATTGTGAAGTGTTCTCAGATATCTTGGATTCAAGATCACAAGGATGTGATTTTTGGTTGTCATAGGAGGAAGGGAAATTTTCTCTCAAGGAGAATTTGTTCGATGATGTGTTTTCCTCTTCTTTTAGTCTTTGAATTTGAGCATTCATTGATTGGATTTGTTGCTTCATGTTTGCAATAAGTAGCTTTTCTTCCTCACTAGGAATATTGGATTTAGCACATTTTTTGTTAGTCATTTTGATGTACTATGTTTCAAGTAGTGACAGCCAAGTTTTAGAACATAATTCAAGTTGCCACAGTCATAGACAATGACATAAAGCAAAAGCTTAGACAAGGACCACACTAGAACTTAGTCTTAGAAAAAAAAGATAAGAGTGCAGTATACTAAGGTATGAATAGTTTGATTTAAAGGCTAGAACAGCCAAAGATTGTGACTATCATGACATAGAGTACAACAAGCACTAAAGGACAAGAGCAAGATAACTGAGAGACAAGACTAGTTAAAGTATGGATTGCAAGTCATTAGCTAAGTAGGACATCACTGTTTGGGAGTTTTTGTAGAAAGAGAGCGATGAATAGACACAAAACAAGATAGTGTGCAGGATGCAGATAGCTAAAATAGACCCAAATTGGTAATGTTGACACAAAGTCTCCTGCGAGAAACTTTTACAAGCCGCGTGAAGAAGTTTTACAGATTGTGCGAAGAAGTTTTTTGGCTCGTGTGAACGCCAGTGATAGTAGTTTAATTTCATGCAAAAAGGTTCACAAGATCGTGTGAAGATTTACAAAAGCAATTTAATTTTGCACGAGGGAAAATGGTTTCGCGTGAGTGTCAGATGTTTTTGCGCAAGACCCAAATGATTTCATGCAAAAGGGAAGAACAGTTTCATAATAGCGACTGATTTTGAAAAAAAAATTGATCGTTCCAATAACCAGGCAGATAAACAGGCACGTAGAATAGAAAGCAAGTGATTTCATGCATGTCTGAAAATAATGGGCAAGGGCAAAAGCAACCTTGCGCATGAACAATCAAGTGACTGAGTTTTTGCTAATCCCTAAGAGAGCTATTTGTGTATGTTTTCAAAGAGTTTTGCAATCATTGCACACATTCCTACAAAATGAAAAAGTTTGGATTCTCTAAGGTTTTTAGTAATGGTTTGACTCTGCAACTTTTATGACTCGCAGGGGTGACCTCCAATCCCGTGCACTGAGGTTTTGACATAGTCTGAGAACTTAATCTTCAAGAGCTGCTAGGGAGATCTGACAACCCACAATGAACCACACCCATGGAGATTTCTTCCACAAGGACATTTATATAGCAATTGTCACTACCATGATGAAAATGGCTATTACCACTCAAGGTTCTATCATCATAGTTTTCCCTGTAGAGGGATTGTCTACTACGGTTAACCCTCTCTAAAGCTGACTGACTCACAATAGTGTACCATAAGGGTGCTTAGCTTCTAGATTCAAGGTTTTGACACCTTTTCACCTTTGGCCCAATCAAAGTAGGTAGATTAATCTGACACGCTAAACTAAGATTATCTCTTAAAGATCTATGATATCATCTCCCAATGATCTATCAACCTCTCCGGAGAAAGGATGCCTTAATCAACAAGTTGAAGATTCATCTATCTATGAGATGCTCAAAGTATCCTCCCCACCTACAAGGATTCCATCTTAGAGAGGAGTTTCACTAGGACCCCACTCCCTCAAGATCCACGAATAGTGTTCATGGGGGCTTAACTACTATGTGTGTGCAGATGTTAATTCTTGAAAACAAATCTATCCAAAAGCAATCAAAAAGCACCAGGTGGTACACTTAACGCTTTAACTAATGTGAGGTGAGTCCAAAGATGTGGAACATTTAACCCCTCACACAAGCTAACACGATTCCACAACTTAGAAACTAGTGAGTTCTAGAAAGCACAAAAGGGTTGCCTTGTGGAGCCTTTAATGCTTCTATCCTGTAGACCCCTCCCCTTTAACATGGTGCTGATCTTGCAACCATAGGGTGGAACGAGGGGTCGGCGGATTACTGAGTCTAATAACCCAAGATAGCTAATTAGATCTATCACTAATATCTAAGCCTGCTAAATGAAACTAATAGAGATCACAACCTAGTATCAAATTATGCATGTGTTGTAAAATGAGAACATGAAAGGAAATACACACAAGCTTGACACAAGAGATGTTCATTTTAGCTCCAAATGAACTATTATCAGTCAAAGAGAATTACCTGGTAATCCTCGCAACACACTTAGTAGATGTTTTACCTACTTTTAGCAACTTTATCATGCTTTTCCAATTGTCCCACAAACCTCTGTTATGCTATTCCAAAAAATTAGAAAACACAGAAAAACTAGAAACCATGAGCAGTTAGCAGAAAAACCAGAAAACACAAAAATCAATGCAAAAAATAGGCTCTGTCAGTAGAATCTTGTGCAAAATTTTTGACAGAGCCACATGAAGAAGTTTCACGATCTGCGCGAAATTATATCACGGCCCGTGCAAAGAAATAGGTTTCGCACAAAGTTTCACACGCACAAGAACTTTCTCGCACGATGCGAAAAGAATCTTCGCACAAAGATTTTGGATCCTAGCGCAAAAATGAGTAGTCTCACGCAAAGATTCCTGAACTTGTATAGAACAGTACAGATAGAGAAAAAAAAATTATTTTTAAAAATACAGAAAGAGGCCAGAAAAATTGATTTTCCTAGCCCCATGGTGGGCGCCAAAAATGTATGCATGAAAATGCGGCCTATGCTAACACACACTTCAACACGGTCATTGTTTGTGGATTCATCCTAGAATGAACATTGGATTTTTCATCCGAAATTTGCCCTGGAAAGTGACCTGTTGCCTTCTATCTAAAGGGAATTGCTTGTTAGATATCCTCAAATTTGAGGTGTTAAGCAACCAGACCCTCTAAGAACGAAGGATTTGAAAGAAAATTAATCTATATGATTATGCAGATTAAGCTAGAATGGAGTATGCATTTAATCTAAGAACAAAAAGAAAACTATGCTAAAATGTATGCATATTAAATGTATATGAGAATTTAACTAGAAAATGAATATGAAAGTAGGGAGCTCAAATGAATGCACAATCCAGCAGCAATTCGATGCAAATTATCATTCAACCTCTTCTGAAAATGAAGAGATGAGGGTCTCTTAAATAGACTTTCTTGGAATCCATCAACGGTCAGGACTAAAGGTGAAGTTCAGTCATAAAGGGAGATTCCCAAATTAAAGGGAGTTAATAGATTTAATTTGAGTAAAATAAGGAGTTAACTGATTTAATTTGAGTAGAAAAATGAGTTAACTGATTTAACTCATTTTTTATCAATAGTGAACTAGAAATTTCCATTTTTGAACTGAAGAGAGATTTTGTTGAGATATTTAATTTAATAAAATGAAATATGCTCTCATAATTACTTTTTCTATTTAATTAAATAATCTTTAATTAATTAGAGACACTTTTCTTATTTAATTAAATAACTTCATTTAATTAATTAGGAATGGCTTCCCATTTAATTAAATAACTTTGTTTAATTAGTTAGAAGTGAGTACTCCATTTAATTAAATAATTACACTTAATTAATCAAGATAGGTGTATTTATTAAATTAAATAAATTTAATTCCATAGTACATTAGCCTTAGGATATAATTTAATTTAATTAAACTATAAATACTTTAAATTAAATTAATTAAATTAGTAGGTTTAATGTGACTAATATGAGTACGTACTATAGGAATTAAATAAGAAATATGATGAATGCAGATTAGGGTTTTCTGCATCTAACAATTAAGTCAAGTAGCGAATAGCAGAATGAGAATTGCCTATTAGAATAGGACTTAGAAATTATCAAAAATAGACCAAAATTGGTATAATGGCAATGAGCCAATTTTGGGGTATTACACTAACCACTCATATAGTCCTTCCCTTGTCTTGAAAGCAATCTTCTACTCATCACCTTCTTTGATATGAATCTGATTGTACCTACTCTTCGGATCTATTTTTGTGAAATACTTAGCTCCACTCAAATAGTCCATATTATCATCTATCCTTGGCAATGGAAATCTATATTTTATTATGATCTTATTGATAGCACAAGAATCTGTGCACATCCTCCATTCTTCATTCTTCTTTGGTACTAATATTGCTGGTACATCACATGGACTTAGACTCTCTCAAATCAACCCCTTCTACAACAACTCATGAACTTGCATGTTCAACTCTTTACTTTCTATTGGTTTTATTCTATGCACTACCTTGTTTGGAAAACTGGCTCCTAGAACCAAATCTATTTGGTGACTGATCTTCCTCACTGGGGGCAATCCTTTAGGTAAATTATTTGATACTATATTAGAAAAATCTCTCAACATATATGCAACTTCTACAGGTACCTCCTCTACTTCTTCTTTACTATCTTTAGGAATTATAGAAAAACACATATGCTCATGCTTCATACCTTTAAGAAACTCTTTTCCATAAACAAAACATATCCTAGCACTACAACATACCTTTTCTTCTTTATCCTTCAATGGCTTCAACTTATGTTTCACTCCATTCTTAGTTAGAGTGTAGGTATTTGCTTGCCCATCATGTACGACATGCCTATCAAATTGCCATGGCCTACCCAAATACATATGACACATGTCCATAGGTATGATATCACATAGTACCTCATCCTAGTAGCTTCCAATCTTGAACTTCATTGAACACTGCTCATTGACCATGACCTTATGGTCATCTTGCACCCAAGAAATATGGTATGGACACGGGTGATTCTTCCTTTTCAACTTCAACTTGGTGACCATTTTTTCTAACACTAGATTTTCAGTACTTCCATCATCAATGATAACATCACAACATTTATCTTCACATCTGTACCTTGCATGAAACAAGCTCCTTCTTTGTTCAGGTTCATTCTCACCACTCAGCTAGACTCTTTGGTTAACTAGGACTTCTCCTCTTTTAGCATCTTCATCAACATGTTCAACTCTCATCTAACCTTCTATTATTTGATTTTTCCTTCCTTGGTGCTAGGTACATTCAAATTCTCTATGCCCTTCTTCTCCATAGTATAAATATTTTACATGGAAACCTTCTCTTCTAGATCCTTTTCCTCTACCTCTTCCTCTCTAATCACTATTGTTCTAATCATGGAAATAATTGAAATTGTTTTCCCTCTAGTTTTTACTACTACTTCCATCCTCATCCTTGTTCTTTTGATCATCATTATGACCACCATAAGATTGTCCACTAGATCTTCCACCATGACCTCTTCCATTGTTCTTATTGGCAAACTTCTTGCTTAGTTTCTCCTCAAACCTTAGGTAAAATTGGTATGCCTCCTTAATGTTGCTCATTTTAACCAAACTTAGTTCATCTTGAATGTTGGGCCTTAACCCATTAAGATAATGGGAAACTTTCTCCCTATTAGATTTTGCATGGTCAGTTCTAATGAGAACTCCATAGAACTTTTTGGTATATTCTTCAATAGATTTTCCCATTTTCTTCAACCCTTGTATCTTCTTCAATAGATCAAGCTCATAATCCATAGGATTGAATTGTCACTTCAATTTATCTTTCATCTAATCCCATTTGGTGATTCTGTCCTTTCCCTTTCTATTTCACTCCAACTAAACCTTCTACTACCAAATCTTTGCATGTCCCTTTGATTTTACCATCGTAAACTTGACTCTATTAGGATCATCAATATCTTCATACTCAAAGTACTCCTCTAGTTCATTGATCTAACCAATTAGCCCCTTTGGGTTAAGATTCCCTGAAAATGTAGGAACCTTAAACTTACGTCTTTTTCCAATCTTGGAGATGGCACTAAAAATCCTTTCTTCCTCTAGATTTAAATGCCTCTACTTTGGCATTTTCTTCTACTTCATCCTCATCCTTGCTTTCATCTCTTATGGGAGGATTCATTCTTCTATGCATTTTTTCTTCCAATGCTTGTACTTTTCTTTGGAGGGCTTAAAAACCCTTAGGTGTAACGCCTATAGCTCGTCTACCATGCTCTCTTTGTGGAGGCATTTTTGCACTTTCATTGAAACCCTAGTACAAACTATCTCACAATTAGTGATCTATCTACAGGTTAGCCCAAACCATGGTCTTGGTATGAATTGCCTCATATTCGGTGATCTATCTACACACTCAAGAACTCTAGCTTTGATACTATTTGATGTTGGGAGCTCCCCTTAATACCATAAACTCATAACATAAACATAGAAACAACAAAAAATTTGATAAGCAAATATGGACTTCTTATTTGCATCACAAATGTGGGATTATATAATTCATAAGTGCAATATGCTAACCCAAATGGGCACCTTCATTACAATCATCTACAAGATAGGTTGGGAACTATCACCTAGAGTTGTCCTGGACAATTTTTGGACCTTTCTTAAATAGGCAGTTTTATGATGCCCAGAAAGGTTCTAAATGCTCAAACTTAATACCTAGGGCCAACAGACCCTAACAATACACATAGAGTTGGCTAAATACATCTTTGACAAATTATTTTAGAAATTTTAGTAGCTTGACTTCTGAAGGCTATAACTCATGAATCGTTGCTCTGATTGGCTATTATAACCACTTTTTGAAAATGCTAGTTGGTGATCTACAAGCTCATAATAACACTAGCTCCCTTTTGTCAAGTTTTTGGACCTTATCTAGGAACTCTAAAGCCTCCAATGGTCAGCCTGAAGATTTTTCAGCAAATCTTTCCAATAAAAATCTGCAATAACTTCTCTAATACTTATGCTTGAGCAATGAGATTTTAATGGTAGGCTTACAAATTTAAAAGGAATCTTCATGTAGAAAATGAGAACATTCTAAGTTCATATGACAAACTTACTAAAATAGCAAGTTCTCATAAATAGTGACCACCCCATCTAATCTTCCTTATTAAAATAGAAAAGACTAAAATACAAATATTTTTGGGTGATGCAAGATTGCTCTTACACCCAAGATGCTCCTACATCATTACTCCTTCCAATCTAGCAATAGGGGCAAATGTCTCTCCATAGTCAATTCCTTCTTCTTGTGCATATCTTTTGCAAACTATTTTTTCTTTGTTCCTTGTGACTTCACCATTTTCATCTAGCTTATCTCTAAATACCCACTTGGTACCAATCACATTTTTGTCTTCTAGTCTAGAAACTAGACTCAATGTTTTGTTCTTCTCAAAATTTTCAATCTCTTCTTCCATGGCTTTGTACCAATCAAAATTTTATAATGTATCTTTTACTGATTTGGGCTTCTTCATGCTCGGCAAGCATGATTCACTTCTCTATCTATTTCTTCTCATTGGTCTTACATCTTTATCTCCAATGATTTTAGTAGTAGGATGATGTCTTTTAACATATTTGGACAATCTTGGCTTAGGTCTTGTTTCTTCATTTTATCTTTCAGCTTTAGAATCACTATGTACATTTTTGTTAGGTATCTCAACATCTCTTTTATGTACACTAACTTCAAAATCAAAATGTACATCTTCTTCATTCTACAACTTGATATATAAATGCAACTTGGTTCCTAAATGTATCTCAACACTCATAGGATGTGACTCAACAGTCACTGTAACTTGTTGATTTGTAACTTGATTTGCAACATCTTCTTCAGAAGGCATTCTTTTATAAAAGTATACAAATGATTTGTATTCTTCTAACCTTCTCATAGGTTCATCCTTATGTACGTCTATATATTCATTAAAATTCACATTTTCACTTTCCACAATTTTGTTAGTGTTAGTATTCAAACACTTATAAGATTTACTTCTTGTGGAGTATCCAAGGAATATACCTTCTTCACTTTTTACATCAATTTTACCATTCCTAACATCTTTAAGAATGTAATATTTGCTTCCAAATACCTTAAATATTTTACAATGGGTGAGTATCCATACCATTGTTCAAAAGGTGTTAAATGAATACCTTTCTTGAGTTGCACATGATTCAAAGTATAGATAGTTGTGCTTATAGCTTCTCTCTAGTATTTTAGTGCAATATTCTTCTCCATCATTAGTGTTCTTGAACATTCCATTATAGACCTATTTCTTCTTTTAGTAATCCCATTTTGTGGAGGGGTTGTGGGAGTAGATGTTGTCTTTTGATTCCTTTGTCATAATAGAACATCTCAAACTCACTTGATGTGAATTCTCCTCTATTAGATCTCAAACATTTTAGACTTTTACCTATTTCCTTTTCAACTCTTGCTAAGTACCATTTAAACATTTGAAAAGCATCAAATTTTTATTTCAGAAACATGATTGTCATCATTCTAGAATAATCATCAACAAATAACATTATGTACTTATCTCCCTTGTAGCATTGCACTTCAATTGGTCCACACAAGTCAATATGAACAATCTCTAGAATTTCTTTAGAGGTATAATTTTCAATCTTAAAATTTGACTTTGTCATTTTTCCTAGCTAGCATTGTTTGCACACTACATTATCGAGCTTCATCAACTTAGGCAATCCACTAACTTTCTTGATTTTACTAATACTGACCAAGTTATCAAAATCAATATGACATAACCTTTTGTAACATAGCCATACAACATCAAATTTTACAACAAGACAAGTAGCATCCTCTATATCAAGATAGAATAGATTACTTCTAGTTTGATCACCTTTTCCAATTAGTTTCCCATTTGTGTCATATATCTTAGCAATCTTGTTTCTAAATTCAAACTTGCATCCTAAATTGTTCAATTGTGACACACTCAAAAAATTGTAGTTTAGTCCTTCAACATAGTAGGAATTTTCACATGATATCTTAATTGTAGGTTTGATAGAACCTCTTCCTTTCATCAAACATAGTGCATCATTACCAAATCTTACATTGTTTCCATCGTAATAGTTTAAGGTAATGAACTTACTTTTTTCTCTAGTCATATGATGTGAACAATTACTGTCAATGATCCGTCTATCATTTTTATTTACACAAGTCACAAGTTTAGTTGCTTCATCTTCATTAGATTTGTCCTTCATTGAAACATACACTGCCTCATCATCATATTCATCAGAATCATCCCTTGTTTCCTCTTTGGCAATGTAACATGATTTCTTGCCTTTGTCTTTGTAATCTTTGTTGTCACCTTTTCCTCTATTTTTATACTTGTCACCACCTTTTTAGTTCTTCTTCTCTTGACATCTAGCAGCAATATGACCAATCTCATTGCAATTGAAACAAATGATAGGTAACTTAGCTTTAAACTTGCCTTTAACTCTATGAAATCTTCTTGCTAGTAGTGCTTCTAGTTGTTCAACATCTTCTTCATCTATATCACTATCACTAGACACATATTTTATCTTTCTCTTCTTCTACTTCTCCTCATCATAATCCTTCAATAACAACTTACCTTTGAAAGTAGATTCAAGACTCTTAGGTTTGTAATTGTCATAGTTAGATAGCTCAAAAGCAATAAGTCTACTTACCAGACCTTCAAGGGTTGGATTATTTCCTAAAATAGATCTCAATTCTTGAATTGCAAAAACTCTAATAGCATAAATAGGCAGTAGCGTTCTCAAGACTTTTCTTAGCACAATATCATCATCTATTTGACCAGTAGCTTCTTTTATTGCATTGACAACTTCTTTTATCCTAGCAACATATTGAGAAATATTCTCACATGCTTCTATTCTCATATCATCAAAATTCCCTTTGAGAATCTCAGATTTGGTTCTTTGAACATTTTTCTCTCCTCCATAGATATTGTGTAGAGCATCCCATATTTTATTTGCAATGTCACAGGCTTTGATATTATCAAATTTGGCATAGCTTAGGGTAGAGGCAATCTACAACATCGCTTGATTGTGTTCTTTCTTCTTCATGTCTTTAGCAGTTAGAATTCCAATTAGATCAACATGCTCTACTAAGATGGTAGATTGTACATGATCTCTGAGTCCGCCAATGGTGGCTTCATCAAACTTTGGCATGTAGGAAAGTTATATCTATTAAGCTTGGGTACATCTCTTTTTGACATTTTGATCTTTGTGCTTTTAGTACCTTCAAACAAGTCATCTTAAACAAATGACACTGATACCAATTGTTGGAATTCTTTAGAATAAATGAGAGTGGGGTTGAATTAGTTATTCAAGGTTCAAATGTACAAAGAAAACTTTTCACATCTTAGTGAACCCATAAAACATTCATATCCATGCATGCATCCATAATATTATGCAATTTCTAAAACTTGTGGGTTACTATAAAATTAACTTGGAGAAATGTAAAACATGAAACATAATTCATCAACACACTTGACACAATGATTTACATGGAAACCTAATTTGGAAAAAAACACTAGTAACATGCTACTTCCTTTCCACTCTTCTAAAGTGATGCCCTATTAAAGGTTACAATACACACTATTGAACGTGACCCTGTTAAAGGATTTCAATCACCCTATTAGGAGTGAACCTTGTTAGAGGACTTTAGGCCATTCACTTGGAATGCCACCTAGTTAAAGGATTTATAAATAACTGTTAGGTTGACCTTAATACAAAGGATTTACCCTAGACAAATACAATTGTTAGAGAGTAAAAGTAGAGCTTTGATCTGATACAACTTACAACTTTTCTTGAATATTCCAGATCTCTATTCAGTCCTCAATTTTGCTTGGCCTTTATTCTTTGTAGCTTAGATAGCTTGTTCACCCTTCAAGAATTAATCTTCTTAAGCCCTCTTGCATAGCACATCATTATGGATTCTTCTCTTAGGTCACTTGACGAAGCAAAACCTTTTCTCCCTTAGGTTCTCGTACGTGACTCTTTGCTTGTTTGCTTCATGACCAAACATTCATATAAATAGAAAATTAAGATACTTTGCCACTTTATTTTCCATCGCCCATTTTAGGGTTCAGATAGATTAGGTAGAATACAATGTATCTACCCCATATCCCATCTTTTGTGTAGAAACTTCTTCTATAATCTATTTGAATTTTCCTAAAAGTGGTTTACCTCAAATTATGTGCCACTGGCTCATCACTAGGCATCAACTAAAGTTTATTGATGCTTGTCATTAACTAAAGTTTATTGATGCTCAACATCAACTAAACTTTACTTGGCATCAACTATTATGCTAGGCATCCACTAGAATTTTCTTTCACTTGGCTCCAAAAAAAAATTTTCTCAGCTTGCACTAACTTTTCTTGGCACCTACTATCCACTCAGTCAAGCTTGGCAAACAAACTTTGTTTAACTTGTTCTTCTAAATTTTCTAAGTGTAACTATCCTTTGTAACCTTAAGTAGATTATCAATACATCATTTCATCATTGTCTTAACTGATCCTTTTACTTCATTACATAATCATAACTATTCTGATGCAAATCCACTAGAATTTACTTTCACTCAGCTACAACTAACTTTCTACTCGGCTTGCACTGACTTTGCTTGGCACCTACTATCCACTCTGTCAAGCTTGGTAGAAAAACTTTGTTTAACTTGTTCTTCTAAAGTTTTTAAGTGTAACTAGCCTTTGTAACCTTAAGTAGATTATTAATATATCATTTCATTGTTGTCTTAACTGATCCTTTTACTTTGTTACATAATCATAGCTTAATCTTTCCTCTGGGTGCTATTATTACATCTTATTGATCAAATTCTCTTCATCAATCAACTAAGTGATAGTACTTGAATCTTATAAGTAGTTGTCTTACTAGAAAATAGTAGGTTTAACATCAATGACAAAATAATTATTGAAATGCATAGTCTTCTTCAACAATCTCCTTTCAGTAATCTCTCTCAGCAATGATATTTTCAATCAGATCTCAACATCTTGATGTCATTGTATTGGATACTTTTCTATTGTAATACCACCTGTTGTATTTTATATTCATGTTGAAAATGAATATGAAAGGAATGAATTAAATATTGTAACTCCAATATTGAGAAATATGAATACAATTATTGTTTGAAATATGCAAGTTAATTTAATCAAATATTGTTGGATTGAAAATCATATCTTACTTGAAAGTTTATTGCTTTGCAAAATGTTCAGGTTGAATACTCTCTATTTCATCCATGAAACCTTGGATTTAAATTCCTTGTATTAAAAATTTTATATAATTGTCAATGTATGGATTATTTGATTTATAAATGAAATATTTCACCCTTAGGATCATGAGTTATAACCAATGCTCTATTGTGATATATTCTTTCTACTTGCACCTTAAAACCTTAGTTAGTATAAATTTTGATGAAACAATGAATTATACCCTATTATGGAATGTATGAAAAATATCTAAAATCACTCTGCACTTGGATATAAAATTTATATCAATATTGTATTAACAAACCCACTCAATAAAATGAACAAATTATAATACACTATGCCACTATAAAACTCCTAGGAAAAAAACATCTTGTAAAAAGAAAGAGCAAATAAATAAAAAACTTCCACCCATATGATCCCTAGAGGAATTGGAAAATATATGGGAGATAATAAAATCATCCCCATACAAAATCCCAACTTTAGACAATAAATTTAATATAGGGAAATAGTGTCACTTGGCATATACCCCCTTAAAGTAAAAAATTTCAAACTCATGCCTTTATGGCAATTTGGGAGCATGTTTCATTTTTTAATTTAATATGGAAAGAAAAAAAAATGATTAGGGAGAGGTGGGTCAAGTGTGACTCACCTTCCACTTTCCATTCTCCTTCAAAAAGAAAACTCATGCCTGTACATGGAGAAAGGGAAAAAGTCAATACACAAAGTAGTGTCAAAAAAATTAAAACCATGCAAACTAATTGAAATTACTTTTTTTCATACTCCATCCACTTTCTTTTGCATTTAACCCTCTCCAAATCAACTTACCAAGAAATGGAAAGGGGGTTGTAATCTTGGGCAGCACACCACAACCAACCTTGGGGAGTGTCCAAGGACCCCTTAGGAAGAGTTTAGACAAATGGACATGTGGCTAGGAGGTAGGAAGTAGGTAGAGTTGTAGTGTAATTGGAATTTTTTTAGTAGTTGATAATGTTGATTAGTAGTTAATAAAGGAGTTTAGGAAATTAGTAATAATGATTTAATATTTTAATTGGTTCATGGGCTAAAAAGAGTGAGTTGACTAATGAATAAGTAGATTAACGAGCTAGTAAGTAAGGAGGATTAGGAGATGGTTAAAATTAGTAATAATTGTTAGTAATTTATTAATGTGAATTAGAATTTAGTAAATTGAATTAAATTTGGTGTGTATCTCTAGTATATTAAGGAATTTTTAATTGATAAAGATGTAATTTAGTAGTTAGCATTAGCTATAAATAATTGGCAAATATACTTAGGTAAGAATAAATTGTCAAATTTTGTAATCTATGTATTAAATCATGATAGAAAATTATTTCCAAATCTAATATTATTCTATTTAAATGATTTACTTGATAGTGAATTTAACATATTTTAAATTTTAATGTTCTGGTTAGAGGATGTACTCGAGTTAGTAAGTGTTCTTGTTAATGTTTGAAGGTGTTATAGATTAGATTGGCTTGATGACTTGATAGTGTTATAGGATTATGATGCAAGGAAAAATGTATGTCATAATTGATTTAATAATGAATATTTAATGTGTTGATTTAGTTCTAACTGGTTAGGTTATTATTGGGATGGAGTGTTTAAGTACTGCTAGGTCAACCTATAAATGTAGATCAATACACCTTTGGGTTTAACTAGTAGAATGAATTAAGTGTAAAGGTATAACATCAACCTAACCTAGCTTATGTTCACATTAGAAAGGAAAAATGTATGTCATAATTCATTTAATAATGAATATTTAATGTTTTGATTTAGTTTTAAATGGTTAGGTTATTATTGGGATGAAGTGTTTAAGTACTGCTAGGTCAACCTATAAATGTAGATCAATACACCTTTGGGTTTAACTAGTAGAATCAATTAAGTGTAACTTGGTATAACATCAACCTAACCTAGCTTATATTCACATTAGAAGTTCTTTGACCATTATCCTACATTTCAACATGGAACTATAGTTTAACTTACTAACTTATTCAACCCAACCTAGGTGTTCCTATAGCACTGGAACCTAGGGTTTTGAACTTGAGTAGTAGGATGGAATACAAACTCTACATCCTTATGAAATATAATTAAAATTTTAATTGTTACCTAAACCTTGTGACTTGAACCCATTTTATCTTATTGTCACCCTTCCGATATAAATTCAATGTTAGTATGTGTTAAACCTAGTCATTATCACCCTTTTAAAAAAAAGTGTTGGTGTGTTTTTGCCCCATTTTTTGGGCATGAAAATATTGATTCCACATTATTACTTTGATGTTGTATAAACTTTAGAAAAAACTAGTTTAGTAAACTTGGTAACGTATTAGGTTTATTTCTTTTGGGTTCCCAAGTGGGGTGTTACATAAATTTAGCATATCAAAGAATTGATCTATGTGAGCATAGGAATATGATCTATGATATATCCATTTTAATATCTCATTGCAAAAAAAAAAAAGAACATAAACAATGATGATCATTCCAAAAATAACAAACATGAAGAATAAATAAAAAATATTTTTGGTTTATGAAAGATTGTCAAAGTACCCAGGATGCTCCTCCATCGTCAAGGGATATAAACACATAACAAAAAGGGAGCACCAAAAGATATACTAATTTTAGGACCAATATAATCATATTATAATATGCAATATTATATCAAGTATGAAATTGTGTCATTCCTCAAAGGAAATAGAACTACAACACCATGGAGTAAAAACATGTAAGAGATGCAAATGAGAGTCTTTTTGGGCCAAAAAAACAAAGATAAAAAATAACCATTTCTACCATGTCATAAGCATCAAAGAAGACTATACAAGGGTACATACACAAAAAATATCACATATACAACATAACATGTAATGACCTATAGAAGAAGAAAAGTATAGATAGAAAAATGTGTACAATATGTTTGATTACTTAATCATATTATGCCACTAGATAAACATTAATCATATAAAGGAATGTAGACAAAGTATATAATAAAGATAATAATATGAGAAAAAATGCAAAATGAAAATATAAATACCACCATGCTAGAAAAGTCCACTTCAAGCACGTCATGTGCCCCCTCCTCACATCTCAGTCTATAACATTAAAGAAAGGTGAGCAAATAGTAAGGGGGACACCATATAACATAGTAAGAACTAAAATTTGATCCAAACAAGGACTCTAGTGGGAGTAATTGTGCTAGACACTAGTGGAGAGAATGTAGAAAGCATGTTAGGTAAATCATTATATATATATATATATATATATATATATATATATATATATATATATATATATATATATATATATATTTATTCATCATCACTAACATGTGCATGTGAATCATCATCTAGACTATCTTCCCTATTGATGAAGGGGACTCCCCTCAATAGAACAAACAAATAATACAAATAGAGAAACTAAATCATTTTTCAAGAATAGAAAATGGGCTTCTTATTATCTACAAAATATTGGAATTATAGATTTCAAAAATACAATATGCAAATCCACATGGGTATCTTCCTTAAAATATTTTGAGAAAAAGCCACAAACAACTATCCAAAACTACCCTAGACAACCCTATAGACCTTCCTTATATACATAATTTCCACCACCTGAGAATGTTAGAATTATTTGAATAACTAAGAGGGGGGTGAATTAGTTATCATCAGGTCCAGATGTACCAATTCAGAATTTAACATCTTCAAACAACTTATTCAAACTCATAAATCCACTCAGCCTATATAGAAACTCATCACCAACTTAACTTATTCATACAACACTTAGCTCTTCATTTAGTAAATGCCAAATAATAGAAGAAAATAATAGTAAACCACATGCGTCATGAAAAAAAACATTCACACACTTATTACACCAATATTTCATGTGGAAACCTAATTTGGGAAAAACTACCAAGTAACATTCTACCACTTTTCACTCTTTTGAAGTGAGCTTAACTAAGAGCCAACCCTGAAAAATGTTACAAAACACACTATTAGGTGTGACACTATCAAAGGATCTAGTCACCCTATTAGGAGTGACCTAGTTAGAGGTCTTTATAATATTCCATTAGAATGTCAAATTGATTAAATGATTTACAATATGACTATTTCATCAACCTTGATCAAAGGATTTTACTACTAAAATGGTTAGAAAGTAATAGTAAGATTTGATCTAATAAAATATAACTCCCTTTACAAATTTAGATCTCCATTTTTTTCATTCTTGGTTCATTGACTAGACTTCATCATATAATCCATTACTAATCTGATTGGCAACCAGTCAAGTAATCCCTCTTCCCCAACTTCTCACTTTTTTCTCTGTAACTTTACTCTTCACAAGTTGTTCACAAATTTTCCAATCAACAACCATAAAACATCTTGTATTCCTCCTTATAAGTATCTTTGATCTTTTCTTCTTAAACACCACTAAATCATAGGGTTTGTTAGATTAATTGAATTGGTCTATCATTTTATCCTTCTTCTAATTTCTTGAAACTTAGAGAAACTTATCATGAATGAAGGCATGAACAAATGTATGCATGTGTGAATGAAGGTGTGGATGAATGAATGAAGGAATGGATTGATAAGTGCATGTATAAAGGTATGGAATCTTCTTGCTAGTAGTACTTCTAGTTGTTCAACATCTTTCTCATTTGTATCACTATCACTAGACACATATTTTATCTTTCTCTTCTTCTTCTATGTCTCCTTGTGAGGCCTTGCCTTGACACATCATAGCATAGTGGATACATTATTATTTTGATACTCATGACTCGATATGTTGGGACACTATTTGATGCACCGAACATTATTATGCTATTTTATGATGCATGATGCTTTACATTTAGATATTTGATTTCATCATTTAATGCTCTGTGAACATGCATGATAATGAAGTAAATGAATGCAGAACTAACACTTTGATTTTTGCAATTTTAATGGTTGAAAATATGAGTAGAATGAGATGAACAATTGAATTATTAGAAAAATGGATGTTTTAATTTACCTAATTTTCCTAATACGTAATTTACATATATGCATGTCATTTCTTGAGCTATTGATGTGTACAATGAGTGTGCAAGATAGTTAGTTGAGAAATCTAATGGAAAGATGGAACTGAACCCCTTGCTAATTTGTGCTATTTTATTTCTTTGCATTTTCTTTCCTTGAAGGTTATTATTGGGTCTTACTATTCTCCTATCTTTTCTTTGGTTTTTATTAAGTCTTTAAGGCCTAAAAACATTAAATTTAAGTACCCTAGGGGTAAGGGTATGGGTTGGGAGTACTTTCCACCCCCTTAACCTCTTTGGTTGACTTTTAGGGTCACTCAAAAACCCTACTTTTGGTTGATTGCGAAAATTGATTTTTCTCCTTCATGAGTTGGTGACTCAAAACTCCACCTTAGGGTTGCCTAAAGTATAGTTGAGTTAGGAGCATATTTAGATGCATTTTGGATAAGTTTTGGGGGTTGTTACCCAATCTCTAGTTTTGGAGAGAAGTTTCAAGATTGAAGGAAAGGAAGTAAAAAGCTCTT
The DNA here is from genome assembly GCA_028749045.1 of Cupressus sempervirens. NCBI lineage: Eukaryota > Viridiplantae > Streptophyta > Pinopsida > Cupressales > Cupressaceae > Cupressus > Cupressus sempervirens. Next base: position 601,925,057 of record CM053783.1, on the reverse strand, counting down.
CTCAACTTGTTATTTTACCATAAATTTTTGTGAAGGTAGGGTTCTTCACTCTTTTGATCATGTTCTTCATATTTTTCATGCCTTGATTCATGCATATGGCATTGTGTTGTTATTTGTATTGCTTGTATATGTGTTGAGATTGTTTGGAAGGGATCTTAACTTGTTCTTGGATGCCATTCTTATGCTTTGCTTTGAAATTTTTGAGGGGATTTCATGGGAATTTTTTTGGCATTACTCACCCTTGGATAGGGAAGAAGTTTCCATGTATGGGGAACGGCCTTAGTTGGACCTCAATAGTGTAGAGTCTCCTCTCATTGTGAGAAGAGGAAAAGAGGATAGAGTGTTATGGGCCCCTACTTGTCATCACATACCATGTTTGAAAATTTGAATTCTTGAAGAAGGGAAGGAATGAAAATCCTTGTTGTATTGGCCTCAAAATGGCATTTGTAGAAGAACAAAAGTTCTTGAGTTTTAGCCCCGAAAGGGCTATGTTATGGTTTTTTGATTGACGTCTTCTATTGAGAAAATCCACCTCCCCCCTAGTCAATGTTGAACCTATTGTACAAAATTGAGTTGGGGATGCATCTTTGAATTGTTCATCATATTATGTTGTTTGACCTCTAGTTTAGTTCTCATCTTTCCTATTATTCCCTTGATGCATTGAAGATATTGGAAAGGATCTCTTGTGAAAGACTTAGAAAATAATTCATTTGAATTGTAACATTATGTAAAAATGTATTTAAATTTTTATGTATTTGGCAAGGATGTCAGGTTTTATTACTAGTTCTTTCCCGATGGAGCATTGAACTAGGTTGATTAATAGAGAGAAAAGATTGAGAAAACCTCCATGCCTTGTATCTTATGTCATTTCAATTTATACATATGTGTGTGAGAAAAAAAAGAAAGATTAAATGATGATGTCTTCAAATTATGCAATCTTCAATTTTTCAAATATGATAAATGGAAAAGAAATTTGGTTATGTTGAATGTTCAATCCAATTTCATATGCTCTAAGAGAAAACCAAAAAACCTTCATTGTGGATAAACAAATTTATCACCTTCCTTATTAAACTATGTAAGTGACAAAAATCAAATTAGACACAAAAATAAATACATCTCATTGTATCCAAAAAAAAAAAGTATACTCCCAAGAGAAAAATGCTCTTTGGAGTTTGTATGGAAGGTAGATTTAATTCATTATGCAAAAAAGTATATTCTATATTGATTCTTTTTAAGAAAATGATTACTAAATTCTTAAATAAAGAAAAAAAAAATTTGGTGTCAACAAAGGCATTAATACATTTTTAAAAAAATGCATACCCTAATGTACTCCTTAATGTCTTGCTCTCAAAAATAAAACTTTTGGCAATTACTCCTTATAGCTATCCTAGCCTATCACTGGATTATGTTTTTTTTAATTACCTCCACCATTATAGGACTAGATCTGGTTGATTAATTTAGCATTTAACTCTTTGCATCATGAGGGGGCAAGGTACTTGTCTTAGGCTTCAAGTCTAGTCAATTATTAAAAAAAAAGGTTTATGTAACTACACCATCTTAAATTTATCCCCCCCCCCTCGCCCCACCTCTCACCTTGTCTTGACCTTCCAAATGGGAAACTAGGCATTGGAAATTATCCACCCACCTGCCAATGTATGTACAGTACCTTCATGGGGATCCATGTCATATAAAAATAAAAACAAAGTAAATTAAAAAACCCACCTTGTAACCCCCCATTCTTTCACCCTATGCACTACATGGGGCAACGTGAGGCCTCATGGGGGAAAGCCAAATTGGTAGCTGGGCCACTTGGAAAGTAGGAAGTGGGTAGGGAGTCTAGGTTAGTATAATTTTTTTTGTTTTGCTAGTAGTTTATTTTATTGATGGGTTTAATATTTAGATTAGTATGTATAGTTAGCAATTTTAATTAATGTTCTTTTATTTTAGTCAAATTCAATTTAGTTATGGTTAATAGTGTTATGTAAGGCAAAGTAGTTAGTAAGTAAATTGAATAAAACTTTCAAATTTGTTGAATTAGTAATTATATGAGCTAATGTTACTAAATTTAATTAGTTTAGGAATATGTATTTTTTAGCATTATCTTTGTAGGTAGTTAGCTTTAATTTAGTAGTGGTTAGTAATTGTTATGATAAATTTTACTAATGGGAACTTTAATTTAAATAATTTAAATTGATAGTGAATTCATTCATATGTTCATAAATGACTATTATTAAATGGGTTAGCATTAGTTCATTATTAAATAGTTTTAGCATTAGACATCATTTTGTTTTATTAAGTTATTATTCAATGAGTTGTGATTAGTATGTCATTGTAGTAGTCTAATTTATGTAGTAAAGTGAGACTAGTAACATGATTCTTAAGATATCAAGAGATGTTTGACATATTAGTATCCTTTGAAATGTATTTTTTTTGTAAGTGGATTATAGGTTTAAATTAATCATTATTAAAACAAGATCATATAACTAGATAAGAAAAGAGAAATGTTACTTTAGTTAATGAGTCCTTTTAATCATTTGAATGATTAGTTATATAATAATTGGACAACCAATCACTTAGTTAGTTTGATAATTTATTTTTCATCTAATAGACTTTTTGTTGATTAAAGTTACTAGGTCTTAACAAGATCGTAAAATTATGTCACCAATGTTTTAAGAAGTAATATTTTAAAAGAGAGTTAATAAAACTAATAAGGTGTTAGATCTTCTACATTAATGAAATTAGTTGTTTATATTAATTAATTAATTTAGCAATGACCATTTATCAACCTTTTCGTTATGGGGCTTTAAACTGAGTCATAGCTTTAAAAGTTTGATCACAGACCTTGCATTTGCCTTGAATGTAGTTTAATTTTTATTCGATTTCAAGCTTATCATCTTAATGAATTTAAGTATAATCATTAATTTTAAAAAAGAAAATTTTCCCTATATTTTGGGCATGACACTCCTCATCAGAATCCTTCAATAACAACTTACCTTTGAAAGAAAATTCAAGACTCTCAGGTTTGTAATTGGCATAGTTAGATAGCTCAAAAGTAGTGAGTCTACCTACCAAACCTTCAAGGGTTAGATTATTTCCTATAATACATCTCAATTCTTGAGTTGCAGAAAATCTAATACCATAAATAGGAAGTAGTGTTCTCAAGACTTTTCTTAGCATAGTATCATCATCTATTTGACTAGTAGCTCCTTTTATTGCACTAACAACTTCTTTTATCTTAGCAACATATTGAACAATATTCTCACCTTCTTCCATTCTCATATTCTCAAACTTACCTTTGAGATTCTCAAATTTGGCTCTTTGAACATTTTTGTCTCCTCCATAGAAAGTGTGTAGAGCATCCCACATCTTGTTTGCATTATCATAGCCTTTGCTATCATCAAATTTGGCATAGCTTAGGGCAGAGGCAATCTCCAACATCGCATGATTATGTTCTTTCTTCTTCTTCATGTTTTCAGTAGTCAAAAGTCTAATTAGATTAACATGTTCGACCGAGATGGTAGATTGTGCATGATCTTAAAGTCCTCCTTATAAGTAACTTTGATCTTTTTCTTCTTAAACACCACTAAATATCATAGGGTTTGATCAAATTCATTGAATCGATCTATCATTTTATCCTTCTTCTCCTTTCTTGAAACTTAAAGAAATGTATCATTTAAGCATCACCCTAGATCACTTAACAAACTTAGTTTTTACATTAAATATGCTAGCTCATCAATTCTTATTCTTTATGCATTTTGACCAATTCATAGATTCAATTATCTCAGCCTCAAATCTTGATTATTTCACAAACTATTAATTTCTTGACACTTGGTCATCACTATGTTCTTCATCTTAGTAATCATGGGGTAGCTTGATCTCTACTGATTTTTTCTTTCTTGGCTTACACTTTCTCACTTGGCCTTCACTTCACTTGATCACTTCTATAGTTTTCTTCTTCATCTCTCTTCGCCATATTATCACTCAACTAATATTGTTTGAGGATAAAAGCACAAACCTGTCTCACCCTTTTTTAAAGGAAAAGGCTAACAAAAGTATAATTTTTCACCTTCAATGACATAAAAGTGGTATTATTATTTTGAATTTGAAAATGAAGTGAACTAATGAAAAGTGTAGAAATGCATGAAGTTTAGAATTATAATTTTTAGTAATTATTCAGAATAAGAATTGATATCTTTCCCTAATTATTGTAGATAAGTTTTTTAGCTATTGAAAAATGCTAAAAATTAGAGGTTTAGTTCCCACCACAAAACTATATAGAAATAAAATTATTTTCCTTTTGTCTCATACTATGTTATCAATAATCTATATTTTCTCTTTTATAATGATTGAAATTTTAAATCACCTGAAATTGATAGTTTTCATCTCCAACCACATTTTTCAAAACAAATATATTCGAACCAGGAGAAAAATTATACATTCTAAAAGAGAAATCTCTCCTCTAGAATGTCATATAATTTTTAGATTTTTTTGATATGATTTAACATTTTTTTTCTTTCTCAAAACTAACATCTTTTTAAGTGTTAAAATACATGCTTGTAGAATTTTTTAAGTACAATATACTATATCTAATTAAAACACTATAAACTCTATATGAGAATATTCTTGACTCTAAGCTCTACAGAATGGTGTTTATATGTTATTAAAAAAATATCATAAAAAATAGTATGAGTTATTCAAATGCCACAGTCTAAAATAATTTTATTTATTTAGTAATTGGATACAAACTAGTATAAAACATGCATTTAATAGACATTTTCAGTTGGAAAAGTTTGAGACCATATATAACTTAGCTAGAATGAATTTATCTTCGATCATATATATAAAGAATTGATTTTTTATATAGAAATACTGAAATTTAGTTGTTCTGATAAGTCAACCTAAAAGGTGACACAACTTTGTACTTTTACCTTTGATCAACTATCTCTTAAATTCCTTAACTTTTTCTTCAACTTATTCTTTAACCTAGTAAACTATCACTTAATCAAGCTTAGTTTTTTACTCAACTTCTTATCTTTCATCAAATATTTCCTCCACACTTCAAGCAATATTTCTTCTTCACTTAATATGATGATCAAAAAACACATTATCTTGTCAAATACTAACTAATCAAGTGCCCATTTTAATTCCAACATACTTACTCCTCTTTAGTCAATAGCTTCACTAGTTCACCTTGTTATCCCTATTTTTATTTCCTCTTCATCAATCAATTGATATAGAACTCTATAATGTTAGAACATGTCTTAACAGTAACATTTGACATCAATGACAATATAACAGTTTTTCAAATTGTAGTTTCCAACAATCTCCCACTTATGCATTGATGGAAACACTTTTAGTTACCATTCAATGGAAAACTTTTTTCATGATTTGTCACTATCAGCTCCCTCTATTTTTTATATCAGATCTTCATTGATATCCTTATCTTCACTCTGATTCTCATCAATGCATTCTTCTATATGCTTTGTCAATATTGCTTCTTCTTTACACTTCTCCCTCTATAATACCAATAGTAGATTTTAAATTGTAATACTGATTGTAATGACTCCCTTGCTAACATATCTCCATCATGTTAACATAATATGCTTCTCCCTTACACATCTTCATATATTACACTCATATTCTATGTCTCCTTGTAGCTAGATGGTAACTGACATGCTTCTCCCTCTTTGACAACAAGGCCAAAGACATCATCCATTGTACACATAATTATCTTTAACATTGTACTAACTCATCTATGAAATATCACTCTCTCTTTCATCTTCTACTTACAACTCTATCAACTCAAACAACTATCCATCTTTTCATAGCTTTAGAAAACTCCTAAAGTTTCACTTCCTATATCAATTTCTAAGATATTTTAATCATAAAAATTGATGCAATGATGGATCTTGATAGTCCAACACTCAGGAAAATAATAATAAATAATTAATGATTTATAATAAAGTTTGGCTGGTCTATTCATGTCAATTTGAGGGCATAAGCTTGCAAAAGGTGTCTGAGCAGTATGTTATCAAGGGGTGCAGCTTGTGATATGAGCAATTATGAATGCATCTACAACACATTAAATTGAATCTATGAAAACTAGAATAAAACTATGACAGGAACTATCACTTCCTGTGACAGGAACTCAATTGAAACCTACTAAAAATATCAGAAATGAAAACATCTTTCTACCAACAATAAAAATATAATTATTTCTATTCATTGAATCAAAACTATGATAAACCATTAGTAATTATAATAAAATAGTAATCATATTGTATTAATGCAAATCAAATTACAAACTACAACAGGAACATGAAGCATACAATATCAATACAAATCAAATTACCAACTAGTTCAGAAACAATAATCAAATGAAACTTGATATTATTGAAATACAAACATACCACACTAAAATAAAACCTAGAAAACACACCAAATGTTCCAAGAAGTGGGCCCCCTCCTCAGTCCATCAGGTGATGAGATAGAAGACATTGAGCACGAGATTGATCAACACAATATACAGTCTTTTTATTTCTCAGGAGAATAGTACAAAATTAATACATATATCCCTTTGATTATGAATTATGTTGTTTATATACACAGCCTACAATACATAATAGGAATAGCTTATAATAGACAACATAACAGATATCGTACAACCTTATTTATAGGCTGAGTAGTTGCAAATATAGCTTATTTATGCCAAATGGGTTTGTTTCATTTTTGGCCCATGGCTAAAAAACTATAATATAATAGTTTGTACAATCTTGGATTATAACAAACAATAAATATAGGAATAAACCTCCCATGTGAGACTTGCAGATCTTTCTTCCTTATACCAATCATGCAAGGCATTTGTTATTTGCAACTAAAAATAAGAAGAATGTTGGTCAATTTAGGTCCTCCATGTGGATCTATCTGTGTATACCACAGATGTAATGCTTGATAGTTTCAAAAAATTGACTTTGAATAATATGAAACATTATTCGATACACCCAAATGGAATCAAAGCACAATTTTTGTTAAACTGATCTTCTAGATTAAGATTGCAGTAATAGTTATTTGATTGATGGTGAAATGCAATGACCAAATTCCACTGGAAGATTAATAGTTTACATCCAAAATGCGATAGGAAGTTTTGTTATGCATATCAACATGCTACAATATTAAAGATTAGTAAAATGTAATCAATGATGAATTTTCCATATTTTAATCCCAAAACCTTATTAAATACTACTTATATATATTCAACCATATGCAACGTAAAATGGTAAAATGGGTGGTAATGGAATGGAAATAGAATATGGAAATGAGTAGGTAAGTGCATAAAATGGATTAAAATATGGTATTAAATGGGTCGTAAATGGCTCTCATCATTCCCCCCAGCTTATCTTATTGCACGTCCTCATGCAATCATTATGATCATGAGTTTTTTAGTTTTAATTGAAAGCACTTTAGGTTTAATGGATTTTGACTTTGTCTCCACCCTGAACCATGATAACTCATAGATGAACTCAAATCCCTTTCTTTTCTTTACATGACAAGTGTTGTTATTTTTATTCTTCACTATGGATATCTCTTTTAACTTTTCATATATATATATATATATATATATTTATTTATTTATTTATTTATTTTTATTTTTAATTTTTATTTTTATTTTTTATTTTTAATTTTAATTTTTTTCCTTCTCATTTTCATTTCTTTTCATTTTTTATAGTGTCATGGTTCAAAAGGTTTCATAAAGGAGAATTTATCTCAATTTCCACAAGAGGAGTTTAAATGGGTAAAATAGGAGAGATGAGAGACAAAATGAAGGCTATTATATGATGGATGTAATGGATAGTATGATGGGTTTAGTAAGGGTGACAGACGGAAGATAATAGGGTGACATTCTTCCCCCCAACTTAAAGGTTGACCGTCCACGAGAAACAAGGAGAGGATAGGAAGGGGTGTTGCATAATGATCAACATAATTAAGTAATATAAATAAAGTTAAGAGATAAAATAAGAAAAAACAAAATCAATTGTTTTACCAACATGCATGTGCAGAGAGACCAATTTCAGAACTCAGAGCAGCAACTTGTGCCACCAAGAGTGATGAATCATCAATAAGGAACAAAGAGAGGCATCCAAAATTGCACTGCAATACCATAAAAGACCACCATCTAACTAAAATCATGGAAGATCATACCATTGGAAGGAACAAGAAAACTAGGAGAATGATGGCAATTTGGAGGGGCCACCATCATCAACTGAACTAGTGTAGATCATATAAAAAGTAGCAAATTCCCCTGAAAACACCTCAACTGAATAGGCAACTCAGACTAGCAGTGATTAGAGATATGACGATCACACTAAAGAGGAGTAGAGCTGCAAGAGTGAGCGAAAGAAGGTGCCAAAAAGGAAAGAAGCACTAAAACCAATGAGTGTTCTAGAAAAGAAGGATTAGCAGAGAAACTAGAAACACCAATGATTTCATTTTTTTTCTTTTTTTCTTTTTTTTTTCTCTCTTTTTTTTTTTTGAATAAATTTTGATAACGACAAGTGACCACTGGCAAGCTAATTTTCAATCACTCACTGCTTAATGGTGTTGTAAGAATAGTTTTCAACACTAAGAATTTATGTTGTAGTTAACATCCGCCAAAAACTGGTTTTTAGATATTAACTAGCCAACAATGCCCAAAGGTTTTCATTTTTGGATCTTTTTTTTTTTCAATTTTTTTTTTCATTTTTTTCATTTTTTTTCTTTTTTTCAGTAATTGCATAAAATGACCAAAGAAATGAAATCCTGACATGGATGATGAAAAATGATACCATCCAAAGCTTGATTTTTGTCCATGCCCTCACAAAAGGCACTGTTGAAACTTGATTGCATAATGAACTTGAAATGATCACCAAGAATAACCTCATTAGAACTGGAACCACAAACTATTGCACTTGAAACCTATGTATCTCTTCACCACTGAATCTGAAATCTGCTTGGAGAACTTGTGAACATATTAGCACACTTGGATGAAAGAACTACTCACAAGGATGATGATTCTCATATTTCTCTATGCTGACTGAATAAGAAGACATCTCTTGAAGATATGAAACCATATTCTTGTGAAGCTTGTGAAATATCCATTGTAGGAAAATGTAAAGTTGCGAGTAGCACACCTTCATTACCAAATACATGAGTATGGAGTGAAAACCAATATTAGTCACCAATGTGTCCATAGAACTCCAGAGAGACACAACTCAAGGAAGGAGTGTAGTAGCTGGCACTATATTCAAGGTATTTTCAGAAGTTTTCTTGAATATTCATGAATCTCATAGACCATGCTGCATATTTTCCTCCAAGTGATAAATCACCAAAGACAAGAAATCTCATCTCAAGGTGCTAAACACTCTTATGCTAAAATCTTCTTGTGAACTCCAATAGTAAAGCACTAGTGAAATGGATATGCACCATATAGCGAGCAAGCCCACATAATGTGAATAAAGAAACATAGTGTGTTATGCAATGCTTGTGTAGAGAAGCATCATTAACTGATATTGATTCTAAGATTATCACACCACAACAAGGGACCTATAACCATATTCTCAAAACCATGCATATCAAGCATAGTAAATGAATATCATCCATTCAATAACTCTATCATTAAGTAGGTTATTTAGTATTAAAAATGATAGATAGAGTTATGACTATGAATAGATACTTGATAGAATGGGTAAATACAAATAAACTCTTGCATTCATATAATAGCAATGTGAATTAACACTATAACACATACCTTGAATTGTGGAGATGTCACATGTGGAGATTTGCTAAAAGGACCAATGAGATAATCAATGAAACTTGACTAGAAATCATCCAAGAACCACAAGATTGGAGGGATTCCCCCAAACTTAACTTCAAGCTATAAGGTCATGAAATTATTAGGATAACCAAAGAAATCAGGTAACCCAAAGAGAGTAGCACATCTATTACAATTTTGTGAGCCTTTTTGAATGATAGATAAATAGTTCAATACTCCCAAATTAAGTCTAGGTCATAAAAGCATAGGGAATTTGAATTATCAAAGGAATCAAGAAATGGATTTAGTACTTGTTATCAATGAATGATCATTGTAAGATACAAGAACCAAGAATGAAGGATATGTGGATATGAATACCTTGATCTTTGTGTAAACAAATCATCCATAGTTTATTTTCTCATCTTAAGACAATTGAATGAATCCAAAATGATGAATAACAATCATCCACTTCTACCATTTTGGTCATTAATGCATAGAATCCCATATGATTGTGCTTAATCAATTATTGGTCCCAAATCAACAAGTATGTGAGGGATGCACATTTTAACCATAGCCCTCCAAATATTAATATGTATAAGTACAAGAGTAATAGAATATAGATCTTGGAGGATCTAGTACCGTGTTTGTGAAATATGGAATGTATATGGCTTAATACTACTTAGTGAATGATTAACATGCATATTCATGAGTCCATTAATTAAAATTGATGCAATTTGATGCATGGGCTCATTTGTCGATATGCTGAATTCACTAAGTAGAAAAGAAGAACAAATTTGATTATATTTCAATAAATAATATTGTTCTTCTAGTTTAAGTAAACCAAAATCACATCCCTTATATACATCAATATATTCCAATGTTGATTTATCAATTTCGAGCACATCATTAGATTGTGGAGGGATCCTTGAAAGCTCAATATTATATGTATCACTAGCCACCTTATTATGAAGTGGTATATGAGACAATATAGTTGTCTTTGGTGGATGTGGTGGAGTGGGTAGAATATGATGTGAATGACATAACGAATGTGGTAAGAAATGTGAAGGAGATAAAGTAGATGGTAATAAGTATGACTAGTGGAATAAAGATGGTAAGAATGGATATGGCAGTTGTTGTGAGTATGCATGATTACATTTTTGTGCATGTGAGGTGGAGAAGTACATTTTGAAGAAATATGTTGGCTTTGTAATGAATTAGAGTGATAATATATGTCACCAACATAGTGCATACCTTGATCTTCTTGGGTTGGTATTTGACATGGAGTACTAGGTATAAGGAAGAATTGCTCACTTTCATCCTTATCATGGTAAGGATCACAAAAATCTTGTACCTTGTTGACCATTTTCTTTTGATTGTTAAGGCATATGCATTGGTCTTCTTTCCTGTAGCAAAGAGAACAATAGGTGGTTAAATTTTCATCATCATAATCACATTGCTCTAAGAATTCATCAATGATTTGTTCATGTTCAAACATAGGGATAGAATTCTTCCATACCTCTAATAAGGAAAGATCAAGATAAGAAAAGATGCATTCATTAGGTAGAGAGTGTATTAAAATATCACCTTTTATTGGCATGTTTTCCCCACCAAGTTCTTCTTCTTCTTTTTAATTTGAAGACAGGGATCTGGGGTTGGTAGCCACTAGTGGGGTCAAGGGGAAACGCCCCTTGCAGGGTCCTGGGACAACACCCAAGGTGCGCTCCCTATTGCAGTATAGGGTGGGGTCGAGGGGCAGTGCCCCTAACACCAAGAACATTTTTCCTCTTGCATTCCCTTCAAATCTTGCATTTTTGAAACATTTTTCAACCAAAATTGATGGTCTTGAACAACCTTTAAAATGCATCATTTTTAACATTTTTCTTCAAAATAGCTTATGATAACTCACAACAACTAATGATAATGTAAAATAGAATCTAATTTCTAAGACAACTAGTGAATCAAATGTTTAATGCCTACTTGCAAACTCTAAAACAAACTTCTAAAGCAATGCATCTATATGATTTATGCAACACAAATTAAGATTAATTACTTAAGCAAGGCTAGCAGTTGCAAAAGTCTCATCCTAACGCATTGTTCCTAACTCAAATCAGCAAAATAACATGTCTTCGACACCTTTCCTTAGCAACAGTGCCAAAATGATAGGCCAACACTGGGGAAAATAATAATAAAGAATTAATGATTTATAATAAAGTCCAGCTGGTCTATTTGTGTCAATCTGAGAATGTAAGCTTGCAAAAGGTGTCCGAGCAGTATGCTATCAGGGGGTGCAGCTTGTGATATGATCAATTATGAATGCATCTACAACACATGAAATTGAATCTATGAAAACTGAAATAAAACTACAACAAGAATTGTCACTTCCTATGATAGGAACTCAATTGAAACCAACTGAAAACATCAGAAATCAAAACATCTTTCTACCAGCAATAAAAATATAATTGTTTGTATTCATTGAATCAAAACTATGATAAACCATTAGTAATTATAAGAAAATAGTAATCATATTGTATTAATGCAAATCAAAGTACAAACTGCCACAGGAACATCAAGCATACAATATCAATACAAATCAGATTACCAACTAGTTCAAAAACAATAATCAAATGAAACTTGATATTACTGAAATACAAACATACCAAACTAAAATAAAACCTAGAAAACACACCAAACATTCCAAGAAGTGGGTCCCCTCCTCAGTCTTTCAGGTGGTGAGATAGAAGACATTGAGCATGAGATTGATCAACACAATATACAGCCTTTTTATTTCTCAAAAGAATTCTCTAATTATGAATTACACTATTTATATAAATAGCCTACAATACATCATAGGAATATCTTATAATAGACAACATAATAGATATTGTACACCTTATTTACATGTTGTGAGTAGTTGCAAATACAGCTTATTTATGCCAAATGGGTTTGTTTCATTTTTGGCCCATGGCTAAAAAACTATAATATAATAGTTTGTACAATCATGGATTATAACAAACAATAAATATAGGAATAAACTTCCCATGTAAGACTTGCAGATCTTTCTTCCTTATACCAATCATGCAAGTCATTTGTTATTTGCATCTAAAAATAGGAAGAATGCTGGTCGGTTTAGGTCATCCATGTGGATCTATTTGTGTATACCACATATGTAATGCTTGATAGTTTCAAAAAATTGACTTCAAATAATATGAAACATTATTCCATATGCCCAAATGGAATCAAAGCACATTTTTTGTTAAAATGATCTTCTAGATTAAGATTGCAGCAATAGTTATTTGATTGATGGTGAAATGCAATGACCACATTCCTCTAGAGGATTAATAGTTTACATCCAAAATGCGACAGGAAGTTACAGTCCCAATTAGTAGGTGACAGGAAGTTCTGTTATGCATATCAACATGCTACAATATTAAAGATAAGTAAAATGTAATCAATGATGAATTTTCCATATTTTAGTCCCAAAATCTCATTAAATACTACTTATATATATTAAACCATATGCAACATAAAATGGTAAAATGGGTGGTAATGGAATGGAAATAGAATATGGAAATGAGTAGGTAAGTGCATAAAATGGATTAAAATATGGTATTAAATGGGTTGTAAATGGCTCTCATCAGATCTCTTTGTAGTTTATTTCAGATAGGGGAATGACCCATAACTTAGCTCTTATATACACAAATGCATCCTTAGATAATGGCTTAGTGAATATATTAGCTATCTTCTTCTTTGTATTTAGATATTCCAATCTTACTTCTTTGTCTTGCACTAATTTTCTCAAGTAATGAGACTTAATTGAAATATGCTCAATCATTATATGCATCACAATATTTTTTGATATATTTATAGAACTTGTGTTGTCATAATATATCACCAATGGTTTAGTAATCTCTTCCTTCATACCTTCCAACAATTTCATGATCCACACAATATTTGAACAATTAACTACTACTGAAACATAAAACAAATATGGAGAATCTTCAAAACCAAGGGGGGATGGAGAGATATTTTGGAGCCAAAGTATGCTGCTAATCTCAACCCCAAACTATTCATCAACAAAGGTCCTGACCCTAGGGACTCTTATATCTGGAATGGTATCCTGAGGACGAAGAGCTTAGCTTTTGACAAAACTAAATGGAAACTAGGTAATGGTCAAGATATTATTTTCTAGCATTATGATTTGCTAAGAGCTGGTCCTATTTGGTATATTGATCCTTTTAACAAATGGGCTTATGCTTGTATAGATAGATTTGGGAATAGGGTGACTGACTACAAGGTCCATAATGAGTGTATTGATTTGGTGGAGATGTCCCAAGAGCTTAAGCCATTGATGGATATGATTAGGAATATTCCTTTATCTCTCAATAATGATACCATCATATGGGGGGAGACTATCAATGGAATTTACATTGTGGCCTCTAGCTATGAGAATACACACATTTTTGGTCTGACGACTGTGTGGGCCAAAGCTTGGTACCTGAGGCTTATCCTAAAAATTAATATTTTGTTCTAGATTATGCTCCAAAATCATATTCTAATGGTGGATAACCTTACCAAGTGGGGAAATATGATGCCCAATAGATGGTTTTTATGCAAAAATCACTATGAGAGTGTTGAACATATCTTTATTCACTATCCTTTCATCAACTCTATCTGATCTCTTTTCTTATCTTTTTTCAACATGTCCTAGTGTTTCCCTACCAACATGCTATATTACTTTGAACAATGGAACCAAGGGAGGGTTAAGAGTGACATCATGCTTCTAGTGGAATTAGGCCTTACCCCATGTGTGTTGGGGGGTTTGGAAAGAGTGGAATAATAGAATATTCAGGGACAAGGAAACCAAGGTTGATATTGTTTACCACAAGTTCCTTAATGCCTTGTTGGAAAACTACACCAATATCAAAGTTCCTATCCCCTCTCTCAGTACTAAGGGTAGGGACATTAGCAAGAGTGATAGGTGAAGATGGTTTCTTCTTCCTGAGGGTTGGCATAAGGCTAATTTTGATGGGGAAGCCAAAGGAAACCTAGGAAATTCTAAAGTGGGAGGAATTATCATAAATTCTTTTGATAAAGGTATTGGTGTGGTCTTTTCTCCCCTTGGAATATAAACTAACCACTATGCGGAGGCTATTACGGCTCACTGTACCATTAATATTGCAAAAGATATGGGTGTGGAAAATCTATGTCTAGAAGGTGACTCAAAAAATATTATTGACTACCTAAATGAGAAGAAAAAACCTACATGGATGACAGAGAATATAATAGGGGAATGCATTCATCTTCTCAAGACCTTCAAAAAAATCTATGTAGCACATGAGTACCTGGAAGCTAACCAACTAGTGGACAACTTGTCAAATTGGGCAATAAAGTTTAATGAAGTGGCTAAGTGGATGGACAGTCATAATTTCCCACTAGAAATTAATGATTTGATTTAAAGGGAAATGATCCTGAGAAGATTGGGTATAATTAAAAGTTCATTATAATTGTTAATAAGTTATTGGGAGTGATCATAAATTTGATGTGTAAATTTATTATGATAGTTAGTGTTTTCTAGGAAATGTGTAGAAATGTGATGTGGAAGTATGATAGCACTCATAATTTTCACATCAACCATATCTATCTACTTAATTCTATGATTAAATTTAGGCACTACACTCATAAGGTAGAAAATAGGTCCAAGAAAATGAGGAGAGCCATTTTTTCTTGACACTTGAAGAGCTTCAATACTAGTTATCTTGCTTGCATTGAAGAAGACAACATGGTTGGGGAAAGGCACATGAGGGAACCAAAGGACAAAGCCTAGAAATGGCATAGATGGTTCAAAGGTATCAAACATTTTAAGAAAAGGAGAAATCATGAATTTCATTGATAGGCTCAATGGCTAGAAACCCTTTGTCACCAAGACGATGGTTAAGAGCTAGAATGAGGGAATAGTCAAAATTGATGGGGTGGAGTTCACAATGATGGAGGATGTCATTTCTATGGTCATTGGCATTCCCATCTTGGGAAATAAATTCTATAGAGATAGGAAAATTTTGGGGAAAGCGATGGTGGAATTTACAAAGGATCAAGAGGAAAAGAAAGCACTAGTGAAGAGAGGAACCCATTATCTCCTGAGCTCCATCAACCCACTGTGGTAGTTTTTTTTGTAGGTTATTATCAAATATATCACCCTAGACACCAGATTTGATCATATATGCACCTACCACTTCGTGTTACTCAACCACTTCAGGTATGGGGCCAAAATTTCTATCCCCTTCTACCTATGCTCCAACATTAATGAATATTAGGTGAAGCATACTAGGACTCTAGCACTCCATGAGGGGTTGTTACTTTTAATTTATGAGTTCTTCAAAGCTAGCACAATGGGAAAACAAATTAAAATTAAGGAGGGTAAGAAGGGTAGAGGAGATTCTGAAGAGTTAGAAGAGAACTATTGGCCTTCAAACATAGAAGACAACCTAGATATGCATATTGATTTGAAGGAGGATGATTCTCTATAGAGTGACTTGGGGAAAAAACCATCAAAATAGAAAGTAAGGGGAAAAATATCCCTAACCCCAAGCAAGGCCTTGACTCCTCCTCTAATAGGGACTATAAAAAAAGGAATAAAGGCATGGATACAAGGGAAGATAGCACTAAAGGAGAGGAGGAGCTAAGAGAAGGGGAGGGTTTGGAGAGGAAAAAGGGCATGAGAACTATTACCATCAAAATGTCAAAAAGCAAAGAGGACTTTGTACACACTTATAGGGGCTAAAAAAGTAAATATTATGAGGCCAAGAAGGATAAAGTGGGGACTAATAAGGAAGGGGTGGAAGGAGATCTTAATCAGAGTGAAAGGGAAGAACAGGAGTGAGGCTTTAAGGAATTCAAAACCAATAGATATAGATGCTCAATCACATGAAAGGATAGAAATGTGGTGTAGCAAAATTTTGACACATCTTCTACTAAAATGGCGATTAATAGAGAATTAATTAGAACATAGGTCAAAGAGGATGATGAAGGAAAAATAAAAATAGAAGAATTGATTGACCTGTCCTTGATCATTTTTAGCAACACCACAAAGAAGAACCCAGATATGCACATCCTCAAAAATGCCAAGAATAGAGCAGTAGATAGTTTTTGCACTACCAAATGGATTTTTCATGAAATCCAAGATCTTAAGTATAGGGTAAGTAGCCTAGAAAGTGAAAAATATAGCTTGAAGAATAGGATATTAGAGGAATAAAAAAGAATTCACAATAAAGTGGAGGATGTCAAGAATAGGGTGCAAACAATGGAGAGCTCTATGCAGATTATTATGGAGCAAAGCTAAAATATTCTTAAAGAGGCCAATGAGAACATTAATATTCTCATCAATAAAATGGAGAAGAAAAGAACCAGCAAGGAGGAGTACCCTATCCCCCACAATGCAAAGGACAAGACCTCTAATGATCACTCAAGGAAGTGCATTAGATCTAGCTTGATGAAGAAGGACCTAGATCCTGACTAGGATCTCTTAGACATGAAGGAGGTGACAAGCAGCCTACTGGAGCTCGAAATCAATGCAATAGAAATTATAAGATAGATATCCTAAGCACCTTGGCTTTTCTTCACTAGTCCTAGTTTTTTGTCTTGTTTCCTTGGCTTTTTATTGGTTTTTATCATTTCATGTGGGGAACTATTTCAAATGTTTTCTTTTAGTTTCTTTTCATGTTTTGAGCATTCTCTTATTGTCAGAACTATATATTGTGTGGGTTTTAGGGCCATATTAAAACCTATTTTCCTTAATCAAAAACATACTCAACTTCTACTATAGATTGGAAAAGACAATTTTACTTCTTTATTTTACATAAAATCAACTTCTTTCCTAGAAAGAAAGTAACTCTACTTGTACTCTTTCTATCATCAATCTTTCCAACCCAATCAACATCTGTGTAAACTTTTAACTCAAACTTCTCATTCTTCTTATATCATAAGCCATAGTATTTTATACCATTCATATGCCACAATATCCTTTAACAACCATGATGTGATTCTCCTTAGGATTAGCAAACAAATATTGTAATGATACTAATAGCTAATGCAATGTCAAGTCTGCTATGAACAACATACTACACTTCACCAATCATTGACCTATACAATGTCTAATTCGCTTTAGTATAATAATCATTCTTTAAAATTTTATGTCCAATATCCATAGGTATTCCAACTAGTCTTAAATCTTACATTTGAAAGGTTTTGAATATCTCCTTGATATACTTTGATTGTCTAATGCATATACCTCCTTTCATTTGATAGACTTGCAAACTAACAAATAACTTAATCTCTTCAAATATGGACATCTCAAATTTTTTCTTCATCTCACTGGGAAATGATTTTCACAATAAATCATGTCCCCCAAATATGATATCATCAAGAAAATATTTAACTAGCAATATTTTTTTCTTAGATCCAGTTTTCAAGTAGAAATTGCTATTGTGATTAGTTCTTGCAAAACCAATTTTCATGATATATGTATTTTGTTGTCAAGATTTAATGGAAAACAAGATACTAAGAGGGAGGGTGAATCAGGATCTTAAAATTTTCTTTAAAAACCAAATTACTAAAATCACACCTAATTCATTTCATATCTTAAATTTGACATCAAAATTGTAATGCTAAATTGTAAATTAACACATCATATCCATGTAAGATTCAACACATAGCACAAATAATTTGGTAAATTAGAAACACTTCAACGTGAAGGTAAAACTAGGGTGGGGATGAAACTGAAAAATATTCATTATTGTAAAAAAAAAATTAACCTTTTAGGGTTACAATGTTTGATCATAATATATTATCTACCCTATGAGGGGTCTTCCCTATTAAAAGTTTGAATATTGTTAAGTCCTACCTTGTTAAAGGATTTTACACTTATAATCAAGTAAGGACTCTTTTGGAGATTTACATAGATCTATTAGGATCAATCAATTAAGAGATTTTCCCTAACTCAATTTTATTAAAACTGATTCAATACTTGACCCTTAGTTTAATCTACAAGCTGATTTTGGATCTTTGTACAATGTCTTGATCTAATCTCTCAATCTAATATCTCCATTCAATCCTTCACTGCTTGAATTTCTCTATCTCCTTTTAGACTTATCCTTTCTTGCTTTGTTCTATCCTTGTTTGTTTCTTCACTTATGTATATACACTTTCATTCTTCCACACATTCCATCTATATGATCCTAGGGGTAGAACCCTCTTGAAATAGATAATATTTGAAAGTATTGGATCATAATCAATGGTTCATAGTTCATCTTCTTTTGTCATCTTCTTCTGATTTTTTGATTGGTTGAATCATTTTCCTTGTGATGATTACCTTCTATAAAGATGCATAATATCCATCTTAATAGTCCCTACAATCATTAAATATTGTATAAAAGTTAGCCAAAATGGTTTACATAGATGTTTGTGCAAATACAAACTCATATGAAAAAAGTGGTATGCTTGGCATTTGAATGTTCTAATGCTTAATCATTGCTAACGTTCATGATGGTAGTCCACTTCTATATACATTTTTCTTACTATTTTCTTGACAAAAAATGTCTTTCAATTTACTTGGCCTCCATTGTTTTATCTAGACTTATATATGTGCTTGATCTCAACTGGGATTCTCAAAAATCATTGACTTGCTTGGCATGTCATACAAAATAAACAAGTCCTAAATCTTTGCTAGATGACTCTATCATAGTGATGACTATTCAACCTTTCCTAGTAAATGACTAAGTGTTTGGACACTAATAGGAAACATAAGCATAAAGATCAACAATCTCCCCCTTTGACATTAGTGGAAAAGCACTTTTTCATGAGTAGAATACTTCCCTTGAGACTATAATTTGATCTCAAATATGAAATTTTTTTATGCTATGACATCTTTTGTTTCCTTTGTGTGTTTTCTCTTTTTTTTGTCCTTGACTTTTCCTATATTTCTCCATTTTCTACTCTAGTCATTAACTAGACTTATATTTCCCCCTTATTTTTGTCACTGATAGCTTTGGGCTTCTAAGGTTAGCTTGTGCTTATAAAAAATCTATTTGTGGCTCACCAAAATTTCTCAATATCCTTTATTCTATTGGTCCTTTACTTTCTCCAAAACTTGAAATTTAATTTCTAGCTTGACAACTAGATCAGTTAGACCTTCAATATGTGGAAAATGTGTGTCTTTCTCAAAATATTTTGGGCTATAGACACTTCTTTATGAAGTATCTCCAAATGAAGTAACAATTGGAATTGAATTAATATCAACTTATTCCTTATTTCATTGTCTCTAGCCATGATCTCAACAAGCATCTACTGACCAAATATCAACTTATTATATGAGTGATCTTGAACTTGCATTCTTGCCTAATGAAAAAACACTTTCCCACATATCAAGATGTAATAAATCAATGAAATGTTAATTTTATAATGTAAATGACTCAACATCACACAACTTCATGTATAGTGAATGAATAGTCTTCAAAATTTCTTCTAATTGTGTGACTAAATAGGGAATATCTACTTATCCAATTACAAGTTCACAAGAGACTTTCTCCAATACTTTCTGCTCAAATCTTCTCTCAGACCATGCTACATCAATTTATCATTGGTATCTATATCTTCACATGCATCACATATACTCCTATGCCCATACTCTTCATATCTCTATTGATGATCTCGTGCATCTTGTGGAACATATGGGCAACATGTACTGATCCCTCACAAAATGTGTTGCCTGCTCCAGCATCCTCTGTAATATTTGTGCCCATCTACACTCTAGACCATTATGACCTCTATTAGGCATCAAGTAAAATCCTAGGAAAGCTCCAATAACTTCTACCAATCGGTGGGTTAGACTATATCGTCAATGTCCTCAATCTCAATATCCCCAGTCATTGTTGTGTATTTTCAATGCAAGTGACTCATCAAACATGACCAAAAATGACACAAAAAGGATGAAAAACTTGATATTTTAAATACAAATGACTCATCAATGTTCAAAATCTCATGCCCAAGGTTTAGAGTCTCACACAAGACTTTATATTCTCGTGCACATGACTCACATCCTTGTGTGAGAAAACTCTATAGCTTGAGCTAGAAGACAAACTCACACAAGACAAAAACACTTTTCTATGAATAATGAACCAATTTTAGTGCCCCTCATATGAGAGATGGGTGTCTTCCATGTGATGATAACCCACCTTACATGTGATAAAGTGCCCTTAGTGGCACTTCTTCATGTGAGGTCTCCTAGAGCCTCACACAAGGACACCAAGAACACAAACTTTAAATTACTCAATAATGTCTCAAATTCAATCAAAATGCATACAATTTGAAATGCACTAGAGGTTCATAAGTTACTCACAAGAGTTTCATATTCCATTAGCTGGCTACATTGCTTGGATCACTCAAATTAGTGAGAGTGCATAGGGACCACCATTTTTTGCTCAGATTTCTTTCTCCATAAAAGACATATGCACAAATGATTTGAAACCCTTTGGGCCCTTATATAGGTTCTGACCTAATTTATCAAAGTTCTCCTATGGATGTAAAAATCAACCCTTTGGCTAATTAGACTACTTTAAACTCATTTTTGGGATGAAAATCAAAATTTGACACACTTGAACAACACAAAATTGCATTTCAAACTTTTTGGGACCGACGTGATTGAATGCTTGTGTAGTCTATCTTTCTAATAATTTATGAGTCTTGGAATGTCATAAATTCAACACCTTCTCAAACTTCTCAACATTTTCAAAAAAATTCAACTCTAGTAAAACTTGGTCAACTGGCCCTCAAAATTACTCTTAATCAACTTCAAATTTTCTCCATGCTCTTTTGGTCTATTCTACATTCTTCTAAATCTCTAATCAATTCAATATCTTTCAATCTACAACTTTGCATCACTATTTTGGTTTGTCATTTTTTATTGCACTCCCAAGGGGGTGGGATGATTACATCATTGAATCTTTCAAAACTAGCTTCAACTTAATCTAAAATATAATGTTCTAATTGCTAGGGGCATCACATCACTCAAGGAATATTTGTTCCCTCTATCTAGCATCATATGCTATCTAATCTTGCTTATTGATCAACTGATCAAACCCATAACAATTCCAGTCATAGCTCGATGGACATGTATCTAGGTGTTCTATTTGACTCCTAGGGATTAAACCTCATTCTAGAGATAATCCTATGACTCATGATTAAGTTTTGTTATCTTTTATGGACCACTATTCAGGTGTTATATCTAGACTCTAGAGGATTAATCTTCATTTTGAAGATAAATCTAATTTTTCTTCCAATTAATATTTAATAGATACATATCAGGGCATTCTAACTCTGACTCCTGGGGATTAAGCATCATTCTGGGGACAATCCTATGAATCATTATTAATATTTCTATCTTTTAATGGACATGTATTAGGGCATTCTAACCCTAAATCCTTAGGATTGGGTCTCATTTTTGAAATAATCTTGTAAATTTTGATAATCTTTGTTTCATAAGACTGGTATCTAGCTATTTTATCTAGACTTCAAAGGGTTGAGCTTCATTCTAGAGATAATCCCAAAAAATATCATCAATTGGTTTCTATGTCATCAACCTCAAAATTAATCTCAGTTCTTGGTCTATACTTCAAACATTTAATTTATTTGAATCAACGTGTTGTTCACACATTTATTCAAAGAGGTGCAAATGTAATACCCCTAAATTGGCACATTAGCATTCTGAACCAATTTTGGTGCATCAATCTTACAAAATCTATTTGTTGATCAAGTTAAATCCCATTGTAATAGGAATTTTTATTTTTGATCATCTTTACTTGACATAAGTGTCGAATGCAAAAAATACCTAATATATATTAATCACATTCTTTATTTAATTCCTAAATATTGATTGAAATTAGCTAAATTTGTCTCCTAATTTAATTAATTTAATTATAAGTCCTAAGTACTTTAATTAAATTAGATCCACCCTCCTTAACTAATAAACATAAAAAAAAGGAATTAAAATACTTTGATTTAATTAAATATATGTATCATAAGTGTTGAAACTAATTATTTAATTAATTGGAAAAATAATTATGAGCACATATTCGAATGGATCAATGTTATCTCCAATTTCATCTCATTCAACTCCATAAAAAATGGAGGACTCGATCTCACTTCAATCTAAACCATACACTTTGTTTAAACTTGATCATTGATCATATCCAAGATTCTATAAAAAAGAGACCCCCGACCTCTCATTTGGGAGGATGCATATGCAAAGAGTATTGAATCACTGTTGGATTGATTACTCAAGCACTTTCCATTCAAATCTCCTTTTCTTTTACATGCTCATAATTTAGACTAAAATGCATTCATTTAGCTTAACTTACTCTTTATTGTTCTTTTATTTTTAAATGCATTTAGATCAATTCATAATCTTTGCATTCAAAAATACCAAAAGCATAGATTAGATTGCATTTACATTCATAAATTCTTTGTACTAGTTTGTTCTAGTTACTAAACTCTCAATTTTGAGAGTGAATAGTAAAACCCCATCTAGTTAGAAGGAAATAGATTGCCTTGTGTGTTAGATTAGGTGAAAAACTAATCGCCCAAGAACACCTGCATGCATAACCCTGTCACATGGATGAAGCAAAGAACAGAGGCAAGAAAAAATCAAGGAGGCCAAAAAGCCAGATCCATCTTATGGACATGCAAAGAGCAATATCTCAGATAATCCAATAAGTGAATTAATAAAATACAAAGAGGTGAATCCTTATAAAGGAATCACAAAACCCGAAAAGGGAAACTAAATCCTAAAAAAGCTAGGGTTGCACAATATAATTAATAGAATATTAATTATATGCACCTACAAGATAGCTTAAGAAAACTAGAGTAATAGGCAACTTAATTAATTAAATCAAAGTGATTTAATTAATAAGTTAGAACAAATAATTACTCTAACACCCCCACTTAAGCGAAGCTTGGGAGGAAGCTAACCTAGCACAGTTATGAAAGAAGAATTGGGTCCCGGCAACAAGACCTGATTAGGTACCCAAATACAAGAAAAAAAACTAGATGAAGGAAACTAAGTCTCCAATCTAGGAAATGTCCCAAAGAAAGGAACAAGAAAGAGCATGAAGCATCTCTAAAGCATGAAGCTGCAAACACTGTCAAAAGAAACTGTTGGAACCCCCACTGAAATAGTGCATGACCAGGTAGAGAAGACAAAGTCTGAAGAGCTGATCAATCGAAGAGGTGACCTCCAAAAGTAGGAATGAATGAGTTTCTATATAGTAGATGAACCATCTCACCAAAATGCATAGGTGCCTAGCCACTACATCCGCCTAGTACATAGGAACAAAAATTGAATACATAGATCACTCAACCAAACCAAGGAAGAAAAAGAGCCAATAGGTGAACCCCCCCATAAAGCTGAACAGGGAGAGAGGTGACAGGAACACTAAAATGCAATGTGAAAAACATCTACAAGAAGAAGAATTAGGAACACCAACAGTGTAATAGAAGTACAAGCACAGGATAAAGGGCAGTGTCATTGACACACTTCATGGGCTAATGTCGTGGAAGAAAAATTCACTAGACAAAGGTGGATGAGCACAAAATGGCAAAACATCATGACCCCCCATGGCACTTTATAAAATAGTGTGAGTACAAAAAAACACAAGGTGTACAAGATCCCAGATATGCAAAAGTAGGCACTTTATCTCAGTGCATTTACAAAAAAAAATATGCAAGAGAAAGGAAGCTTACAATGCTCAGAAGTCAGAAAGAAGAGTGAGCCAAAAGAACAGAAGAAGAGATCCAGGACCTGTAGAATCCAAGTAGTCCGCCAGAGTGCGAAAGTGAAAAACTCGGAGGAGAAAGAACCTAGAGTAGAATCTGGATAAAAGACCCTTGCAACTGAATAACTCACAAAACTAGCTTTCCAACAAAATCTGGTGGGAAAATCTCTATAAAGAGGAGAAATAGAGAAAACCACATGGTAAAAACCCTACTCCAAAAAGAGATAGCAAAGAATGTTCCAGAAGAAGGAACAAAGAGATCAGAAGAGAATCATTGAAGCATGAAGAATCGCAAAACTCCATCAAAATGTTGATCTGTAGAACCTCCATGGAAATAGAAGGCATGGACCATCAACCAAAGGAACCTCCATGGAAATAGAAGGCACGAACCATCGACCAAAGAAGCATAGAACAACAATATTGTTAGAGTAAATAATTAATATTTAAATATTTATTCTATTGCTTAAGTTTACTTAGGTCATGCATTTATTTAATATTTCATATTTAATGCATGTAGTGGTTAGTTGGTGACAACACGGGAGTTTGTTCCCTTCTAGTTGTCACACTTATCTTCTAGCTTGTTCTACAAGCTTCCATGAGCTCTTTATATTCGGGCTCTCTCTCATTGTAATATCATATATTGAAGCCATTTCTTATTGTAAATACATTTCTCATTGTGTTTGCATTTTTGGCTCTCATGTCCGTTTAGGGTTTTTGCCCGTGCTCCATGCTCTTCCCTTCTATGGCTTCTCTTTGACAGGTTCGCATGCAGGTGATCTTGGCGTCTTCAGAGTTGGCTTTCCTCAACTCCAACAAATATAACCTCCCCTTAAGGCAGGTGAGGTGACAGGCAGCTAAAAAGATGGGCCAAAAATCTCCTACAACACAGGAGCCAAACACATCGAGAGTGAGGTACAAACACAAATAAAGGCTCATGTCATTGAAACTACATGAGGAATTAGAGAAATAGGGCCTATAAGCGGCAAACAACTATCCCCCCCAAGGCACTTTATAAAATAGTGCGAGTACAACAAATCACAATGATGAAAAGGATCCCAAAATGCAAGAGTGGCACTTTATCTCAGTGTGTTGCATAAAGATGCTTACAATGAATATCAACAATGATCAGAAAAAACATAAGTCTGAAACAACAAAAGGTAAAGCCCAAAACCAAGCAACTGAAGCAACAAAATCGATCTCCAGACCTGAAAAAATTAGGATATCCACCAGAATGCTAAAATGAAAAGGATGTGCCTGGAATAGAATCTGGAACAACAACTAGCATCATTGGAAAGAGCATAGAAAGAGCTTTCCAGTGATATAAAGAAGTCCAAAAACGGAGATCGAAAGCTCAAGATACACCTCCCGGAGTGCAAAATAGAACATCTAGCTTTGACTGCCAAAACAAGCAACCAAACTGCATCAAAACTCAAAAAAACCTATAGCAGCATCTCCATCTCAAAACCAAACTTTTGGCACATTTTTTGGATCGAAAAAATATATCCGTATGCTCAAGTTATGGAGAAAAAACCTCCAGGGCCTCTGAAAATGCAAAAAATTATTTTTTTTAATAAAAAAAAAAAAATCTTTTAAAAAAACTCCACCACCAGTGGAGTGGCGGCCGAGCAGTGGGAGGGTGGAGGGCCACCACAGGGCAGAGCTATGACGGTGGCCACCGGCGGAGCCGCTGCGGGCCGTTGGCGGATCGCCAGCGGTAACCACTAGAGGTGGCCATCAGCGGTGGCCGCAGCGGTGACTGCTAGTGGCTCCACTATGGTTAATTAATTGTCGATGGCTAAAACAGCTGAAAAAATTATTTTTTTACAATTTATTTTATTTTTGATGCCTTGTACTACGTGCAAGGGGTCGTACAGCGCTGTTGGACAAAAAAATTTGCCTCCCAAACCAACGGTGTCCAAAATGGACAAATTTTATATGGATTCTAACTGCAAACAGCCTTTCAGATCCAATGGAAGCATCCATTTGAGCCCAAAGTGCCCCCAAAAAAAATTTTTAAAGTTGTTCGTATGGCCTCCCACTGCTCCAAAAAATGTAGCTTCTGAAATGCTTCAACAAACCACAAACAGCGAGCAACAAGCTAGCTTTGGTATCATGTTAGATTAGGTGAAAAACTAATCTCTCAAGAACATCTGCATGCATAACCCTGTCACATGGATGAAGCAAAGAATAGAGGCAAGGAAAAATCAAGGAGGCCAAAAAGCCAAATCCATCTTATGGACATGCAAAGAGCAATATCTCATATAATCCAATAAGTGAATTAATAAAATACAAAGAGGTGAATCCTTATAAAGGAATCACGAAACCCAAAAAGGGAAACTAAATCCTAAAAAAGCTAGGGTTGCACAATATAATTAATAGAATATTAATTATATGCACCTACAAGATAGCTTAAGAAAACTAGAGTAATAGGCAACTTAATTAATTAAATCAAAGTGATTTAATTAATAAGTTAGAACAAATAATTACTCTAACATTGTGCAGGCATACCAAATGAATAATCTCATATTTATTTTGGTTTGTTACTGACATATAATGATCATGGTGAAGTGTGTATGGAATTAGAGGCCCATATTTAACACTCACAATATCAGCCTACCAAATGAAGCTCAGTTCCACATCATGAGTATTTATAAAGTTATTATAGACTTTTGGCATGAACATTTGGTATAAAATGTTTAGGCTCAATTTTGAAGGCCTTAGACACCTCGTAAGGGCTCTAAAATGAGGTCAACTAGAGCTTGTGCAAGTTATACACTATATATAAAAATTTGATGATTCTATAATGGGGTTATAATTGTCAATTGGGCCAACTATTCGAAAGTTATAGTCTTATAATGTTGGGCCACTCAAAAATTCCAAAATAAATGTCATACTTGTATTAAGCCAACTCTTCATCTATTTTTAGATTTGGTTGATCTCAAGGGATAAAGGTTTGATGTCTAGAACAAAATTTCCTATTTGAGGAAGGTTCATAGATTATCTAGGAAAGCTTTGGGTGATAGTTCACATCTCTTTCTTGAAAAATATTGTAAGGAAGGCACCCATGTGGGTTTGCATATTATACTTCAAAATTCTATAATTTTTTATTTGTGGAGGTAATAGAAAGCCCATATTTTGTACTCACAAATTGTTTTTATTTCTATACTTTTGTTACATGTTTAAGATGTTAAGGGAAGCACCATTCATGATAATCTCTAAGTTCTTGAACTCATCTTGTATTTAATCCATATACCACTTGAAAATATATTTTTCTTGTACTCTAGTTGATTAAATCATTCATTATAAGCATACCCTTCTTGGAAAATAATAGAATATATTCTTTCTCCATACTATTTTGTAAGACACCTTACGAGATTTCTAAGGAACCCATTAATAACTTCTATTGTACCATTTGTCTAAGGATGGTACACATAATTAAATAACATGTTTGTACCCAATTTTCTCCAAAGGGCTCACCAAAAGAGCCATAAAAACTTTATATCTCTATCAAACATTATATTTGATAGAAATCCATGGATCCTTACTATATTCATAAAGAAGATACTTGAAACATATGATGCATCACATTGTATTTTATATGAAAAGAAATGTGCCAACTTACTAAATCTATCCACCACAATAAACACATTATTGAACCCCTTTTGTGTTATTTGCATCCCCATTAAAAACTCCATACTGACACTCTCTTGGGTTCTTTATGGAACGGATAATGGCTAACAAAGGCCTACATTTTTGGTTAGCCCCTTTTCCTCCTAACACACCATACATAATTCAACAAATTTTATAAAATTAGACTACATTTTGGGACATAAATAAACTATTTTAACTTGTTCTAAAAAAATTTCCAATAAAAAATTCACATTAAGACTTCCATAATGTTTTTCTTTTACAACATTTACCTTCATAGAAAGTTTGGGTATGAAAAGTTAAATATCCTTAAACAATAACCATATTCAATTAAATATTCTAACCAATCAACATCATAAGAAGCATAAAGTACAGAGAAAATCTTCATCACCTTCATACATATATTTAAGTGCATCTATGTCCACACTTTGTGATTATACTTCTTGTAATGCTAGGACCCTTCTTCTCAATGCATCTTCCATCTTGTTTGAATGTGTAATCTTGAATCTATTTGACCCACTTCATATACCTATGACTCAATTTGGCTTGGTTGTATCTTAGGGCCTAGTTTTTTTGTATAGACTACAAATTCCTTAAGAAACAAATAGTTACTCCACTTTTTTGAGTTCTTGGACTAATGCATAGAATTCCAAGTTGTAAGAGGAATACTTCCTCTTTTACTCATTAATATTTTCATTGAAGAAGGAAATCAACCTTCCTTCCCAACTAATCACTGCCCCACATTACCATATGAGAAACTTTACATTCAATAGTAATATTTTTATCTAATTCAAGGGGAGGAAGAACTAGTTATTTTGATACCTTTTCCTTTAATAATTAAAACGATATATTTGCATCATCTATCCACTCAAACTTGTATTTCTCTCCACCCTTGATTGTCTCCAACATAGGAGCACAAATATGACTAAAGATCCTTATAAAAATTTTGTAAAAAGTAATGAGGCCATAAAAACATCTTAAAACCCCAATGGTTCAAGATGTTGGTTGTTTCTAGCTTATTAGGATCCATCTTTAGATTCCCTTTAGAAATTAAAAAAAATACCAGATATACTTGTTCCTCAAAGAAAGGATATTTCTCCAAATTTATCATTATCTTTTCATCATGAAAATTTTTCAAAACTTATTCCAAATTTCTCAAATAATCTTCTATGCTCTTTATAAATATTAGAATATCATCTAGATAAACCTCCACAATTCTTTCAATAAATGATCTCAAAACTTTGTTCATGAGCCCTATTAATGTGCAAGGGACATTAGACACAAAAAATGACATGAATATCCATTAATAAAAACCCTCATTGGTCTTAAAAAATTTTCTCCAATAATATTCTTCCCTTGTTCTTATTTGGTGGTAGCCACTATTGAACCTTGCACCTCCAAAGAAATCTAGCTTATAATCAATCCTTGGCATGGGAAACATGTATCTAATGTGATCCTATTAATGGCCTTGGAATATATGCATAAATCTATGTACCCTTCTTTGTAGGAGACAAAATATTTGGGATATAAGTTCACAAGAGCTCAAACTCTTGCTTATCAAACCCTTATCTAATAATTCCTATACTTTCTTAAAAATTTCTTCATTTTTCATAGGGTTCATCTTGTAGGCCAATTTATTGGACAATATATCACCAAGTATGGCATCTATATTATGACTTGTCTTTCTAATTAGTGTAAATTATTTAGGAATATGTTTTTCATCTACTCCATTATACATATCGAATAGATCCCTTACTTATTTGGGACCCGCTTCCCTCTTATTTCCTTTCTTCCTACCCTCTTGCTTCTTCTCATAATGTTTAGATAGAATAAATAGGGAATAGAATAGGGTACATATTCCACTTTCATGACTTCTAAGAATTCCTTTTCTCCTATAATCATTACGTTAGATTATTTGTGTCCCTCTTAGTTATTAGGTAGTGGTTTGTGGTAAAGGTTCTTCCATTCTTGGTGGTACTATAACTATTCTTTTGGCAATCATGGTGTACCTTAAATCATACTATCATGGTCTCCATATTAAAATTAGATAGAATGCATCCATGGGAACAATGTCACATAAGATTTTATGCCTATATTTACCAATCAAAAACTCTATCCAAGCCTTCTCTTTTACCAAGGTTTGTTTCCCTTTTGTGAGCCAAGAGACATTATACGGAAAAAGGTGATGGGCTCTCCTTTCCTTTAAATTTTATGCCATTTCAAATGGCATGATATTATTAGTGGATCCTAAATCAATAATGACTTTACATACATGCCCTCCTGATTTGCAATTGGTCCTAAAAATGGACTTTATTTGAGCTAGTTCTAATGTAGTAGATACCTTGAGTAATGTTATCCTCATTAAAAGAGTCTCAGTCTCCTCATTTAGGGTCTACATATGTGCTAGGTGAGTTCATTCTTTGGAAATCCTCATCTCTAACCAATTGTGTCCTTTCTTGATGAAGGGTGCTCCTCTTAATACCATAAACGCATAATAGAAACAAAGAAATAACAACATTCTTCATAAATACTCCAATTGAGTATCAAAGGAAGATTCCTACTATTCTCAACTATGAAATAGGAAGTCTTCCTTCAAACTATCTAGGCCTCCCATGGGTTTGAGGCCCCTTGATTATTCTTGGAATAACATATTAGATAGGTTTAATAAAAAAACTAGCTAGATGGAAGGAAGTCACTCTTAGCTAAGTTGGCAAGATTTAGTTGGTCAAAGCTACTCTCTAAAACCTTCCAACCTATGTGATGATTCTTTTTGATATTCCATGCAAGTTGTAAATCTCATGGAGAAGATCTAGAGGAACTTTCTTTTGTCAAGATTGGAAGGCAACAAGCATTTATACCTAGTGGCTTGGGATAATTTACGTCTCCCAACACAAAATGGTGGATTGGGGGTAAGGAAACTAAGACCTTTCAATAAAGCCCTCCAAGACAAATAGGTTTGGAGAATCTTTTCTAGCAAAGGGGATTGGAGGGACATCATGCAAGAAAATATATTTGAAGACCTTCAATTAGAAACCTACTCTATAGTGAGTCAATCCCTAAAAGATCTAATATATGGAATGAATTTCTAAATTGTAGAGAAGTAGATAATAGTAGGGAAAAATGGAGTGTTGGGAATAGAGATGATACTCTTTTCTAGTAGGATAATTGGTCGATTCAGGGCCTCTTATTGTGATCACTAACTTTGAGAGATGGGTCTACATTTGCATCAAGAGGTTTGGGAGATTTGTATTAGATTATGGACAAGGCCAGGGCTAGAGGGATCAATCTACCATTTTAGTGGACCTTAAACCCCTTATGACTATTCTTCTCTTTGTGGTTATGAATAAGGATCAAGACAAGCTTGTTTGGGAGAATTCTTTAGATGGTATCTATTTAGTGGCCTTGGGGTAGCAATCTATTATGAAGTAGGATTTGAGACTAGATTGGAATAAAGCCTGGTACCCTGGTCTTACCCCTAAAATAAAAAAAAATTTCCAGCTTTTACTCTAGAACAATATTTTGACTATAGAGAACTCATGCAAGAGGGGTCATCCTATTCCTAATAGATGTATCCTTTCCAAAAACTAGGCTAAGATGGTGGATCATCTATTTATATAGTACTCTTTTTCTAGGGAGGTTTGTTCTTCATTTAGTCAAGCTTTTGAGATCATCTGGTGTGCTCCCAACTTGACTACCAATTTCTTCAAGTAGTGGTATAATTCATGGTGAGGATTTGGGCTTCAAACTAGTAGAAAATGGGCCCTGCTTCATTTTGAATGGGGTATATGGAAGGAATGCAATAACCAGATATTTAGGGATGTTAACCTTAATGCTAGCATTCTGATGCAGGAGCATCTTGCATGGAAAAATTAAATTATTATAATTTTTTTTAAAAGAGGGAAAAAAATTGTGGAGGAGAGAGAAAGTGACAAAAATAGAAAGAAAATAATAAAAAATTGAAAAATAGGAAAAAAGGAGGAAAGAGGAATTTCTATTTTCAATGTGCGTAGGTGGCCTAAATAGAAAAATAATAAAAATAGTTGTTATTCCATTAATCGAGGTGTGTAGGTGGCATCTTAGAAGTTTGTGGAAAGTTCCTTAAATCATGCATTTAATATTTTGTGTGATCCATAAAGAAAATTTAAATTTGTAATTGGGCCACATGGTGGTGCTTAGTTGTATTTAGGTGGAAATTCTAGAAGGTTGTGGATATTGTAGAAGGTTGTGGATATTCAAGAATGTTGTGGATAAATCATCCATTGGGTGGTAAGTGCCTATTTAAGGAAGGCTTATGTTCATTTGTAATCAAGCTCTTCAAGTAAAGCTCTCAAGGTGTAGCTCTTCAAGTGTAAGTTGTTCAAGTAGAATCTCTTCTAATGGAAGCTCTTCGAAGTTAATCTCTTTTAAGGAAGCTTGAGAAGTAGAAGTTTGAAGAAGTAGAAGCTCTTAGTGAGCAAATATCTCTTATATTGTAAGAATTTGGAGTCCTTTAATTTGGAGGATATTGTAATGAATTTCAATTATTAATGGATGCTTTATGAAGCATTTTGTCATCTCTCTATCTCCATATTATTGCATTTTTGGTTGTGAGTTGGTATGGGTGGTGTGGCCCTTCATCATAGCATTGTGTCTAGAAAAATTCAAAATTCCCTTTTGGAAAACTATATTTTTGTAAAAGGAACTAACCCTTTTGTAGGTGATAATGTTAGAATAAAGGATTCTTAGACAACAAGAAAAGGGTGTCACTAGTCTTTACCCCTGGAAGGTTGGCACAAAGTCAATATTGATGGTGCAGCCAAAGGTAACTTGGGAGACGTAGGATGTGGAGGGGTGATTAGAAATAGTCATGGGGTTGGTATAGCAGTGGTTGCTTTCCCCCTAGGTTTTCAAACTAACCATTATGTAGAGGCTTGTGCTACTCTTTAAACTACTATATTGGCTAAAGAGATATGATTCAAATTCATTTTGTTGGAGGGGGGCTCTAATAAAATTATTAAATTCCTAAGGGGAGAACACCCTCTAGCATGGAGTATTAAGAATATAATGGAGGAAATGAAAAATACTCTTCTTGCTTCAAAAAGGTCTTTGTGTCACATGTATATGATGAAGGTAATGTGGCTAGTGATTGGATGGTGAATGAGGGAGTTAGGAAGGACTCATTACAAAGATGGTCAAGTGGAGAGGGTTTTCCAATAGACACAAAAGGAATTATTTAGTTGAAAAGGATTCAGGGGAGAATGGGCAACATGAAGTGTAATTATGGCAGTTAATGTTGTCAATCAGGAGTATAAAGTAATGAGAGATTAGCACAAGCTGATTTAGAGGCATCATAATTGGGGGGTCTTTTGGCATGTTTTATGGGTGATCTTAAGGGATAATGGTCATTACTACATCTATTTCTTTTCCAAGGTCAAAGTCAAGTACAAGTTTTGGGAGAAAAACTAGGTCTTAGGTCATAGAGACTAGAGAACTTAAAGTCTCAATTTTTTGTAAGAAACATAATGATGGGGGAGAGGCTTAGAAGGGAGCTAGAGGGAGAAGTTGAGAAGTGGAAGTGGCAATCAAAGGTGGGGGAGAAATTGAGGGAAGGTAGCATCTTGTCCTTTACTAAAAAACTTCATGGCTAGGACCCAAAGATTACTGACCTAATGGTGAAGACTTTGAGAGAGGAGAAGGTGAAAATAGATGGGGTGGACTTCCAAGTCAATGAAGGGGTTATTGCCGAGGTGATTAAATCCTCTAGCTTGGGCATTAAATTATATAGGGACAAGAAAATTTCCTTGAATGTAGTGAAATATTTTGCAAAGGATGCAACAGAAATGAAGCATCTTATGAAGACTAGTGCTTTCTATGAGCTTACATCTATAAAGAAGCTATAGAGGTTTTTCCTAAGGGAAATTATCTCCTACATTACGCTCGACACTAGGTTTGATGGGATTCAAACCCACCATTTCATTATTCTAAATCATTTCAATAATGGAACCAATATTTCCATCCACTATCTATTTTTCTCTACAAATAAGAGTATAATGGATTTATAAGAAGAAAGAATACTCTAACCCAGCTATTCATGAGGATTTGTTGTTACTCTTATATGAGCATTTTAAAGCTAAAACTTTTGGAAGGGATGTTTCCCAAAAGGTAGTTTCTTTTGAGGAAACAAAGAGCTCCTACTCCTATCAAACATGGACGATAGTGTTGGTATGCACTCAGAAGATGAAGAGGAGGTACCAAAAATCATGAAGGATATAGGTAAAAAGAAAAAAAAGAAGCCAGGGAAAGGATAAAAGAAAAGGATAAAGTAGGAGGAGTAATTAGAGGATGATTATAATGATGAGGAAGAGGGGATGGGCATGGATAGGGAACGTAATGTGAGAGAGGAAGAAACAAGTAAGGCATAGGTTAGCTGGAAGCTAGAGAGCTCGATCAAGAGGAAAAGAGGAGGAGAGAATGAAGCTAAGAGGGCTTATGAAAAGGGCAAGGTGAGCACTTCTAAGGCCCTGGAAGAGAGGAAAGAGGAAGAGGGTTTGGTAAAAACTATGGTTTCTTTGGATGAAAAGGGAAGGAAAATTGCATGGAGGAAATTTCATGCCAGTACAATGAAAATGTGACTTGTCAGAGAACATATCAACCCAGAGGTTCTCAAGGGAAGGGATGGAAAAATTCAACTAGAACAGCTTATTGACCTAGCTCTAGTGAGCCCAGGAAATGGGTTTGAACCTCCTTAACAATAGCTGCAATAGCCTAGTGGACAATTTTTTGTCCATAAAATGGATCTTCCATGAAATTGAAGAAATTAATTTTAGGTTGTAGGGATAGGAAAAGCTGGAAGGGGTGGAAGACAATAATAAAATTGGAAAATTAGAGGCTAGGGTTCCAGAGATTGAAGAAAGGGTGGAAAGGATGGAGACCATGCTCCATAGCTAAAAAAATTGGAGCCTTAACATAATTAAATGCCTAAATGATAACATCATTCAATTGCATAGGATGATGGAGGAAAATAAAAAGTGAAGAAGGAAAAGGACAAAGAGGAAACCAAGGTGGATGATGAGGATGTATCCTTGTAGGGGGGAGAACCCTAGTAGAAAAAGGAGAGTGGAAAATAGGAAGAGGGAAGAGGAGGCTTCTCAAGATGCTAGCCATTTGAACACTAACAAGGCTGAGGCCAAGGAAGATCTGGAGTTCAAGAAACTATAGTTGGCTAAAGTAATTGTTCCCTAATCATTTCTCCTGGTTTTTGCCAATTCCCTAGATTTTGGCCTTTTGGTTTTTTCTTTCATCTATTAGAAAGTTTAGGCCTGTTATTTTTTATGATTCTTGGATGCTAGTCCTAAAATTTTAGTTTTTTTTTGTTGATTACTAGTGGGTTTTAGGGACCCTTGTAAAAAACCTATTTTATGTAATCAAAAACAAAGAAACAACAACAAATGCAGGAACAAAATATGGACTTCTTATTATTGCTGAAAATGTGAAATTATAGAATTCACAAGTATAATATGCTAACCCACATGGGTGCCTTTATTACAGTAATTTGCAAGACTAGGTTACGAGAGTTATTTTAGACAATGTTTGGGCCTTTCTTAAATAAGAAATTTTGTGCCACCTACAAAGTTTCTAGAAATTGAAACTTAATACCTAGTGCTGACAGACCCTAACAATACATATTGAGTCAACCAAATACATCTTTGATATTTATTTTAGAAACTTTTAGTAGCCCAAATTTGGAAGACCATAGCTCTCAAACTATTGCTTTGATTAGCTATTATAACCACTTTTTAGAAACACCAACTCATGATCTACAAGCTTAGAATGGTGCAAGCACCCTTCCATCTAGTTTTCAGACCTCATCCAAGCACTTTAAGACCTCCAATCATGAGCCTCAAGATTTTTCTCCAAAATTTTCCACCAAACATCTGCAATAACTTCTCTAATACTTAAGTTGGAGCAATGAGATTTTTAGGGTAGGCTTATAATTCTAAAATGAATTTTCATGTATAAAATGAGAATATTTTGAGCTTGAATGAAAAACTTACTAAAAATAGCAAGTTCCCAAAAATGGCAACCCCCTATCTACTAGTCCTTATTTGCTACGCCCTTAATATTGGTGTATATAGGCTTATGAATAGTCAACTTGTGGCTATCTTAATCCTTAGTTAAGTCATGTTATCATTATTATATTATTATATAGGTAGGTAGGTCAGCCTAGGTGTTATGTAGCATTCTATCTATTCAACCTAAGCATAATTAGGTATATATAGGAGGTTGTGAGTCTTATTTCAACATCAGATTGTAAAGTGTGTTCTCCTTGGAGATATTTGGAGGTTGTCCCCTTGAAGTGGCCTATTACTCTTAGTAATTATCAAGTATTTAAATAAAATTTCATATTATTTCTTCTATTGTATAAGTTATTTCATTACATTATTAAAATAGAAAAGGCTAAAAACAAAAATACTTTTGGCTGATGCAAGATTGCTCTTATACCCATGATGCTCCTACATCATTTATCCTTCACAAATTGAACCAAATTTATCATGACACATATATAAGTTGGATGTCCCACTTGGTTGTGATTGTAGCACCTTAATGGTTCACTATTTATTCCATTAAATATTCCTCTATTATTCTCCAATCTTCCTTTGAAGTTGTCACTTGAGTTTGTGTCTATTTGATGATCTTCGTGATTGGTTTCTCTTTGAGGTCTTGGAATTTATCCTCTCCCATTGGATTATCCTCTATCTATGAAGTTATTTCCCTTTGCATTATTACTTTGATCTTGTTTTTTTTTAACATCTCTTCTACTCTTAGAGCCAACTAAAATATTTTATGGATGGTATCTAGGCCTATCAGGTTAAATCCATGTCTCTTTGATTCATTTTTTTCCTCTTTCTATGTGATTTTAGTTCATAATAGTTACCTACATATGACTCCTTAAATTTGAAGATCATTTTATTCCTGAAGGAAGTCATACTTCTTCCCTCTTATACTCCTTGTCCTTGAACATAATTCTACCATATAAGGGATGATGATCTACAAGATACTTCTACTCTACAAGAACCTCCTCTTCATGCATTGGGGCCTATTATTCTTCCCTTTCCTCTTATCTCTCAGAGAAAACCTCATATTTGTTACCCTTATTCCTCCTCCCTTCCTTTCCTTTCAATCTCTCCATTCCTACTTCTATCTTCTTCTTCCTTTCTTCAACTCCCTAGAACCTCCTAGCCACCTCAAAATTCGTCCCCTTTGGATGAATGTTTGAAGCCTCTTCATTGCACTCTTCTAGTCATATACACTTATTCTTCTCCTAAATACCACTTATTATTCTTTTATACCAATATGATGCAGAATCATAGGGAAACTAGGATAATCCTAGCCCAACCCACAACTTACCCTTCCTTCAAGGTTTTAACAATCACCTACTTCTCCTTCTACCTTATATTCCCTTTTCTAGAATTATTCTAGACTCCCAAAATTCATCAAATAAATTAGATGTAATTTGACGACAATATCCTAAGATTAGTTCCTAGACCTAAACTGTCATAGGCTAGGATTCTCTTTGTTGCATGAGATGAACTGATAACTAAGGAGAGAGAGGATATAATCATCTTATCTTTACTCATTATATGAAACCACTCTTTTTAAAATACACTTCAAGGGTTCTAGTTATTTGAAGTGATCTTTCTTAGGAAAGGCCAAATTCACAATTTGGCTAATATAATAGGCTTTTTACCTTATCTCTTCTACTTTGTAAAGGACCATACAATAAAAAAAGAAATTTTTAGATACCCTCTTAAGACATACACAATAATCCTAGCAACATATAGTTCCCAAGTCCTTCTATTGATGTGCAAACTATTATTGAGCTAATTAGACCTAATTGACCTAATTATATATGTTTTGAAAAGAATATACCCTTCATTTCTTTGATCTTTTCAAACAAATGATTATAGAAGTGCTTCCAGACTCTATAAACCCCAAATCCACCATTGTATCAGATAGATCCACTCTCCAAGTTCATTTATCCACTAATTTACCCTCTTTTTTTGGCTAGTCACACAAAGATGCCCAATTAAGACTTGATTGTATTTTTGATAAACTCAATATTCTTGTTTGAAAATTTTGGGAACATATTATCCATTCCCTCCTTCTTGAATCCCACCAAGGTCCATTAAATTCCAATGGTAAAATCTCAAGAGAAGGCCATTTTTATTATGAAACCCTTGAATTGTGAGGGTTCATATCCTATCTAGGAAAAAGAGTATTTCTTATTCTAAAATCAATGAAATATGCTCCAATAAAGGTTAGAGGAATCCTAATTAGTCTCCCTAAATTATTCAATTGGTTATACTTTTAGACCAATCAATATGGAATAACATGGTACATGTTTTAACACAAAAATTGTAAGAAAATATAAGTGATTTATTTCTTCAAAATACCAACATACATCTTCTATGACCATTTATGATCCCAAGGGCCTTAGATTGACTGATACAAACTTCCCCAAACAAGATTTGATTAAATCTAACTATTGGGAGAATTTGGACAATCAAATGTGAAAAGTCATCAATGTTGTCAAGCAACATTTTCATGACTTTTGCATTTCTTGTGCAGCTTTTGCATTTTGGGTTTATATCACCTAGAACTTCACCCAAATTGGTCCTATATTTTAAAAAATACTTCTAAAGTCAAAATCCTACAAACCTATTCACCTAGTAACTAGATTTGACCATGTTGGCATATCAATGTGTTACATGTCAATGACATTTACAAATAAATCTTATTACAATGCCAAATGGGTACAAATGACCTTCACAATCATTCTAAAACTATTTGCATACTTTCCTCATGACATACTATGAGTCTTCAATCTTCTATACCAAGATATTGGGGTGCTCTTGCACCACTTCATCTAAAAAAATATGTTCTTCCTTTAATGAGTGGACCTACCACATAATATTCCCTATCACCACTTTTAGTCAATGAAATATTGACTAGAAGTCCTTTTCAAAAGTAGTGAAGGATCTTCACTTTGTTCTAGGAACATCACCATTTTAAACAAGGAAGAAAATAGGACTTTTAGGATTCCTTGCATAATAGTGATGCCATGTATCCTTTCCTCAAGCCCATGATCACATGGCCCCTTTTATTGAGCTATAACTAACTACAGGCCCTTCCATCATAGCCTTGGCCTATTCAATTTTTATTTTTTTACGATCAACAATTTTTTTTATTGGAATGAGTCTTCCAAAAAATTATCCCCTTTAATTCTTCTTGGGTCCTGCCAACCATGTGGCCTTACATCATTCATCACTTTTATTTTGGAAGGAAAGAACTTGGCCCATTAAGCCCCCTTTTTGAAATGACAAAGGCTTCTTCATTTAACTTTAGGGCCACTAAAAATGACACAAGTCATTCTTCTCATTGGCTCCTTTAACCCCATCACTATTAGACAATTTTCAAAGTTTGACTCAAACAACTTATTTTCCCTACTATGTTTATCCTTTCTTCCTTCATTACAGGCTCGAGTCGTGCAACAATTTCTTATTTGATTAGGATTAGTGGAACCCACTATTATTTTTCCCACCCCTTTACCAATGTAGGCATCCCTTTTTTCTTAAATGACATTTTTATTAAATGGTGAATGGGTTGCCATTTTGCAAAAGCAAGAAATTAGCTTTGAAGTTTTTTTTGTAAAATAATGAAAATGGTCAAGTATAGGTTGCTTAGCTAGCAAAAGAGGACAAGGGCCATCGATGTATAAGGGAACATTAGAGGGTCACCTAAGTGGTTTATGGCTAGCCAAATTTGGTCACATTCAAATTATAAAATAAAGTGACATTTTTATAAACCCCAAAAGGTTTTAAAGGATTAAGGCCTTAGTTTTTTAGAAGGCCTCTTAGGCATTCTCTCTAGAAATTTCTTACATATTTGCAATCTAATCAAAATTCTTTACAATTCTGACACCTAAGTAATTGATGGCAAGAGAAATGGTCAACAATTTTCACATAATTTTTTAATAGTATTTTGTAGTGGTATTGAGTTGCAAGTAATTGTGAATGGTGATTGACTTGATTTACTAGATAATAATATTAGACTCTCTATTTCGGGGATGTAGCTAGAGATTAGGTGAACAATGTAAGTATTTGTTCCTTGTTTCATTTCTATGTGTCTTTTTATTTGTTTATTTTTTTAGCTATTACGTATTTATATTATATTGCAAACATCTCCCTCATTCAAAGCCTATAATGAATGAATACAAAACTAAATGTAGATGCAAGAAGACTCTTAAATTAATTACAATGGTTACACATGTTTGTATCAATATGTATGTTAAGGGATTTTGAATTGTAGTACAAACATAATATTGTTCAAAATGATTGCAAGACATATATCAACATTTATAAGTGTTAAAAGACATTTTAATTATGAAGTTATATCTCTAACTACCTTAAATTTCTTATTTTAATAGAATTCATGAATTTAGGGCAAGACTTAGGGCAATTCCAAAGATGTGACATTGCATTATTTTTTCATCATGAGACCAAAAATATAGCAAACCTTAGTTAGTTAAATGGACAATAAAAAAATCTATTCAAGTGAAGCATGATAGTTTTTAAGTTATATATTTTGTTATGAAATGGAAAATTTTAAAATGTTAAGCAACATAAACAAAATAATACTAAATTATTTTATAAACTGTGAATAATACTTTGGTTATACTTTAACATGTACAATTTTAAATAAAATCTAATAAATAATATAACTATAAATTTTAAATATAATAGAACATTAAAGAATTTTTAAAAAAACCATCTAAATTTTTGATACAATTAATCATAAATTTTCAATTTTAAATAACACTTAAATGATAAATTTATATATTAGTTTTAATATTATCATTATTAGAAAAAACTTTAAAACACATTCCATCCTAAATATTGGAAAAAACCATACCCTATCTTAAACAATGAGAAAAAAGCAATCCTCCATTGTTAGAAATAAAAATAAAATGCAATCCTTCACTCGTTAAGAAATATGATATAAAGTTACCATTGAGAAAACCCGAAAGACCTATCATTGGGAAAAAACAAAAACAACCTAATTTAAATGTTGAGGAAAAACTACCTAGTTCCATATTAAAAAAAAAATAGCCAGAAAAAAAAATAGAAAAGCAGTTGACAAATAAAATTTAAAAAATAATAATAAAGCATTTCTTGCCGTTATAAAAAAAATAAATAAAAAAAGGCCATGACTTTCACTTGCTATAAAATAAGAAATGTGATTATAGATGGAATTGTGGGAGTTGAAATCAATGGAGTTCTTGGTTGAATTGGTGTGGAAATTAAAATCAATGGATTTCTCAGTGGAACCATTATATGGATTATATGGGAATTCATTGCAAGAAGGGCATTCGAATCAACGGGCTCCTAAAATTGTATGGGAATTGGTATGATTAAATGCAAATAGGGCATTCAAATCAATTGGAATTGGTGTAGGAATTGTTTATGGGAGCTGAAATCCTCCTGAAATCCATGGGAGCTGAAATCCTCTTAAATTGAAATTGTTAAGAGGGCATTCAAATCAATGGGCTCCTGAAATTGAATGGGAATTGATTGCAAAGAGGGAATTCAAATCAATGGGAATGGTGTAGGAATTGTATGGGAACTGATGCAACAGAGAGCCTTTTGAAATTGCATGGAGTGGGAATTGATTGTGAAGAGGGTTCTGAGCGAGATATTCTCTTTGAGGGTTTCGTTATGGTTTTTATTCCCTATGGGCGTCACCATTGTTTTTCGCATACTAGTCCTCTACAGAGAATGAGGTATTTATTGATTTTGAATTGAGGATGAGGTTTGCAATGTGACTGAATTTCTGGCGGATTGGTTTGTTTTGGTTTTAATTGTGTATGGTATGTTTTATCATTGAAGTCTGTCAACTAATTTTTGTAAATTATGATTAAATCAATGATTGACTCAGGATTTTATGATCTTTAATGTTTGAATTCAGTAGTTTAGATTACATTTTATAAAAATAACTTGAAATCAAAAGCAATTTAGATATTATGTGGGTATAACTGATTTTGGTTTAACTTGAAATCAAAAGCAATTTAGTTATTATGTGGGTATTGCTGATTTTGGTTTATACATCTGTTCAAATGGCTCTGTGTGTTTCTTGTTTTATCAGTGTGGAAGGTTTTTAACCATTTTTATTGTTTGAAAAAATGTTTTTGGTTTGAATTTTTTAGTTTATGGTGGATATATCATGGTTGGGTGCATAATTATTTCTTGTTTGAATTGTGAACAGGGTAGGAAGGGGATGGACACAGTACTGAAAATAACCTCTACAGGCATGGAGGTATGTCTACATCTAATAATAAATTCATTAATTCTTAACTTATGTATTTTTTCATACTTTCTATTTATTTCACTCTTTTATGTGTTTGGATGCCTTGATTCTTTCATTTTTTGGGAGCATTCTTTTGTGCATCTTTTTCGGTCAAGAGTTTGAAGTGAGACAATTGTTTAATATAGTAGCTTTTGACTGGCATGATAGCATTAGATTTTTTTCTTCTTCATGTGATTCTCAAAATTACATATCAAATCCCTCTTTTTTATGTGGGGTTATGTATGTCACCAGTTTATCCCCTGCTATTGCTGCTATTGCACCTTCAAATTTACTTCACCAATTATTTTATTAATGTCACTAATTTGTAGTTAAATCTATCACTCGATAAGTTGTTTCATTTTCAACAAATGCACATGGACGTCCAAAACTGGAGCCATACAATACCTCCTATTGTCTTCAAAAACTAATATCATGTATTCTTGCATTTGCTAACTACTATCTTATCAGAATTTTCTCACCGTGTGTTGTCATAGTTCTTTATTTAATGTGTTGACGAACAACACTACTTGTGAGAATTCCTCCATGCTCGCCCTCTTTCTTTATAATATACTCCCTTATATAGACTTTGATCTCTATTTTTATAAATTGTAGGGTATTTGCGATAAACTGCATTCTCTTTTCATATATTCTAGTTTCAATGTTCTTTTCAAATGTCTATGGTTTGTGTGCCATTGTCTACACTAAATTATTGAACCCTTTGTCATTTGTCTTCCTTTTTGGTGTCATGATTTGTAGTGATATGTTGTCAATACAATGATGGATCCTAATTGCTCTAGCTTTATCCAAACTCTTTCATACTGAATTGCAA
Organism: Cupressus sempervirens; assembly: GCA_028749045.1. Classification (NCBI taxonomy): domain Eukaryota; kingdom Viridiplantae; phylum Streptophyta; class Pinopsida; order Cupressales; family Cupressaceae; genus Cupressus; species Cupressus sempervirens. The sequence goes on along the minus strand of CM053783.1, from coordinate 601,881,592 downwards.
CTCTTTCATACTTTCCTTACCTATCTTTAGGTCAAATGACAAGAGACTTGGAAATTATTAAATCCTTTACAAGGTGTTAAATATTTTATAACATCTTTCTCCTATGTTTTCAACATATTTTGTTAATATTTCTCTCATATTGTCAACATATTTTGTTATTAAATCCTTTAGAAAGTGTAAGAGATTTCATAACATATTTCTTCTATATTTTCACCATTTTCTATTAATCTGATTCATATCTCTTTGTCAAGTTCGGCCTATCTATCTTTTAAACACCAACAACATAGTGCATGGTCTTTCTATGTTCACCATGGTCTTTATGTGTTCACCTTTTATCTGCTTTTATATCAGTATTTGAGCCTTGATATAATTATATTATATTATATCAATATCATAGAAGTATTAAATTTATTTATCTATTCTAAGTCCTCTATAAAGATTTCAGACTCTGTCATGCTACTCTTAACCATGCAGAGTATTTTTCTTTATGATCATTAGGTCTATAGATTGCCACTGTATGCCTAAATTTGAACATAAATTAAATTAAATATATAAATTATTTAATTTGAAGACTTAACAAAAAATACAACTGGTATAATAATATTCTAGGTATAATGTGTTAAATTTGATAGATAGATATTCTTGAGAATGTGGAGAAGCACTGGCTACCGGCTAGGCTAGGGTTTTTTCCCTAGCCTATTATTGTTGTTTGATCTCTACTATTTTTTTCCTATTCTATTTGGATTGCTAGCTATTGGACATAGTTTGCGTGGGTGTTTTTGAAAATCAATTTTGGATTGGGTTTTTTATTGTTTGCATGGCAGGGCCTGGGATTTCTTCTGCGTTGGTGAGAACAGATGGTTCTTCTCCAACTGTGCATGCAATGCAATTTGAATCATCTTATTCAAGGGAGAGCTCCAAGTTAATGGTTGCTTTCTGCATATCCATGATCACCCTATTCTGATTATTCCTCCAATAGCCGTAATGGAGGACATTGAATATTGGACCAAGCATGCTTTGATATGCAAATTTCTTGGAATTTGGATTTCCCTATCCACTCTCAAGGAATGGATTCGTTGCTCATGGCAGGTGGAAGGCGATCTGGAGATTATGTTGGTAGGGAATAGTTATTTTTTTGTTGTAATCTCTTGCATGTCTAATAGTGATCATGTTTTTGAAGGAGGCCCTTATTTCTACAACCATGTGGGGTTATTTGTCAAACCCTGGCATTCAGGATTTAATTCTGTTGAGGATCTCCCTTCAACAGTGCCAGTTTGGGTTTGCTTGCCTCACCTTCCCTTGGAATTTTGGTGTGAAGAAGTCCTCTGACAAATTGCTACTTTTTTGGGGAAGCCACTATGATCGCACATCAATCCCTCGATAAAAAGGTTATTTCTTATACTAAAATTTGTGTTGAAATTAATTTGAATAACCCATTACCAGATTCTTTGGAAATTTTTCTTGGGGCTTCTTCTTGGGTGCAGTAGTTAGATTATGAATCCCTCCCTTTTTGCTACAAGATTTGTCATGAGTATGGTCATTTACTCCGTCAGTGCCCTCATAACTTGACTTCCAAAGGAGTGGATGGTTCTACAACTGGCAATGTTGGTGGTTTGGAAGATACTATAGGGAAAGGAAAATCTCAGATGGCCAATACTACCAAGGGGATGAATCTACAAGATGCTACAGGTAAGGGAAAGGCTCAAATGTAGGATAAGGATGGATTTACCACTACTCGCCCATGAGGTAAGGGGCTTCGTCAGAAGAGGCCTTCGAAAGAAAGATTATCTGATTTAGGTTTTAACCGCTTTGAGGTGTTGGATAGTATGGTTCTAGAGGAGGGTATTCCTCTTCCTATCTCTTCTGATCAAGTTTTCCCAAATGAGGGTTCTATTCCTAATGACGCTTGTGGGGCATCTCAAGTTGTAGTATACCACAACTGTGAGGTCCTTGTAGCTCCTATGATAGAGGCTCTAGTGACACCTATGGTGTTGAAGGATAATAATGTTGTTCTGGCTAACTTGGTTAAGGATGTGCTACCATCAGGTAAGGGCAAGGGATCTCCTCTCCCCTTGGGGTTGATGCCTTGACCCTTTAAGTGGGTTTCTTTTACTCCCCCTTTAAGGAGTGGGCACAAAATAGACCAAGAGAAGATTCAACTAACAAGAGATATATTGATTGAGTCTGGTTCAGTGAAACCTTTGGATTCTCATTTTCCCAATTATACCCAATAATGATTATTCTCTCATGGAATTTTAGGGGGTTGAATAACATCCCTAGACAAAAGGCTATCCATAACTTGGTGACTAAGCTCTCTATGGAGTCTATGGTCCAACATGCCTCTAGTATTTGGTTTCGTGGCCAATGCCAGTGTGTTGGGGCAATAGGCAGTGCTAGTGGTTTAGCTATATTTTGGGATCCACAAAAAATTTCTCCCATTGGCTGGGTGTCTTCTCGCTCAGCTCTCTCTATGGTAGCTTCTGCTCTAGAATCAGGAGAAGTAATCATGGTTACGAATGTGTATGCACCTGTTGATCTTGTGGGAAAGGAGGAACTTTGGGACCATATTCAATATGTTAGAAATTGTCACCCTTATCATCCTTGGGTGTTAGTAGGGGACTTCAATTCAGTTTTAAGTCTCTAGGAGAAGCAAGGTGGTTTGGCTAGATTGGGGCCTTCTTCTACTCTTCTTCAGCAACACATATCTCTTTTGCATCTCTTTGATGTTAAGCCTTCTAATGGTCTCTATACTTGGAATAATCAAAGGTCTGGTGTTATTGCTATCTCAAAACATCTGGATAGATTTCTTGTTTCTTGCTTCTAGGTTAGTGGCACCCTTACTATCTCTTTGAAAATCCTTGATTGGAGGGGTTCTAATCATTGGCCAATCAATTTTTTTGCTATAGAGTCTTGTGTTCTAAAGCATCCTCCTTTCAAGTTCCAGTTGATATGGCTTTGTGACTCCTCTCTTTGTGATTTTGTTTTATGTTGGTGGAAAGATGGTGCTCCTACATATGGTACTGCAATGTTCTCATTTTCTAAAAGGCTTCAATATGTTAAAAGGCAGCTCAGGATATGGGATAGGCAATGCTTTGGAAACCTTCACTCTATGAAGAGGCTTGCTCAAGAAGATCTTGATGTCATCACAAAGGAGATTAGAGACCAAGGTTTCTCAGAGGATATTGGCAAGGTTGATCCCTTGCTTCTAGAGCTCTAGAAGACTGGGAACTTCAAGAGGAAATTTTTTGGAATCAAAATGCTAGAGTTGATTGGCTCTAGGTAGGTGATCGAAACACTGCCTTTTTCCATAAAATAGTGCAATCTTGTAGGAATCAGAGCACTATCTCTTCTTTGGTTAATTCTCAAGGTATCCAACTAAATTCCTTGCCAGCTTTGTTCTAGGACGCTACTCGGTACTTCTCTACCCCCTTCTCTAAGGACTCTCCTCCTACTAATAATGAAGAAAATATTATTTTGTCTTGTATTCCTTCCCTTATCACTCAGGACAAGAATGATTGCCTCATGCATCCAATATCTTTGGAAGAGCTGGAGGAGGTGGTCTTTGGCATGCCTAAGGGGAAGGCTTCTTGTCTTGATGGCTTTCTAGTTTAATTCTTTCAAGAATTTTGGGACATCATTAATCATGATTTGTTGGAGGTGGTTAAGGAATCCTATTTTAGCAAGCAGATGCTTCGAGCTTTGAATTCTACATTCTTGACTTTTATTCCTAAGAGAGAGGGTGTTAATCAATTGGATTTTTTTAGACCAATTGCCTTATGTAATGTGGTTTACAAAGTTATTACTAAGTTGATTGCTAAGAGAATGAAAAAATGACTTCCCATTATTATCTCAGAAGAACAAGGTGGTTTTGTTGCGGGTAGACATATTTTGGATGGGGTGGTTATGTCTACTGAGGCTATTCACTCTATGGCTACTTCATGGGAGAGAGCAATTTTTGTTAAGCTGGATATGGCTAAGGCCTATGATAGAGTTAAATGGAGTTTCCTAAGGAGTATTCTTCTTTCTTTTGGATTTAGCTCTGACTGGGTGAGTTGGACTATGAGTTGTGTTACTTCTACCTCTTTTTTTGTTCTTATTAATGGTCAACCTTCTCAACTATTTGGTGCTTCTAGAGGCCTCTTCCAGGGTGATCCTCTCTCCCCATATCTATTCATCATCATGGCTGAAGGCTTGGGCAGATTCATTAAGTATTAGGTGTCCCAAAATTCTATTCAAGGGTGGCGGCAGGGTAATGGCTACCTTCTCTTTCCCATCTTCAATTTGTTGATGATTTTGCTCTTGTGGGTCTTGCTAAGATCAAGGAAGCTGAAGCCTTTCAACATGCTTTGGAGATTTATTCGGTAGCTTCAGGCCAAAATGTTAATGAGCACAAATTTTCCATTTACTTTTTTAACACTCCTGATTCTATTCAGCACAAGATTGTTGGTATCCTTCAATTTCAGATTGGGTCTCTTCCTTTGACTTATCTTGGCATTCCTATTGTTGTTTCTAGGTAGCCACATCTCTTTTGGAAAAATTTGATTACCAAGCTTCAGGATAAGGTAAATCATTGGATTCATAGATGGCTTTCTACTGTTGCCTGGGTTACTCTTCTTCAAGCTGTTATCCAAGCTCTTCCTACTTATAGAAGCATGGTTCAGCGTTCTCTTATTTACTTTTTCAAGGAGTTTGATGCTCTTTCTTGGAAATTCCTTTGGAGTGGTAATTTTCATAGTACTAAATGGATCTTGGTTAGTTGGGCAATTGTTTGTAGGCCTAAAAAGGAGGGTGGTCTTGGTCTTCGATCAGCTCTATTGAGTAGTCAAGCTTTGGCTACTAAACTTTATTGGTGATGGTGCCCTGGACAACATCAACTTTGGGCTCATATTATCACTCATAAATATTTTCATGGTGTTGATCCTTGCTCTATTTCTACACTTCCTCTTCAAGGTCATGGCTCAATGGTTTGGCATACTTTGAAGATAGGTGCAGTGTTAGTGAAGAGGGGTCTATTTTGGATATGCAATGGAGGTTCTTAGGATTTGTTTTGGTCTAATGCTTGGGATGGATTCCCTTCCATTTTATCCATGTACCCTCATCTTTAGCCTCTTTGTGACTCTTTTCTTGCCACTGGATGGGATAAAGTGGCTCATTACAAGACTCCTTATCATTTGGGACCTACTGTTGGTTACAAATGGAAGCATTCTTTTGATTGGCCTCCTGGAGGTACAGACATGGATCATCAGGAGCTTTCTCAAATTCTAGCCTCTCGAGAGTGTTCCTCTTTGCTTGGTCTAGATGTTTTGACTTGGGCCAGTACCTTGTCTGGTAAATATCATGTCTCTGCTAGGTATCAGGAGATAACTAGACAATTATTTGGAGATGCTAAGGTCCCTTGGTGGAAGCAAGTTTGGAATAAATTTTCTTGGTCCAAGTGCAATTTTTTCATGTGTCTAGTGGTTCACAACCACTATCTTACCTGGGATAATCTTTGTAAATGTGGATTTTAGGGCCCCTCTTATTGTGTTTTGTGTGTTAATGGAGAGGAGTCTATCTCCCATTTGTTCTTCCATTGCTCCTATTCTACTCAGCTATGGCACCTTTGGTGGAGTGCTTGGAGTTGCTCTTGTAGGCATGCTTCCTCTTTGCTTGAGTTCTGGGCCCGCTTGGGTAGTGCTCCCTCCAAGTCTTCTTTGCTCCATGTTGCTTGGATTGCTGGCTCATCATTCATGCTTTGGCATATTTGGTTGGAGAGGAATCGTCGAATATTGCAAGATGTTCGGCTTGGTGTTTTGCATCTTTGGTGGAAGATATCACATTCTCTTCAGGAAACTATTCATATGAAGTGTGAGCTTGATGGGGGTATGGATCCAGTTGATATTGCTATCTGCAATCACCTCAATTTTCATCTTCAGGATGGGGTTGTAGCTCAAAGGTTTTCTTCTATGTCTAGGCAGCTTCAACATCAAATGAAGGGTCGGGTTAACCGAGATGGGCATTGGACTCCTCCTCCCTATGGAGTTCTTAAAATTAACACTGATGGTTCTTCTCGTGGGAATCTAGGCCCTACTGGTATTGGGGGAGTGGCTCGTTGTAGTTTTGGTGATGTTAAATTCTTTTTCTTAGTTCATAAGGGTGATTACACTAACAATCTCATGGAAGCTCAGGCTATTTTATATGTTGTGGAACAGTGTTGCTTGCGGGGATGGAGTAAGATTATTTGTGAGTCTGATTCACATGTGGTGGTGAACTTGCTTTCTTTGCAAGAGCTTGAGGATGTTAGTTGGAAATTGGCCTATGTTTTTAATCAGAGTATTCTCTTCTCTACCTCTTTTTAGTTCATTAGGTTCACGTATATTCCTCATGAATGGAACAGAGTTGCTGATTGTTTAGCCAAATGGGCTTCTAGTCATGATCCAAGTTGGAATATTAGGGATAGGAGGCAACTTTCCTCTGAGATGGTGCAAGAATTTGATGATCTTGTTGCTCAGGATCAAGATCCTTGTTGTATTCCTTTTTGTCTTAATAAATTTTTACCCCTCTTTTGTCTAAAAATACAACTAGTAAAAAATTTAAATTGCCAAGTTAGTTGGGGAACATTTAATTTATAAATTCAACGAACTTCTATAGATTTGCGCACATAGCTGCAAAAAGTAACAAGTAAAAACTAAACTAAAATGTCAATAGATTATTAAGGTGGTGTGTCTATTAGTTGATTTGGGATAGAGCTTGCTGAAGTTTTGAGGTCCTAGATTTTGTGGTCTGCTTTTCCTATCTCAAGACTTCTTTCAAATCTGCTCATTTATGCATGTCAATTAATTATTCATATATATTTTATATATGATTGTTTCAAAAAAATTTAATAATTTCAAAAGAAAAGATATATCAGACCATATTGATATAGGTTTTCCATTTTTTCATTTCATAGTGCTTAAATTTTCTATTGTTTTATGTGATGATATTAATATAAACAATTTTGACATTAATTTTTCTTATAGTCATTATTTGTTGCAATGTGTTTTACATTATTACTTATTTACTGAGGAATTGTTGGGTGTAGTATATATTTTTTTCTCTTTGTCAAATTTCTTATTTACATTATTGAGATGTATGTTTATATTTATTTTTTATATTAAATCTCAAATGGAATGGAGTCTTTTCTGGATAGTAAATAATATACATCATGTTTGTATCATTTGATAGTTGTGATGTTTTATATTATTACTTATTTACTGAGGAACTGCTGGGTGTAGTATATTTGTTCTTTTCCTTTGTCAAACTTCATATATACAGTATTGAGAATACATTATTGAGATGTATGTTTATATTTATTTCATATATTAAATCTCAAATGGAATGGAGTCTTTTTTGGATAGTAAATAATATACATCATGTTTGTAGCATTTGATAGTTCTGATGTAAAAAGTTTGTTTTATATTATTGAGTAATAGTGTATATTTGTTTTTCTTCTTTTTGAAAAATTCCATATTCACAATTCTATTTATGAATCATTTGATAACTTTGATATAAAAGGTTTGTAAATGTTGGTTTGGAATGTGCAGGGTTCATTTCATTTAGATGAATGAAGAAGAATGAAGGTGTAGATGAGCAATTGAATGTAGGAAAAGTAATTTGTAAATAGATTTATGAATTGGAACTCTCAAAATTTTCTTATGGACATTTCTTAACAATTATGGTTAATAAAAAATATTATTTGTTTGGAGGGGCAAAAATGCCTCTCCACAAACTCTTGAGGATGGTCATGGACATCCTTCAAGAGGTCTCTCTTGTTCTCTTTTTACATTATTTTTAGTTTTTTTAAAATTTTAATTTAAAGTAATTAATAATTTTGATAATCAGATTTGTATTGTTAATATATTTTAATTAAATAATTTTACTTTTCAATTATTTATTAGATATAAAAATAATCAAAGTGGGATCATTATTACTAAATAAATAGTTGTAAATATATCCTTTGTAGATACAATTAAGAAAAAACAATAATTACAATCCCTTACTTTTGCAAAAGTTTACTAATAAATCTAATGACTAATGATTGAATGAATGTATGTAAATATTTTAAAGATTGACTAGTTTTATAGATTTTTATAAGTAATATTGAAGGTAAAAAGGCATGTGTGACTAGATGTACAAAGGTAAGGATTAATGGACTTCTATATAAAGGTATGAGTGAATGAATGTATGGATGAATGATTGTATGTATGTATGAGATTATGAATGAATGAAGGTATGTAGGAAGGCTTGTATGTATGTATGAATGAATGAATGTAGGAAGGTTTGTATGTATGTATGAATAAATGTATAAAGGTATTTGTGAATGAATGAATGCATGCATATGAAAGTATGCATGAATGAATGTGTGTATGAAGGTATGAATGAATAAAAAAATGTACATAAAGGTATATAGATAAATGAATTGGAAGTGAATGTATATATGATGGTATGCATGAATGAAGGAATGAATAAATGTATGTATGAATGAATGCATCGATGAATGAATGTATGAGTGTTGGAATGAATTAATTTATTAATGGAGGAATAAATGTATGGATGAAGGTGTGGATGAATGAATGTATGAGTAAATGAAGACATGTATTGATAAGTGCATGTATAAATTAATGAGTGAGTGAATGAAGGTGTATCTGAGTGATTGAATGTATGTATGAATGAATATATATAGAAGGCATGCATGAATGGATGCATGAAGGTATGGATGAATAAATGTATGTGTGAAGGCATGCATGAATGAAAGTATGAATGTTTCACATGAATGAATATATGAAGTTATTACTATGTGAATGAATGGAGGCATGCACGAGTGAATGTATTTAATTGTATAAATGAGTGAATGCATAAAGGTATGAGTTAAGGTATGGAAGATTGAAGGTAAAAAGGCATCATGCCTCCATACATGAATGGAGGTGTGGATATGAATAAATGTATAAAGGTATGTGTGAATGAATGAATGTATGCATATCAAAGTATGCATGAATGGATGTGTGTATGAAGGTATGCATGAATGAACTTTTGTATGAAGGTATGAATGAATGAAAAAATGTACATAGAGGTATATAGATAAATGAATTGTGAGTGAATGTGTATATGATGGTATGCATGAAGTAAGGGATGAATAAATGTATGTATGTATGTATATATGAAGGCATGAGTGAATGAATGTATGAGTTTTGGAATGAATTAATTTATTAATGGAGCAATAAATGTATGTATCAAGGTATGGATGAATGAATGTATGAATGAATGAAGGCATGGATTGATAAGTGCATGTATGAAGGAATGGATGAGTGAATGAAGGTGTAGATGACTAATTGAATGTATGTATGAATGAATATATATAGGAAAGCATGCATGAATTAATGTATGAAGGTATGGATGAATAAATGTATGACTATGTACAAAGGTATGGATGCATGAATGTATAAATGTTTGAATGAACGAATATAAAAAGTTATTACTATATGAATGAATGAAGGCATGTATGAGTGAATGTATTTAATGTATGAATGTGTGAATGAATAAAGGTATGAATTAAGGTATGGAAGATTGAAGTAAAAAGGCATGCATGAGTAGATGTACAAATGTAAGGATAAATGGACCTAAATATGAAGGTATGAATGAAAAAATGTGTAGGAAGGTGTGGATATGAATGAATGTACAAAGTTATGCATATTAAATAAATGTATAAAGGTATGTATGAATGAATGAATGTATGTATATGAAAGTATGCATGAATGAATGTATGTACAAAGGTATGAATAAATGAAAAAATGTACATAAAGTATATAGATAAATAAATTGTGAATGAATTTATATATGATGGTATGCATGAATGAAGGCATGAATAAATGTATGTATGTATGAAGACATGAATAAATGTATGTATGTATGAACGCATGGATGAATGAATGTATGAGTGTTGGAATGAATTAATTTATTAATGGAGAAATAAATGTATGTATGAAGGTGTGAATGAATGAAGGCATGGATTGATAAGTGCATGTATAAAGGCATGGATGAGTGAATGAATGTATGGATGAATAAAGGAATGGGTGAGTGAATGAATGTGTAGATGAGTGATTGAATGTATGTATGGATGAATATATATAGGTAGGCATGCATGAATGGATATATGAATATGTATGAAGGTATGGATGAGTAAATGTATGTGTGAAGGCATGCATGAATGGAAGTATGAATGTTTGCATGAATAAATATATGAAGTTATTATTATATGAATGAATGAAGGAATGTACAAGTGAATGGATTTAATGTATGAATCAGTAAATGCATAAAGGTATGAGTCAAGGTATGGAAGATTGAAGGTAAAAAGGCATGTGTGAGTAGATGTACAAATGTAAGGATGAATAGATGTATGTATGTAGGTATGAATGAATGAATGTATGGATGAATGATTGTATGTATGTACGAGATTATGAATGAATGAATGTACATGCAGGAAGGTTTGTATGTATGTACGAATGAATGTAGGAAAGTTTGCATGTATGTTGAATAAATGTATAAAGGTATGTGTGAATGAATGAATGCATGTATCTGAAAGTATGCATGAATGAATGTGATTGAATGTATGTATGGATGAATATATATAGGTAGGTGTGCATGAATGGATGTATAATTATGTATGAAGGTATGGATGAGTAAATGTATGTGTGAAGGCATGCATGAATGGAAGTATGAATGTTTGCATGAATGAATAGATGAAGTTATTATTATATGAATGAATGAAGCCATGTACAAGTGAATGGATTTAATGTATGAATGAGTGAATGCATAAAGGTATGAGTCAAGGTATGGAATATTGAAGGTAAAAAGGTATGTGTGAGTAGATGTAGAAATGTAAGGATGAATGGACATATGTATGTAGGTATGAGTGAATGAATGTATGTATGTATGAGATTATAAATGAATGAATGTACATACAGGAAGGCTTTGTATGTATGTACGAATGAATGTAGGAAAGTTTGTACATATGTATGAATAAATGTATAAAGGTATGTGTGAATGAATGAATGCATGTATCTAAAAGTATGCATGAATGAATGTGTGTATGAAGGTATGAATGAATGAAAATATGTACATAAAGGTATATAGATAAATGAATTGTGAGTGAATATATATATGACGGTAAGCATGAATAAATGTATATATGTATGTATGAAGGTGTGGATGAATGGATGTATTAATGAATGAAGGGATGGATTGATAAGTGCATGTATAAAGGTATGGATGAGTGAATGAATGTACAAATGAATAAAGGAATGGATGAGTGAAGGAAGGTGTAAATGAATGTATGTATGTATGAAGGTGTGGATGAATGAATGTATAAATAAATGAAGGCATGGATTGATAAGTGCATGTGTAAAGGTATGAATGAGTGAATCGGTGTATGAATGAATAAATTGGATGGATGAGTGAATGAAGGTGTAGATGAGTGATTCAATGTATGTATTAATGAATACATATAGGAAGGCATGTATGAATGGATGTATGTGTGTAGGCATGCATGAATGTAAGTACAACTATGTACAAAGGTATGGATGCATGAATGTTTGAACATTTGCATGAATGAATATATGAAGTTATTATTATATGAATGAATGGAGGCATGTATGAGTGAATGTGTTTGATGTATGAATGGGTGAAAGCATAAAGGTATGATTCAAGCTATGGAAGATTGAAGGTAAAAATGCATGTATGAGTAGATGTACAAATGTAAGGATGAATGGACTTACATATGAAGGTATGAGTGAATGAATGTGTGTAGGAAGGTGTCGATATGAATAAATATATAAAGGTATGTACATTAAATAAACGTATAAATTTTAATGTATGTATACGAAAGTATACATGAATGAATGTGTGTATGAAGGTATGAATAAATGAAAAAATGTACATAGAGGTACATAGATAAATGAATTGTGAGTGAATGTATATATGATGGTATGCATGGATGAACACATGAATAAATTAATGTATGTATGAAGGCTTGGATGAATGAATGCATGAGTGTTGGGATGAATTAATGTATGAATGTTGGAATGAATTAATTTATTAATGGAGGAATAAATGTATGTATGAAGGTGTGGATGAATGAATGTATGAATGAATGGAGGCATGGATTGATAAGTGCATGTATAAAGGTATGGATGAGTGAATGAATGTATGAATGAATACAAGAATGGATGAGTGAATGAAGGTGTAGATGAGTGATTGAGTGTATCACAAGTTTAATTAGCTCCCTATCTAGCCTCCAATCACCAAAATAATTGATGGGTGGCACCTCAACATGCACATGTTTATCATGAGCTGGTATGCCCCTACACTTTTGATATTCTTAGGGTTATAGCCCCACAAAAGCCTTAGGCCCTCTCCTTCAATATTCTTTAGGGGTATAGCCTTGCCCCCAAGGCTTAGCCCACCTTGTGTCGCTGGCCACTTATCCAGTCCTAAAGCAATAGAGAGGGAAGGGTGAGATCGAGATACAATGTCCTTATTGTGCCCACCTAGCCCACATATTATTGTAGGTCAATTATCGAGATTCAGTTGCCCATTACTATATGAATGAATAATGGCATGTATGAGTGAATGGATTTCATGTATGAATGAGTGAATGCATAAAGGTATGATTCAAGGTATGGAAGATTGAAGGTAAAAAGGAATGTATGGGTAGATGTACAAATTTAAGGATGAATGGACTTACGTATGAAGGTATGAGTGAATGACTATATGGATGAATGATTGTATGTATGTATGAGATTATGAATGAATGAATGTATGTAGGAAGGTTTGTATGTATGTATACATGAATGTAGGAAAGTTTGTACATATGTATGAATAAATGTATAAAGGTATGTGAATGAATGAATGCATGTCTATGAAAATATGCATGAATGAATGTGTGTAGAAAGTTATGAATGAACGAAAAGATGTACATAAAGGTATATAGAGAAATGAATTGTGAGTGGATGTATATATGATGGTATGCATGAGTGAAATCATGAACAAATGTATGTATGTATATATGAAGGTGTGGATGAATGAATGTATGAATGAATGAAGGCATGGATTGATAAGTGCATGTATAAAGGTAGGGATGAGTGAATGAATGTATCAATGAATAAAGGAATGGATGAGTGAATGAAGGTGTAGATGAATTTATGTATGCATGAAGGTGTGGATGAATGAATGTATGAATAAATGAAGGCATGGATTGATAAGTGCATATGTAAAGGTATGAATGAGTGAATGAATGTGTGAATGAATAAATAGATGGATGAGTGAATGAATAAAGGAATGGATGAGTGAATGAAGGTGTAGATGTATGCATGCATGAAGGTGTGGGTGAATGAATGTATGAATAAATGAAGGCATGGATTGATAAGTGCATACATAAAGGTATGAATGAGTGAATGAATGTGTGAATGAATAAATAGATGGATGAATGAATAAAGGCATAGATGAGTGATTGAGTGTATGTATTAATGAATATATATAGGAAGGCATGCATGAATGGATGTATGAATATGTATGAAGGTATGGATGAATAAATGTATGTGTGCATAGGCATGTATGAATGATAGTGCAACTATGTACAATGGTATGGATGGATAAATGTATGACGGCTTGCATGAATGAACATATGAACTTATTACTACATAAATGAATGAAGGCATGTGTGAGTCAAGGTATGGAAGATTGAAGGTAAAAGGCATGTAAAAGTAGATGTACAAATGTAAGGATGAATGGACTTACATATTAAGGTATGAGTGAATGAATGTATGGATGAATGATTGTATGTATTTGTGAGATTATGAATGAATGAAGGTATGTAGGAAGGTTTTTATGTATGCACGAATGAAAGTAGGAAAGTTTGTACATATGTATCAATAATTATATAAAGGTGTGTGTGAATGAATAAATGCATGTGTATGAAAGCATGCAGGTATGACTGAATGAAAAATGTACATAAAGGCATATATATCAATGAATTGTGAGTGAATGTATATATGATGGTATGCATGAATGAAGGCATGAATAAATGTATGCATGTGTCTATGAAGGTGTAGATGAATGAAAAAAGGCATGGATTGATAAGTGCATGTATAAAGGTATGGATGAGAGAATGAATGCATGAATGAATAGAGGAATGGATGAGTGAATGAAAGTATAGATGAATGTATATATGAAGACGTGGATGAATGGTAAAGGAATGGATGAGTGAATTAAGGTTTAGATGAATGTATGTATGTATGTATGAAGGTTTTGATGAATGAAAGAATGTATGCATGTATGAAGGTGTAGATAAATGAATGTGTGAATGAATGAAGACATAGATTCATAAGTGTATGTATAAAGGTATTGATGAGTGAATGAATGTATGAATGAATAAAGGAATGAATGAGTGAATGAACATGTAGATGAATGTATGTATGTATGAAGGTGTAGATGAATGTATTTATGTATGAAGGTGTGGATGAATGAATGAAGGTATGTATGTATGAAAGTGTGGATGAATGAATGAAGGCATGGGTTTATGATGTAGGAGCATTCAGGGTGTAAGAGAAATCTTGCATCACCCAAAAATATTTTCTTTTTAATCTTTTCTATTTTGATAAGGACTAGTAGATAGGGTGGTTACTATTTATGGGAACTTGCTATTTTTAGTAAGTTTTTCATATAAGCTTAGAATGTTCTCATTTTCTATATGAAGGTTCATTTTCTATTAGAGAACTTATTCTAGATTTTTGGTGGAAAATTTTGTAGAAAAATCTTTAGGCTCACTGTTGGAGGCCTTAGAGTGCTTGGATGGGGTTCATAAACTTCTCTGAGGGGTACAAAGGGGTGTTGAAATCCCCCATACAAAAGATATTTTTAGGTTTTATGAAATCAACCATAGTGGTGGCCTCTTCCCAAACAACAAGCCTTCCATTACAAGTATTAGGGGCATTAAAATTAAAAATAGTCTAGCTATTAGATTGGGTGGTGAACTTGGTAGCAAGAAAATGGGTGCTGGCAATGTTATCCACTCCCACTACCATGTTAGGATTTCACATCATGGCAATCCCTCCCAGAGCACCATTAGCCTCACAATAAGTGTAGGTAGCACCTAGCCATACATAACTAGCGGCTCTCAAGAAGACTTGCACAATAATTTTGACTTCTTACAAAAGAATCAAATTAGACTTGAGTTCAATGATTTTTTGTTTGATTTCATACTATTTCTTGGAGCTACTCAACCCTCTTACATTCTAGGATATGACTTTCATCTTTTTCAGCTTTGGGTTTCCTTCAGGGTTCTCTTTTTTCCTTGAGAAATCTCCTTTTTTATCTTCATTTGGCAGATGATTCTAATCGGGGGTCTTCCCACCCTCTTATTAGCTATGACATTCTCTTTCTTCCCTCCTTTGTTCCTTCTCTTTGAAACCATCCATTTCAAAATCCTTACTAAAAATTTCAAGGTTAGGGCCTCCCAAAGAAGGTGAAAGACTTTCAACAATACTAGGTAGGGAGACCACAAGGGTTTCATTTTTGAGTGGAGAACTAGTTCCCACTTTGGGGGTTAGGCAGGTTACTTTCCCTTCTCCCACCATAATCATTTCTTTTCCTAGTAGCCCCTCACTCAACAACGGTATTTCTAGGGTTTGAGTGTCCAAAAGCTCTCCCTCTTCATGCACCTATGCCTCCAGAACCTAGATTGCTTCCTTGTGTTCTTGTCCCCTTGCCTCTTGTCCTGAGATTTCTTAGGAGAGTTGGTGTTTCCTTCAATATTGGGGCTTTCATTAATATGTGGATCCTCTAAACCAAATAGTTTTGAGCTTTTCATGGTTTCAAGGATAGTAGCCATTTCAGTTGTTTTTGAACTTTCAACCACCTCAACCCCTAGGGTTGAGACCTTGTTCTTGAGTTTCTTGCTAATTAGGCAATCAACAAAAAAAAGGCCAAAGTTGTTACACTTCTATCAGAAGGGGGTAGCATTCTCATAAGTTAGCACATGCAAAAGGATAACCCATTTATATTTTAGTTCCACCATGGTAGGAAGTGGTTTATTCATTTCCACATTAACACATATCCCAGCAAAGCCAAGTTTGATCTTTGAACTAGTCATTGAATCCACTTTTATGAGCTGTCCAAAGGAGTTACCCATCCATCTAAAAACCCAATCATCCCAAAACTCCATGGAAATATTTGAATGCCAAGTATAAATCTCCTACTATAACTTTGGCTATGGATGAGATCATTGAAAAGAAGAATCATAACATTATGATGATTGACATTGCTTCTACACATAATTATGTTGAATTTGATGAGGTCAAATATTCTTGATGATTATTCTAGGATGATGACAATAATGTATTTCAAAGATAAGTCTGAAGCTTTTTAAAAGTTCAAGTGGTATGTTGCTAGAGTTGAGAAATAAATAGGAAAGAAACTAAAGTTTTTAAGGTCATATAGAGGAGGATAATTCATCTCAAAATAATTCAATGAATTGTACATTGAGAAAGGAATCAAAAGACAAGTATCATCCCCTAGTACACCTCAGGAAAATGGTATAGCAGAAAGAAGGAATAGATCTATCATGGATTGTGCAAGGACCTTGATGATAGAAAAGAATGTTGCAATCAAATATTAGAAGGAAGAAATTATTACAAAAATTCATACCTTAAATAGATTAGAATTGGAGAAAGAGTCAAATCAAACTCCTTATGAACTATGGCATGGCTATAAACTCAATGCAAGTTACTTGAAGGTATTTGGTAGAAAATGTTATATCTTGAAGGAGACTAGAAAAGGTAAATTTGATGTCAAAAGTGATGAAGGCATATTCCTAGGATACTCTAGTAGAAATAAAGCATACAAATGTTTGAATCTAACTACTCATAAGATCATAGAAAGTGCAGAAAAGAATGAAGAAGAGAGCAACAAAGAACCTAAAGAATAGAAAATTTGTTTACTTTGAACCTGATACATTGTCTAATCTAATTGGAAGTTAGTAGACTTTGTTGGCATTATGATACATTTTTGTCATTAGTTACAACACTTATTGGATTCCGAATGCTTACCGAGCTCACACCGGAAACCAAGCTTTACCTAGTACTCAGTGTTTACCGAGTAATCAAGGTGAACAAAGAAGTCAGTGTTTACCGAGTGATCAAGGTGAACAAAGCAATCAGTGTTTACCGAGTGATCAAGGTGAACAAAGCAATCAGTGTTTACCGAGCATTCAAGATAAAGAAAGGAATAAGTTTTAACCGAGTAAAGATGTACTAAGATGTAACCGAGAACTTCATGATAACTGAGCTCCTAAGGTTATCAAGGAAATTAATTTTTACCGAGCTCAGACGGATATCAAGGAAACTAACTATCACTGAGTCACAAGGTTCTATCAAGTATTTCCTTTGATCACCGAGCAACAGTTCAGAAAGAAGTATTCACCGAGTGACATCTCTTCTACCGAGTCTCCAGTGGTTACCGAGTTTAGAACTATTCAAAGTGTTCAGTATGAACCATGCCTTCACTTCTACCGAGTGCATGACGATGCCGAGTAACGCAGTGGACGCCGAGTATCAGAAGGACACCGAGTTAGTTCAGTGAACCCGAGTTTTTACCTTGGGCCGACTTTGTATAGAGATTTGCACTTGTTGTTTTAGCCGACCTTGCATGTATTGTTTAGCCAACCTTGCATGTATTATTTATATGGATAGTATATATATGCAATGTATTGTATCATTAAAAGATAGATATAGCAAATGGTAATGAGTGGAAATATGAAAGTGTGAATATGTGAAAGTGCAAAAGAAATACATGCATGCGAAAGTGTGTGGGCTGAATTGTGAAGATATTCAGCAGGTCTAGTTTTGAAGCAGAAAAGTTTTATCTATCACATCAAGGTGAATCAGAGCTTAGCGGATCTTATCAGCAATCAGTTGTAATCAGATCCACTATTTCATTCTAACAGGTGAATCAGTTTTTGCAAATCCTTTAACAGGGTAGACTTAACAGTCTTTTGTAAATATCCTAACAGAGTGCATACTTTATTGTATGTTTGGAAATCCTCTAACAAGGTGGATCTAGCAATCCTTTATGCTCCTAACAGGGCAGATCACCAGAAGTGGTCATTGTAAGCCTTAACCGGCCAACTTCATACTGCAGTAACGAAGCTTGTGGGTTTCATCCCCACCCCAGTTTTACTTTCTATTTGGAAGGTTTCTGGGTCACCAAATCTGTGTGTTCAAATGTTGCAAATGATTTTGTTTCATGCTTACAATAGGTTACTTGGATGAATGATGAATATATCAGTATATAGTTTTATTGTTTGAAATTTTAGAAGTTACTGATTCACCCCTCCCCTCTCAGTAACTTGTCATATCTTGAATATTTCCAACAATTGGTATCAGAGCTATAAGGTTCTCAAGATAAAAGCTTCACAGCTTGAGCAAAGATCAAGGACAATGGAGATATTCAAACTTGACAAAACTATTGAGAATGAAAAGCTAGATCTGAAAATGGCCATGGCTCAACTCAATGAAGCAAAAGAGCATCTTTTACAATCCTTGAAAAGAATAAAAGAACTTGCAAAGCAAATGAATGACCATCAGTATGTTGAAGAAAAGATTGAAGATCTCTCACCATCAAATAGTTTAGATGAAGCTGACAAAGCAATCAAAGAACTCTTAGAAAAGAATGGATCTCTGCAGGAAGAAGTAAGAAAGCTCAAAAGGGAACAAGGAATCCAATCCATCAGGCTATGCAAAATCTTGGAGCAAAGGAACAAGGCAGCTGAAGACTTAGAGGTAAGGAATAATCAATCCTCTCAGCTTGAAAATCTTGTAACTCAGTTATCTAATGTAAATGAAGAAATTATGAATCTAAGATCTGAGAATGAGATTTTGAGAAATGACTTAATTACTGAAAGACAAATCAATGCAAGCTTACAAAGTGATCTAATCTCTAAAAAAAAAGTCAATGAGAGAATGGTAAAATCTCAAAAAGACATGGATCAATTGAATCTATAAAATGAAGAAAACTTTCATAAACAAAATGGTAAAGCAAGCCTTGGATACAAGGAAGAAGGTGAATCCTCCAAATAGGGTACTCAAAAGAATCAAAAACCTACTTGCAGCCACTGTGGTAAGTTAGGTCATACATCTAACAGATGTTGGAGCAATGGAAAAGGAAAATTTAATGGAAAATGCTACAATTGCAATCAGCATGGACACAAAGCCAATGAATGCAAAAGGAAACCGAAATTTGAAGGTAAATGTCACAAATGCCAAAAGCAAGGTCATAAGGCATCACAATGCAAATTCAAATCTTTTAATCTAGTTGAACAACTTGTCAAAGCAATATTTGATTGGAACTACAACACTTGGTGCAGATGTCATTATTGTGGAGAATATGGTCATACTGGCATAAACTGTGCAAGGCATCACCTAAGAAAAAGGGATACCACTGTAAGATGTTATACATGTACAGAACTTGGTCATATATCTAAAAACTGCATGAACATAAAGAAAGTCGAGGATGAGAAGAAAATCAAAGTAGACAATATTCGGAAGCAAATGAAGCGGCAATGGATTTCTAAGTCTGCCGAGCCAGATAATTCAAGTAATGGAATGGTCACTCAAGAAGTGAGTGACTCTCCCATTTCCAATTAAGACTCATCAGGATAAGACCAGGACTGTATCTACAAGCAATATCCTAAGCAGTCCTAGAATGAAAATATGATCAAATCAGTATTTCAGATACATCAGGATCATGGTCGGTACATGACCTTACCGAGCTCAGTCGGGTGCAATAAGGCTTCTTTCACAAAGTTGCACTTACCGAGCATGGTTGGTTCTTCTCTTACCGAGTTAAGGGCGGATTAACCTATTTTCTTTTGGTCACCGAGTTGCGAAGTTTAAACCGAGCTAGTGGATGATAGCCTGTCAATTGCAGCTACCTCCGTGCCGAACATTAATGACAAATTTTTCATCAAAAGGGCAAATTTCAACCTCATTTTTTCACCGCAAATTCGAGATTTTCAAAAGAGGGCTTTCAAGCAAATTCAAGTGAGTTGAAGAAATTTTCCAGCGAAGTATTCTTACGAAATCTTCTTACTCACCGAGCAGCAATGGCTTCCGCAAGCACCAGCAGCAGCAAGGCAAAGAAAGGATCAGAAATGCTTGTAAAGGGAACGGAATGGAAGGCACCGACGTTCAAGCTTGTTCCTGCCATCGCTGAATCACTCGACCTGCATGGAGCTCAATCACAGATTCCTCCAAAGGTACTTCTAATCAATGATATTTGTACTCATTTCAAGTGTACTGTGCAAGAAATAGGGACACTAGATATGGATAGCACCCTAGCCAAGTTATGCATAGATGGAACCCTAAAACCTGAATTCAAACATTTGGAAACCAAAGGCTTAACCCATATCCCGCATCTGCCAAGAAGTTTCCAAGTGAAATGGGTGAGGTATATCTTGAGCCGAGTACATAATGGTTAGTTGTGGTTGGAACAACCAGTTTTGATAACCAAGAAGATGATTCACAAAATCACGGGTCTCCCAATGCTCAGCAAAGACAAAACCACCAAAACCCTAGGACGGGATGAGTTACAGAAGAAAACCCAAGCCGAATGGGATGGCAGAGGTTTAAAACTCAACAATGTTTCAGATATAGAACTGAAATTTGGTATTTATGTTATTGCATACAAACTGTATAGTTCCAGCAGGCTGAATAGTGTACCTTGCGAAGCTGTAGATTTGGCATATAAAATTGTGAAGAAAAATATGGAGTTTGACCTAGCAGATGTATTATTAAAACAATTCAATAAAAACATGGAAAGCATAAGGACTACAAAGACAAACCCTTGTAAATTTGGTTCTTTGCTAGTTTGTTCATTCTTCTATGTACAGAAATTCTTTCCATCCAAAGGTACAATTGTATGGAGGAAAGATACTCCAATTTTGTATCAAATAAATGAATTCATAGTAGATATGGGTATGAATTTTGACAAAGTAATGGACAATTATTTTGAAGATTTCAAGGAAAGGATGAACAACAGATTCAGAATACCTCCAAAACTTGTTGAAGAGTATAAGGATGATGTCTGTTTCATGGTTGACTGTGACAAGGTATACATACAGGCAGTTAGACCCCGAGTTGCATGGGTGAAACCTCTTCCATATGAGGTAAATATTGATGAAACCAGGGATATCATTGAAGCACTGGTAAATGAGCCAGTAGACCCAAGGCAATGAATTTTTGGTACTTATGATGAAGCTAAGGCTAGAATTGAACTAGAAATCAAAATTCCATAGGCCATCAGCAAAGGTAAAAGGAAAATGGCCAAACTAAAAACTGAAATGAGTTCTCTTATGGTCACCGAGGGAAAAGGTGAAGATAAAGAAAGTGAAGAAGAAAAGGAAGGAGAAAAAGAATTAGAAAAAGAGCAACTGGCAAAGAAGAAAGGCAAGGTAATCATTACCAAGCGTAAGAAGCAGCCTACTGCAGTATTCACTCGAAGAACGAGAAAAGGTATTCAGGAACCTGTATTGGTCAAACCTGCACCTACATTCGAGCAAAGGCTCAAAACATTGGAAGAAGGAGCTGGCATTGCAAATTTCAAGGCATTGAGATTTGAGACAAGGACTGATGCAGAGAAAATGCAAATTGAGGAACTGGTACTTAACAAAATGGGAAAATGGAAATACTCCCTGGACCAGATTGCTCCTCATATCCCTAAAGAACTACTGGAGAGAGTACAGCCAAGACAGGAGTTAGCCACCAAGATGGTAAAAGATATATATGAGCAATCCTTGAAGAATCTTTGGCCTAGTCTCACTGGAGCTGAGGTAAAATCTGAATTGAAAACCTATGAAGGTAAAATGATGATCAGATTCCACACTTGTTTAGTTTTGATCAAAGATATAGAGCATGTTGTAAATGATGCTACAAACATGTGGAAAAACATCTATCATCTACATAAGCCCAGTGTAGACCCAGTAGAAATAAAGGATGATGACAACAGCAGCAGTAGTGATGAATCAGATAGCACTCCATCCATCACAGTTACACCAAGAGAGTTGCATGCAATGATGGAAGAAAAGGAGGAAGAAGACAAAGAGGAAGAAGCTGAAGAGGAAGATAAGGAGGATGATACAGTAAAAATTGCAGCAGCAGTTATTGCATCCCTTCCTCACTTCCCAGACAAACCTATGACATCATCAAGGTTGGAGTCAGCTTCAGCAGGTTCATCTACACCAGTTTTACCATCTACACCTGCCATATCTCAGCTCCAGGTATCATCAGTGGAAGTAACTACCACTTCATCTACCGAGCTGCATCCCTCTTCGTCTACCGAGCTGCACCCCTTTTCATCTACCGAGTTAGCCTCCTCGACTCCATCATCATCAGTTGGCATTGCTGTAAGTTCTCAAATTTTGACAACTCAATTTTGTTCTACAAGTTTGTTGCCATCTACTTCAGGCACAGTGAGCTCAGATACTATATTACCGAGTGTATCACCATTTTTGGCCAGCACTCAAATTTTTGACCCTGTACATACTTCTATTGGCACTCAAACCTCAAACATCCCAGTTTTTACTGCTAGTCCTTCTATCTCTACTATTGTGTCTATTCCAAAGGTCAAACCAGTCATCCCAGAAGTCAAACAAAAGCAACCATTAAGACTTATGATCACTGGAAAGGAAATTCCTGAGGATATTGACTTGGACACAGAGATAATAATTCCAAAGATTGACTTTGATAATGCTACCATTGAAGAAATGAGGTATGCTAGTCAACTTATTGAGAAAAAGGCTACTCATATGCAGTTAAGATCAGAAAGGGATAAGGAATATAGGATAATTGAGGAAGCCCGGAACATAATTACTGAGGCTATAGGTGTTGATGTTGATACTTCTCAACACATTTTGATTCAACTAGAAGAGGCAGTTAATAAATTCAATGAAGATGCCTCTGGACAAGAAAAGCTAATTGAGCATGCAGGAAAGAAATTTGATAATAAGGTATTAGGGCACATTGCCCAGAACATTGCAATAAATCAGGTTGCATTAACCTCATTTTTGGCAGATATGGAAAATTCTTTTAATAATGTAACATCTCTTTTTGCTAAACTTTGTGATGTTACCGAATACACTAAAGGAATAAGAGAAAAACTAAATAAAATTGATGAAGATCTGAAGGTAAGCACACAGAACTTGAAGCTTGACCCCAATTCAAGCTCATCTCATCACCTCAGAATCAAATTTTTGTCAGAGAAGCAGGCAGAGCTATTGAGGGAAGAGGCAAGGATCCTATCTACATTGATAGATATCCAAAACATGATCCTTCCCATCATGGATTCAATGCAGAAGCATATTGCACATTCAAAGACATTAATCCATGATAATAACTTCTCCATTGCAGATCATGTGATTGAACTTTCGGCTGAAATTCAAATAGCTCTTTCTACCTGCAAAATTTTGCAAGAGAATTGGGATAAGACTCTCTAGCTTATTCTCCAGGTACATTCAGAGTTCATCTCTCATTTTGGTGTTTCCATATAAGTATATATACTCTTTGTTCTTTGGCATTATTGTCAAAAAGGGGGAGATTATTGTTGGATATGTATACTATTTGGATATGTATACTATGGGTAAATAAGTGTTTTCAAATTTTTACAAAGAAAGAGATATACAGCTCATGTAAATAATGTATGTACATTCTATGGGGGAGTTGTACATAAAAGCTATTCTATGGGGGAGTTGTATATAACGAAGCTATGTATATTCAGAATCAGTCATCAGCATGTCAGATAAATTTTGTCTCATAAATGTTTTTGTCACTAATGCCAAAGGGAGAGATTGTTGGCATTATGATACATTTTTGTCATTAGTTACAACACTTATTGGATTCCGAATGCTTACCGAGCTCACACCGGAAACCAAGCTTTACCTAGTACTCAGTGTTTACCGAGTAATCAAGGTGAACAAAGAAGTCAGTGTTTACCGAGTGATCAAGGTGAACAAAGCAATCAGTGTTTACCGAGTGATCAAGGTGAACAAAGCAATCAGTGTTTATCGAGCATTCAAGATAAAGAAAGGAATCAGTTTTGACTGAGTAAAGATGTACTAAGATGTAACTGAGAACTTCATGATAACCGAGCTCCTAAGGTTATCAAGGAAATTAATTTTTACCGAGCTCAGACGGATATCAAGGAAACTAACTATCACTGAGTCACAAGGTTCTATCAAGTATTTCCTTTGATCACCGAGCAACAGTTCAGAAAGAAGTATTCACCGAGTGACATCTCTTCTACCGAGTCTCCAGTGGTTACCGAGTTCAGAACTATTCGAAGTGTTCAGTATGAACCGTGCCTTCACTTCTATCGAGTGCATGACGATGCCGAGTAACGCAGTGGACGCCGAGTATCAGAAGGACACCGAGTTAGTTCAGTGAACCCGAGTTTTTACCTTGGGCCGACTTTGTATAGAGATTTGCACTTGTTGTTTTAGCCGACCTTGCATGTATTGTTTAGCCAACCTTGCATGTATTATTTATATGGATAGTATATATATGCAATGTATTGTATCATTAAAAGATAGATATAGAAAATGGTAATGAGTGGAAATATGAAAGTGTGAATATGTGAAAGTGCGAAAGAAATACATGCATGCGAAAGTATGTGGGCTGAATTGTGAAGATATTCAGCAGGTCTAGTTTTGAAGCAGAAAAGTTTTATCTATCACATCAAGGTGAATCAGAGCTTAGCGGATCTTATCAGTAATCAGTTGTAATCAGATCCACTATTTCATTCTAACAGGTGAATCAGTTTTTGCAAATCCTTTAACAGGGTAGACTTAATAGTCTTTTGTAAATCTCCTAACAGAGTTCATACTTTATTGTATGTTTGGAAATCCTCTAACAAGGTGGATCTAGCAATCCTTTGTGCTCCTAACAGGGCAGATCACCAGAAGTGGTCATTGTAAGCCTTAACCGGCCAACTTCATACTGCAGTAATGAAGCTTGTGGGTTTCATCCCCACCCCAGTTTTACTTTCTATTTGGAAGGTTTCTAGGTCACCAAATCTGTGTGTTCAAATGTTGCAAATGATTTTGTTTCATGCTTACAATAGGTTACTTGGATGAATGATGAATATATCAGTATACAGTTTTATTGTTTGGAATTTTAGAAGTTACTGATTCACCCCTCCCCTCTCAGTAACTTGTCATATCTTGAATATTTCCAACAGACTTCACCTCTCAAGTCCCCAAAATATCTAAAAGCACCTGAGTTACAATCAATGCAACCCAAGCCATAGTTAAAAGGCTTGAGTCATAGTCACAAACAACTGATTTGCAACCAGTGAAACCCAAGTCTGAGTATGAAGGACCTGAGTCATAGACAATGGGACTTGAGCATGATGCAAAATGTCATGGTGAGGCAAGTGAAATAAGATTTAAATCTGAAGTACCTATACTAGTAAGATATGTTAGAAGGCACCATGCACCTGAGAAAATCATTGGATACAAGTCAAAAGGTACAATGACAAGGAAAAAATTAAAACATATATGTTTGTTTACTATAATAACCCCAACCAGTTATAACTTTGTGAAACACCAAATCCTTCTCAAATTCAATTATTTGACATTTCCTCAAACACTTTGCAAGCAAGCTCTAATACCACTATAATAACCCTTGCCCAAATGGACTGGATTCAGCTCAAGGAATATTATCAAATACTTGTATCCTACCTTTCTCTTTTCTGATTTTTTTGTATTTTAGATTGTTTAATATAGTTTGAATGATTGTAAGAAATTTAGAATTTTTTCAAATGATATTACAATACCTTTTTCAATGAACTAATAGCAAGTGCAATTCTTTTTAGTATTTTCAATGCATATACATGGAAACTAGATATGGAATGCATACCTACAACCAACTGACATTTTGACAAATAATTGACATCCAACTATTATGTTGATCATATATGCTATTAAATGGACATTTTTTCAAACAAATGGTATGCAACATGTATCTCCTTTATTGAATTCATTCTCATGTACAATGTTTCTATGCATTTTCCAAGACAAATGGGCTTATAATAATGACTACAGTAATGCCAAAATCTGATTCTGAATTATCACAGAAAAATCATATGCCTAAAAATTACAATGCTAACTACTAATAGTTGTAAGAGGAACCTAATAATAGTGATGCCCATGGACAAAATCATAATTAAGCCAAGAACTATAGCATGGGTATTGTTCACAACACTATTCACATCATTGTTCACAATACTGTAGCAGCCAACAATAAATGTATTCTCCAATTTAAGCACAAATAGAACTCTAGAATGAAGCTCTCCTAAATGCCAAATTCAATGGATGTTTTACCACCTCAAATGGTTGTAACATTGAAGAATTGATGCTTTCCAATGGCTAATTGAAATCAGAAACCTTTAGTTTCTTCTCTCAAGTTTATATCAAATGTAGTTGACAATAATTAGATGCTTAACAATGAAGCTCTTGCCTCTATTTATTCTTTTCCTTCACCCTTTTAGAAGGAAATAAAATATTATTTAAATGTACTCTCTAGAAGCTTCCCCCTTTCCAATACAATAATTAGTTGTGCTTCTAAAAAATTAAATTAATTAAATATAAAGTCACCTTTTAATTTTAATTTATTTAATGACTTTATAAAAAATTAATTTAATCAATTTCTCCTTATTTCTTCACTTAGCCTTCAGAGAATGTAAAGGCTTAAAACTCCATTGAGATGTTAAAAAGATGGGGAACATTACACTTACTAAATTTGAACCTAGAACTGTTAAAGATGCTTTGGATAATGAAAGTTGGATTGAAGACATGAATGAAGAGATAGAACAAATAGAAAGGAATAATACTTGGACTCGTGTTCCTAGACCGAAGGATAAAAATGTAATTGGCACAAAATGGGTATTCAGAAATAAGTTGAATGAAGATGGAGAAATTTCAAGAAAAAAAGAAAGGTTAGTATGCAAAGGTTATTCTCAAGAGGAAATTATTGATTATGGTGAAACTTTTTCTCATGTTCTAAGATTAGAGGGTGTTAGGACTCTACTTGCTTATGTTGCACATAAATGATTCAAAGTGTATCAGATGGATATGAAATCTACATTCTTGAATGGAATTTTAGAAGAAGAAGTCTACATTGAGCAACTTAGAGCTTTTGTAGATCTTAGCAAAAAGGATATGGTTTAAGCTACACAAAGAATTATCTGGTCTCAAACAAGCTCCTAGAGCTTGGTATGAAAGACTTCATAATTATTTAATGAAGATTGGTTTTCAAAGAATAAATGATAACAATAGTCTATACATCAAAGAAGGACTAGAGAAAAAAATATTGCTGGCATAAATCCCTACCATTTCTTTAGGGCCAATCACCCATTTTTTAGTTCTTTTTAATATCAAAGCCATTTTTATTATATGATATAAATCCACAATTCAGAGCTATATGGTGAAGATAATTGGCCATACTTTAAAGTTCTACATGTAAAACTAAATACTAAAGTAGGAATGTCTACAATGTTATCAAAAAACTCTTTTTTTTTAATCATACATTTATTAAATTCTTAAACTTTCCAAATCTATAACATAATAAAAATGATATATTTCTCAAAAATATAGATTATAAATAATATAACATAAATAGATCTTAAATAAGTTGAAGGTGCTATCAAAATTACAAATAGAAATAAAAGGTTTAAAAAATTGCTGAAAATCTCTTAAATATTATTGATGAAGTATATTTGGACTAAAATAGTTTATGATGGTTGATCTTTTTGAGAAAGTTGAATATTTTATTTCTGCGTCTTGTTTACATACATTGAGTGCTAAAATTTCCATTTATTTTAAAAGTGAAGTACTCTTATAGAACATGGATCAATGAATTCAATTCAAAAATTACATGAGTAATAGATTTTCAAAAATCACTAATAAAATATGAATTAATAAATTTATCTCATAAGCTACAAGAATAATAGATTTACTTGAATCACATTCATAAAACAAAAATCAATAAGTTTAATTCAAAAACTACATATAGGAAAACTTTGACAACAATATCATCTAACTTTGAGTATTATTATTTTATAAAATGCTCATTAAAAAAAAAATTAATTTGAAGATTGGCATTAAACTTTTTTTAAAAAATTTTAAGATTAACATATGTTAAGTAAATGATAACTTCAATTTCAAGAAGAAGATTTTTTTGAAAGAGAATACAATAGAATGACTATCATATGTAGAATAATTTATCATGAAATTCTCTTTTTGAAATGAGAAAACACATAACACCACATTCTCTAACAAAAAGTTGAATCCATCACTCCCTTTCCTTTAGCAATTATAAGCATTGAAGTGCCCATATTGGATGGATGACTCCAACAAACTAATAATTGAAAGAAATTTAATTTTCTATAGAATTTAAATGAACTCTACATCAAATTTTCATCAACCTACACTTAAAACAATAATTTTAATAAACAGCTAATTATTTTGTTTTAAAGTTTGAAACTTACCATAGTCAAAACCATTTTGATAAACCTTGTAATAGTCCATTCATGACCATTCCCCCTCGACATAAGCCCTTTCCCACCCTTATAGAAATAACATCAACAATGTCTTCTTCGCTCAATATTATTTTTAGTATAGTTACATATTTCCTATATCTCTTCTTCACCAATCTTATTTTCAAGAATTTTGCATTTCTTATATTACTTCATTGCTTAATCTCATTTATAGAAGTGAGTCATTTCACAAGGGCAAATTTTCATACAGTAGTACTTCATTGAATAGTAGTAATGATGATATTGATAATGTTCATGTTTGTATATCTATAGAAATTGATAATGCTTATGATTCTGAATCTATTGAAAGGTTTATCATTACCATCATCATCAAGATCAACATAACCATCACCATCACCATCATTGTCACTAAATCACCACCACCAAAGAGAAAGAGGTAGAAGTAGAGAAAGAGAAGTAGTCCCATTGCTACAAAGCACAAGTGCAAATAGAGATGGAGAGCCACTACCACCACCACCATATCATCAACACTATGGCCATAGAGAAAGAAGTAGGAGTAGAGATAGAGAAGTACTCCCATCACTATAAAGTGCAAGTGCAAGTAGAGATGGAGAGCCACTACCATCACCACCACATCCTTACCACCATGGCCATAGAGAAAGAAGTAGGAGTAGAGATAGAGAAGTAGTCCCATCACTAGAAAGTGCAAGTACAAGTAGATATGGAGAGCCACTACCACCACCACCACCACATCCTCATGACCACGCCCATAGAGAAAGAAGTAGGAGTAGAGATAGAGAAGTATGACTATGAGTACCATCTAGAGTTTCATCATCACCATCGATATAAGTAATACATAAATGAAATAGAGAACCACAATTACAACCACCACCACCAACACCACTAAGTCTACCTCCTCTACCTACAACTATGGCAGTGGTAGATGAATTTTCTCCCATTAGAACAATTAATGAATCATCTCTATTTTGGTGTAACTATGTGCTCTATTTGCAAGGGATATTTTGAAGCATGGGAGGAGATACATGATATGCCCCTTTGTCACCATGTACTTCACTCTCATTGTCTTTTCCAGTGGTTGATAAAGAATCATGCTAATTGTCCCATGTGCACTTGAAGGTTACAACAAGATCAAGAAGAACCAAACCTACCACCACAACCTTGAGACTTGGTAGGCTTCTTTTTTCCTATAAGTAATTAAAAATGATTAATCAATAATTAGCAAGTAATTATATTTTGTGAAGTAGAAATTTATTCAATCATAAAAGAAATACAGAAAAAAGAGGATAGATGGCTCATCTAAGTACATTTAATAACATATATTTTGAATCAATATATAGTGAATTACTCAATGGCTTAAAAACATCACACTAAGACTTCATTCCTAAAAATGTTAAATAGTGAAAATTGACTTATTTTTCTAAGCTTAAATTTTCCATTAGTGTGTGATGTTTAACAATGACCTTAAATTATGGACATAAAATCATTTAAGAAGGTATAAAAATTATAACAAGAAGAACTAAATTAAGATCTATCATGTTCTTTTCATCTATTCATAATTATTATTAATAGAAGGAAAATTGCTTATAATCTGATTTTTAATTATTCCATAATGTTATAAATGTTCTTCCATATTCTCTCCTTATACAATGTAATTCATACGAGAGAATTGATCAATTTCTCATATTCATATAGATGAGTTTAATTATTATTTTTATATCTTAAAAGTGTGTGTGTGTGTGTGTGTGTGTGTGTGTGTGTGTGTGTGTGTGTGTGTGTGTGTGTGTGTGTGTGTGTGTGTGTGTGTGTGTGTGTGTGTGAATTTGCAAACCATTAACTAAGCATTAATTCAGATTATCTATTTAAAATTTCAAGTTTAAAAAAGGCTTGATTCACCATTAAAAATAAAATAAAATAGATTTTGAGCAAGTGTAGTTGTCTTGACAAGTTGGCAATCTCAAACTAAAACTAATTTAAATTTTATATTTGTAATATGATATAAATAAAGATAATATTGAAAGAAAATGAAATATTAAGAAACTTTCTATCAAGAAGCTTATTATCGCAAGTAAAAAAAAAGTGTCACTAGTGGCATGCATTTTTCATTATAATTTTTATAGTGGTTAGAAATTAGAATTTAAACAATAAATTTAGTACATTTGTTATAATATTATATTTTTATAATAATTTAAAATATATAAATTACTTAAGATATATTAAATAGATATTGGTTTAAGTAAAAATTAAAATATCAAAATTAATTCTATATCATGAAAATACTTCTCATTATAGTTTTTTAATTAGAAATATATTGGCTAAAGTAATGTTGGTAAACAAATTTTTCACTTGAAAAATATGTGGTTTCACCCAATGGAATGTGTGTGGGAAATTAATTTCTTCAATAGTTCGATAGGCTCTTGGTATATGACCTTCTCTATGTTAAGAGAGGTTGCTCTCTCATAAGATATAAGTTTTGATTTTTCAACAAAAATGTATTCAAAATTTGAAAGATAGAAAGAAAGTTACTAATGATGAGCATCAAATGACATCAAAACCTTCCTAAATTCACTTAACTCACTAATAAGAACAATTAAATGTTGTGCTTGAAGGCTATCATTAGCACAATGTTGATTCAATAATAGCTTAGCATTGTATAACACTATGAAAGAACCCATTACAAAAGAAATCATCACTTCAATAGTTTAGATTGGTAGAAAGAGAACACAAATTGTTTTTTCTTTTATTTCCTTATACCCAAAACATAAGATAAGTTTATGATTACAAGGATAGGATTTGTACACACTTTACAAAAATTGCCTTGAAACTCGAACATAAGTGTTCTCTATTCCCCCAAGATCCAATCAAGTCCCTTTTACAAAGAAAAATGATATGTTATATACACTTGAGGTCAAAACTCTATTTTACATGTTTTGGGAGAGGTTAATTAACTTTGACAAAATTAACCCCAAATGACAAAAGTCACCATTTATACAGATAGAAAATTAAAATCATCACATCACATGAAGGATAAGGTTGTTATTGGCCTTATCAAAATGGCTTGTATAAGATAATCACTCCTCCTTTAATGAAATGAATCCTCACTATGTGACATCACAAACTTTTCAATTCAATTGAAATAATTATGTCTTCAAATCTGCAAAATACAGACATGTTTAGTAAAAATATTTGCATTTTTCTCTTTGAAATTCATGAGATTTCTCTTATGATTATATTCATCTCAAATCATGCTTTTGAAATATTAAATCATATCTCTTTGTGCACCCCTTTTTAGCTTGCATATCCTTTGTTCTCAAGTAGAATTGTCAAGCAATATCTTCTCATTAACCTATTCCTCTATCATTTGATGTCACACACATATGTCATTGAAGAAATATGTTCCAATTAAATTAATGAGACCTCCTTCATTATCATCTTCCATTATCACTAATCTACCTAGAAAGTTACCTTGAGTTTCTCCTCCATCATTCTCTTGATAATAATTCATCTATGACTATTTTAATATCCCAACTATTTTTTAAATTTCCTTTTCAAATTTTACATCTTGGATGCACATCAACATGAAAAATTAGACAATCTCATCAAAATCCTTCATCTACATCTTCAACCTAATATTGCATCACTAGATTCTACTATCACATCATTTAATAAAAATACAAGGTCATCCATGAACTCTTTACTTTTCTCATTCCCCTCTATGGTTCATTTTATTTCATCTCTAATTGCATTCATCTCTTCTCATGAGGCATTTGATCAAATGACATGCACGCCCCTCTTCAAAAATGTTAGAAAATATTTCCATTCAGAACAACAGGTATGTGTCTACAATTTTAGGAATAAGCTTTACACTAATTCAAAACTTAAAATCATACACATTATAACTTCTTCAACTTGAGTAATTTCTTATGATTATAATGTCTATCCACTATTAAGACAAAGGCATCTATTTTGTTATTTTTAAGCTATCTCTTTCAAATCTATGTTTGATCTATTACACCCAAGTTAGGAGAAACCCCAAAGGAGATGTCTAAGCCCCTAGAAATTAACCACATAGCTGAAACACAACACATTCTTCATAAAATAATTGATTACATGTAATGTTTTTGGCTATAGGACTTCTAGGTTATGGCTAAATACAAACCAAGTAATAGTTGTCCAAGATCCCTCAAGATCCAATCCAAACCCTAGCTAGTCTAGATCCACACTTTGGTAGAAACCTCCAAGGAAGATATAAAATTGTACTCACATGCCCACTAAGAAATATCCTTGTTTCCAAAGCCTTGACTACTAGCCCTTCTCAAACTTTACCCAAGATCTAGGTGTAAACTACCTCACATTTGGCACTCTATCCACACACTTAGGAAAACTTCACTCACTCAGCTACTCCATCTTCTCCATGTTGGATCCAACACTGAATAATGACTCAAGACTCCACAAGACCCCCTACTTATATCCAACTAAGCCACAAGCCAGCCTAGTATGCTACAAATTAAATAAACCCTTTCATTAAATACACATTTAAGCCACATGTTGACTTACAAAAAAAATTAAATACAACCAAATTAAATGCCAAGGTCAACTCACACTAGAAATCAAACATAGCCAACTTAATAAAAGTTAGCACCAACATATCATCAAGCATTAGAAAACCACTTCTAAGTATCAACAACTATTAGGTTTATTTAGTGCATGAAGGAAAACTTAGTTAACACTGAGAACTCAATTAACACTACAAACTTGATCAACACTAAACTCAATTAAAATTGTTGGCTAATACTCAGTTAACAATTCAACTCAATTAACATGACAAGTTAATACTCAGTTAACATAACAACTCAGTTAGCATTGAAACTTGGTGAAAACTGCCAAAATCTTCAAGAACCTTAGATGCCCCTACATCAGACAACTAGAGTACAAAGAAAAAGTGTGTCCCACACTTTGTTCCTTTACAAGAACCATACTTCAACTTCATCTTCACCCAAGGCTTGCCAATCCATATAGACAAAAGAACAAATCCATAGATCCCCTACACCTATGGCATCCATCCAAATACTAAAAACATAAGTATCACCACTTGATCCATCTCACCTATAAGAGTAAACTCCACATCCAAAAAATTAACAAGAAGATCCAAAACCAAATCAAAATCATAAGCAATATGAAAGCCCTTTCAAACACATTTCAAACTTGCAACCCCAACAATATTATTTCAAACAACAAGATGTTCTACAACATGTAAATCATCACCCATAGCAACCTAATTATCCATGACCAAGTGCTCTACAATTCCCATGTCAAACCTAACCCACTAATCAAGAAAACCAATCTCAATCCCAGCATCAACAAGTTTAGGAACCTTTTTAGAACCAACCACAAGTTGCTCTCCTAGTTTCACATCAGACTCCACAAACTGATCAACAAAACCAACCTCTTTCACCTTAACCTTGCTATGCCATCTTGTATCGCAAACAAGTCTTCTAACCAAATAGACAACTTTCTTCTAGATTGATAGACTCTAGCTCCACAAATCTTTACAAAACTCAATCATCCCTTCCTTAACTCAATTTGTCAATCTAGCTTCAAACCAAGAAAAAATCTCTAAAATTTTCTTCTCCACCACATCATGGAGATTTGCAATCATCCCAAGGTCCAATCTTCTTGGAAATTTTTTCTAAAATCTTCACAAACCCTCTGCAATAAATCCTAACTATGAACTTGTGACAAACCCAAATTATTTGCAAGTTAGATCAGAACCTACCACCTTACATGGACAACTAGGAACAAATCAAAAGCCCAAGAATATAGATCTACAACATAAATCACACAAACTCTACGTGATCATGCTCCAACAAGATCAACCTTCCCTCTTCACAACCATCAATCCATCTACAAGTCCTCTATAATTGCAAGTTAGAACCATTCATCACTTCTCATAAGGCATTTGATGAAATGGCATACACATTCCTCTTCAAAAATGTTATAAAATATTTCCATTTGGAACAATGAGTAGGATGTGTCTACAATTTTAGGAATAAGCTTTACACTAATTCAAAACTTAAAATCATACCCATTATAACTTCTTCTACTTGAGTGATTTCTTATGACTATCATTTCTATCCACTATCAGTATAGAAGTGTCTATTTCATTATTTTTAAGCTAGCTCTTTCAAATTTACTTTTGATCTGTTACACCCAAGTTAGGAGAACCCCCAAAGGAGATGTCCAAGCCCCTAGAAATTAACCGCATAGCTGAAACACAACACAAGATACAAGATCTGATACCAAAAACAACTTGTTATTCATAAAATAATTGATTGCATGCAATATTTTGGGCCATAAGTCCCTCCCAATTATGGCCAAATCAAAGCAAGTAATAGTTGTCCAAGATCCCTTAAGATCCAATCCAAACCCTAGCTAGTCCAAATCCACACTTTGGTAGAAATGTAATGCCCCGCCAAGGGATCCAAAGAACTAACCTAAAATTTCACTAAGTTTGGTAGCATTTTTTTTTTACATGAAAGTAATATCATTTACAACTGATAAATAATGGAAGCAATAGCAATAACCATCTAGAAGTAAACATAACGGGTTACAATTGTAAAGATCCCTTAACATTGAATCACATCTAAATCAACTAACTTTAATGAATCCATCTAATACAACAACCACATGAAATAATAATGATAAGTCCAATGTTTACACATTACATATCTAAATGCTCAATCATCCACTACACATGCCACAGGGTATGAAAGGCTTAAAAGAATATACATATGTGGAATAAGGTATATCATCCTATTCTAATCCATGATACATCAAAGTAAAGATAACCACATGTCATACATGATACATCATCATAGAAGATATACACATCCATCATAAAAGATCAAACATAATAAACTATGTGCACAGTTCCTCCCAACCATAAATAGCATCATTAGACCATCGTAGATCCTACCCAAACCTCTGTGCATAAAATTCCAAATCACCAAAGAGATCATCAGTATTAGCATAGTAGGAATGTCACACCTATACATACTACATCATATGCAGAAAGTAATCTAACATGCAAATATGAGCATAAGGTAACAACATCTATCCTAAGCTAAACACCAATGAAAGGATACATATCCACCATCATGAAGTACGCACCAACCATGATGTCTCAATCGGATCTCAAATGATAAGAGTGGAAAAACACTACTACCCAACCACATGGAACCTAAGTGGTCCACTCCCACCGTGCTGACGAGATAATCTCAAGTTCCAAATAGGCTATCAAAATCACATAGCATAAAAATACTCTCTAAGTCCAAGAATCCTAAAAGTATACTAACTCAAAGGTTCCAATCACAAAATTTACATCTAATCCTAGAGGCACAAAATGACATGTAGGAAACCTAAAATGCAAGTGGGAAAGTGTCATCGCATATATCATGTAGAAGTTACCCTAGCATTTAGCTATACTCCACGAGTCCCTATTGATCCTCATGTAGCCACTAGTATCCTCTCATATTGACAAGGCATACTATGGAATGCAAGGTCACAACCAAGTATTCTCTCTACTCCCATCTTAGTCTATACAAGCACTCGAGGCATGGGCAAGAACAAAAAAATTATCTTTTTAGGTTCATTAAGTCAATATTAGGTGAGAATGTTTTCACTTATTAAGACAACATACAATGAGTTACCCTGGCAGCCTCTTAGGGCCTCAGCCCCCATTGCAAGCCACTTCCCAACCCTATAAGTAGATAACCTACCCTAAGCTCATGGAATCATAAATCATCTTAGTCCTATACAAGCGATTGGAAAGAAATATCAAAAGATAATCCATAATAAGAACATCAAATATCCACAATAAAAGCATCAAATCTCCATGAGCAACTCAAAAGCATCCATAGAAAATCATGACCACAATAGTTCTCTATTGGAAACTGAAGGTATCACTGATAATCAAAAGTATCCATTGGTTCTCAATAACCAAATATAACTCAAAATCATACTGATCGAAGACTCCAAAATGGTTGAGTCCAAACATGTCACAACATGACATCATAAATCAATATATCAGTCCCATCATGGCGACTAGAAAAATAAACCAAGGATAACTAATCAATGACTCAAAAATGATTAGGTCAAATGTCTCATACATAAGAATCTCGACTATAACAATCAGTAACTACAAACATTTCATAGAGCATTCCATCACATAACCATGGTTGGGTTTATAAAGATTGGAAATAAAACATCATCATGTCATCACAATCATAACTCCCAAGCCTCTGGTAAAATCCTATAACTGGTCAACACTAGTCAACCCAAAACCCAAAATAGATAGCATAGAGAAAACACAATGCAAGCACATGTTTTGGTTTTGCTAAAATTACATCATCAAATTAAAAGTGGAGGTCTCAGTTTTCATTTTCAAGTTTAGATATTGAATGGAGGAACATTTTGTACGTTTTTCCCAACCCATGTATTTGTTTGATAGATAAAATTTTCTCTCCCAAAACCATTAGACTCAATTTTCTACTTGTTCTAACATTATATTGTTTATATAAACGTTGTTCAAAAATAACCCCTATCAAGTTTCAATAACCAATTAGCAATTCTAATGAAACTGATATTATCGAAACAATAATTGCATAATTCAAAACTTTGATTTATAACATATTCTAATGATTAACCTTAATTAAACTAAATTTAACTAAGTTAATTATTAATATCTTTTTAATAATAATTGACAAGCTATTATTAGTACTTTAGATCATTTATCTTTTAAAGAATGATCCATTAATCCAATCTTTTAAATATAATAATTATTTATAACTAATAATATATATACATATATACTTATATACATATATATATATATACATACATAAATATATATATATATATATTAACAATAAAAATGAAATATAAAAATCAAATCACAAATCGCATCATAACTCTTACCCACATTATTAATAATGGAAGTCGATAACATATATATATAACAAAAGCATCACCATAGAGGAGGGGTAATGTGTGGCCCTGCTGACGTAGGCCTATGGTAGCAGTGCTGCCGGCCTCTGCCACAAGTACAGAGTGGGGTGGGGGTACGGGCTCATCCCTCCCTGCCCACTTAATATGCATTTCTCAAACCAAACATATTATATATACGATTCAATTTTTACTTGGCCCAAATACGATTTGGGTTTAATTATTAATTTTTTATATAAATGTTTTACAAAAAACATAAATCACGATGCAATATAACATTCGATCTTCCAATAAAATATATATATATATATATACATATATATATATATATACATATGTATATATGTATATATATATATATACATATATGTATATATATATATATACATATGTATATATATATATATATACATATGTATATATATATATATACATATGTATATATATATATATACATATGTATATATATATATATACATATATACATATGTATATATATATATATATGTATATATATATATATATACACACATACATATGTATATATATATATATATATATATATATGTATGTATGTATGTATGTATGTATGTATGTATGTATTTATGTATATATGTGTGTGTGTGTGTATGCAAAGATTAATTAAGCATAACATATATATATATATGTACGTATGTATGTATGTATGTATGTATGCAAATCTGAATTAGCATGTCCATATCAACACAAATTTTTTAAAGGCTTTCAATTTTAAGGAAACCATAAAATATTTGTTCTCCAAATTTACTCAATAAATTTTCTAATGGATTTGGCTATAATTTTAACCCTAGCCCCGCAATCTCTTCAAATATATGCATATAAAGTTTTCTCAAATAAATTTTAACTACCCATATTGAGAATGCATACAACCAAAATAGGAAAAACCCTCAGAAAACATATGGAAGACACAAAGAAGACAGGAAGTGCAAGATGCGGAAATAACATGAGCAAAATCACAAGAGTCTACTCAGATTCTAATGCTAATTCGCTTCTCCTCAGAACTGCAGAGCAAGCTTCTTCCTTCTCCCATGTTCCAAAGTCCTCCAATACTCTAAAAAATGCTCTCCAAAATGCTCTCCCTAAGCGCTCTCCCTAAGCCTCTAGGAGTGCCCGAATATAAAGGACTCTCGGGTGGCACCTAGAATGTCTGTAGAAACAACTAGAAGGTGTAGACAACTAAGCACGAGCTTTTTCCAATCTTCTAGATGAGTCATAAGGTTGTAGACACCATGTGCATAATTTGTGTGCTAACCCCTATGTTGTTGACATAAGAGAAATAAAAAGGTGCGTTAACTCCTAGGCAAGCTTATAACTTAATTTAATTTTATTATAACTTTTATTTAATTTTATTATAACTTTTATTATTATTATTTATTTATTTCTTTATTATTATTATTATTTATTTTTAATTAATTACTTTTATTTAGTTCTTTTCTCATTTAATTCTTATTTAATTATTTTTAATCCAAAATATCAAAGATCATGATATTAAATTAATTTTCTTTGAATAATTAATTTATTAATTAAATCTATTTATTAAGACTTAATTAATAGAAAATTCACCATAGACCTCCAAGATAAAAATATGAAAACCCATCATAGAACAACCCATACAAAATCAGTCTAAAGGGTTAAAAATCATGAATTATATCATCTGGCACATTCAGTGGGTAAAATATCCAGATACTTGTCCTATATTTTTAGTACAATGGTTTAAGGGTTTGGGATTTGGACTTGAGAATTTATCTCCCTTCTCTTATCATTGAGATAGTGTAATAGGGTATGCTCATCCTAGCAGTTCAGAGAAGTCGATACCCGGTACCTGGAACTTGCATAAAAAAACCATGCATGTACATACAATATATATATATATATATATATATATATAGTGCTAAGCTAAACAGGCAATGGCAAGAAGTGGTGCATCGTGTAGATCCTGACGAGCAGGTGACTATGACTCCCTTCCTTAACCATATAAAAAATGCCATACAATAAGAACAATCACGCAAACCCTAAAAATGCAAGTATGGGGTAAGTATCCATAATAAAACACATGAGATAATAAACCATCTAACTAATCATCATCAATAACTGAAAGCAATGTAATGATCATCATGCATACATGAAATGTAAAGTCTAAATAATCTCATCATATATCAACTAAATCCATAACATAATGTCTGATAGTCTCAAAAAAATACCACTAATCCATCAGCATAAAACTAGTCTAACATAGTCCAATAATAGTAGTAACAATGTGTCCAGAAAGATGTGAACGAGGGCAGGCACTACAAGAAACCTC
This sequence comes from Cupressus sempervirens, assembly GCA_028749045.1. Classification (NCBI taxonomy): domain Eukaryota; kingdom Viridiplantae; phylum Streptophyta; class Pinopsida; order Cupressales; family Cupressaceae; genus Cupressus; species Cupressus sempervirens. Next base: position 601,841,616 of record CM053783.1, on the reverse strand, counting down.
CAAGGAATATTTAAACTTTTTTTCACAAGCTAAGAAATCTCCAATAAGATCAACCTTCCCTCTTCACAATCATTGATCCATATGTAAGTCTTCTACAATTGCAAGTCAGGACCATGATCTTCCACCTAGCAACCTAAGACTCTAGAAAGAACAATCCACCCCTACATTAAGATATTTTCATGTCAACTTCTCTCAACCCAAGGTCCTAGTGCAAACTACCTCAACTTGAATGATCTATTTACATGCTTAGGAACACCTATGCACTGATACCATTTGATGTAATGCAAGGAAGGAGAACCCCCAAAGGTGATGTCCAAGCCCCCAACAATTAATGACATAGTAGAAACACAACACAAGATATAAGATCTGACACCAAACATAACTCTTTATTCATAAAACAATTGATTACAGTCAATGTGTTAAGATGTAAGGCCTTCCCAATTATGTTCAAATATAAAGAAAGTAATAGTTTTACAAGATCCCTCAACATCGAATCTAAACCCTAGCTAGTCTAGATTAAAACTTTGGTAGAAACCTTAGATAAATATCTAAACTTGTGCTCGCAAGCCCACCAAGAAATCTCCTTTTTTCTCAAGCCTCAACAACCAGCCCTTCTCAAACTTTGGAGGAAAGATCCAAGTATAAATTGCCTCACATTCAATGATCTATCCACACACTTAGGAAAACCTTGGTCACTTAGCTACTCCATATTATCCATGCTATATCCCACATTCAATAATGGCTCAAGACTCCATAAGACCCCCTACTTTGTTAGGATTAAATGATGGACATAAATAACAATTACATGCAAATATAAATAATACCAAAAAAATAATAGATGACATAGAAAAGAACACAAGACACCAAGATTTAATGTGGTTCACCCAATCGCTAGGCTACATCCACCAAACAACAAGTCTAATTTTATTATGACCCAGTGATTACAAGTTGATTATAATTTGTAATCCCTTACAGCTCAATACCACTGTAAGAACCAATTTTTGCATCACAACTATGAAACAATCCCTAACCCTAAGCTCTTTTATATAAGTATTTTTACCTCTTTAGGGTTATTATCAATAATTACATGTCAACCCAAAATCTTGATAAAATAGGGCCAGAAATATTTTTTTTGAAGTATGTACAATACTTTCCTAATTAGTCACCGCAATCTACCATTACTTATACCCACCTAAGCCATGACTCATCCTAGTATGTTACAAATTAAATAAACCCTTGCATTAAATGTAAATTTAAGCTACAAGTTAGCTTACAACAAAATTTAAATACAACCAAATTAAATGCTAGGGTCAACTCAGACTAGAAATCAAACATAGTATGTTAGAATATATAGTCCACCAATATAATTGAGAGGGGGGCTAAATTAGTTATCCAACTAATATCACAATTATTGACCTTATTAAACTTTAACCATATGAGAAATATAATCAAAAACCACAACAAGATACTCATGCACAATAACATCACATATGTTAACTAGAAAAACCCTTGATCAGAGGGAAAACCCCAGTGGGGATGGTACCCACAAGATGATGTACTAATATAAATAGTACTTGTTAGAGGATAGACCCTATTAGAAGTCTATAACAACATTTAGTACATATTAGTCCCTATTAGGAGACTTTGAATCTCTATTAGGAGATTCCAACCTTATTAGGAGTTATAAAAGATAGATGGAGCCACTATCCAAATAGCTTTGGGGGCAAGACCAAGGAACCCACTATCCAAATGATCTGTGTATTATTCCTTGTAGAATAATAGAATTCAATAGTATTGTTCCTTCCTCTTTCTCTATCATGTCAATCAAACTTCTCCTTCTGATCTTGTAACCAAATCACAAATCTCACATCCAATTATCCCTTGGATCACTTACTCGCATTCACTAAACACTCTGCTTCTTTTCACACTTTGCATAGAATATACAATTTATACTCTTTTTCCAATCAAGGAAAACATCTTTCCTTTATACCATATCTTCCAAAATAATTCCTTGAGTTGGCCTTGAGGCTTTCCTAATTACTTAAAATAAGATAATTAATTAATTCTTAATTACAATAGCATTGTCAACTTACAGTCTATACAACTTCTCACACGTATGATACTAGGGCTTGCAAACTCACTAAATTCATCATTAGACTATCTTATGTCACTTACTAACCATGCATCTCTAGATTATATCTTCTAGGGCTTGCAAATGCACTAAATTCATCCTTAGACTATCTTATGTCACTTACTAACCATGCATCTCCAAATTATGTCTTTGTTAGAAGATATAATACAAACATCAAAAACTGCTTCTCAAGTACTTTGTCTCTACTTTTCTTTTTGTAAATTAGGCATATATTTTGTACATCTTTGACTTACTACACATTAAACTATAGCATGAGGACATAGTATAGAACATTTCCATGATTGTGCATCACCAGACAGTGAAAATATTATCCATAGAACTATGATCTTTTTCTACTACTTTGTCATTCTTCACAGACTTATTGTTGTGTTGAGATCAATGACAAACATGGTCATGAATGTAACATGTCAATACTCTCCAATGCTTAGGATACTCTCCCAAAGGAATATCATTAGCATTCATGCGAAAAATATAGCCCTTTTGCATTCATGGCAACATAGATGAAAAACATCCAAGTTCCAAGAATACCAAATAGTACTTTGTTGTTATTGCTATTTCTATCCTCATTATTTCAAATCTTCTTGATCAATAAAATCTAAAAATCTTAAAAATACTACTATGTTATGCATTTTCTTAGGATCAATAGTAGTTGTGCACACTAAACAACTCTCAGCTTCTTCCCCATACATCAAAACTCTTCATGCCACATATCTCCCCCATGGAGATGTTCCTCCTTTCTTACACAAATCTTTCTAAATCTCCTTAATAACTTTCTCTCACCCATTCATGTACATATCTCCTCCATTCATACTTGGGAGATGTTTTTCATGCACTCTCTCCCCCATTGACATCAATGATAAAAGCCTCATTATGCTAGTTTATTGCTTTAATTTACAAACAACTTGAGTGTCCAAAGACACTATTCAATACCAAATACCAAGAATCTGTCAAAATATATATTCCATCCATTGATGTAACTAACAAGGGGGGTGAATCAGTTATATAACTAATATCACAAAAAACAACTTTAAAAAATATTAACCATATGAGTAATATAAATTGAAACAACAACAAAATACTCATAAATAATAACACCAGATATGTTCACTAGGGAAACCCTTGATCACAGGGAAAACCCTAGTGGGGATGATACCCACAAGATGATGTACTAATATAAATATTCCTTATTAGAGGATAGACCCTATTAGGAGTCAACTACAACATTCAATACATATGAGTCCCTATTAGGGGACATTTAATCCTAGTTAGAAGATTCCAACCCTGTTATGAGTTGTGAAAGATAGCTAGACTCGCTGCCCAAACAGCTTCAAGGGAAAGATTGATGAACCCACTCTCCAAATGATCTCTATATTATTCCTTGCAGAATGATAGAACTAAATTGTACTTCTACTATCTCTTTCCTATCAACCAGATTTATGCTCCTTTAGATCTTGTAACTAGATCATGAATTTTGCATCCAATAATCCCTTGGATTCCTTACATACATTTAGTAAGGACTATGGTCCTTTTTTTCACTTCACACTTCTTACATCAATAGATAGATGAATACTTTATTGTCCAATTAAGGAAAACACATTTCCTTTATACCACATCTTTCTAATAATTCCTTGAGTTGACCATGAGGCTTTCCTAATTAATTAAAATAACATAATTAATTAATTACAATTACAATAGTACTGTTGGATCATAATTACAATTACAATAGTACTGCTAGATCATAGTATATACAAAACTTCACACAGGTGATACTAAGGCTTGGGCACTCATTGACATCATCATCTAGCTTTCCTCTATCATTTCCTCACTACACATCTCTTTTTTACATCTCAGATGAAAGATAGCCAACAAACATCAGGAACTAATTTTCCAATACTTAGTCTCTGAACTGCTCTCTATAAATTAGGTACAACTTCCATACATCTTCGACTTAGGTTTTGTGAACTTAACCACATCATCAAGACAATCTTTTGTACATATCCATAACTAAGCATGACCACACAATCAAACCATTGTCCATACCAACAAGTTCTCTATCTTCTACTCAGCCAGTCTTTACAATTACCATGTTATGTTGACATCAATGACAAACATAGTCATGAATGCAACATATCAGTACTCTCCAATTCTCAAGATACTCCCACAATGTAGTATCATTAGCATTAATATTAACAATCTTCCCCTTTGGCATTGATGGAAACATAGATGAAAAACATTTAAGTTCCAAGAATACAAAATAGTACTTTGTTGTTGTTTCTATCCTCATCAAATCAAATTCTCTTCATCAAGAGAATCTGAAATCTTCTTGCTTCCTTTCATGAATTTTTATAAATCTCTCTAAAGAGATATATCTCTCCCCAATTTCTTAGGAGTTCTTTTTATGCATACTCTCCCCTATGCCTTAGGAGATGTTTTTCCATGCATATTTTGACACCAATGTCAAAGATGTCAAACTCAATACCAATTGTTAATCAGTTGTTCCAAGTTATTAACTAGCTCAAGTGTCCAAAGACATTGTTTAATACCAAATTCCAAATACCAAGAGTCCTCAATGACTTAATACACACCACATACTCCCCCATATAGGAAGCATCATCATCTAGTCCAGTCAAATAATAGTGATCTGTACCACTAGACTAATGCACTCCCTACATCATCTACTCAAAAGTAGGTAGGGGCATAACTCCAACCATACCTATAAATTACTCAAAAGTATCTTTAGGAAAAGGCATCATAAAGATATCTATAATCTGATCCTTAGTACTTACTCCAATATGATATCTTTTTCTGCTAATTTCTCTCTCAGCACATGATACTTAATAAATATATTCTTTTTTATAGAATGCAATACAAGATTCTTAGAGATACCCATTGTACTTGTATTATCATAGTAAATGAGAATAAGTTCTTTAATCTCAATTATGATATCCTTCAACATTTTCTTCATCCACATAACTTGATTATAATTGTTTGCTACTACAACATACTCTGCCTCAACAGTACTCTATGAAATGCAATCTTGCTTCTTGTTTAACCAAGAAACCAATCATCCTTCATGAAATAATGCTCCACCACTAGTACCTTTTTTTCATCCATACTTCCTACCCAATCAGCATTAATATATGTACAAAGTGTAAAATCATTTGATCTATCATACCAAATTCGATAATTAGATGTCCCTTTCAAATATTTGAATATTCTCTTTATTGATGCAAAATGATATTCCTTAGGATAATCTTGAAATATAGCTACAATAGCAACTGCATTTTCTATATTCAGTCTAGTGTGAGTCAGATACTACAAACCTCTAATCATTGATCTATACTTCTTTTGTTCTACTATAGGTGTCTCATCTTTGTTGGATAACTTGTGACTAGTTATCATGGGTGTACCAACAAGTTTACAACTTTCCAAACCAAACCTTTTTAAAAAATATTTTAGGTACTTATTTTGTGAAATGAATATACCATCATTATTTTGCACAATCTACAATCGTAGGAAAAACTTCGTTTCTCCTATCATGCTCATTTCAAATTCATTCTTCATCTCTTCAACAAATTTATCACTGGCTTCATCATTGTCTCCAAAACTGATGTTATTAACAAATACTACAATGATCAATACACCATCTTCAGTTTCTTTCATGTACAAGTTACTATCTATTGTACCTTTAGAAAATCCAAGCTTTGCCAAGTAACTATTCACCCTTTCATACCAGGTTCTTTGTGCTTGCTTCAAACCATAAAGAGCTTTCTTCAATCTACATACCATGTTTTTATCTTTTAATAAATTAATTCCTTTAGGTTACTCAATGTAAACCTTTTCTTCTAATTCTCCATTTAGAAAGGTTGATTTAACATCCATCTGATAAACTTTGAATTTTTTGTTCATTGCATAAACTAGGAACATCCTTACTGCTTCCATTCTTTCTACCGGTGTATATGTTTGCTCATAATCAATGCCTTCTTACTATGAATAACCTTTACAAACAAGTATGGCCTTATTGCTTACAACTTCTCCTTGCTTATTCATCTTATTCCAAAAAACCCATTTTGTTCCTATCACATTCTTGTCCTTTGGTCTAGGAACTAACTCCAATGTATCATTCTTTATTATTTGATTCAATTCTTCCTTCATTGCTTGGATCCAATGATTATCTTTGACTGCTTCTTCTATGCACTTTGGTTCAACTTGAGATATCAAACATATCTCCTCATTTACTCTATTCCTTGTCATTACATCTTTATCTTTACTTACAATTATCTTCTTAGGAGGATGATTCCTTGTCAAGTTCCTGATAGGGTAGGAGTTGACATCTCAACTCTTATCTCTTCACTAGGTTCAAAACTTTGTTATCCTCTATGCTCAAAAGTTAGCACATCATTATGAAAGTTATTTTTAGTCTTAAACAAAATTGTAGCATTCTATCTAACAATTCCAAAGTTATCCTCTTCTTGATATGAATTATAATCTACCATCTTTTCTTTGGTTCCAAACTTCTCATCAATCCTTACATTTGTGCATTCAACTATTGTCTTAGTTCGATAGCTGAAACATCTATAAGCCTTACTTTTCAATGAATAGAAAAGAAAGAAACTTTCGTCACTTCTTGGATCAAACTTACAAATGTCATCATCTCTCTTAATATAACATTTGCTCCCAAACATCCTAAAATATTTGACTGATGGTGAATGTCCAAACCATAGTTCATAAGGTGTCTAGTCCATACCTTTTCTAATATGTTCTCTATTCAGAGTATATATTGTTGTATTAATTACTTTTCTCTAGAATGTCTTAGAAATATCATTCTCAAATAACATCACTCTAGTTGCTTCTACTATAGATTTATTTCTTCTCTCAATAATCCCATTTTGCTTAGTTTTTCTAGGTGCAAATAGTTGTCTTTTGATTCCTCTATCAGATGTCAAACACTTAATATTAAAACCATATTCATTCTCAACTCTATTCTTAAATATCTTACATTTGTCAAAAGCTTTAGATTTCTCATTAAGAAATTCTACCCTCATCAACAAAAATCATAAAATATATGTCATCATAGAATCCTCTTGTTTTATAAGGACCACTCATATCTATGTGAATGATCTCCAACTTCTTTGCGGTAGTGAACTTCTTGTTAGGGAATGATACTTTCTTCTACTTAGCCAAAATGCATTCCTTACACACAACATTAGTAGACTTAACAATCTTAGGCAAGTCTCTAACTACAAAAGTGCTACTAACCTTCACAATATTATCAAATTTTATGTGATAGAATCTTTTATGCCACAACCAACTATTATCAATTTTAGCTACCAAACATGTCATCTTGGTAGGATTCAACTAAAATACATTACCTTTGGATCTAGTAGTAGTTCCAATAATCTTACCATATCTATCTTTGATAGTGTAGGTCTTCTTCAATTGATAACCTTTGTCCACCGACTTTCCAACACTCAACAAGTTATGCTTAATCCATCAACAAAATACACATCATCAGTGTTAGTTTTACCATCAAGAGTAATGGATCCAATTCCTGTTATATGAAAGGATGCATTGTTACCAATTCTAACATTTCCTCTTGCATGATTCTTGAACTTAACAAACTTATTCATATGATATGAACAATTAATTTCAATTATACAATCAGACTTCTTTTCTACATGGGTAACTAGAGCACTTTCTTCTATAATTTCTCTATCAAGATAATCTTCCTTCATAGCCACAAATCCTAGTTCATTATCACTTTCACTTTATGTTTTCTCATCAAATTCTTCATCTTTATTTGCATAGAAACAATTTCTATCTCTATCTCTATCTCTTCAAGGGTTAAACCTTCTGTTATATTTCTTCTCTCTTTTAGGACAATTAGATGCATAATGACCAAATTCATTACAAGTTCAACATTTAAAGATTTTCTTACCATTTTTTCTCTTCTAACTAGAAGGGCTATTCCTTCCTTAATCATCTTGTCTTCATTAGCTCTGCTAATACCAAAAAAATCTCCACGGGTGCTTGCACTTGTCAAATTAGGTCAAATGTTTAGGGCACTAAAAGTTGTTTTGACTCTTGTAAGTTCTCTAGACTATCTCAGATCTTCTTCTATTGATTCTAATCTTCCAAGTAGTGTTTTCTTAGTGAATCCTTAGTACAAGGCGTCACTAGCTAAACCATATAGCTATTGGCTTGAATGGTGGTGTCAAACTTTCATCTTCTTTAGTTCCACCATGAAACCAAGTTCCTCCAACCATTTATGATATTCTACCAATATAACTTCTTATAGATTCATCTTCCATCATTCTAACATATTGAAGTCCATATATCCAATTTTGTAATCTCATTATCTTTATATGATTATCACCTTCAAAAGTGGATTTTAAAGCTTTCCAAATTTCAAGAGATGTTACAAGTGAATTTACCTTACTGTATTCATTCTCTAGAAGAGCTTTCATTAGAGCTTCTCTTTATCTCATGTTACACATGAATAGATCTCTCTCTTCTTCACTGCAACCTTTAAGGTTTTCTTCTTTAACAATTGTCTTCAGACTTTTTGTCAAGGTCCAATGTTCTTGACCCATGCACAAAAGATGAGTCTTTATCTTCTCCTTCCAAATATCATAGTTGGCCACATCAAATCTAGGATTGTCCTTCCTAAAAATATTTGTCATCAATCTCTCAAAGATATTAAGCTTATCCTTCAAGGACCTAATGATCTGATACCAATTGTTATAATATATAGTCCATTGATATAACTGAGAGGGGTAGGTGAATAAGTTAACTAAATAATATCACAAATAAAAACTTTAAACAATCTTAACCATATGAGTAATATAAACTGAAACAACAACAAGATACTCATACACAATAGCACCAGATATGTTAATTAGGGAAACCCTTGATTAGAGGGAAAACCCTAATGGGGATGATACCCACAAGGTAATGTACTAATATAAATATTCCTTGTTAGAGGATAGAACCTATTAAGAGTTTGTTACAACATTTAGTACATATGAATCTCTATTAGGAGACTTTGAATCCTTGTTAGAAGATCCCAACCTATTAGGAGTTGTGGAAGATAGCTAGACCCATTGCCCAAACAACTTCAAGGGCAAGATCAATAAACACGTTGTCCAAATGATCTCTGTATTATTCCTTGCAAAATAATAGAATTGAATTGCACTTCCTTCCTCTATATTTGTCCTATCAACCAAAAATTTTCTTCTTTAGATCTTGTAACCAAATCACAAACTATGCATCCAATAATAGCTTCAATTTCTTACACGCATTTAGTAAGAACTCTACTCCTTTTTCACACTTTGCACTTCTAACAGGAATACTTCATTCTCCAATTAAGGAAAACATCTTTTATTTATACCAGATCTTCATAATAATTCCTTGAGTTTTCCTTGAGGCTTTTGCAATTAACTAAATGTTACAAGCTAGAGTTTTCATTACACCAAAAAATTAATCTATTAATGCCTAATACAACCACTCAACTTATAGAACACAAGCGGTAGTTAAGCCATGTTATGAATCGTGAAGGGGAAGGCTAGTGGTTAGTCCAAGAATTCCCCTCTTAGCATTACCCAAGGATATTTGAACCTATGACCAAGCTCTAATACCACTTGTTACAAGCTAGAGTTGTTACTGCACCAAAAGATCGACCTGGTAATGCCCAATACAAGCACTAGACTTATAGAACATAGAAGGTGGTTAAGCCATGTCATGAATCTCGAAGGGGAAGGCTAGAAATTAGTCCAACACTAAAATAAGATAATTAATTAATTACAATTATAATACCATTGTGAGCTCATAGTCTATACAAAAATTCACACATGTGATACTAAGGCTTGTGCACTCACTGATGTCATCACCAAACTGTCCTCTATTACTACCTAATTGTGCATCTCTTCATTGCATCACAGATGAAGGATGGCCAAAAAACATTAGGAATTTACTTCCAAATATTCAATCTCTAAATTTCTCTCTATAAATTAGGTATAACTTCCTTACATCTTTGACTTAGGCTCCACACACTTAACCATGTCATCAAGACACTATGTTGTACATGTCCATAATTATGCATGACCAAATAGTCAAACCATTGTCCATACCAACATGTTCTTTGTTTTCTACTCATCCAGTCTTTACCAAAACCATACTATGTTGACATCAATGAAAAACATAGTTATGAATGCAACATGGACTAATGCACTTTCGATATCACCTTCTCAGAAGTAGGTAGGGGCATAACCCCAAGCATACTGCTCAAGTACTCCAAAATATCTTTAGGTAAGGGCTTCATAAGGATATTTGCAATCTGATCTTTAGTCTTCACATATTCCAATCTAATCTCTTTATCTAGTGCCTTCTCTCTCAAGACATGATACTTAATAGATATATGATTAGTCTTAGAATGAAATATAGGATTCTTAGACATACTTACTATACTTGTGTTATTACAATATATGATAACAATTTCTAGGAATTCTATCCCAATATCCTTTAGCATCTTCTTCATCCACATAACTTGATTACAATTATTTCTTGTTGCTACATACTCTACCTTAGTCGTACTCTGTAAAATACAATCTTGTTTCTTGCTCAACCAAGAAACCAATCTCCCTCCTAGAAAAAATGTTCCACCATTGGTTCTCTTTCTATCATCCATACTACTTTCCCAATCCACATGATTATAAGCACATAGAGTGAAATTGATTGATCTATCATACCATATTCCATAATTAGATGTTCCCTTCAAATATTTGAATATCCTTTTTACAACTGCATAATGATACTCCTTAGGATTAGCTTGAAATATAGCTACAATACCAAATTCTTTTGCTATATTTGGTCTGGTGTGAGTCAGATATTGAAAACCTCTAATCATGGATCTATACTTTTTTGGCTCAACTATAGGTGTCTCATCCTTTCTAGATAACTTGTGACTAGTTATCATAGGTGTACTAATAGGCTTACCACTTTCCAATCTGAGTCTACACAATCTACAAACCAAGGAAAAACTTCATTTCTCCCATGATACTCATTTCAAACTCATTCTTCATTTCTTCAAAAAATGTATGACTTGCTTCATCATTACCTCCAAATATTATGCCATTAACAAGTATTACTATTATCAACAAACCATTCTCAATTTCTCTCAAATATAAGTTACTATCTATCATACCTTTAATAAATCCAATCTTTTCCAAATACTTATCCAACCTTGCATACGGAGTTCTAGGTGCTTTCTTTAGACCATATTAAGACTTCTTTAGGCTATATACCATATCTTTGTCTTCTATCAAAGGGAAACCTTCAGGATGCTCAATGTATACCTCTTCTTCTAGTTCTCTATTCAAGATAGTTTATTTAACATTCATCTGATATACTTTGAACTTTTTATTCATTTCATAAGCCAAGACCATTCATACTACTTTAATTCTAGCTACAACGGTATATGTATCATCATAGTCTATACTTTCTTGATATGAATATCCTTTGCACACAAGTTTAGCCTTATTTCTCATAGCTTCACCTTGTTCATTCATCTTATTTCTAAATACCCATTTGGTTCCTATAATATTATTATCTTTAGGTTTAAGAACCAAATCCCATAGTTCATTCTTCACAATTTGATATAGTACTTCCTTCATTTCTTGAATCTAATGATCATCTTTACATGCTTCATTTTCACTCTTAGGTTCAACTTGAGAAATCAAGCATAATTCCTCATTAACTTTGTTTCTTGTCATCACACCTTTGTCTTTGCTTCCAATTATCTTCCCTAGTGGGTGATTCTTTGTCATGTTCTTGTTAGGGGTAGGAGTTTCTATCTCAACTCTTATCTCATCTCTTGGTTCATATTTTTGTTCTTCTCTTTTCTTAATAGTTTATGCATCACTCTGTAGATCATTGCTAGTCTCAAGGAAAACTTCAACATTATTTCTAAAAATTCTAGTATTATCTTATTATTCATCAAAATTTTAATCTAACATCTTTTCCTTTGTTTCAAACTTTTCATCAACTTGTACATTTGTGCATTCAACTATTTTCTTGGTTCTATGATTAAAACATCTATATGCTTTTCTTTTCAATGAATAACCAAGAAACTTACTAGATAGTGAATGACCAAACCATAATTCATAAAGGGTTTTGTTCATACCTTTCCTAATATGTGCTTTGTTCATAGTATATACTAGTGTATTGACCGTTTCTCTCCAAAAAAATTTGGATACATCATTCTCAAACAACATTGCTCTTGCTACCTCTAAAACTGATCTTTTTTCTTTCTTTTTGCAATCCCATTCTACTCAAGAGTCTTGGGTGGAGATAACTATCTCTTAATTTCATTCTCTTCACAAAACATGTTAAACACTCTAGAGGTGAACTCTCCTCCTCTATGTGATCTCAAACACTTTATCTTATCACTAGATTCATTCTCAACTCTATTCTTAAATATCTTAAACTTCTCAAATGCTTCAAATTTTTTCTTTAGGAAATGCTACCCACATCATTCTAATGAAATCATCAACAAAAATCATAAAATACCTTTCACCATAGAATCTTCTTATTTTGGTAGGACCACTCAAATCTGTGTGAACAATTTCCAACTTCTCTATAGTAGTGAACTTCTTGCTAGGAAATGATACTGTCATGCCAAAAATATAAGGGGCAAAAACACACAACAATTTTATTTTATTTTATTTTTTATTTTACGGATTAAGTGAAATGACCAACTTATTCGGATGACAAAAAAATACTAACCTATCTATCATTAAACAATACCAATAGAATAAAATAAAATATCAACTATCTCAAATCTTAAATATACGATCTTCTGTTAAAGTCCATTAAAATAATTAATAGCTGAACCATACTATAAAAGAATTTTATTACCTATACTTGCTTATATACATTAATAACCAAAGCTAACATTTAAAACATATTCAATTAAATCATTAACAAATTAAAACTAGCAATTATTCAAACTAAGACTAATCTAACAGATTCTAAACAATGAAATTTTATTAATTTACAACATTAATTAATAATATATTTATTAGAATTTCTAGCAAGTTAAAACTATCTAATATAATTTCATGAGAGATGGATTCATGTTGAATCGCTACTCATAGAACATGGGTCAATGAGTTAGACTCGAAAATTACACAGTTAAATCTTGATAACAATATCACAATTTAAACTAATAAATTTTGAAATTCATATCACTTATAAATAAATTAAACTAAATTGAATTACAAAATTACAACTTTACTATTACTAAAATCCTAAAGTTACACTTTATGCATTTTAATATACAAACTCAATTGCTAAAAAAAATACTAATCGTTATCAACTTATCATAACATCTTACTCTAATTACTAATATTATCTAATACATAAATTGAATACTAATATCTTAACTTACTAACCTAAATTCTAAACTATCTTAAATTTAGCATTATCATAATATTAAACTCAACCAACAATTTTTAATAAAACTAAACTTACTAACTTAATCATATACTAACTAAACTTAATATAAACTAATTACAGACATGAACTAACTTACAAAACAAAACAAGAAACTCTAAAAAGAAAAAAACTTAATTAAATTATCACTATCCTAACCTAATCTACCCCATCCCTACACCACATCACATCTCCCTTCAACAGTGATGCACATAACATCCCGTATCCCACCCTTCCATGTTGGTCCAGCGTTGCATGGAGATTCACATGGTGGAGCAAGGATTGGGTTGGGGTGGCCTGTCCTATCAGCATTTAATAAAATCAGCCCCCCAAGTTGGATACAAGCGCACCAAAGAAACACTCCAATCCAATCTCCCAAACTGCCAGCAAAGCTCAGACCTGATAATCACTTCTAAATGCAATATCGAATACTCCAAGGAGGTTGCATCAGGTGCAGCATTAAAAAATGAGTGTAAAACTACACAAGCACGTAGTCCCAAGTCGATGCAATCTGAAATCACATGGAGGAAGCAGGTGGAGGTTACCTATAGACTATAACTAAGGCGTACCCAACTTAAGTGTTGACTTGACCATCAAACAGAGGGGCATGTGATCCAATGGAAAATGCAAGGAAGGTGCGCCAATTTTGGGATGGAGTGAATAAGGAGTAATAGACAAGTTTGCTAAAGTGCTTTGTTTTTCACCTTCAACAAAATATCCCATTACTCCCATTTTCCACCAATTCTGACTTGGCATCAGGGAGGTGTACATATGCATAGTGATGGAAGGATCTCTCATGCACTCAGAACATGCAAATTACGTGCGAGCTCAGGTATGAGAGGACTTAGAGAAAAAAAAAAAGTGGGGAGAGCATTTAGAGTTAAAAGTTTATTAGGTAGCATCTAGAATATCTGTTGTTATATAAATATATATATATATATATACACTTTTTTTTGGGTTAAAATTTAAAAGGAATTTACAAGGAATATGCTCTGTCACAATTTTGGAGTAAATTCTTTTGCCATACAAAATCCACAGAGCCTTTTTGACCTGGAGGTGCACATTTTTTTTTTAAAGCCAATGTTGGCTAAGTGTTGGCATGTTTTCTTGCTAAAGTTCTTTGATATGCAAGATGAGTTTAAACATTTCTAGAGGCAATATGGAGTTATAATCCTCTTAATCAAATTGATTTATTTCTTTATGAAGCTTAACAAGGAATTATGATCCTATATTCAGAATTCAAAAGGGAGATGAATAATTCTTATCAAATTGTATTGTATTACTAATGAAGCTTAACAATGAGTGTGATAACTTGGTGATCACAATGTAGGATTATTATTACATGCTAATATTCAAAACATCGAATTGAACACTTCAAACATCAATTGTCTTTCACTATCATAATTGAAACTTAAAATTTCCCAATTCAAGACTTTATCTATCATTCTAAGTTCTTATATACTTATGCCAAAATTTGTAACCACATGAGAGCATTGCAAGAAAAATTTCATAATCTTTTCTTTCCTCTGTTATTCATCCTAGTTCAAGGCTCCATCGGGAAAGAACTAGTAAGAAAACCTGATGTCTTTGCCACTACATCAAATCCAATTACAACTTACATAATATTACAATTCATTGAGTTTTCTTCAAGGCTTCCACAAGAGAACTTTTATCAAATGTCTTCATTGCAACAAGGGTAAACATGGAAGAAGCAAGAACCAACATGGAGATAAACAACACAAGGAGATAAGAAAATTAGGCATGCATTCCCACCCAGTTGCACAATAGGTCCAAAATGAACCAATATAGGGGAAAGGTGGATTTTCTCAATAGAAGAAGTCAATCACCATACCATTACATAGCCCTTTTGGGGCTAAAACTTCAAGAACTTCTATTCTTTCACAAGGCCCTTTCGAGGCTATAACCACAAGGATTTCCATTCTTTTCCACATTCAATAATTCTCAATAACAACAAGGTATGGTATGACAAGTAGTGGGCCCATACAACCTACCATTTCTCCCTCCTCTCTCCATGAGAGGAGACTCTACACTATTGAGGTCCAACTAGTGCCCTCTCCCCAAGTATGGCCACTTCTTCCCTATCCAAGGGTGAGTGTTGCCAAAACATCCCCATGAAAGCCTCTCAAAAACAATCAAAACATCAAGAAGGCGTATGAATAACATCAAAAGAAGACAAGATGAAATCCCTCCCAAATCCACCCCCAACACACAACAAGAAATGCAAAACTACATAATGTCTCCAACATGATTCAAGAAAGATTCAAAATATGAACACACATGAAGAACCATTCATGGAGTGAAGAACTCCTACCTTCATAAAAGAGTTATGGCAATGGTGGTATGAGAAGAGCTTCCCTTTCTTCAATCTTCAAGACTTCCTCCAAAACTAGAGGATTGGGTGACAAAACTAAAACTTCTCCCAAAATGCCTCTAAGTAAGGCCCTTAACTCCACTAGGCTTCAAGTAACTCAAGATGGAGGTTTGGTTCCACTAACCCAAGTAAAGAGCAACCCATTTTCGAAGTTAACCTAAAATAGGGTTTTTGAGTGACCCTCAGAGTCAACCTAGGAGGCTAAAGGGTTGGAAAGTACCCCCACCCATACCCTTACCCATAGGGGTACTTAAATTTAATGTTTCTAAGCCTTTAAAGACTCATTAAGAACAATAAAAAGTTAGGAGAATAGTAAGATCAAATTACAACCTTTAAGAATTACAATACAAGGTTTACACAAAATTAACAAGTAATTTAGCTCCGTTTTGTCCATTGAGTTATCTCGGCTGATTTTCCTGCACACTCATTGCACACATCAGTAGGTCCAAAACCACATGCATAATGTGAATTACATATTAGAGGGATTATATAAATTAAAGCATCCATTTCTTAATAAATAGTTGTTTATTTAATTCTACTCATATTTCTAACCCTTCGACTTGCATAACCAAAAGTGTTAGTGTTGCATAGATTTTCTTCATCATAATACATATTTATAAGCATTAAATGACAAAATCAATTAACTGAAGTAAAACATCACACATCGTAAAATAGCATCAAAATGTTTAGTGTATCCAATAATGTTCTGACATAACAGCATGAGTATCAAAATAACAATGTACCATCGGTGCTAGGATGGGTCGGGGTGAGGCCTCATAGATACCTTCTTCTACTTAGCCAAAATATAGTATTTTCAAACAATATTAGTAGGATTTATTATCTTAGGCAAGTCTCTAACTGAAAATATGCTACTAACCTTCACAATATTACCAAAGCTTATATGAAAACATCTCCTATGCCATAACCAAGTGTATCCAGTTTTTCAACCAAACATGTCATTTTAGTGGGATTCAACTAAAATACATTACCTCTGTACCTTGTTTCAGTTCCAATCATCTTACCATATTTATCCTTGACAATGAAATTCTTTTTTGTGAATTTTGATTGATACCCTTTGTCCACCAACTATCCAACAGTCAACAAATTATGCTTTAATCCATTAAAAAAAAAATCATCAGTGTCAGTCTTTCCATCTAAAGTAATGGATATTATTCCTCTAATGTGATAGGTTGCATTGTTACCAACTCTAACAATACCTCCATCATGATTCCTAAATTTAACAAACTTATTCATGTCACTAGTCATGTGACGTGAACAATTTCTAGGTCTCCTAGGCTTAAACTTTCCCTTATACTTTTTCTCTATTTTAGGAAATTTAGATGTATAATGACCAAACTCATTACAAGTCTTAAATTTAATGATATTATTACCATCTAGTTCTCTTCTCACAAGAAGGGATATACCTTCTTCAATCTTCTTATCTTCATCAGGTCTGATTCTAATACTGCTAGAAAAATCTCCATGAGTGCTTACACTCCTAGATAAACTTGGTCAAACACTTAGGCCACTAAAAGTTGTCCCCACTCTTGTCAAATCTCTAGATTGTTTGAGACCTGCTTCGACTACTTCCAATCTTTTGAGAAATGTTTCCCTAGTAAACTTCTTAGTATAGGGTATTAGTAGTCCAATAATTTAAGCTACTTGGTTTAATGGTGGTGTCAAATTTTTAAGAACATTCAACACAACTTCATCTTTTTCCTTGATTCTAGCATAAGATTTAATTCTTACAACAATTTCTAATATCCTACCAATATAGCTTCTTACATATTCATCTTCCATCATTTTCCATCTTGAAATTAACATATCTAGATCTCCAATCTTTTCCTCTTTGTTTATGTATCACCTTCAAAAATAGATTCTAATTTCATCCAAACCTCATCAAATGTTTTAAGTGACTTCACCTAACTATATTCATTCTCTACAAGAACTGATAGTAATCTAACAATATTTGTAATTAACCTATTAGCTATCTATATAATTTTTAAATTAAGTGTAGAAGTTAGCCAAAAATAGTTTACATAAGTGTTTGTGCCATTACAAAATACATATGTCAAAACTAGTTTACTCAGCACTTGAATATCCTAACACTCAGTCACAACCGATATCCATATTGTCCCTTATCTTCTGAATGCTCAAAAATAACTCTCACACTCAATATAAACTATATCTTCTTCACTCAATCTTAACTGACTTTTGACATGCTCGACACACACTATTACTTAGTCCAAACTAGAGTACTTGGCAACCAAAAACCTACTCAGCTCAAACTAAAATGTGAACAAGTCTATCATACATTACTCAGCACTTATTGGATGGCTTAGTTACAGTGATGACTAAGCAAAACTACATAGGAAATGACTAAGTGTTTAACACTAATAGAAAACATGGCTTAGAGATCAGCAATCTCCCCCTTTGACATTAGTGGCAAAAACACATTTTTATGTATTATCATTACATCTAAAATTAAAAAATAAGTACTCCCCCTATGAATGTGACTTAGTCTATATACATCATATGCACATATCTCCCAAAAATATTTCTCCCAAAATGTGTATCATGTCTACAATTTATTTCCCTTTTATTATGATTTTTGATCTATATCTATTCATATTTACTTTCCCCTTGATCTTTCATCTTTCATACTCCATGTTATTTCCCCCTTATTTTTGACACTTATGGTTATTGGGTGGCTAGGGTTAAATTTTTTCAGATTGATTCCAAAAATTGCATCTTTACTTCTAGTTGATTAGCTAAATCAACTAGAGTGTTTGTTGTAGGGAGATGATGATCTCTCTTGACCAGTAATTGTGCATCTAAAATTTATTTTTTCATCACCTTTGCATGAGGTAGTAACATCAACTAAATAGAGAGAAATTTGAGTATCATGTTATTATCTTTAGCCTACAACTTGGCTAACCTTCCTTGAGAAAAAGTTAGTCTATTAAAATGAATAGAGCTTGAACTTGCATTCACACTTGAAGAATGTGTTGATAACTTCATGTATACTTGAATTTTATCAACAGACTATTGATTCTCCAATGTGAAGAACTCAATAGCACAAAGCTTATTATACAATGAATAAATACTCTTTAAAACTCCTTCTATAGTATTTATAAGATTAGACAGTTTAACCTACTTTATTGTTATTTCTATTGAAACTTTCTCCAAAGCTTTATGATCAAATTGCTTTCTAGAACATCTCATTAATTTCATATTGGCATCAATGTATTCATTATGAAGTTTCTCAACAATATAAATTAATTGATCAATTATTGCTTTCTATTCATTCACAATATGAATGTCAAATGCATCTATAGAAATGTATTTTATCTCATGTAATACCTATTTTTGTTGTTTCTCCCTTTAGAGTACCTCTTTTCTAGTCTTCCTCTATAATTGTTCTTGCAAAATTTGCATTTTCACAAAAATAGTTGTGTCTAGTCATACTTTGGAATAATATTGACCTCATCCAATGTCATTGTCATCCTAGGTGACTTGACCTTTTTATTCATTTTCTTAGACCTTGGTGTACTAACACTTAGGAATGTAATCTACAATGGTGTAGCTTCAACACTCGATCCTCTCTTTTTTTTTCCTATAGCAGTCTCATTTGGAGTAGGTATGACATATTGAATAGGCATAGCAATCAATGTTTCAATAGATACAGTAAAAACCCATGGAAATTGTACAGGATCTTGGATTGCCTCTTTCTTCTTTTAAGATTCTTTAGTCTAATGTTTCTCAGCCTCCTTTTTTCCCTCAATGTAAGGTTTTGAGGTATTATTTTTATATTTATCTTCTTTCTAATTCTCTTCCTCTTCTTCTTTATTAATAACAAGAGTGGCCATAGGGGTTGGATATTGAATGA
This sequence comes from Cupressus sempervirens, assembly GCA_028749045.1. Lineage (NCBI taxonomy): Eukaryota > Viridiplantae > Streptophyta > Pinopsida > Cupressales > Cupressaceae > Cupressus > Cupressus sempervirens. The sequence goes on along the minus strand of CM053783.1, from coordinate 601,821,693 downwards.
AAATGAGAGATTTTCCCTATTCCTCAACACTTACATCTTGTTGACCCTTTTTCCTCAAATGTGATTGATGTAACTTGAAACCCATCAGTTGTAGTGTTCATAGTTGGTGTACTCTCAATCCTTGGGTAATCCTTAATTTGTATCAACATGGGATTAGTGCATGGTAGAGGAGTATCTAAAATTGCACTCATCAATGTTGCATTTTTAAATTCTTCCTTAGTCAAGATATTTAGATTATGTTATGTTTCATCATGAATGTCTTCAATGGTGGCAATATCTTGTTATCCACTGTCCTCTTCCTTTCTTCTTGTCTTCTCTTTCAGATTGCAGTTTCAGTTGTTTTTTTTTCTTCTTCTTTCTCTTCTAATGTTGTTGGATGAGCCAATAGTACAAATGCATTTTCTACACTAATGTGCTTTCTTGCACAACCTCTTCTATCTGATTTTTCAAAATCTTATAGCCCCTTGTCTTGGGCACAAATTATTTTGCAAAACCTTTTAGCATAATAGACATTTGAGTCTTTCCTAAATATGATATTGTCTGGGCTAGAGTTTTCTCCCTTATTTGTCTTTCTGTAGACAATGCCCATTGCCATTTTTCATCTAATTTATTATACAACTCTTCTGGTATACCTTTTGCTAGCTCTATCAATATCTTTAAAACCTAAAATTCTTGCTAAATTTCTTAAACTTTCACATACCTAATCAATATTCTCGAGAGGTAGTTAGGGTACAATTTGAAATTTTCTCAAATTTTCTAAACCTATTTTATCTCCTTCATCTTCTTCATCATCAAGCATGACAAGTAACTTCCTCCTCAGTTTCTTTTATTGACCCTACTCGATCTATTGTTTTCTCTTTGGTGTGTCTTTTCCCTTAATTGGCTTGGTTATCTTAGCTATATCTTTCTTTGGTGCAGCTACAAGGCATGTTTCTTTAGATCCTTGTCTTGTTATCCTTCTTTCAAGTGCAGAGGTAGGAGGTGTAACAATTTTCTTCAAATCCCTCTTGACCTTAGGATCTACTATCACAATTTTCTTTTTTTCTATTGCCTTAGGCTTGGCAATGACTAATTATTTTCCTTTTGATTCTTCTTCTTTAGATTCTTCATCTTTCTCTTTGCCTCTAGTAATCTACAAGGGTCATTGACCAAATTTTCCCTCAAGATTGGAAATCAACTTCTTCTTCTTTCTATCCATCTTTGGTAGTTTGGTTTGCATCACCATTTTTTTTGTCTCATGTATGTCAAATGGCTCAACATTCTTGTCAAGCTCTTTAGATAGAAAGGTTATCATAGCTTTAGTAATTTCATCTACATTTACCTCATATTGCATCAGCCTTAGCCATGCAACCCTTGGTAGTACATCCTATGCATAAGTGTAGTCAGTTTCCATCATGAAACAAATAACATCATAATAGTGATCAATAACTAAATGGGTAATTCTCAATTTGTTCCTCATTTTTTTGCAAACTCCTCAAAATAATCATACATAATTGTCTCAAAATTTTCAGCCAAGAGTTCAATACAACAATTGATTTTCTCAATTATTAGTCTTGTTTATCCCACACTATAGTACCTACTATTGGAAATGAATTTTGCACATAGAAAAATATACACATCAAGAGTGACTCAAACTTACATGATGTATTATTTTTTTTCATAGTCACTCCAAGATTCTTGGATAACTATTGCAATTGCAACTCAGCAAGATCATAGGTGCAATATTTCTTGACAATTTTGTGCCCTAAGTCCATAGGAATGCATGGCACACCATTTGGTCTACTAGACTAGTAGAAATTATGTACAATTACACATATTGTGAATTCAATGATGAGATCATTAATTCCATCTATAGACATGCCTCGATCATTTACTTGGCCTTGGTTTATTCTTGAATAAAATTCCTTGCTAAGAAATGCAATGTCTTTACTCAATCTAGGATAGCATACCCTGTCACACAATGAATTATAGCCTTATTAATTTTTACTGGCCCACTTTCTCACCATAATTTCATATCATAAACCCTACTTCAAATTATTTTTATCCTTTCAAATTTAAATACTTTGGGGAAAGCTAGGGCATGAGTAAGCCCTTTTTTGGCAATAACCTTACTCTCAACCTTCAATACTTCATTTTCACACAATCTGTCATATGCATTTCTAAGTTCAAAATCTCCTATCTTCCCTATCTTGCACATGTAGCATGAGTGAACATCCTGCACCATAAACAGTCTAGGAGGAATTGATGATAGAGTGTTTGATACATATTGATTCATGAAGATATGGGCCTTAACATATCTTATGTTAGGAAATTATGCAAAAAGTAATATTCAAATATATAGTTCCTTACATACCTTATTTTCATTTGAGGTGATGTGATCACCTTATCCATTGCATTTGGTGACCTCAACTTCACTAGTTCAATTACTACCTTATGCTTCCTTCTTCCTCTAGATTTTATTCATCTCTTTCTTTATTTTTTCTACATCAAATTTCTATTTTCCTTTGTTGTGTTTCTTTCTAGGTGTTGGTAGTTAGGTCCTATAGTTCTTTCTTAATTGTCCAATCTTGTGACAACTAAAGTATACTAAGCTTCCATTCAACCAAATCTTGTATTTGCCTTTGAAATGTGCCCCAATATAGTTGTATGGAATATGACCATATTTACCATAATAATGATAACTATACCATGCATTATTAACCCAATTTTAGAAACTACCTTGCTTGGATACATTCCCTTGTTTCTTTGGTGTCCAATTGAATTTTTCTTTGAATCTACATTCTTGAGGTCTATGTCCATATTTCTGAAAATTATAGCAATGACCTTCAAATTGATGCGTAACTTGTGTATTGCTAGCCTTTGACCTACATTCATGTGCTTGATGTCCTTCTTTCTTGCAGTTAAAATAGTGCCCATTAAATTTAGGCTTATAATTTTTCTTACCATTCTTTCTTCTATAGATATTGCATGCATGTCCAAGTTTTCCATAGTGATGGAATATAGCTTTTTTTCCTCTTTGTCTTTGCACTCCTCTTTTATCCAGTCTTTAATGACTCTCCTTGAGTCATTGATAGGTTCTTGTAATATCCTAGTCTAGAGGTGTCACTAGTTGTTCTTGGTGTTCTCATCAATTCTACAAAGTATCTTATAGCTTCATTAAATTGTTTCATCGTTTCCATTAATTCCTTCTTAGATCTTAATTCATTCCTCAGTTGATCATTTTATGATCTTAGATTTGAAATCTCCATATCCTTTCTATACAATTCCTAATTTACAAGTAGCAGTTGACTCATCATCTCTAGTTGAAAGTTTGTGAGCTTTTTCACATCAGATATTCTTTCATCTAGTCGGGTATACATTTCTCTCTTGTCTTCTTCTACCATGACTTTTTCCTCCTCATCTTTCTTTTTCTATTCAATTACTTCGCATAACCTTAATGATTAGATTTCATGTTCTTTCTTCAATCCTCTAACTTTTTCATTCAATATGTTGTTCTTCTCTAATGGTTTTTTTATAGCTTCATCATTTTCACTAGAATTCCCATTGTCAAATTGTCCTTTAGTATCATCTTCTTGATAAAATGTATCATTTTGTTGAATACCCAAATCCTTTATTTTCTTTAAAGATCTTTTTGACTCCTCTCTTTCTTCTTCAAGCTACTAGAGTATGATCTGCATCTCAAGTTTCTAATTCTTAATGATCTTTCCCAATTTGTAAGCCTCCATCACTACGATCTTAACTCTCAATTTGTTAGATTTTTTCTAAGAGAAAAAAATCTCTTATACCAATTATTAGAAGTCTTATTGGAAAGTGAGGCACTGAGAGGGAGGTGATTCAAGATCTATAAAACTTTTAACTTCTTCAACTAAATCAAATGAATTCACCATTTACTTGTCTCAAATCTAGGTCATCAACTATATAATTGTCATGATGTATTAGATCTAAGTATGCATCGCATCCATAAACATGAAAGTAAATTTACACACATAACATAAGACATTTGGTTACCCAGAAACCCTCCAAGGTGAAGATAAATTTGGGGTGGGGATGACACCCACAATCTTCACAACAACTATAATTAAGTGTGTCTATTAAGGCTACAATTTTTTATCACTTCTAGTGATCTATCCTATGAAGGGTTTTCCCTATTAGGTTATTACATAACTTATTCAGTCTACCTTGATTAAAGGATTTAAAATTACAACTAATTAAGCACTATGTTAGGAGATTTAAATAGGCTTGTTATGACCACTCTGTTAAGATATTCACCCTCATAAACTAGTTAGAATGTATCAGTACTTGATCCTTTAGTTAGGACTTTCTTTCTAGATTATAAATCTTCCCTTTCTAATCTTGATTTGATCTCCTCATTAGATACATTATATTCTTACCTTCACCCATATGTTTAGTTACTTTATTTGATCTTTTGGCTTCTAACAAACATAGCCTCATTCACAATCACTTCATCTCTACTTGCATCCTTATGATTTAGGGTTTGGTTCCATCTTTAAACAAAAAATTGATGAACCTTCTAGATCAAAATCAATGATCTAGATTCATCACTTTTTCCATTTAGTCCTTCTATTTTTCTAATTGGTTATACTTTCTTCATAGGGATTGATGTCCTTAGACAATATGCATAATTACCCTCTTAGTTGCCTCTACAATTTATAAATTAAGTGTACAAGTCAATCAAAAATGGTTTGCATAAGTATTTGTGCCATTATGAAAAAATATGTCAAAATTGGTTTACTTGGCACTTGAATGTTTTAATGCTCAGTCACAACTAATAATCATGTTATCCCTCAGCTTATGAATTCTTAGCAATAAATGTCACACTAAACATAAAATATCTCTTATTTTCTTGACTTTAACTAACTTTTGTCATGCTTGGCATATATTGTCACTTAGTCCAAAATGAAGTACTCAAAAAGTGAAGACATGTTCGGCTCAAATTGAAATGTGAACAAGTCTATCATAAATTTCTTAGCCCCTATTAGATGGATTGGTCATAGTGATGATTGACCAACATTGCCTAGGAAATGACTAAGTGTTTAATGCTAATAGAAAACATGGCTTAGAGATCAACAATTTCTTTTGATGGTAGTTGTGATTTGGGATCAAGAAATGAAGTTGAGGCCATGGCTTTACTATGGGGCATAAATTTCATGATTACAAGGAATACTAAGAGGTTGGAAATAGAAGGGTACTCCCTTCTAATCATCAATACATTGAAAGGTGATGGGGGTCTTAATTGGAAAATTAATTTGATTATTAAAGATATTCAATCCCTGATGAGTAGGTTCCAAGAGGTGACTATGGGTCACATCTATCCTAGGGGAAATAGTGTGGCTAATGACTTGGTAAAATAGGGCATAATTTCAACAAGATGCAAAGTTGGAATGACACTAGACAACTCCCACTATCTACCCAAACCTATGTAGGTAATGAAGAAAATTGTATCTCTTAGTGAAATGAATATACATAATGTGTGGCACCTTATCATTTCTTTATTGGATAGAATAATTTATGTTTAAAAAAAAAAAAAATTAATCATAATGGTGATGCTTTTATCATTATTCCTTATAGATTGTTTATTAGTTGGCTTTATGATATTTGGAAAAGGATGATCTATAGGAATATTTTTCACATGAAGTGGGTGTGAAGGACATTATTTTCCAAATAACCATTATTAAAACTTTCCCATGTGTTTTAAATTTAAATGATGGCATACTTGGAGTTATTTGAGTATGATGGAAAAAATACACTACATTCATATGAAGACAAGATGGCATTTGAGAAACGTGCATGATTGTTTTCATAAAATGGTGAGTGAGCTTACTAAAAAAGGGGTATTTGCAATGGTTTTTCCTTTAAATTGATTTTACTCAAGTTTTTATCTACAACAAGGGCATGTTGGATGGTGAGGAGGGTTTAGTAGTTGATATACCATGGTGCACATCTATTTTCCATGTTGAGATTAAAGGTGAATGTGGTTCCTTATCTCTTAGTTTTTTGGTTAAACTAGGCCAATTCCACTAGATGGAGTTCATGGTTTTAGGAAACCCATCATTAGGTAATTTTTCATACTCATAAAATGTTGCATTATAGAGTGGGTAAATGTGTTGTTTGCATTTTTCTGAAGGTGCAGTCCTTAACCAATGATAGTAAGAGGTTCTTGAGTCCTTAAGTTTTGGCCTCAAATAGAGGGGAATTTTTTCCTCCAATTCCCTCTATATCTTGGGTTGGGATTCTCAACTAAATTCATTTTCAATCCAAGATATAAGGTCTCTCAATTGGATATCCCCAATGATCAATAAAGGATTCCAGAATCTATCATTTGGAACTACTGAATTATGGAGAAATAACTCACACAACAAATTCTTAATGGTTGCAAGAGAATTATGAAAAGCTTACATAAACTAAAGAGGTTCTTGCAATAATGGGGACCTATCCTGCATGATGTAATTCATCTGGTAATTCAATAGTTAAACCTTAATTAATAAGGCATATACAAGAGATGGGGACCTACAACTCATTAACTCTAGAATAAGAGATGTTACTTTGTTGAGTTTCTCATATAGTTTCTCAGCTCTTTCTTCCTATTCAAGGGGTTCCTAGTAATGCTCATTTATAACCCTACTCAATTCTTTATTTTTTTGTTTCCATTGTTATCTTTCTAGAGCTAATTGATTAGATAGCTTAAAAATGATAGATAATAGAGACAAAGAACTAGAGTTATCTAATATAAAGCTAATTCTTCATTTTTCTATTGAATGAAAAATAGGGGACTTACCATTTTTGAAACTCACCCCTTTCATGGGATCCTTCCATAACACCATAGATCTCTCAGTGTTACTACATTGTTGTGCAATGAAGGCCAATGCATCCAACCCTTTAGTCAAAATCTGCTCTACCACTTGGTTAACAAAATCCAAGTTAATACTAGGGTTTTCTTCTAAAAAATTATCCTTTGTTGAAAGAGATAATTCCAGTTTGTCTTCTTCCATTGTAAAACATTCCTCAAGAACTTCATCATTTTTTGAGTAACTGTAACTATTAGTTATTTGAGGACCCTTAGAGGATGAACCTCTTCAGGGCTAGAGTTATCACCAATTATGATAAATTCCTTAGTCATTTGTTTCATAGGAACTAATTCTTTTTCTATATTAGGAGATTCCTCAAATAATTCTTGTTGAAAATTCCTAGGTTCTTCTTCCTTATTCTTGGTGGATTTAGATTTAGTGAATAACCCTTTTGATGACATGTCTACAGTCACATTTTTCTTCCATGTACTACTCCTTCTCAATGGAGTTTTCTCTTTCTTCTCTAAAAATTTTCACTTCCTAGGAGTGTTTTTGACTACAAGAGACCATTCCTTTGTCTATTGGTGAGGAATATGGGTAGTTTTTCCCTACTTGTATTTGTTTCTCTAAGAAACCCTTTTAGGAGAAAACTTTTCTAGAGAGTTCTTTTCCTCATCCTTATTCTGGGTGGACCTAGAGATAGAGAGAGAAGGGGAACCTGCAAGAGTCCTAACCCTAGACTTTTTCTTAGTGGAAGCTCCTACTTCAAGTTCTACAATAATTTTCTTAACCCCTTATTTAGTTTGAATTTTCTTCCCAACTCTTCCCCCTATAGGCTCTATAATCTGTTCTTTAAACCCTTATCCCATGACATTTCCAACTATTCTCTCAAATCCTTTTCAACAATTAACTTAATTAAACAATGATTCAAAATAAATGTAAGTTTACCTTCTTGTACCTAAGTAGACCTCTTCTTCAAAATTTTGAACATGAAGTTGGGAACATTTATGGCCTAATTTTCATGTCATAGAAAACTTAAAAACTTGAAATGAATGGAATGCAAAAATGTTTGTGTTCCTTCGCAAGTGAAATATTTGATAACATTGATTGCACACTTCCCAAATGGGTTTGGAAAAGAAATTTTGAGCATACCTTGCTTCTTGTCAATATTCAAAGGTGGATTTGTGTGCAGGGTAAATTGTGCCCTAGACATTATTAGATCAAAATCTTCATAAAAATCTTCTCCTTCCTATAGAAAACCCATAACATCTACCACCACTACCTATAAAAAGGGTACCTTTAATCCCTTTGTCATGGCCACTCCTTCCTTAAATGTGCTTAGAAACTATAATGTAACCTCTTCGTACCAACTAGTGACCCTCTGAATATAATCAAGCCACCCAGTTGCTTGAAAGTATGGCAAACAAGGTTGATCATCTAACCAAACATTGTGCATTGTAGGTAAATACCAGAGAATTCCACATCCCATCTTTAGGTTGTCAAATTACTCCACAACAATGTTGTAGGAAATTTAAACACACTAAAACATAGCTCAAAAAAGAAGTTTTTCTAATGGCTCTGCAACAGAAAGATTTCAAAGTGCAAAGATTCAGGTATTTCAAAAAATGGGCTAAAAATGAGCTCTGAAAATGAGCTCTTAAGAAGATATCAATTCAAATCAAACATACATCACACACTAATTGCTCATAATTACATAATCACAAACTTGTACTAGCCATCTTTGCATGATACGTACAAAATAAAATCATAGTTCTTTGAAAACTATCACATCACTCAAAGAAAAGGATGGAAAGAAGTGTGTTGAAGTACAAATAAGATTTTAGAAGAATAAAAAATAATGATTGTATAAATATATGTATAAAAAATGATATATCTTCTCCCCAACTTAATTTGGTAATTTGTCCCACAATTGCACATGTGATGAGGCAAAGATAAAAATGTTGGAAAAAAAATTAAGAAATAAATTCCTCAAGTAATGTATGAACCTAAAAAAAAATTGAGGGTATTTGTTGTCGTCATCCATAAATGAAAAATGGTGAACTAGATGGGTGAAAAGACAATAGATGAGGAGCTGGAATTTATTGTGGAGAAATTACTTTCATGAACAAAGTGTTTATTATGGGGTGACAAGAACTTTTAAAGAGAAGACATTAAATCTACCTTCTAGCCTAGCACAAAACCTATAGCATAATCTAAGGCATCTATATGAATGTGAAAAGGCAGTCCCCAATTGGGCTCTCTCAATATTGGTGTTGTCATGATAACCTCTTTGAGATGTAAGAAAGATGTAGTACACCCAGAGTGCCAGGAAAATTCAAAATCATTTTTTAATAGCTTATAAAGTGGCGTTGCAAGTTTATTAAAATTCTTGATGAATCTTCTGTAGTACCCAACATTCCCAAGGAAACTTCATGCATCCTTCTGCTTCTCTAGCGTGGGTAAGGTACTGATAACCTCAATCTTTATTGGATCTATTTGGATGCCTTGTGATGAAATAAAGTGACCTAACATAACTCCTTCCATCATCATGAAATATTTTTCACTGTTTAGGGAAAGGTTATAGTCTTGGCATCTTTTGATTACCTTTTCTAGGTTTACTTTTACTTCATTAAAACTAGTCTCATAAATAGTAAAATCATTCATGTAGATCTCCATATAGTTAGTAGATATAATAGAAAAGATATGTTTGATAGCTCATTGGAATGTGATTGGGACATTGCACAATCCAAAAGGTAGGACTAAGTAAGCTAATGTTCCCCATAGACATTTGATGGTTGTTTTTTCTTGGTCCTTTGGAGCTATTTGTATCTGATTGTAACCACTAAAGCCATCCAGGAAAGAAAAGTATTTGTTGCCAACTAGGTTATCAAGAACTTGATCTATAAATGGAAAGGAAAAGTGGTATTTCTTAGTGGTTGAATTGAGCTCCCTATATTCCACACAAACTCTCCATTTTCCTCCCTTCTTTGGTACTATAACCAAGGGTGAGACTCATTGGCTATCAGAGATGGGGTAGATAAAACCAGCACTTAATAGCTACTATAGTTCATTCTTAACTATATGCCTCAAAGTAGGGTTGACTCTCCTTTGAGGTTGTTGGATAGGTTTGAAGTCAAACTGATGTAGATTTTGTGAATGTAGAGCATAGGATCCAATCCCTTCATGTCCATGTAGTCCCAAGAAAATACTTTTTGATTCTCTTGTAGTAACTACAATATAATTTTTTGATGGGAAGGTGATAGGATATTGCTAACATTCAACTCCCTTCCTGGACCAACTTTTATCTTAATAATCTTTTCTACCATGAATAATTGAGTAGCTAGAGAAGAATCCACCTCACGAGGTAATAATGAGTGAAGCAATTGGAGACTTTTGAATATTGAGGTGTGTCCAAAGTTAGTAATATGGTTTCTAGGATACATTCCTCTTAAGGACACACTTAAGACTCTACTCCATACTCATTCACGATAATGGATAAAAATATCTTATCTTCTTCCTGAGAAGCTACAAATGACTCTCAACCTATCATCATTAGTTGATGGTTGGAATTGACCTCTAGATCATCATCACCCAAGTCTAGATAGACTATTTGATCATCTTACAATAGTGGTCGAGCAAGGGAGTATAAATTCATATTCTTAGTATGGATGCCATTGGATATTGTCATCTTCATAGACCAAAAAGCTATATAGGAATTTGTAGTAGCTAACCATGGTCACCCTAGAGTTAAAGGATATCCACCCATGTTAGCCTTTGGGGAGAGGGTAAAAAATTCTACTAGATACTCCCAAGAGTTTAAGGTGACTATGACATCTTCTATCATCCCATCTCACTTGATACTAGAACAATCATCAAGCTTAAGTATGGTTGGTGTTTCTCAAAGATGAGTGATATGCAGTTGAGACAATACCTCTTTTGTCATGACATTTATGGATGCTACTAGGTCAACTAAAGCATTTTGAACTTGCATCTTATGAATGGTGATAGTAACCATAGGACTCTCAGGGTCAAAATATTTGGGTGCAGTCAATTTCTCCAACATCATATTAGACAATTATCCTAAGACATGAATAGTTTTTGGATCCTTCTTCTTTCTTCCTAGTTGTTTGATACATGCTTCCTTGATGGCTTTATTATAGACATGAACTTCCTTAATATCATAAAGTAATGGTACTTTTACTATCAACTGCTTCAATTGGTTAAGAAAATCAATTACTACATGGTTTTCTATAGGTTAACCTTGTTCTATCAACCTATGAGGAAATGAGGGCTCTTTGGCTATGGGAGAGGTCTGCTGAACTGATACATCCACTTTTTCAACTAGGGAATCTTCAACTTTAGTTATTATATACTTTTATGGTAAAGGAAGAGTAGTATCTAATCCTAAGTGGATATCATTCAAGGAAATAGCATAGCTTTGTTATTGTGAAATCTATTTGGTATTGTTGGGATTAGGATTAGGTTAAACTAGTAGCTAAGTCTTCTTAGGAGGAGTATTAGTTGTTGAGGAGGAGGCATTAAATACTTCTACTAAGGTGGTGGAATTAAGGCTTTTTGACTAGACTATTTATTCAAATTATGGGGTTTTTACCACCCTTGATGAGGATGTTGTCAACCCTACTGAGGTTGTTACCAACCTTGCTAGGGTTGTTGCCAACTATTATTGCCACTAAAACTGGTATTCTAAAAAAATTTCCATTGATTGCTACTGTTATAATTTTGGAGAGGCTCTTGTGGCATACCTTGTCTTTGAGCCCATAGCCTTCCTTGAGCAACATAGAGCACCTCTCCATTTTTTATCAATAGCTTTAAATTTAATAGGCAATGGCTATGACTCGAGGCTTGCAACAATCTTGCATCTATAGTTATATTTCATCTGCATACAATGATGAAAGTATTCAACTATTATGGCATCAGCTTCATCTTTCTTCCTTCTTGCATACATGGTATCTAGCTGAGTGGCAACATCATCAATGAAGTCTTGTTTGAAATCTAATAGAAAATTGGATAGCTCCATCTTTGATACTCCTGAACCAGTATTAGACTTATGTGGTAGGTCTCTAAGTCCCCTAACTTTTTTCATAGTAGACTTGGAATATTAAAAACATATATTTTGTATATCAGTCCATTTTTTCCTAAGTGACGTATCCTCTCACCATAAGGTCTAGGGCCTCAATACTTCTATCATTTAAACCTTTTAGAAAAAGATGTTTCTTTGACTCCTTATTTAGCTAGTGTTGTGTGTTATGCTACAAGTTGAACATGAATCTCGAGATATAATCTTTTAGGGTTTCGTCTTCCTTTTGGGATATTTTGAAAATGTCATCCCCTTTCAAATTTTGGCCCCAACAATATTCTTTATACTTTGTAAGAAATAGACTACTCATTCTAGGCCAATCTACTATAGCATTAGCACCCAACCCCATGAACCATCTTAGAGAAACTTTCTTTAGGGTGGATGGGAATAACTTTAGCTTGTAAGCATTAGTTGTATAGTCATAACTTCTACAAAGGATGTCAAACTCAAAGTGGAAGGTTCCAAGATCTTCAGTAATTAGGTTGTAGAACTTAGGAAGTGTAGTAGAAGGTATGATCTTCAAATTTTATTACCTTGTTGAGGAGGGATGGGAAAAGGAAATATAGGATGATCCATTCTTTGGGAATGACCTAGTGGTGGTTTTTGATAGATAACAAGGGCAAGAAGGTTGTCTTGGTATTCAAGTTCAACAAAAAGGTCATTCAGATGGAATGATTCTTTAGAGGATGGAGGTGAAGGCAATTGTTCATATGTATTAGAAAATGTAGTCTCCAATGGGTCTTCTTCTTGTATGTTCTCGACTTGGTGTTCCTTAGGCTCTAGGTTAACAACCTCAAATGGTTTTTCCTGAATAATGTGAGGAAGAAATATTTCAAGATGGTTTCTTTTTCTAGCATGCAAAATACTGGAGAATTTAAACTAACATAATGACTTCATGATTGAATTAGATTGACACCATCCCTAGCAACAGCACCAAAAATGACTGGTTAGTTTAATACCTTAGTAATAAAGGATTGGACATCCTTTCACAATTATTCTATGGTCAAAAAAAATCATGTTCCTTACTTAAAATTTTACATTGAATTCATTTGATTTATCAATTTGGGAATGTAAACTTGAAATAGTGACTGCAAAGTATATGCTCTAATTCACCTTTATAGTTATTACAACTAAAGAAAAGAAGATGATGAAGGAAATCCATGCTAGAAGTGGAAATGAAAACTTAACTTAAAGCTTAAGATTATGTTGCAAATGGTAAACCTATCTATGCACCTATGCTGTAGGAAACAACCAATCGGGTTGTTACGAAGTGGTTGTAGGAGAAATAGAGTATTTCTACTTCAAGAAAGCTTAAATCTAATTCCTACTTAATCACAAACTGAGTTCACCTTCCATGTGGGCCCCCATGGAAGAGTGACTAAATTGGAAACTCAAAGACTGACACCTAAAAAATATCATTTATTTATTCAAAAAAACATAAGTACAAGGTAAAGATAACAAATTTGTATTACTACTTGTTGGATCACAAAAAGGATTTCTTGAACATCTCCAACCATAGGAATCACAAACTCCATCTTATTTATAAACAACTAGAAAACCAAACTACTAAGAACTAGGATCCTTCCCTTTAGGGATACAAAAACTTTTAGTTATAAAACAAACAACATTCAATGTGGGAGTAAACCACATTCAAATACTTAGGAATATAGGAATGCATGACTATTGGATTTTCTCCCTAAATAATTTTTGAATGAATCAACTCTAACTATAATAGCAATTGTTATTGACTAGAAATAATGGGGCCATTATAAATCTTGAAAGCAGTATGTTATCTTGATGATGCTACTTTAATGTCGAGTCTCATTTTACCCACTGACTTATCCTTTTCTATAAAATATTAGTGCACACAAAACCCACAATGCATACCAAATATATGTTGGTCTCAGAATGGTTTTGACATTTGAGTGTCAACACACTTAACCACTTTCTGCATAGAAGCTGAGTACACTACATATGCCAAGCTACAGTATGTGTTAAGCTAGAATTTCAATAGGTTTTGAGTGACTTCAAGATCTGAGTGATCAATAAATGTTGAGTGATATATAGGAGTTTAGTCACAATTGATGCCAAGCAAGTCAGAATGCAACATGTGTTGGCATTATGATACATTTTTGTCATTAGTTACAACACTTATTGGATTTTGAATGCTTACCGAGCTCTCACCAGACATTCCTTTGTAAGCCAAGCTTTACCTAGTTCTCAGTGTTTACTGAGTGATCGAGGTGAACAAAGAAGTCAGTGTTTACCGAGTGATCGAGGCGAACAAAGTAGTCAGTGTTTACCGAGTGTTCTAGGTAAAGAAAGGAATCAGTTTTGACCGAGTGAAGATGTACTTAGTATTGACCGAGAACTTCATGATAACCGAGCTCCTGAGGTTATCAAGGAAATTAATTTTACCGAGCTCAGACGGTTATCAAGGAAACTAACTATCACCGAGTCACAAGGTTCTATCGAGTGTTTCCTTTGATCACCGAGCTACAGTTCAGATAGAAGTGTTCACCGAGTGACATCTCTTCTACCGAGTCTCCAGTGGTTACCGAGTTTAGAACTAATCGAAGTGTTTAGTATGGACCGTGCCTTCACTTCTACCGAGTGCATGACGATGCCAAGTAACGCAGTGGACGCCGAGTATCAGAAGGACACCGAGTCAGTTCAGTGAACCCGAGTTTTTACCTTGGGCCGACTTTGTATAGAGATTTGCACTTGTTGTTTTGGCCTACCTTGCATATATTGTTTATTTGGATGGTATATATATGCAATGTATTGTATCATTCAAATGTAATGGTAATGAATGAAAATGTGAAAGTGTGAAAGAAATACATGCGTGCGAAAGTATGTGTGTTGAGTTGTGAAGGTATTCAGCAAGGTCAAGTTTTGGAGCAGAAAAGTTTTATCTATCACATCAAGGTGAATCAGAGCATAGCGGATCTTATCAGCAATCAGTTGTAATCAGATCCACTGTTTCATTCTAACAGGTGAATCAGTTTTTGTAAATCCTTTAACAAGGTAGACTTAATAGTCTTTTTTAAATCTCCTAACAGAGTGCATACTTTATTATATGTTTGTAAATCCTCTAACAAGGTGGATCTAGCAATCCTTTGTGCTCCTAATAGGGCAGATCACCAAAAGTGGTCATTGTAAGCCTTAATCGGCCAACTTCATACTGCAGTAACGAAGCTTTGTGGGTTTCATCCCCACCCCAGTTTTACTTTCTATTTGGAAGGTTTTTGGGTCACCAAATCTGTGTGTTCAAATGTTGCAAATGATTTTGTTTCATGCTTACAGTAGGTTACTTGGATGAATGGTGAATATATCAGTATGCAGTTTTATTGTTTGAAATTTTAAAAGTTACTGATTCACCCCTCCCCTCTCAGTAACTTGTCATATCTTGAATATTTCCAACAACATGTGCTGAGTGAACCATAAACATACATGTTTTGAGAAAGATAGAGTGCAATAGGTGCCAAGCAAAGTAGGATAGTATATGTGTCGAGGACCAATAATTTAGTATGTGTTGAGTAACACAAACATCAGCATATGAGTTTGTGCCTTCACAAACTCAAATTTAAACCTTTTTTTGAGTTGACATGGAAGGATCTCAAAGGATAATAAAGATAAGAATGAATCTTTTATATTTCCTATGCAATCAGCATGCAACCAATAAGAAAATTGGAGAAGGCATGCAACCAATAAGAAAAGTGCAAGGAATGAGTAGCAATTAAAGATTCAATATGGATTGTAGATCCATACCTAACTCTAAGTCTTTCAAATATTTAAAAGGAAGATGAAAATCCATTGTATGTATGGATGATAATAGTGTATCGATAAACTATACCAAAATTCAGTGGGAAGTGTGAAAGACTTAGAGGAATAGAGCATCAATTGCATATCCAGTTGATCAGAATAGAACAAGGGCTACAAAAAGATATTAGATCAAGCAAGGATCACATCAGAATGAGTAGATCAAGTGCTTGAAATCAGAAATTGAAGATCGTAAGCAATTAGGTCAAAGATTTCTAATACTCCCTAGCAATTGTATTAGATAGTGAAAATCCTATGATGATAGGTTAGCTTAATAGCTATTTTGTAGATCCTTTGAAGAGGTGATTAAATCCTTTAATAGGGTGACACTTCATGTAAAGTGTTTTAAATCCTTTAATCAAGTCACTATTGATACAGTCTAAAGCCGTTAATAGGGTAGGCCTTTTATAGGGCAGACCATCAAAAGTGGTCAAACAATTATTGTTGTAGTGATTTAGTGGGTATCATCCCCACCCCAATTTTACCCTCTTATTCTTGGATGGTTTCTAGGTTATCAAATTTTGGTGTTATGTGTGTTGATGCATGTGTATACCTTGTGTTTATTTAATATGTTTACATGCATGTAGTTTACTTTCAACTATCTATTTTAAAGGATTTGAAAAGGTTAAAGTGTGTTACTTATGATTCACCACCCACGCCCCCCCCCCCCCCACCCTCTCAGAAGTACTCTTCCCATTTGAATATTCCAACAATTGGTATCAGAGCAAGGTTCTCACAAGGAGAAGCATAACAACTTAGAGAAAATATTTGAAGATGGAAGTCTTCAAACGTGGGAAGATCATAGACAATCAGGTGATTGATGTGCACCTCGCTCTACACAAATTGGAGGAAGCTAGAGAAGAATTGAGAAAGTCCTTGAAAAGAAGGAAGGATGTAGCCATAGCTGAAAATGACACACACTACAAGGAGATTGACACCACACAAGTGTTTTCCAATGGATATTCTAAGAAATTTGATGTAGGAATAGCTAAATTGATGGAGAAGAATAGAGCATAAGCAAAAGAAATCAGAATACTCAAGCTTGAAAAAGAATCACAAGCCATAATGTTGTGTGAAGTAACTGAATAGAAGAAGAAAGCCATTGAAGACAAGGTTATGGTAGAAGATGACAAAAGAAATCTTACCAATAGACTGGAGGAAAAGACAATTGAGTTTGAAAGAATCTCAAACATGCAACTGGACACCTTAAGACAAATGATGAATGCACATCATGAGCTAAATATGAAAGACATTAAGATCTCTATACTGAAGATACAGAATGAACAACTGCAAAATGATTTGAGAAGAGAGAAGAAAGTTGTAGAAAACTTCAACAAACCCAATGAGGAAATCAAGTACTTTGAGCGGCTACTGAAATCACCAAGGGCCAGTAATGATACTTCAAGACTTGGTTACACCAGCACTGAACAAGGAGAATCATCAAAGACTATAGAAGAAAGGAGTAATAAAGGTAAGAACACTAAACCTACTTGTTATTTCTATGGTAAAAAGGGACACATTGCTAATGTATGTAGGATTAAGAAGAACAATCAACATGATAAGCCTAAGAATGAAAGCTTTTGTCATAAGTGCAAGAAGTAAGGACATCAAGCACAAGAATGCAGGATTATGACCATGAGAACACCAAGATTTGATGGTCACTGCTATAACTGCAAGAAATATGGACATAGATCTTTTAAGTGTAGATAAAATCCTATGTGGACACCTAATCAGCCTGCAAGGAGAAAAAATCATGGACACCACTACAACTAGGATTACAATACCAAGTAGAGCTATCATTATTGTCAGGAGTATGGGCATGTTCCTAAAAATTGTATAAGAAAAAATTTCAGAGGGAACTATAGTGTTGGAAATATAGATGGACTAACTAAGAGGGGGGGTGAATTAGTTATCACAAAAAATAAATCTGCAAATCCCTTAGATGTCTTAAATAACTAGTTACTACTGTCACTCAGTAGTCACATAGAAAAATGTTGTAACTTGGTAGATGAACTGTATTTTAACTTATTACTAATCTTTGAGCATTCACAATTATTAACATGCATTCAAAAGGAAATAACATGAACACAAGAGACACCAGATTTAACGTGGAAACCCAATATGGAAAAAACCACCAAGTAACTAGCTACCAATTTTCACTCTTCTGAAGTGAGCCCTTTTAGGATCCAACCCTGTTAAAGGTTACAAAACACACTAACAGGTGTGACCCTCTTAGAGCTCTTAATCACCCTGCTAGGAGTGGCCTTGTTAGAGGACTTTAGAACAATTCAATAGAACTATCCACCTTGTTAGAGGATTTAAAAAATGGTTGTTAAACCAACTTTGTTAAGAGATTTAGGATTTATTACTACAATAGTGAGAAAGTAACAATAAGTGACCTGAATGAGATGCAACTAGACTTTGCTAATATAGATCTTTGTTCTACTTCAAAAGATCCTCACTGATTGAATACAACTCTGCTACTCCTCAAGGATATCTAATCCTTCTTCAAAATTTACTCACACTTCCTCTTTACACAACTTGCATGCTTGCTCATTCATACATCCATTCATTCATTTGAATTCACAACTTGACCTTTTATTTATACATTACAAATTGTTAAGTTGGCTCATTTACAAGTTACATTTACCAATAAACCATACATCAATCAGCTACAAACATTATATGAAAAAAATAAACTTTATTTCCCAATACAATAAAATCCTTCATTGGCCAACCCTGCTTGGTAAACACTGCTCTAGAAATGATTTCCAGTGTTAACTAAGTGAAACTCGATAAACACTATGAAATTTGCAAAATCCTTTGGAGACCAAGTGAACTCAGTAAACACTCGATTTCCTTCACTGACCCTGTGAGCTTAGTAGAAAATGACTTCTATCATAAAATCCTTTAGCGCTCGAGTGACCTCGGTAGAAACCATCTTCACAGTGTAACCTCTAAAAACACTTGGTAGACTCTATAATTTATTTTTCTGACCTTTTGAACTCGGTAGACTCTATCTAATAACTGATATGACATTTGTGTAACATCAAAGACAACACATAATTGAACAATTGTATCTAACACTATAGCAAGTGGCTAAGCCAAACCACATGTTTTAGTTGCCTGAAAACTAGCCATATTAGTAGGTATTCCCCAAAAACGGCCAAGAACCCAAGTCAAAAGTCAACAAAGGAAAAGAGAAAGTAGATGTTGAACAAATTAGAGGAGAAATGAATAAGACATGAAAGAGAAAGGATACATCAAATGAAGGGATCACTTCACCCAAGAGGTCAAGTGATCACACCTCATCCAACTAAGAAAAGGATAGGTTTATGGGACTAATATACAAAGTTATATGATACATTAGTCCCAAGACAAAGAATTACTACAAAGAATAAATTAGCATGAGCAAAGATGCCAAGTCAAAATTTGAAGTTTTTGCAAATACTATCAAGTTGTCCTTAGATGCCAAGTAAAGCTCCAGTGGATGCTAAGTAGTCAGTGGCGACCAAACTAATAGTCAGTGCTGAGTAATAGAAAACCAATTGAAACCAAGTCAAGTTGAAACCCTCAAGAGCCGATTTTACAGCTATATGCATTATACATTTAATGCTAGGTTTTAAAGGATATAAGGTCAATTATTTATCATTTTTATTCCATTTGAATACAAAGCAAAGACAAGAAGAGGGTAGAAGAGATCAAAGAACAACCTTGAAGCCATTTATATCAATTGTAATAGTAATTTAGCATCATCTTCATCGATCTAAGGTATTCATCAAGTGTCGAGCTACACAGTGTTAAATTTTTAATATATTGAAACCCTATATCGATATAATGGCTTTTAATTCTAAGAACCCCAAGGGAAAGGAAAATCATGAGGTCTAGATGGTTAGTAATGAAGTAAAACAACCTAAGTTTAGGCCAATCCCAAAAGTTACCTATAAAAATGACCCTGCTGGTGCATTGTCCATTATTCCACCCAAGGTTGTCATGGTGCAGGATGTGAGAAAATGTTACAATTGCAAGATAGGTGCAATTGGAGACCTTAAGATTTTTCAATTGTATGATAAACTATGTGATAACAAAATATTGAAGGATGAATTTCAACTAGTTGAGAAGAAGGATTTAACTCATCGCCTAGTTTATCCCACAGGTTTCAAAATAGAATGGACACGGATTATCTTGAGCAAAATACACAATGGTTGTTTGTGGTTGGAAGGAGGACTAGTTAAAATAACAAAGAGTATAGTACATAAGGTTACATGTTTTCCAACCCTAAATCGGCCCAAGACCCTACATAGTGAATCTAAAGAAGTTATTGAAAGAAACACAAGGGCTAAATGGAATAAAAGGGGCATGACAATTGACACAATCACAGATCCCCTTCTGGAATTTTTTGTGAGAATCATTTCTAATAAGTTTGACCAATCTAGAAGATTAAATAGTGTACCATGCATTGATGTGGATGTAACCTATAAGCTGGTAAAGAAAGATAATACATATGATCTATCAGAACTGATGCCTCAGTAGATAAATGAGAACCAAGGAGCAATAAGAAGGTCAAAAGGAGCTCAATGCAACTTTGGTTCAATCCTTATCTGCATATTTTTCTATGTCATGGAAGAGTTTCCTTCAATTGGAAAGGTAAACTAGAATTCAAACAAGTCTACTATCACTCAAATCAATGAATACATTGAACAGATGGGTGGCAACTTTGAAGCCCAAATGACAAGTTATTTTGAGGATTTTAAGAAATCCATGAAGCAAAGGGTTAGGATACCAATTTCCCTAGTTGAAAAACATATCAATGACATATTCTTCCTAGTAGACATTGACTACACTTATATCCAAGAAGCAGTTCCAATGGTGAGATGGCTAAGGCCATTAGGTTATCAATTAGATGTGGATGAAGCATCAGCAACAATAATTGCATTTCTTGCAAAAGAAATTGATAAGGAGGCACCTCACTTTGGAACATATGATTTTGTGCATTCCAAAGTAGATATGGAACTAAAAAACACCTCCACCTTAAAGAAGAAGGATAAACTAGTGAAGAAAATAAAGAAGAAATTTGGTGCAAAAATTGAAGGGGTAGCAAGTGTTGAAGAAGAAAAAGAAGAAGAAGGTGAGAGTGACAAAGAAGATCAAGGGCATGGCCCAATGGAAATCACTCAAGGCTTAGGTGAAGATAAGGATGAAGCTAAAGAGGAAGAAGAAGCTAAGGAAGCACCTACATAAGCCAAGTCAAAGAAGAGAAAGGCTACAACTCAACCTCTAGCCCAGCCTAAAGCAAAGAAGGCTACAAAAACCACTCAAGTCAAGCTAGCACCAGTAAAAAGAGCTACCACAAGGGCCTCTACTCAAAAGGCCAATGAGAAATTGAAAGAGAAGAAAAAGGTTATTGAGGAGATTGGTCCAGTGTAGAAGAAGCAAAGGAGAAAGTATGTAGTACAACCAAATTTTGATGAGGAGGAGAAGACTGAATCAGAGGATATCAGCCAATTCAGAGTGGCAAGTCATCCTCCCAAATCAGCCATAGATAAAATCTATGATAATGTTAGGAAAAATGCAGATTTTACTAATTTGAAAAGTGTTGATTTTAATAAGTAAAGTAGAGAGGACCAAAACAAGATAGAGGAATCAATGTATGTCATGGTGGAAGAGTTTACGAACACACCTCTAGAGTTAGTTAATACCATGCCTAGGGAATTATATGAGATCATTGAAAAAAAATGGCACTATTGTCTCAAGATGGAGAAGGAAATAAGAGAATCAACATTGGCACAAGTGATGCCTAATCTGACAAGAGGTCAAATAACTAAGGGTACTAAGAAACATGGTGGCAGATTTGCACCAAAATATAGAGCCTTTAGTATTCTACAAAATAAAATTTAAGATGTAGTGAATAAGTCCACAAATTTTTGGAAGTCAATATAAAAATCAACTAATGACCAGGATGAAGAAGCAAATAAGGTTAAAGCCAATGAGAAGGAAAAGGAAGCCAAAGTAGTGGAGGAGGAAAAGAAAATAGAAGAGAAGGAAGAAGAGGAGACAATAGAAAAAGGAGAAGAAGAGAAGAAAGAGGAAGAGGATAAGGAAAAAGGAGAGGAGGAAACATAAAAGGGAGATGTAATGGCAATAGCTGAACAATAGCAGCAAGAAGAACAAAGTGTACAAGACACACAAATGCCACCCCCTAGCCCTCCTCATGTAACCATCACACCTACAGACACTATAACTATGAAGGATGTTCCTAACAATTTTGTTCAGAATATTAATCCACTAACTGTAGAGGATCTCAAGAAGATCCTTCACCAATCAACTCTATAGGCACAATTATGAACAAATCATGTATTGGTGAGTGTAGATGAGCTACAGAAGGCAATAGTAGACCCAATAAGAGACAAGGTGAAACCATAAGAACCACCTTTTGTCTTTGTAGCTACTAGTAGTCAAATTTTAATGCTTCCACCACCATCTCCAATAATTGCACCAATTGACACATCAGGAGTAGGTGACACCATTCAGAAGTTGAGTGCAGAAGAAGGGAAGGATACAACAATAGGGCCAATAGGATAGATTGATACATCTTATCCTACAGTACAACTCCAAGGTACACCCAAGTAATTATCATTGATCAAAGGAAGTCTGATGAGGAAAAGGAGGATAAATCAAAAGAAGAGGAGCAGGCTGCAATACAGACACTAATAGAGTTACCAAAAATAGGCACTCCTACAAAAACTCTTCAAAAGCCAAGCACTGATGCAATACCTTTGTAGATCTCTACACCAAGCTTGAGCTCAACCAAGGTGACCAAGGTACTTCACTATGGAGACCCTAAGCTAGATGAAGAGATAGTAATACCTTCTTATGACTCAAAGACTATCACCATTAAGCAGATTACAAAGATGCAGGATGCATTAAATAGAAAGAGAAGACAAGAAATACTCATAAAAGAGTATAAACATAAGCAAGCACTACATGAGATTAAGGACATCTTTATGGATGCCTTCAGCTTGCAGTCACCAAATGATTCAAAGCCTATAATGGAACAGTTATCAAATATAGTTGACAAGGTGACAAGTGAAGACCAAGACACAAATGTGAAACTCATGGAATGGCTTGAAAGGAAGTTTCAAGAAAAAGAAAATGAGAAAATATCCAGTGCCATAGCACTTCAACAAGTTGAATTGGCCAAGAACATTGAAAAGGTCAAAATTGTACTTGAGAATACCTTCTCATTGTACAACAAGCTATGTGATTTTTCTAATTTCACACAAGAGATAGGCCAAAGGATCATGAGCTTGGAGAGAAATCTAAAGATTTCTAGCATGTAGCTAACAAAAGATCCAGCTCAAAGTGAAAAGCATTTTTCCCAATTGCTACACACCCAAAAGGAGTTAGCCACACTCACAAGTGAAGAGGCCAATATAAATGCCAAATTAATTTAGATTCAATCTTCCATAACCCCACATTTGGAAGTAATCCATAAAGAGAAATTCTATGCTGAAACTATTTTAAAGAAAGATCCTAATCTTTCTACATTAGATGGACTTGTACATCTTGTTGTAGAGACTGTCATCTAGCATAAGTCACTAGAAATTGCTTTAAAGGATTGGGATGCAGCTCTTAAGATGATAATGGAGGTAAACAGTACATTTTTGGCTAAATATGGTATTATTTCTTAGAACCCTTTGATATAAGTGTCAAAATGGGGGAGAAATAAAAATAAGGGAGATTATATATACATATATATATATATATATATATATATATATATATATATATATATATATATATATATATATATATATATATATATATATATAATGTTTTGGGGGAGAAATAATAAGGAAGATATAACTAAGGGGGAGAATACTAAGTATTTTGATTACATTCATTCTTTTCAAGAATAAAGGGGGAAAGATTGTAGATAGCCAAAAGACAGAATAGCTCAGCACTCAGGTACAGATTGCAAAAATAGGGCAAAGGCAAAGAATATCAAGTACATTCAGCATAGAATTTTGGTTACAAGAATAGACAAGGCACAATCAGCTTAGGGGGAGTTATAAGGTATTTTGAACAAATTTTGAAATTTTGTACATATGCAAATAAAAATGATTAATGTACTCATAATCTCAGATCAATAATGTTTAGTTAAGTGTTTTTGACACTCATGTCAAAGGGGGAGATTGTTGGTCTTAGAATGGAAAGAATACCATATATATATATTCAGCATATTCCTTTAGTCTTAAAAGTAGCAAATACATACACAAGCATAGTATAAAAATATGAAAAGTTTGAATACTTTTTATGAGAACTCCATGAAATGCCAAGTTTTAAACGTAAAAAATGTAAACTAAATAACCATAAACTAGGCTCATCATTATGTTTACACACTATTTTCCCAAATGGACTAATATGTTTAATTTGACTTCTTGTAGAAAGTATAGTAGTATCCTTAAGGCTAACTACTGCAACAATTTTTGGGCTAGACACATGGACATTGTGATTAGGTTTAACTTTTATGCTAGTACTATGAACAATGATCTTTTTGTGAAGATAGACTTCTTTTTAATGTTTAAAAAGGGTGTAGGTTGAATTGTTGTTGAATGATTGTTGGTTGATTTTCAACCTAATGTAACTTGGAGTCAACCCCCTATCTTTTGGCTACTTTCTAATACATCAAAAACACTTAATATGTAGCTTGTTCTTATAAAAAAAAAAATTATTTTTATGAAACATCTTGTTAATGTTTTAAGATAGATATATTGAAAAAGGTTCAACAATGTCAAGAATAAAATATCCAAAAATTACGGAGCAATAAAAAATATTTCTACTATCTTATTTTCCAAAAAGGAATGCACAACAGAATAGGAAAGTGGAGACAAAAAAAAAATCTAGAGATGTGCAAGATTTGTTCTTTCTTTCTTCTATTAACTTTAGGAAAAACTTTTACAACTACAAATCTAAAATCTATAAACTACAAATTCATTAAAGAAATCTAAAACTAACATTGCTTTCACAAATCAAACTTGCAGCACTGTGGGGCTACATACAAACAACCTAGAGCTTCTTAGATGCCACACAAAAAATACCCAAAGAAATCACTGCTCTCCTAGGAAAAACATATAGATGCTACTAAAGTAAAAAATCTCTCCAACATAGAGAGAATAAAATCTAAAAACTTTCCTTTTACTTCTTCTCACTAACTAACTGAATGAGAATAAAAAATATTCCATCTTTTGGTCTTTCTTCTATCCACAAATATTTCTCACAAAAAATACCATTTCAAAATCACCTACCAAAAATAAATGCACATGACAATTACCATTGCACTTTCCTTGGAATGTGAGAAGACAACTAGAATACATTCCCAAAAAAATAGTAACTTTTATTAGTCCATAAATTTAGGTGTGTGTTGGAGGCTCAAGGACAACAATATATCATTTTAAAATTCCAAGTCCATAAATTTAGGTGTGTGTTGGGGGCTCAAGGACAAAAATATATTATTTTAAAATTCCAACACTCCTGCTTTGTCCTAAGCCAACAAAAAGAGATCATTCCTGATCCAAATTTATTATGCCTAGACTTCTTCTTAAGTGCACAAAACTTGCTATGTCCAATGGCTTGGTGAAAATATATGTCAGCTGCTACTTGGACATGCAATACATCATTTTAATTTTACCATTTTGAAATAGCTCTCTAATGAAATGATACCTAATTTCAATGTGCTTTCTTCTTCCTTGAAAAATTGGATTCTTTGTCAAAGCTATTGAGGAAATGTTGTCACAATAAATTATGGTTCCATCATCTTGTTCTTCCTTCAAATCCACCACTTGATTCTTCTTAGCTAAATAGCTTGACATGGTGTTACTTTTTCTACTATGTACTTAGCCTCTCGTATAGAATGAGAAACAATTGGTTTCTTCTTAGATGCCCATGTGATTGCACCTGAACACCATATGAAATAAATAACCATGAGTGCTTTTCTTATCATCGAAACATCCATCTCAATCACTATCTATGTAACCAATCAGAGCACAATCATTTTCAGAAGTATCCAAAATACCTAATCCTTTGGTACCAATTCACATACCTTAGGATCCTCTTTCCCACTTGCCAATGAGAGTCTTTTGGAGTTTCCATAAATTGGGAAATCATACTTATTGCATGCATTAGGTTAGGTCAATTTGTTGTCAAATACATTAGACTTCCAACTAGACCTTTATACAATGTTGGATTTACAATGTTGTTGCAATCTTCCTTACTCAACTTCAAACTTATGGTTTTTGGTGTGAGGGCTTCCTTACTATTTTGCATTTTAAGTCTCTCCAAGATCTAGTTTGCATTTTTTTGTAAGAGATAAAGATACCGTCAAGAATTTTTTTTACTTCTATGCCTAGAAAATACTTCAACAAACCCAAATTTGTCATTCTAAACTCACTTTTCATAGCCTCTTTCAAATTAGCAATAAGGAAATCATCATTTCTACTAAATATTAAATTTTCTACATACAAGACAACAATTAAAACTTTACCATTAGCTAACTTGATGTAAAGAGTGAGCTTACTATTGCTTTTTTTAAATTCATTGTTCATCAAATATGAGGCAATCATGTTGTACCATGCCTGTGGAGTTTGTTTCAGCCCATAAAGAAATCTTTTCAGCCTATACACTTTGTTTTCTTCACCTAAAACTTCATAACCAACTAGATGCTCCACATATACCTCTTCTTTTAACATTCCATTGAGGAAGATAGGCATCACATCCATTTGAAATACCTTCCATTTGTGATGAGTTGCAATTACTATGATAGCACACACACTTTCCAAATTTGTCATTCTTAACTCACTTTTCATGGCCTCTTTGAAATTAGCAATAATGAAATCATCATTTCTAGTAAATATTAAATTTTCTACATACAAGACAACAATTAAAACTTTACCATCAGCTACCTTGATGTAAAGAGTGGGCTCACTATTGCCTTTGTTAAATTCATTGCTCATCAAATTTGAGGCAATCATGTTGTACCATTTCTATGGAGCTTGTTTCAACCCATAAAGAGCACTTTTCAGCCTATACACTTTATTTTCTTCACCTGAAGCTTCATAACCAACTGGATGCTCCACATATACCTCTTCTTTTAACATTTCATTAAGGAAGTAGACATCACATCCATTTGAAATACCTTCCAATTGTGATGGGCTGCAATTACTATGATAGCACACACACTTTCCATTCTTGCAACCATAACATATGTCTCATATTAGTCTCTAAAAAAATTTTGTTTGTACGTCTTAACCACCAATTGTGCCTTATGCCTATCTATTTTTCTTTCAACATTGCACTTGGTTTTATAAACCCATTTTACTCCAATAACTTGTTTCTTCAGAGGTAAATTAGTTAGCTCCAATGTTTCATTTCTCTCTACTGCATTGATTTCCTCATTTATGGCCTTACACAATTTTTCTTCTTTTATAGTTTCTTCAAAATAAATTGGATCACTATGAGAAAATAATGCAAAATTTACAATCTCATCAAAATCTTCTCCAGACCTTTCATCTTGATATATCTCCCTTAACCTTTTGTTCTTTTTTAGAAATAAGGAGGCAAGAGTAGGATCTAAAATCTCACTACTATTGTTTTTGTTTTGTACATGTAGTACACCAATTTGGAGCAATTCTCTAGCTATTTGTGGTTGCTTGCCTTTATGCATGTTTCTCTTAGGAGCAATTTGTAGATATTTGAAGCTATCTATATCTGCTTCTCCTTCATCACGTTGGTCACCATCCTCATCTTCTTCATTGATAATGGGAACTTTACTTAAAATTCTTTAAGATTTATCCATCAAGCCATCCCATGATTCATTTTTAATAAAATCTACATCTCTTGAGATGATGATCTTCTTGCTGACTAGATTATATAATATATATGCCTTTGATGTTGAACTATAATGAATGAAATGCACTTCACACCCTTGTCATCCACATTTTTCATTTTCTCCTTTGGTATATGTGCATATGCTACACACACAAACACCCTTAAGTGTTCAATCGTCCATCTATGTTTTGATCATGCCTCAAGTGGGATCTTGTCACAAATTTCCTTTATTGGACACATATTTATCAAATATATTGTTGTTTCTACAACCTCTCCCCAATATTTAGGCAGGAGCCCCTTTTCTTTCATCATTCTCCTTTACATCTCAACAATGGTTCTTAGTTTTCTTTTAGCCACTCCATTTTGTTGTAGAGTATAGATGGCTATAATCTTCTTCTTGATGCCATTTTTATTGCAAAAATTTACAAAAGAATTTGAAGTACACTCCCCGCCCCCCGCCCCCCCCCCCCCCCCCAAACCTGACCTTAAGACCTTGACATAATGTCTACTTTCCTTTTTATCTTGAGTTTTAAACTCCAAAAACTTATCAAATGCATCAGATTTACTTTTCAAAAAATACACTCATGTCCTTTGGCTGAAATCATCTATAAATGTACTCCCCCCAATAGAAGTGGTTTTCATAGGGCTAACTAAATCAATATTTACCAACTCTAATGGTGGCCTTTCCCTTCTAGAATTACTAGAATTAAAGGGAAGCCTATGTTTCTTACCCAAAATGCAAGCTTCACACTTGCTACATGAGTCTACAATCTTTAGAAAACCATCTATCATTCTTTTCTTGGACAATAAATTCAAATTAGTATAACCAAGATGTCCATACATGAGATGTCATAGCTTGGAGGGATCTTCAATCACACTCTTTAGAACTAATTGTTGATGTATTGATGTACATGCATTCTTGGAAGGTACAAAATGATTTGAGAAGAGAAACATGTCTCTATCCTCAAGGGAAACATTTGGTTCTTTTTCATTTGAACTATTTCAATTAATGTTGTACTCCTACCTTTCTCATGAATGACACATTTGTCATTTTCCATCAAAACTTTGTAACCATTTCAATGAGTTGTTCAACACTCATCAACTTGTGCTTCACACCCAAGGCAAAAAAAAATATTTTGAATCTCCTTCTTCTCACATTGCTTGGTGTGGATCATGATAGAACCCTTTCCTAAAATAGTAATTGTTCCATTATTCCTCATTCTAATTTCATATTTAAATGTTTATCAATAAATGAAAATAAATTCTAATTACCACTCATGCAGTTGTTGCAACCACTATCAAAATACCACACCTCAAGGTTTCCTTCCTCACCAATGTTGCACATGATGAAGGTTGTGGGATTAATTTTGTCACATACATTCACATTAGCCACATTTGCATGTTTCCTTGATTGGTTATTTTTTGTTTTCCAATATTCACTTGCATAATGCCCAAATTTATGACAGTAATAACACTCTACATTTCTCTTATCAGAGTTGTAGTTTTTCTTACCCCCTCTAGATCTATTATGAGATATGCCCTCTCCCTCCCTCTTGGTTGTAAGCTCATCTTGAGCTTTCTCCTCCATCATTTCTTTGCCCAAAGTTACCTCAACTTCTTCCTCTAGAACCTCTTCTAGGGCTATTTCTTCCTCTCCCCTTACTTCTTGCATTGGCTTGAGCTTTAAAATATTTCTCTTGGGAAGAAGTTACAAATCTATTAATCTAGTTCTCATGGGTTTGGAGAATACCTATCAACTCATCCATAGTCAACATGGTGAGGTATTTTTCCTCTTCAATGTTAATCACAAGAGTATCATACTTTTGGGTTAAACTTCTAAAAAAATTATCCACTATTCTTTGCTCCTCATATTCTTCTCCATTTGACTTTAACGGGTTTATCTAACTAGATACTCTTGAGTTGGAATCATAAATAGACTTACTATCCTTCATTTGATCAAGATTCTCAAACTCTCTTTAAATCATCTATAGCTTTGCCACCTTGACTTTATTAGTCCCTATAAAAAAATAAAGAAAATCCCATGCTTGCTTTAAATAGTTAGTTGTTTCTATTTTGGTAAAAACCATCTCTGTCATGGTTGCCTCAACTAAGCTTAATGCTTTTGCATCCTTTTTTTTGGACTCCTTTAGCTAAGTCTTTTTATTATTTGTGAGGGAAGGATACTAAGATGGGCTTGTCACATCATTGAATTCATTTACCACAAATTCTCACAAATCATTTGCAACCATAATGGTTTTCATCTTCTTTTCCCAAGTATCATTGCTTTTTCCATTAAAGGATAGTGGTTGAGACAATCTCATTTCTTCATCTCCATCCATGTCTCCTACACACAAAAAAATCAATACCCAGAAGAATAAATGCCTAAACTCACAAGGATTTAGGTCCAAATAGCTCTGATACCATGTCAAGAATAGAAAATCCACAAATAACAGAGAAATAACAAAGATTGTTTCTATATTTTGTACAAAAATGAATGCATAATAAAATAAGGGAAATGGAGACACCAATTAAAAAACAAATAAGAGTTGGAGATGTGCAAGATTCATTCTTGCTTGCTTCTATTAAATTATGGAATAAAAATTACAACTAAAAATCTGAAAACTATAAACTACAATTTCATGAAATAATTCTAAAACTAACACTCTTGTTCACAAATCAAGCTTGCAACACTATGGGACTACATACAAACAACCTATAGATTCTTAGGGATTAAACAAAAAAAAAAACCCAGAGAAACCATTACCCTCCTAAGAAAAAAAATTATTTTTGTTGTAGTAAAATTGTCTGCAACACACAGATAATAAAATCCAAAAACTTTCCTTTTTTTGCTTCTCACTAACTATCTAAATGAGTATAAAAAATGTTCAATCTTTTCTTCTTTCTATTGTCCATAAATATTTCCCAGAAAAAAATCTCATTTCAAAATCACCTACCAAAAATAAATGCATATGACAGTTACTGTTGCACTTTCCTTGGAATGTGAGAAGAGAGTTGGAATACATCCCCTCCCCCCCCCCCCCCCCCCCCCCCCAAAAAGAAAAAAGAAAAAAAAAGAGATAAAAAAAAGGAACTTTTGTTAGTCCATAGTAGCTTGTACTTTGGGCTTTTCCCCTTCTCAACATAATAGTGGAATCAACAACAAATCTCATCTCAACAATAACTTTAAATTGTCCCATGCAAGTCCTTAAATAGTTTTTTATGGCCTCTTATGACTTCTAACCTAATTAGGGTTATGGAATTCTCTAATGTATGTTATATATTGAAATCAAAGATCTAGGACAATCCTTGTCCTTGTTCCATACTTTTTATTTTTGTCATTTTATTGGTCTTCTCTCCCTTGAAATCATAAATGGACAATATAGATTTGTTAATAAATATTTCCAAATCTTTACCTCAATTTGTGTAAATCATGTTTCACCCTCAGTAGGTTCACTTCACATTAGATTATGTTCCATTGTAAACATTTATCTTCCCTCTATATAGCTTGGTGTATACTCTATTTCTACAAGGTAGTTATGTTATCTTAGGAGTAACAAGTGGGAGAAGAGAGGTTGGATGACATGTTGAGCTTATGTGCAAGTCAAAAAAATAGGTTTTAGGACAATTTTAAAGAGTTTAAGAAGAGTTCAGATAAGGTAACCATAGTGCATTTAATTTTGCATAGATGGATAGTTCCTATAAAGAACATAAGAGATTGGATAGACTTGATTGAATCTTTGAATGTACAAAGGTCAAGTATTACTAATTTAAAGATAGAAAAGGATAGCATAAGTGGATACAATTTTAAAAGGTTTATATTAAATTTTCCATGTTGTTAAATTAAAGGAGAAGAGAATTTACAATTCAATCACTTGAGGGATATCATTGATTTGAAGCTCATCAAATTCTTGAGATTTTTTGATGAATCTAAAAAGCTAGACTAGGAGCATATCACCCTTAATAGGAGAAGAGTTGAAGATCACTTATGCACAACTCAAGGTTCTCTATAATGGTATCCTACCCATATCAAAATGAGTTGTCACATTTTTCCATTAAGATAAATTTTTCTTCTTGTAATGTTATGTCAAATATTAGTACATTTTTTAAGTGAACTTTTCTTATTTCTAGATATTTAGTATCTTAAGGGGGAGATATGATAGAGAGAGAGAGAGAGAGAGAGAGAGAGAGAGAGAGAGGAGGGGAATTGTTACCCCCAATTGATAATGTAATTAATAGTGGGATATTGTTAAGTGATGATGCTATGAACGTAGGTACAAGATTCATATCAATTGTTATATTATCACTGATGTCAATGTCTTAGTTGGCTAGATATTTTTCTAACTCAATAGAGTACCATATCATTAGATTGATGAAGAGGATTTGAAGAAAGTATGATAAATATAGAAGTGATATGTAATGTATTTAGTGGGTACTTCAATGAGTTGGAAAATGATACATTAATGTGTTTGATTAATTTACAACTATGTATTGTTGCAAAGTATTGAAGAATAAAAGGTTAACCGAGTGACAAGGTCAATGAAGGGAGACTATATCCACTTAGTGACTATAGTGTTGTCCAAATGATTGGAAATGAAGAAGGAAAATGTAGTATTCCTTGAGAAAGTTAGTATTAACTATGTTATATATTAGCCAAGTAAATATTATATTTATTGAGTAACAGTTGGATGAACAAGATTGGAGAATTGGAATCTAAGGTCGACTTTTGATGGAAATAATGAAAGCTTGAGATGCTCTAAGGTGTGACTCAAATCTTGTTGCAAGATCTATAGCTAGGAACATTAAAAAGGGATTCAATGAAGGATATTGAATGAAGATAAGGATGGACACAAAATTCTATGATAGTAATATTTTTTGAGTGTCTAAATTTATGATATGAAAAAAATTTGTTACAAACCTAAGATTGATGATGGTGATTAAGTGACAAAAGATGAAAGAATCTAGGATCATTGAGAAAACTATTTAAGGAAGAGAACAAGATAGTGTAGCTTGTTGATCAAGATTTGATTACTTTCATTAAGATTTGATTGAAGGTTGCTATGAGTGCAAATTTGTTGAAGGAAAAAGAGTAAAGGGTTGAGCCAGGAGAACCAAGCAAAGAAGAGGAAAGATAAGAAGCAGAGTTGGTCACTAAAAGAATCACTCACGTGACTAAAGAGGAGAAGAAAGATAAAGAGAAGAGATCTAAACAAGAACATGTAGTTTCTATTCTTAACATATCATTTCTATTGTTACTATTTAACCATTATAATAGGAAATCTCTGAAGAACCAAGTTGACCTAACAAGTCTATAAATATATAGAATAACTAAGAGGGGTGTGAATCAGTTATTCCCAAGTCCATATGTATAAAATCAACTTCTAGTTAATTCAACTCATGAAATAAAATTGTTCATCACCATTCAACTCATTCATTCCATTTTAGCTATCTATTCTATGCGTGTTGACTAGAAGAATAATATCATGATTAAAAATAAACATCAAACTTAACAATAGTAAGTAGCATAAATGCATATCAAACATCCACACAAGTTTTTGATAGCAATATTTAATGTGGAAATCTAATTTAAGAAAAAAATACCAAGTAACATGCTACCACTTTTCACTCTTCTAAAGTGACCTATGTTAGGAGCCAACCCTGTCAAAGCTTACAAAACACACTACTAGGTGTGCCCCTATTAAAGGATTTAAATCACCCTATTAGGAGTGGTCATGTTACAGGACTTTAGAACATTCCCTTAAAATGTCACCTTGTTAGAGGATTTACAAATTATTGTTAAGTCAACCTTAGTCACAAGGATTTTACTACTGCCACAATGATTAGAAAGAAATAGGTAGGTTTGATCTAATAATATACAACTTTCTTTGCAAATTCAAATCTACATTCATCTCAATCCTACTTCATTGAATGGACTCTATTACTCTTGAAGTAAAAACTTGTATCTTCTTAACATCTCTTCAAGAAATCTCCCACATCACAAACTTTGCACTTCTCCTTTGCAAGTTTGTTCCCCACTTATCTCCATAAATTCTATTCCAACAACCAACATAGAGCATCTCATATGCCTTCATAAATAGGTATCTTATATATTTTTTCACTTAAACATAATTGTAGATCTTAGGGTTACAATTAGATTCAATGAATCTAGCCATCTTTTGTTGTTCTTCTTCCTTCTTGAAATTTCTAGAAGTTTCCTCAAATATTAGCCTTTGATTGCTCAAATAATCTTCTCAATGCATTAAATAATCCATCTCATCAATTTTTATTGTCAACACATTTTGATTATCTTGAGAACTCAACTATGTCGACCAAAAATCTTGATTCTTTCTCAAATTGTTAGTTTATTGTCACTCGATCATAACTATGTTTTGTTTCATGGTCATCACTGGATTACTCAATCATCACAAAACAATTTTTCTTGATCTACATTGTGCAAATCAATCATTCATGTCACTCAACCAATATTAATACTTAGCATTCTTTGTCACTCAACTAATATTAATACTCAACCAACACTATCATGCTCATAAATGCTTAAGTTTATCAGTATTATTCTTTAGATACTAGTTTCTTAACAAATGATCTTTCTTCCTTTCTTATTCTAGTGAATAAATAATACATTATCTTTCCAAGTACTAACCTATCAAGTGCCCATTGTAATTCCATCACACTTTCACATCTCAACTTAACCCTTCACTATGTCATCTTGTGATCTCTTCTTTTCAAATCCTTTTCATCAATCAATTGATATGGCACTCTACACTATTATTAAATTTCTTACTAGTTAGGTTTGACATCAGTGACAACATAACAATTGTTCTATAGTTGTAATTCCAACAATCTCCCTCTTTGGCATTGATGGCAACACCTTCAAAATGTTATATCTCCCAAGTTACCATACAATTCAAAGAGTAATTCACACCTCAACTATTTCACTGATCAGCTCCCTCTATGTACATGTAGGTAGATCTCCATTAATATCATTAGTTTCATTTTTATTCACATCATCTTGTGTATCACTCTCTCTGTCTCATAGATTTCTCTCTTTTCTAATCTTCCTCTTGCTTCATTCATCATATTACTCCTCCGTGGTCACTATATCTTTCTCATATCTTTCTCTCTCACTTTTTTATATATTTCTCTCCCTCTTTGATAGAAATACCAAAGAAATTCCTATTACCATATCATGTTCATTAACATACATCTCTATTTTCATGCAATTATCATTGTTCATTGTTACTATTTAACCATTGTAGTAGAAAATCTTGGAAGAACCAAGTGGACCTAAAATGTCTATAAATATTTAGAATAAATGAGAGGGGGATGAATTAGTTATCATTAGTTCTATATGTATAAAATTAAATTTTAACAACTCCAATAAACTTAATCAAACTCATGAAATAAAATCATTCCATTTTAGCTCTGTGTTCTATATGTGCTAAATAGTAGAATAATTTCATAGTTAAAAATAAACTTCAAACTTTTGAAAGCAATAAGTAGCATAAACACATAACAAACATCTACACAAATTTTTGACACCATTATTTAATGTGGTAACTCAATTTGGAAAAAACCACCAAGCAACATGCTACCACTTTTCACTCTTCTAAAGTGAGATTTCTTAGGAACCAACCTTGTTAAAGGTTATGAAACACAATGTTAGGTGTGGCCCTATTAAATGATTTAAATCACCCTATTAGGAGTGGCCTTGTTAGAGGACTTTATGACATTGCCTTAGAATGTCACCTTGTTAAAGGATTTACAAATGACTATTAAGTCAACCTTAGTCAAATGGATTTTACTATTGACACAATGATTAGAAAGTAATAGCTAGGTTTGATTTGAAAACATACAACTCACTTTACAAATTGAGATCTTCATTCAGCTCATTCCTAGTTCATTGATTGGACTTCATTACTTTCAACAACTTGGATGTGCTTTATAGCTATTCAAGTAATCTCCCATATCACAAACCTCACACTTCTCCTTTACAAGTTTGTTCTCCACTTGTCTCCACAAATTCCAGTCCACCAACCAACATAAAAACATCTCATATGCCTCCTTAAATAGATAGCTTAGAAATTTTTCTACATAAACATAACCATAGATAGGGTTATGATTACATTCAATAGATTCAATGAATCTAGTCATCTTCTATTCTTTTTCTTCCTTCTTGAAATTTGTAGAAGTTTCCTCAAATCTTAGCATTTGATTGATCAACTAATCTTCTCCATGCATTAAATAATCCATCTTATCAATCTTTATTGTCAACATAGTTTGATTATCTCAAGAATTCAACTATGCTGGCCACAAATCTTGATTCTTTCTCAAATTGTTAGTTTTTGATCAACCGATCATAACTACATTCTATTTCTCAGTCATCACTAGATTACTTAGTCATCAATGAACTATCTTTCTTGGTTTGCACTATACAACTCAGTCATTACTGTCACTTGGAATTCTCTATCATTTGGCCAATATTGATACTTGGTATTCTCTATCACTTAGCCAATATTGATACTTGGCCAATGTTGTTCTACTTGAAAATTCTTAATTTTATTAATCTTCTACTTTAGATACTTGATTGCTTCATAATTGATCTTTCTTCCTTTCTTATTTTAATGAATAAACAACACAATATCTTGTCAAGTACTAACCTATCAAGTGCCCATTATAATTTCATCACACTTTCACATCTCAACTCAACCTTTCACTAAGTCATATCATGATATCTTCTTTTCAAATCCTCTTCATCAATCAAATTATATGGCACTCTATACTATTAGTAAATGTCTTACCATTCATGTTTGACATTAATGACAACATAAAAATTGTTCCATAGTTGTAGTTCCAACAAAGAAGTAAATTTGGTGAATGAGTGAATCAACCGAGTGAGTAAAGAGAAGAAGAAAGACCAAGAGTAGAGATTTGAACAAGAAAAGGTAGTTTCTATTCTTAATGGATTATTTATGTTGTTACTATTTAACCATTGTAGTAGAAATTCATAAAAGAATTGAGTGTACCTAGCAGTTCTATGAAATCCTATATGGTAACATCAATTAGTGGTGTTTGTATTTCCTTTAAATTAGGCTAATATTTAGTCATAAACAAGGAGTGATAAGGTCTAGATGATCCTTTGGTAAAATCCTTGAAAAAGGTCACATTAAAAATTTGTGTGTAACCTTTAACAAGGCTCATTCCTAGAAGAGATCACTTCATAAGAGTGAAAAAAATTGGGTTTCTAGTCCCAAATGGTTTTTCCCTTCACAAGATTTCCACGTTAAAATATTGGTGTCAAATGTGTGAATTTTATTTGTGTTTCAATTTAGTTTACATGTTTTAATAGTTTACTACAACTTGGTAATAACTGGATAGTTTATTGATAGTCAATAATGAAAAAAATAGAAAGTGAATACTTAGTAAAGAAATAAATGAAAGAGTTAAGTGTTAAGTTGATTGACTAAAATGAGTGATTTTTGTTAAGGTTTATAATTTTTTATTAGTACTCAAATATTTAAAGAGACTCTATGATAAATAAACATAATTGATTCACCCACTCCCCGTCCCCTCCCTTCCCCCTCTCAATTGTCTAACAATTTAGTATCAAAACTTAGTGCTTGAAGAAATAAGTTTAAAGGAACTTGAGCTAAGATTGAAGATGTATGAGAGGTATAAAAGCTAAACAAGGAGAAACTTTCCTCATGGAAATACTGAATGAAACTACATCTTTCTAGTATTGGAGATAATGGAATACATTGGTTGGAAAGTGAATATGTCACCCATGTTGGTCCCTAGACTATATTCAATTGATTGAAAAGAGGAATAATAATATTCTAATGATTGAGATTTCATCTTCACTCAATGATGTGAAGTTTGATAATATCAAGAAAAATGCTAATGCTAAGCAAATGTGAGATAAATTAAAACTAATGCATAGAGGAGATGATAAAGTAAGAATAGTCAAAGAGGAAAGATTGAGAAGAAAATATGATGACACAAGAATGAAATAAGGTGAGAATGTTAGACAATATGTGAACCAAATCAAAGATGTTGTAAGTTAAATTAGAGTTTTTGGATGAACTATGATGGATTCT
This sequence comes from Cupressus sempervirens, assembly GCA_028749045.1. Classification (NCBI taxonomy): domain Eukaryota; kingdom Viridiplantae; phylum Streptophyta; class Pinopsida; order Cupressales; family Cupressaceae; genus Cupressus; species Cupressus sempervirens. Next base: position 601,783,969 of record CM053783.1, on the reverse strand, counting down.
AAAATTGTAAGTAAATTTCTTAAAACTCTTCTGCATGTTTAAGATATTAAAGTTAATGCAATTCAAGAAGCAAGAGTTATGCCTAATAATGATTAGACACTTGATAGTCTAGTTGGTCAGTTGACTTCATTTGAGTTGATCAATTATGAGAATAATATGGTTACAATGGGAAATGCATTTAAGTCTTCACTAACCATTAGCAATTCAAAGAAAGAGAAGGAAACAAAAAAATTAAGTTAATCTAAAACTGAAGATGATTAGGATGAGCTTGAAGTGTTACTTCCAAGAAGGTTATCAAGAGGTAAAGGTAAATCACCCTTGATCTATTTGAAATGTAATGAGGTTGGTCACTTTATTGCTAAATTTCCTAACAGAAGTAAATCTAATAAAATTGGTAGAAGTGACAAGAAAGATTTCAATTATAGGAAGAACATGGATTTCAAAGACAAATGTAAGAAGTCATGCTACATTGCTGAAGAAGAGCACACCAAGTCTAGTTCTGGTGAAGACAAGGAAGAAGTTGAAATGGTTTATGTTGCAATAAAAAGGGATCCAAGTGGTGAAAAGTATAAAAGAGAAACTATCGTTATTTCACATCTTAGTAAGAATGATTCTTGGATTATTGATTGTAGTTTCTCACATTGCATGACTGGTGATCTAAGTAATTTTTAAAAAATTGAAGAAATTGATGATGGTGGGATGATTAAGCTTGGTAATGGTGTTACATGTCTAGTGAAAGGTAAAGAATCACCAATGTTCAAGGATAATATCAGATGTGATCATGCATATTAGGTTCAAGGACTTGAATATAATCTTTTGAGTGATTCTTGGCTGAATAACTTAGGTCACAAGCTGGAATTTGAGAAAAGTAAGGTCAAGATCTTTGATGATGAAGCAAATCTAATTGGAATAGGAATGCAATCAAAAGGTAACTTATTTTACCTTGATCCTATAGGTAAGACATGTTTATTTGCTAGAGTTGAGGATGTGTGGTTATGACATAAACGGTTGTGTCATGTAAACTTTGAAAACATGGTGAAAACCAATATAAAGAAAAGAGTAAGAGGCTTACAAATCTGCAAAAACCTAAAAATGTTGTGTAAAGAATGTCAACTTAGTAAGATGAAAAATTATAGTTTTTCTAGTAAGAAATACACTTCAAATGATATTTTGGAATTGGTGCATACCAATTTATGTGGTTCAATTGGAATTGGCAGTTACTATGGTGATAGGTATTTCATATTGTTTGTTGATGAATATTCAAGGATGATGATTGTAATGTTCATGAAGGTAAAATCACATGAATTTGATATGTTTAAGTGGTATAAATCTAGATTTGAAAAGGAAATTGGTAAATTTTGAAATTTTTGGCATCTAATAGAGGTGGTGAGTTTATGTCTATTAAATTTACTAAATTTTGTGCTAAGAATGGTATTAAAAGATAGGCATCTACACCAAGGTCACTACAACAGAATGGTATTGTTGGAAGGAGATATAGATCTATTGTGGATTGTGCAAGGACCTTGATTATTGAGTAGGTATAACAGATATTCTGAAGAGAAGAAATCAATATTGTGTTTACCCTCTCAACCGAGTTCAATTGAAGAAACAGAGAAACAAGATACCCCATGAACTATGGTGCAGTTATACATCGAATGTAAGTTATTTCAAAATCTTTGTAAGTAGATGTTATATTCACAAGGATGTTAGGAATGGTAGACTTAAAGTTAAAGGAATGAAGGTATGTTCCTTGGTTACTCATCTAAGAGTAAAGCTTATAAATGTATGAACAAAGATACTAATAAGATGATTGAAAGTGTAAATGTAAGATTTGATGAGTTTGCAGAGAGGAATGATGTGGAAAGAAAGAAGGAACATAAATATTACAAAGAGTTTAGTTATGTCTATGAAGAGGCACTTGATACTCTATCTGAACTAGAACACAGAGCTACCAAGAACTAGACAGTTGCTTCCAAGTTACAGAATGTTTTAGCTAAGCACAAAATAGTTCAACTTGAGTAGGATGTTGAACCTCTATTGAGTGAAGGAAATCATGAGAATCAAATATCTGAACCTATATTTCCCAAATATTGGAGGAAGAACTATTCACTTGAATAAGTAATTGGAGATAGAAGTGTTGGAGTACAAATAAGAAGAAAGATGAGAAGGTGCACATTTGATAGCTGATTTTGAACCAAGAACAATAAGAGCTACATTGGATGATGAATATTGGGTTCATGTTATGAATGAAGAGATTGATCAAATTGAGAAGAACAATACCTAGACACTAGTGTCAAGACTTGGTGACAATTATGTGATTGGAATCAAATGGATTTTCAAATATAAGTTGAATGAGAATGGAGAAGTGGTAAGAAACAAGGCATAACTACTATAAAAGGGGTATGCATAAGAAGAAGGAAATAATTATAGTTAAACTTTTGCACCTATGAAAAGATTGGAAGGAGTAACGACATTGTTGGATATGCTACATAAAAGAAGTTCAAGGTATATCAAATGGATGTAAAATATGCATTTCTAAATGGAATACTTGAGGAAGAAGTCTACATGGAACAACCAAAATGATTCATTGAACTTGAAAAGAAGAACATGGTCTACAAGTTGAACAAAGCATCGTATGGATTGAAATAAGCCCCAAGAGCATGGCATGAAAGATTACACTCTTATCCAATTAAGATTGGATTTTCTAGAACATGTGAAAATAGTAATATGTATTTGAAGAATGAATCAAAAGATGTGGTTTTGATTTTTGAAATATTTATTCATAACATAACATTCAAACAGGAAATGATATGTTGAGTAAGACATTTGTTGAATAAATGAGTACTGAATTTGAAATGTCAATGTTTGAAGAGATTAAAAAATTCATTGTATATTGTAAGTCTACCAAACTATGAAAGGTATCTATATCACTTAGTCTAAGTATATGAAAGAAATCTTGAAGACATTTGGGATGGATGAGTCTAAGGAAATTGATACACCAATGGTGATTATAATGAAATTATCAAAAGAAAGCACTGCTAGTGAGGTAGATGAAACTCAATACATATCTATGATTGGAAAGCTACGATATATTGTACATAGTAGACCAAATATTGTACTAGTTGTTGGAATTGTTGTAAGGCTTTCATCTAATCAAAAGGAAATTCATATGAATTTTGTGAAAAGGATATTTAGATATCTCAAAGGAACAGATGACTATGTCCTATGGTATAAAAAAAAGGATGACTTTAATCTTAAAGTCTACACTGATGTTGATTGGGCTAGTAATGTTGATAACAGAAAAAGAACAAGTGGTGGATCTTTCTTTCAAGGAGAAAGATTGATAACATGGATAAGAAAGAAATAGAATTATGTTTCACAATCTGTTGGAAAATGAAGATGGGGTAACTGAGAGGGGAGGGGTGAATCAGTTGCCACAAAAACAAATTCAACAGTCCCAAAGATGCCTTAAACTTAGTTGCTATTGCTACTCGGTAAACACATAAATTACTGCTTAAAACTTGATAGATGTTTAGTTAATTTATTAAGCATTTACTGAAATAAGCGACCATGCAAAAGAAAGTAATCATGAACACAGTAGACACCAGATTTACGTGGAAACCCAATATGGGAAAAACCACCAGCAACTAGTCACCAATTTTCACTCTTCTGAAGTGAGCCTTGTTAGGAGCCAACCCTGTTAAAGGTTACAAAACACACTGTTAGGTGTGACCCTGTTAGAGGATTTAATCACCCTGTTAGGAGTGGCCTTGTAAGAGGTCTTTAGAACAATTCAACTAAATTGCCACCCTGTTAAAGGATTTATGGAATGGCTGTTAAACCAACTCTGTTAGGAGATTTTGGAATCACTGTTACAATGGTTAGAAAGAAACAATGAATGATCTGAAAATACATGCAACTTATCTTGCTGAATACAGATCTCAGTTTAGCTCCACAAGATCCTTACTGATTAAATATATCTTTGCAGCTCCAAGATTTCCCTCTGCTCAACTCTGCTTAGGCACACACAAGTCTCTTCCTTGCACTTCCTTGCACTATCCGTATACACTCTCTATTCCACACTTTTCCGCATCTTGAGCACCTCTTTATATACTATACATAATACCAGGTCGGCCCAACCAACTTGACAAAACATATTCCAAAGTCGGCTTGAACTAACAATCAAAACAAAATTCTTCACTGGCCGACGCTGCTCGGTCAATACAGAACAAAAAAAAACTGCTTCCTGTGTTAACCGGCAGAACTCGGTAAAAACTACAATTACCGGGGAATTCGGTAAACCTGCCACTTCCTTTGGGAACCAACTAGACTCAGTAAAAGCTGTCTTCGACTATCGAGTGAGCTCGGTGAAAACTAAGCTTTCCTAAGCTTACCGTGCGAACTCAGTTAACACTAACCGTCCGCTACAAAATCCTTTGATACCCGAGTGATCTCGGTAAGAACTAAACTTTCCTTAGCTTACCGTGCGAACTCGGTTAACACTAACTCACCGTGTAACATACAGGAATGCTCGGTATACACTGCAAAAGGCTTTACTGACCGACTGAGCTCGGTAGACTCTGTAAACTGTTTTCCTGACCGACAGAACTCGGTAGACTCTGTCTGATAACTGATATGGCATTTGTGTAACATCAAAGACAATACACAATTACTTAATTGTATCCAACAATCTCCCTCTTTGGCATTGATGGCAACACAACATGTCATAGCAGAAATGAAATTTAAAAGCAAGTCTATAGCAACACAACACAATTAACAATTCTCCCTCTAAGATAGAGAACTCTCCCTCTTACAGTAATCTCCCTCTGTGAAGGAATTACATAATCAAATTTCGGAAAGATATCACAGTAAAACTCTCCCTCTTTGACAACACATGCCAAAGACAATCCAATTTCAATGAATTTCATTGTACCTTTAGTACTGATTCATATGCAATATTTCCTTGATTTGCTGCATCAACTGATGATTGTTCAATTTTGTAAGAGTTGATGCATCACTAAAACTTATTTTTAGTGAACTTCAGATAGGGGAATGACCCCTAACTTACCTTTGAGATACAAAAATGCATCCTTAGGTAAAGGCTTTGTGAATATGTTAGCAATCTGTTCCTTTGTATGGACATATTCCAATCTGATTTCCTTGTCCTGCACCAATTCTCTGACAAAGTGATACTTGATTGCAATGTGCTTAGTCTTAGAATGCATTACTGGATTCTTAGATATGTTGATTGCACTTGTATTATCACAAAACATGACAACTGGTTACTTGATTTCCATCTTCATGCCTTGTAGCAATTGCTTGAACCAAACAATATTAGAACAGTTTACTGCTGCCGCAACATACTCTGCCTCTTCTGTTCATTGAGATGTACAATTTTGCTTTTTTCTTGTCCAAGAAACCAACCTCTTTCCAAGAAAGAATGCACCTCCACTTGTGCTTTTTCTGTCGTCAAGGTTTCCTGCCCAATCAACGTCAGTAAACACTTTTAAGTCTAGGTTTCCTCCAAATTTATACCATAATCCATAATCTTCAGTTCCTTTCAGATATCTCATTATCTTCTTGATTGTCATCATGTGATTTTCTCTTGGTTTGGCTGAAAATCTTGCCACAATTCCAACTACAAGAGCAATATCTGGCCTAGTATGAACTACATATTGTAACTTTCCAATCATAGATCTATACAATGTCTGATCTATTTCCTTTGAATCATCTTCTTTGGTAAGTTTTAGTCCAGTACACATGGGAGTTCCAACTGGTTTACAGTCTTCCATACCAAACTTTTTCAATATCTCTTTGATGTATTTTGCTTGAGTGATGTAGATGCCATTCTTGTTCTGCTGAATTTGAAGTCCAACAAAGAATTTGATCTCACTGAACATTGACATTTCAAATTCCTTGCTCATTTGTTCTGAAAATTCTTTGCAAAGATCATCATTCCCTGTGAAAACAGTATCATCTACAAATATTTCTGCCAGGACAATCTTATTTTTTGGTCCTTCCTTGATATACAAACTATTGTTATCATTATTTCTTTGAAATACAATTTGAATAAGATAGCTATGCAATCTTTCATACCATGCTCTAGGGGCTTGTTTCAGACCATACAGTGCCTTGTGCAATTTGCAAACCATGTTCCTTTTATCTGGATCTATAAAACCTTCAGGTTGTTCAATGTAGACCTCTTCATCCAGTATACCATTTAGAAATGCTGACTTGACATCCATCTGATAAACTTTAAATCCTTTGTAAGTAGCATATGCTAATAAGGTTCTAACACCTTCCAATCTAGCAATGGGAGCAAAAGTTTCTCCATAATCTATGCCTTCCTCTTGAGAATATCCTTTGCACATTAATCTAGCTTTGTTTCTTGATACTTTACCATTTTCATCCAACTTATTTCTGAAAACCCACTTTGTACCGATTACATTTTTGTCTTTAGGCCTGGGTACAAGAGTCCATGTCTTGTTTTTCTCTATCTGCTCTATTTTTTCATTCATTGCTTCAATCCAATTATCATTTTCTAATGCATCTTTGACAATTCTAGGTTCAAAATCAGCAAGTAAACAAGTACCTTTCAACTTACTTCTTGTGATGGTTCCTTCAGATTTATTTCCAATGATCTGATCTGATGAATGATGTCTCCTGACATACTTGGCTAGAATAGGTTCTTTTCCTTTTGGATGAATCTTGTTGTTATCTTCTTGCATTTCACCTTCATGCTCGATTTGGTCTGGCTTGGTATCAACTTGCTCGGTATGCACATGCTCGGTTACCTCTGGCTCGGTAATCTCTAACTCGGTATTCTCTGACTCGGTAGACGTTGGCTCGGTAGATGTTGGCTCGGTAGATGTTTCCTGCAACTCGGTTAGTGATGACTCGGTAGAATAAGGTTTCTGATTCTCAGATGCAGTTGATATTATATCCGGTTCACTGAAGACGAATCTTTTGTAATCTTCTGGTTCTCTTCTGCTTTCTTCTTCAGTCTTTTCTGCAAACTCGTCAACTTTCACATGTATACTTTCTATGACTTTGTGAGTAGATAAGTTCAAGCATCTATATGCTTTACTCTTGCATGAGTATCCAAGAAATATACCTTCATCACCTTTTACATCAAATTTACCTTTTCTAGATTCTTTCAAGATATAACATTTGCTTCCAAATACTTTCAGATAACTTACATTGGGTTTATAGCCATACCATAATTCATAGGGAGTTTTGAATGAGTCTTTTTTCAACTGTACTTGGTTTAAGGTATGAACTGCTATACTGATAGCCTCCTTCCAGTATTTGATAGCAACATTCTTTTCTATCATCAAGGTTCTTGCACAATCCATGATGGATCTGTTCCTTCTTTCAGCTATGCCATTTTGTTTAGGAGTACCTGGTGCTGAAACCTGTCTTTTGATTCCTCTTTCAATACAAAAGTTATTGAATTCATGTGAAATAAATTCACCACCTTTATCTGACCTTAGGCATTTCAATCTTTTCCCTGTTTCTTTTTCTACTCTTGCCAAATACCATTTGAACTTTTCAAATGCTTCTGATTTGTTCCTTAGGTACATGACGGTCATCATTCTTGAATAATCATCAACAAAAAGAATAAAATATTTTTCACCAGTATAGCTTTCAGTTCCAATAGGTCCACATAAGTCAGTATGCACAATTTCTAATAAATCTTCAGACTGATAATTTTTGCTTTTGAAACTAGACTTATCCATCTTTCCAATTTGACAATTCTTGCATAAACCGACCTCTGGTTTCTTTAAATCAGGAATGCCTCTCACTTTCTTGAATTTGCTTATCTTTACCAAATTGTCAAAATTCACATGACATAACCTTTTATGCCATAACCAACTCTCTTCTACTTGAGCAATAAAACATGAATGTTCACCAAGTTCAAGATAGAACAAGTTACCTTTAGTTTGAGTACCAGATCCAATCAGCTTTCTTTTACCGTTCAGCAGTCTTGCTTTGCCTTGGATGAATTCTACTTTGAGTCCATTTTTGAGTAACTATGCCACACTCAACAAATTGTTCTTTAGGCCTTCTACCCAATAAGCATTATCACATACAAGTTCCTGGGTTAGAGTGATTCTTCCTTTTCCTTTGATGCAACAAGGTTCATTGTTTCCAAATCTTACACTGCCACCATCATACTCTTCAAATTGATCAAACTTTGTTTTATCTCCAGTCATATGATGTGAGCAGCCACTATCAATGATCCATGTATCATTCTTACTTATGTGAGAGATGAGTGCCATTTCTTCATTGTCAGATTCATCTTTTACAACAATGTAAACAATCTCATCCTCTTCTTCATCATTAGAATCATTAGAATCTTTAGCCATAAAACATGATTTCTTACTTTTATCCTTAAATGATTTGAGATCTTTCTTACTGTTCCATTTATTATCTTTCTTTTCATCTTTATCTTTCTTGTTTGGACACCTTGCAGCAATATGACCGACTTCTTCATATGAAAAGCAGATTATGGGTACTTTACCTTTGTATTTACCTCTTCCTCTTGAATATTTCCTTGCAAGTAGAGCTTCAATTACTTCAAGGTCACTGTCAGAACTCTGATCTGATTGATCTTCACTCTCTGACTGAGATTCCTTCTTCTTCTTGCCTTTGTCCTTGAGTGAAAGCTTGGCTTCAAATGCAGACTCAATGTTCTTTGCAGTTGGAACATAATTATCAAAATTATCTAGTTCAAATGCTATCAATCTTCCAACTATGGCCTCTAGGTTTATCTTGTGATTGGCCTCACACCTTCTTTCTTGAATGGCTGATACCCTGATGGCATAAACTGGAAGTAGAGTTCTAAGAACTTTACTTATGACTGTCTCTTCACTGATACTTCCTCCAGAAGCTTTGATAGCACTGACACATGCTTTAATTCTTTCAACATATTTGGCAATGTTTTCATCTTCTTTCATTTTCATCTGATCGAACTATCCTCTCAGACTTTCAGCTTTGGCTCTTCTGACATTGTCATCTCCACCATAGATCTCTTTCAGTCTTTCCCACATTTCATAGGTAGTAGTGCAGTCCTTGACATCATCAAACTCTTCATAACTCAAGGCAGATGCAATATCAATCATCATAATGTTATGAGTCTTCTTTATAGCAATGTCATTGACTGATAATGTACCTGATGGTTCTACATATTCCTCATCAAGATATTTCAGACCAGTGTCACCAATGGAAGCTAGATGAAGTCTCATTAATCCCTGCCATGCTGAGAAGTTGTTTCGGTTAAGCCTTGGGATTTCCCTCTTGTAAGACATCTTGATCTTTGGCTTAGATCTTTGAAATCTCCTCCTGCAAGCACCAAAAGCTCTGAGACCAATTGTTGGAAAATGAAGATGGGGTAACTGAGAGGGGAGGGGTGAATCAGTTGCCACAAAAACAAATTCAACAGTCCCAAAGATGCCTTAAACTTAGTTGCTGCTGCTACTCGGTAAACACATAAATTACTGCTTAAAACTTGATAGATGTTTAGTTAATTTATTAAGCATTTACTGAAATAAGCGACCATGCAAAAGAAAGTAATCATGAACACAGTAGACACCAGATTTACGTGGAAACCCAATATGGGAAAAACCACCAGTAACTAGTCACCAATTTTCACTCTTCTGAAGTGAGCCCTGTTAGGAGCCAACCCTGTTAAAGGTTACAAAACACACTGTTAGGTGTGACCCTGTTAGAGGATTTAATCACCCTGTTAGGAGTGGCCTTGTAAGAGGTCTTTAGAACAATTCAACTGAATTGCCACCCTGTTAAAGGATTTATGGAATGGCTGTTAAACCAACTCTGTTAGAAGATTTTGGAATCACTGTTACAATGGTTAGAAAGCAACAATGAATGATCTAAAAATACATGCAACTTATCTTGCTGAATACATATCTCAGTTTAGCTCCACAAGATCCTTACTGATTAAATATATCTTTGCAGCTCCAAGATTTCCCTCTGCTCAACTTTGCTTAGGCACACACAAGTCTCTTCCTTGCACTTCCTTGCACTATCCGTATACACTCTCTATTCCACACTTTTCCGCATCTTGAGCACCTCTTTATATACTATACATAATACCAGGTCGGCCCAACCAACTTGACAAAACATATTCCAAAGTCGGCTTGAACTAACAATCAAAACAAAATTCTTCACTGGCCGACGCTGCTCGGTCAATACAGAACAAAAAAAAATTGCTTCCTGTGTTAACCGGCAGAACTCGGTAAAAACTACAATTACTGGGGAATTCAGTAAACCTACCACTTCCTTTGGAAATCGACTAGACTCGGTAAAAGCTGTCTTCGACTACCGAGTGAGCTCGGTGAAAACTAAGCTTTCCTTAGCTTACCGTGCGAACTCGGTTAACACTAACTGTCTGCTACAAAATCCTTTGATACCCGAGTGATCTCGGTAAGAACTAAACTTTCCTTAGCTTACCGTGCGAACTCGGTTAACACTAACTCACCGTGTAACATACAGGAACGCTCGGTATACACTGCAAAAGGCTTTACTGACCGACTGAGCTCGGTAGACTCTGTAAACTGTTTTCCTGACCGACAGAACTCGGTAGACTCTGTCTGATAACTGATATGGCATTTGTGTAACATCAAAGACAATACACAATTACTTAATTGTATCCAACACAATCTACTATTGAAGCTGAATATGTTGCTACTACAATCAATTGTTCAATATTTTATGAATTAAACAATTATTGGAAGGAATGCAAGAAGAGGTAATGAAGCCTATTACTATTTACTATGATAATACAAGTACAATAAATATTTCAAAAAAATTGATGACGATACAAAATAAAGCATATACGAATCAAATATCATTATTTGAGGGAGAAAATATAAGAGAAACAAGTGAGACTTGAATATTTGAAGTCTAAGGAACAAATTGCTAACATATTTACTGGCCACTACCTATGAATGCTTTTTAAGTATCTAAGAGGTAAACTAGGAGTTTTTCCCCTATCCAAAATTCACTAGGTGAAAATGTATGTTACATCAATTCATGGGTGAATTGTAATATCTTTATGAGGTTGATGCAAAAGTGTTCACACTTTAGGAGCTTTTCTAAAGTTGTGAAATTGATTGTGATGCAATTGATGTATACAATATATGAAAGGTACAAGGATAACTACAAGATTTTATAAGTTTCATGGTGAAATTTATAAGGACCTTTGTCATTGATGTCAAAAGGGGAGATGGTATGGATGAAATGATATGGATATATAAGATGATATAGGAGAGAGTAACTAAAGAGGAGAGAAAGAGTAAAAGAGAAAGTTAATCAAAAAGAGAAGAAATTATAAAAGAACACAAAATTACCCAAAAGGGAGAGCACATACTAAAGAGTGAAATCTATTACAAAGATGAAGATGAGATTGAACCTAAAACAAGAGATCATATTCTATGAGGGAGAAATGTTGGAGGTATTGAAGAAGTTTTTGCTACAAAAGATACATACTAAGTACTAGATTGATGACAAAGAATTACAAAGTTGTATTTTTGGCACTACATACATTTAATTATTTTATGTAATGTTTTATAATGTAAAATCTTGTGTTGTGTGTTATCATTAATACCAAAGGGGGAGATTATTATCGTAAACTGCTAATGTAATTGATAGTGGGGGTTGTTAAGTGATTATTCTATGAATGTCTATAAGAGAGTCATATCAGTTGTTATATTGTCATTGATGTCAAAATTCTTAGTTGACTAGACACTTTTCTAACTCGGTAGAGTGTCATATTATTAGATTGATGAAGAGGATTTGAAGAAAGTATGATGAAGACAGAAGTTATATGTAAGGTATTCAATGGGTACTTCAATGAGTTGGACAATAATAAAGTAATGTAGGTTTGATTGTTTTACAATTCTATATTGTTGCAAAGTATTGAAGAATACAAGGTTAATTGAGTGACAAGGTTAATGAAGGGAGACTGTATTCATCGAGTGACTACAATGTTTCTCAAGCAATTGGAAAAGGAAGAAGAAAAGAATAGTGTTTCCTGAGCAAGTCAAAATTAATCAAGTTCTACATTACCCAAGTGAATGTTATGTTTACCAAGTAATAGTTGGATGAACAAGATTGGGGAATTGGAATCTACGGCCAACTTTTGATAGAAATATGGAAAGTTCAAGATAGTTTAAGGTGTGAGTCAAAGTTTGTGGCAAGATCTATGGCTAGGAAAATTCAAGAGGGATCTAATGAAAGAAATTGAATGAAGATAAGGATGGAAACAAAGTTTTATGAAATTTATAATTTCAAAGTGTCTAAATTCATTGTATAAAGGAAATTTTTTATAAACCTAAGATCAACAATGGTAGTTAAGTGGTAAAAGATGGAAGGATCAAGAAACACTAAGAAAACTATTTAAGGAGGAGAACAAGATAGTTTAGGATGTTGATCAAGAGTTGATGATGTTGGTTAAGATCTAATTGAAGGTTGGTTTGAATGCAAAGTTCTTGAAGGAAAAAGAGTAAAGAGTTTAGCCAAGAGAAATAAGAAAAGCATAGGAAAGATAAGAAATAGAGTTGATGACTAAGTGAATTAGTCAAGTGAGTGAAGAGAAGAAGAAAGAGAATGAACAGAGATATCAACAAGAAAAGGTAGATGTTATTCTTAAAAGATCATTTCTATTGTTATTATTTAACCATTGTAGTATAAAATTTTGGAAGAACCAAGTGGACCTAACAAGTCTATGAAGTCTTATATGGTAACATCAATTAGTGGTGTTTGTAATTCCTTTAAATTAGATCACTCTTTAGTTGGGAACAAGGAGTGATAAGGTCTACATGATCTTTTTGTGAAATCCTCTAACAAGGTCACATTAAAAATGTGTATGTAACCTTTAACAAGGTTGGCTCCTAGCAGAGCTCACTTTAGAAGAGTAAAAAAATTTGGGTGGTTGGTCCTAGGTGGTTTTTTCCCTTCGCAAGGTTTCCACGTTAAAATATTGGCATCAAATGTGTGAATGTTATTTGTGCTTCAATTTATTTAAAATGTTTTAATAGTTTATTGCAACTCAATAATAACTACATATTCACTAAGCAATAATTGGATAGTTTACTAACAGTTGGTAATGCAAGGAATAGGAAGTTAGTAGTTAAAAAAGAAATGAATGAAAGAGTTAAGTGTTAAGTGAGAGTTATCTAACAAGAATATCGAATAAATAAAGTTGTAGTGTTGGATAATTGCAAAAATAATTGTATAAGGGGAGTCTTGTAGATATTAGACTTTGTGTCATTGGTGTGAAAGGGGCCATGATGCAAAGATTACATGAGGAGTGGGGGAGATTATTGGTAGTATACAAATATTTTAGTGTTTTTATTGATTTCAAACTTGGTTAATTTTTAAATTGGTTACAAATAGTTTATTAAGATGTTTGAAGTATATTCTATAACATTGAGGTGATGTCAAAGCGGTTGTGTCAATTTTAGGTAAATAGTGTAACTAACAATATGTTGGCATGTATTTTAATATCTTGATTAATGATTTTGGTGTGGTATTTGTGGATATACTATTCATTTTCTCTAGGTTGCAAGTGAGAACCTTTCATAAGAGTTATGTTAAAATTATGTGTTGGATTCTATAATGACAAAGTACTAGTTGTTGTAATGCTTTATATTCTTAGCCTTTGATAGTTTTGTTTTTTTGTTCTTGTATATGTTGTATAGGTGTTAGGAGATGTTATGTTGTTCATTACATATGTTATTAGTGATTTGTATGATGATTTAAGATTTTTTTGTTTTCTTTCTTTACCAATTCTATATTCTAAAGCCTACCTAAGCAATTTGGGATAGTCTAATTACATGTTGTGATAAAGGTAGAGCTTTGGGAGTGCCTAGATGGTGTACTAACATAGTTTGATGTTTCATGCATTGTTTATCTTTCTACTAGGCATTAAAGATGGTGTTTTTTGTTTTTTTTGTAGTAAATATTTCATCTAATTAGGCCAACCTAATTGATGATGTCAGTGTCTTTGTTTTCGTTGTTCATATCATTTTGTAGAATGGAAACAAATGGGAAACAATTTTATATTTCTTTGGGCACCCACTTGGAAAAACTAAATTGTCACCTTAGATGTCATGATTGGCTATATGTTTCTTTTATTGATAACCATGAGTGTTTCATAAAGAGTGGGTGTCGGGTTTCTAAGAGGCCTATAAATTGGGGCTCATACTTCTTGTTTAATCATCCAAAGTTAAACATATAATCAATAGTTAAATTTCTCATCTAGAAAGGAATGGATCATTCATAATTCAAAGCTCATATGAAGTTGAAAATAAGTATCCTTGATTTGAAAGTTGAGTTTAGTTCTAATTTGTAAGTCTTTTAACATGTTCCTAATGATTTAGAATATTTTAAAATTATATTTTCATCTACTGAAATTATAAAAAAATCATTGATGTTTATTCTTGCATTTTTTGCAATATTCTCTTTGTTATTTTATGTGTGAGTGTGAGGTGAAGGAGTTCTTCATCAATAGCATCAAAGCATGTGTTTGGGACTTCAAAGTTTCAAGGTTATTGTTGATTGTATTCCTTTTCTTTTCCTTCTTGAATTCAGTTAAGTATTATTATGTTATTATTGTTAATTTTGGGTTATTTATCATATCTTACCTTTTTCATAGCCTCTAATCCTTAAATTCTAAAATAAATGTTTTTTATATTAATCAATAGAAAAAACTAGAATGTTAACCCTACAAGAGCTTGAGGGCATACAAACAACATGCTAACAATAGAAAAACATCGATCAAAAGTAGCCAACAATAGAAATAATAAAGCAAATAAACCTAGGTCATCACTCAACAACCTATAATGATGAAAGTTACCACCATAGTACCGGTAGTTCTAATTGTAACAAAACAAGCCAAAATCCTACTAATACAGTTGAATCCATAGCACAACCAAATAGAGTCCAGCAAAAAGTTACATAGTCTAATAGTTAAAATATATAGAAAAGTCCAAGAGGGGGATGAGGTCAAATCCCCATTAAGCCTTTTTGGAGGATTTGGATTTGGTGCGGTCCAACCCAACTAATACAACACATGGGACCAATCCTCAATTAGGATTTAAACAAGTCTCTTTTTCCTTCATTGCTTATATTTTCCTTCACCTTATTCATCTTCACCAAGCATCATGTATCAATTTTTAATAGGTAATCTATGTTATTAATTAACTTTTGTGAATATTGAGATTTCCTTTTATTGCTACATGTTTTAAACATCTCAATCATCAAAGTCAAAAATCTATCAAAAATCTTGCACTTGTAAAATGTTAGAGATTCCTTTCTACTCACACCCTTCATTTGTATTCTTAGTCACCAAAGTTCAAAATATAATTTTATCCTATATTCATGTGCTCTTAAATATCCGAAATGGATATTGGCCCGATTTTATCTCAAGATAATTTTCTAAACATAAACATATGAAGATGCATTATAAACCAACAATATAAACCAATCGATTCTCATAAAATACCTTAGAATATGTTATTGCATTATAGATCAGCAATACAATAACTAACATTCGAAATCCAATCTTAAACACAATTTTACAATCAGATTGAAAAACTAAGAAAAAAAACCTATAAGCACATGTGAGACATCTAATGTGACCTCTCCATGGAAAATGGGTTTGCATCCATTGTCTACCGGCATGAGGGTTTATGTCCTCAAGATGGATGAAATTTGAAGTTTTTCAAATAACTCTCTCAAGAGAGAAACTAAAATTTGAATCATAAAACCAAGCATATGGAAATGAGCTTCTCCTCCTCCTTTAAAAGACCCAACTTGTGACTCTTCAAATTTTGTATTCTTGTCCCTATCCCTCATGCCAAAACATCTCTTATTCACTCTCCTTTAATTAAAATTGAGTTAATAACTATGTATTAAGTCCTCAAAGGTCATATATGGGATTGGCCTATCAATTTTTAATGTCCCAAAAAAAGGGACATTACAGTCCCCCCCTCTCGAGATTGTTTTCTCTCAAACAACTGCAAGCATGCAACCATGATACTTGGGTCCTATATCAAAATCATGAATAATGCTCCAACAATCTGCTATGCTGCTGTGATATGAATGAAGGACTGAGAACTGCAAAGTCATTCACTGTCTTCCCATAATAACAATACATCAAGTGTGCTAATGTCAAGATCCCAAATCATGTTGTCATGAGCATTGGATATGATGAGATAAAAATGTATCAAGGAGCTATGTATATCACAGTAGATAGTAATGACCCAACCTAAATTGTTGATGTAAGAAACAAGTTGCTCAATAGCCAAAATCAACAACATGGCCACATCAAATACCATATTGTCAACATCAATCTAGAGAACCCCCAAGTACATAGGTACTATGAGTAAGAATGAGGCTGAAAAACCATCCCCTATTATCAAAACATAACTCTCATCAATCCTCCACCAAGATCTATTAAATGGTTGATGTATGAAATCCATCCAACTCATATATAGGTTGGAATCAAGAACCAAATATGGGTTGATCAAAGGATGAGAAACTATAGTGAATCCACCACAGCAATCCTGTAACCAAGATTCACTACTAGGAATTGTATCTGGATCCAAAATTCTAGAGTCTAGATCATCCTCTTCATGAAAATCAAAGGGAGTCTCCTCATTTATCTCAAAAAGGGGATTATCGGAAGTCCAAATAGCATCTACTTGAAACAAGGGATTGTCTACAAGTTGAATGTGATCTAAAATTTTGGTACTTGATCTTTTGGGACAACTATCCAAGTCATAAGTCTGTTGAATGCTATCAAGTTCATTAATTATTTATTGGAAAAACTCCTGCCTCTCTTTACTCTCATGCTCCCTAGTATGATTTGTGACCCTAACCTAATTTTTTTCTTTATAAAGAGAAATCTATGTATCATACAATGCCTTGTGAGTATACTTAAGCTCCCTACTGAGCTCCATAATCTCATTCTTTCCTTTACTCAATTGATCAACATATATTCCAACAAGCTTAAGAATGTAATCCTTGTTGAAAAGCAAACATAAATTATCTAATTTTGTAGATTCAAGGGTTGTTTTGACTACCTACAAACCAACAACAAGAAAACTTCCTTCCACTCCCTTTTGAGCCTTCCTATAGAGATCCTCAACCATCCAATGAGTTTTGTC
Organism: Cupressus sempervirens; assembly: GCA_028749045.1. Taxonomy (NCBI): domain Eukaryota; kingdom Viridiplantae; phylum Streptophyta; class Pinopsida; order Cupressales; family Cupressaceae; genus Cupressus; species Cupressus sempervirens. The sequence goes on along the minus strand of CM053783.1, from coordinate 601,766,774 downwards.
ATAACATACCAAAGATGCCACAACCATGTATTCACTAACCTTCAACTATTTTTTTAAGCCATGCATCTCATTATTGTTAGGTTGATACAACTCATCATCTTGTAGTGTCATCTTAGATTGTTCCTCAAAGTTAATATCATGTGTATAAGAAACACATGGCTCATCACACCTCTCAAAAGTATAATCATAGGCATCAATTTCCTTGTACCTTTGATTTGCATGCAAAGGCAAAAGTTTTTCTATGTTACCATTTTCACACAAAGGCTCGTCATACAAAGACTCCAACATGCTATTACTTTGAGTACAACTAGCCTCATCAACATGTTTGTCAAAACTAACCTGGAACTCACCAATTTAGAAACTTGTATGTTCCTTATCCATAGATGAAATCATCTTATCTACATTTTTCCTAGCTCTCATGGTTTGAATTTCTTTAGCCTCCTCTTCGTTATTATGATTCTCACAAATATGATTGGGTTTACTAGTGTCCTCACATGTAAAGAAAATTTGTTCTTGCTTCATAGGGGTTCCTTTAATTTTTAAACCCATGGAGATCAACTCACTATCCATCATGTGATCCTAAAAATTTTCGATTCTATGCCTAAGTACTTCCTCCATGAGCTCGAAGGCTGCAAAGAGATCATCAACTTAAATGGCCCTTTGCAATATCTATGTTTCCTCCTCCAAAAGGCTAACAAGGTTGACTACAACCTCTTGAAAATATCAACATCAACCTCAAGAATTGAAGATATAATAGTGTGCATGATCTTTACACTTCCTGAATGGTAGCTCCTAATTTCAAACGAGAAGCATTCTAATAGCTGAAGAATTAAATCATTGCATTCAAGGATAATCATAATATAAAATAATCTCATCTTTGCCATAATATTCAAAATATGAACCCTCTTGTCAAAAGCAAGGTCATTGTCATTATGTAATCCCTCCAAGTTCTTCACTATCAGCTACAAAACTTTCTTCAACGCCACATTATTGTAGATTGTTGTAGGAGATGTTATTCGCATAATCTCATTACAACAAGAGGCAATTGTATGCCTCACATCTTTATGTGGATGTTCCATAAACTTGGGTTGGACCAAGGTAACCATTGAAGGTTGTAAAGCTCAATTCATGAGCCTACAATCTGCCTACTCTACACAGGTCAAATATGTCTCTACCTCTTCCAATTTGGAGAGAACATCATTTGAGGAATCCATGTGTTATAGTTGCAACCTGAGTATGTATAGCCAACCCAATTGTTTTTCTTTGTGCAAGTTTCTCAGTTGAGGTCCATTGAAAGTATTGTTAAATTCCTTTGAAAAAACATTGTTGTTCAGATCTTCCATTTTTCTCAAATCTAAAATCCACAATGCAATATGCTAATCTTATTTTAATATTTTGTTTAGTTGACTTTAAGAAAAAATCTCAAAATTGCATGAATAGTCCCTATGATGATATCCCAAATTCTATCCAACGGTCTTAGCAGTTAGACCAAGTTATAGAGCCCAATATTGTCTAGTGTATTCTTGCAACTTCAGTTTGGTAGACCTCCCTGACTTTTTTTGCCTTGATGTTCTTGAACCTCTATTTTTTGTAGATTGGCATTGGGTTATTTTTTTTGCACCAATTTTTGAATAATTTGAAACTTGTCAATAAGCAACTGCCAATAGATTTAACTCCATAGTGTTATCTATTATATTCTTCGTAACTTGAATTCTACAACTTAGAATCACAATGATATTTATGAAATCCCAACACTTACTAATCACCCAAAATTACTTCATGGATTTTGAATACTTAATATCTTGAAAAGTTGGGGTAGATATAATATGACTCAGATTATACAGAATAACACTTCTTTATATCAACATGACATTGCGACTTAAGTAATGACAAACCTGTTCAATTTATGCTAAATGATGTAATCCATGTGATTGTTGTGTGTTAACCTGGGAAGGTCTCCTTGATACCTTCTAATGCTTGAATGTCTGACTAGACCTATGTGGCTTACCACATGCACACTTGACCCTTCTTGGACACACGCAGAGTATGGGCTTTCAAGGTGTTCAACAATTAGATAAAGAGCTATATTAACAGTCAACCATTTAACGTCCCGATTGACTATGATTGGGTGACTTCAAGAGCTTTAGGTAGTACCAATTTGTGCTTTTGTAAGTTCAGACACACTCTATGACATCCATTGTGATCAGAGGAGGTATTGGCATCAACGAGAAACTCCAACTAACTATGCTAACACTACCCTCAATAAGTTACTCAGAATCATGTCAACATTACAATCACTCAACACTACTTATTGTCCCCTTCAAGTATACAATTATGCTAGTGGTAATTTCTGAGTAGTTCTTTGCAGTCCTTGCACTCACTCAACTATACTAATAATTGTTGATGGCCCAAACTTTTAAGTCAACGACAAATATTATTACTTGGCTCTCAAAATCCTACTAATAGGGCTTAACAAGCTCACACGATATATCCGGCTATGTTCAATCAACTATTTAAATATTGGTGTTTCTGTATCTCAATTGTTCGACGATATTTTAAGCTCATGCACATTTCACAATCTTTCAATAGATGATTTTCATGATAGTCAAACTCCAAGTTTAATGAATCTCAATACTATGATACCTAGTTAGAAAGAAAACTCCTTGCCTTAGGTGGCTTGATGCATGTCTAGAAAGGCTATGAGCTCTATGTTTAGAGAATATATATTTGTAACTCCCTGAATACTAATGATGAGCTTCTCCCATGACATTCTTCTACACACAATAACAGTTACCAATCATTCGACTACCAAATATTCTTACTGTCTCCACATCTCCACTCCATGTTGCCTATTATGGAAGATGTCTCTTAAGATTTTCATTCCCAAAATCCTAGCAATCGACACACTTCAATTTATTGCACCATTTTTTTGTGTGCATTGCCCATATGGACTATGTGAATGATAATAGGACCCAATAAATTTGTCTTATATATGTGCCCAATGAAGTATATTTATCACTTGGCTTTCATCATCAACAAAATCACTTATATTCATTCCAGCAGCCAAAATGAATGACTTACAACAATCAAAATGTATTAAATTCCCAAAATTATTTCCTTGACCCCCAATAGTGTCATTTGAGTTTCTCATAACTATTCATGGCATGTACCATTCTCGCATCAGTCAAACATAATCAAAATACTTGTTGTGGACATTAAGACAACATTTCTAAGCGTTGGGCATATGAAAGTCAATGCAAATTTAACTCCTTCAGCGTTTGAGGTTGCTACGAACAATCTTCATGGTAATTGATGAGTAAATTCTGCTCATGTCTATTCACATTCCTCTATAATAGCAGCCCCCAATATCTTTAGTTGGCAATCTAGTCAATTCATGTGCCAATCAACTCAACCATTTTTGGGTTGTGTATCTAGTTGTGATGCTGAAACACAAGCCTCCCATGACCAAGGTTAGAGGATAGATATAGGTTTACATGTTGACCATTTCCTCAAATGAAGCATAATACTTCCCACAGTCTATCCAAAAGCGCGTCTAGATGTTAATTGTAGTGTGTATGAAATAGAGTCACTTGAGACTTATTCACAACCTTGACCAATCTTTAGTTGAATATCATCACATGTTGTGCCCACCAAATACCCAATGCTTCCCTTTACAGAAGTTGAGAGATTGAACTATGGAAACAAAAGCATATATTTCTCTGCCAATAATTTCTTCATAAATATATAATTTTGTACTAGTTAGTAGTTGAAATTATGGCAATATTGTAGTCTCTGAGAAAATTCATAGGCTGGTAGGAAAATCAGCTTTGATATCATTGAAATATCCCAAATGGATATTGGCCCAATTTTATCTCAAGATAATTTTCTGAACATAAACATATGAGATGCATTATAAACCAACAATATAAAGATTCTCATAAAATACCTTAGAATATGTTATTGCATTATACATCAGCAATACAATAGCTAGCATTCAAAATTCAATCATAAACACAATTTTACAGTCAAATTGGAATACTAAGAAAAGAACTTGTAATCACATGTGAGACATCTTGTGTGGCGTCTCCATGGATAATGGGTTTGCGTCCACTATCTATCAGCATGAGGGTTTACATCCTCAAACTCAATGAAAGCTTAAGCTTTCTAAATCAATCTCTCAAGAGAAACTTAAATATGAATCATAAAACCAAGCATATGGAAATGAGCTTCTCCTCCTCCTTTAAAAGACCCAACCTGCGACTCTTCAGCTTTTGTAGTCTTGTCCATGTCCCTCACGCCAACTCATCTCTTATTCACTCTTCTTTAATTAAAATTGACTTAATAATTCTATATTAAGTCCTATCAATTTTTAATGCCCTAGAAAAGGGGGCATTACAGTTCTGATCTTTCAAGCTATCATTGTTCCCTTGATTTCCTACTAAATTTTGTCATCTTCAATCCTTAAAACTCAAAAGCCTTCAATTTTAAAAATACTAAGTCCTTTATGTGTTGGACATCTAAAATTGATCTTTAATACATTCTTTGGTGCATTTCTATGGTTCCTACATTCCTTGTTCCTTCAATATTAATAAAATTTATAGAAGTCTTAAATTTTCTCTACTATTTATCTCATTTTGAACATTAAATTTTTCCTTGCCTCCTCATCCTTTCCTTTTGTGATGTCCTAAAATTTTAATTTTAATTTACCTTTAGACTCTATTATCTCGTCATCCCTTGTCAAACTTATCATCTTGATCTTCTTCTCTTTAAAAGTCAAACATATATTTTTCTTTTTTATGAATAGACCTTTTCCAAAATTTAAAGATACATATTCACAAAAAAGGGGTCGGGGGATACAGGATCACCCCACGAGTTCAAATGGTCCAATGCCAAAGATCAACTATTCATCAAAAAAACATAGATAAGCAAAAAACATAAAGCCTTCAGGCTGCAAGGGCAATGCCAGCCGAAGGAGGGTCTTTATCATCTTAGCCCCAGAAATCCTTGGGGTTAGTGGTTGGCTCAGGGGGAGCCCAGCCGTCAACATCAACATCATTTTATTTATCTTCTTCATCCCTGGGAGGAGAAATGGCAAGATCCAATTGAGGGAAAGCCCATTTGGGGTCATGGTGAGTAAACAGCCAAACCGCATCAACAGCAACAAGGGGAGCCACCAAGGACCAACTCGAGCCTAGCCTCCAAAGAAGCGAGGTTGAGCGGCGACAGCCACAAAAACCACCACTAGGAGAGCTGCTATGAGGCTGTGACCTAGGGATCTATGAGTAGCAAACAGATCTACTCCAGCCTCATTGGTAACTGTGAGGAGGAGTGCCATCACCGAACAAAACATCTAGTGGCATGCAACAACTATATAAGGGGCATTTCCCTAGTGAGCAAGTAGCTCTTACAAGTGAGCCACCTCCAGTGAAACTTTGTCAGTTTGTACTTGTATCTACAACATAACATTATTACATATACGTGCCTAAGAGTACATTGCAACATGAATATCAAGAAAACTATGAGAGAATAAAATAGTATTGTGATCTTTCCAAATAGTAAACAAAATCTCCATTATAAAAGCATGCCAAATCTGGGCATATCTAAAAGGGAGTCTGGGAGCATCACCCAAAACCACCATATGCCAAGTGAAAGCCTCTGGATGAAAAAGCTTGTAAAAATCATAAATCCAGAACTAATAATTATGGGCTCATTTGCAAAACCAAAAAATATGCATGAAACTTTTAGTCTAACCATAAAAAGGGCATATAAGATCTGGAACTCCCAGATGTCGGAGCCAAGGACCCAAAGGCAAGATCTGGAAAAGGAGACACTAGGCGAAGTGAGTAATCTTTGGCTCTGTGATGATATGCCAGACAGTGGCAAATCTAAGACTCCAAGTCTTATGAGAAGAATGCAAATGACAATGCTGATTAAAAGTATCAACCATTTGGAAAAAGTTGAACATTTACAGAATTCTATTAGTCCTTTTGAAAATTCTACAAATTCTTTTAAATTTTTGTAATGTCTCGTCCTATTTCACTAGCATGGAGTGGAGATCTATTGTCTGGGACTGGGTCGGCGGCTTATATTAATGGTACTCTCTTTCCTTGCTACTTAAATGAAAAATCCTCCATGAATTTGGAGAGCGCCTTAGAAACAAGCTTCATTCCCAATAATAGACGAGTTGTAGATTAGCATTTCACTCTACTATTATTACAAGGACTAATTTTTATCATTTTGAATTGGTTTCCTTGGACAATGGTTCTTTGAACACCGAAGATTGTATACCCACAACTTTGGCATCTAGATTGTTTAGACACGGATAACAGCACATTTTGTTTAGGTTATATTTTTTTAACAAATCATGCCCATTCCCACTGGATGCGAACTCATTCCCACCCTTACAAAAACAATATGTTCTCTCTTCTCAGCTCTATCTCATCTTTAGCGGAGTGGGGCATTGCAGATAGACAAAATGTCAGATGGCAGTGATTCATTCAATGGACATGGTGACGATAGTCATGATGATAGTGGTGGCTATGATTCTCGAGCGACTGCAGACACGGAAGAAGATGATCATTCAAGGAACAGTCTTCCACCACCTCCTACAAATTGAGTGGTGGTATATGAACTGGCTCCCGCTAGAACAATTAATGAAACTAATCATCTTAATTTTGGCATAACAAGGTGCTCTATTTGTTTGGGAGATTTTGAAGCAGGGGAGGAGATTCGGGAAATGCCCTTTGTCATCACTCGTTTCACTCTCGTTGTCTTTGTAAATGGTTGTTAGAGAGTCATGCTAATTGTCCCTTCTGCTCTCAGAGGTTGCGACAAGATCAAGAAGAGCATAAACAAGACGAGGAGGAAGAGGAGGCTGATTTTGAGGCGGTGCAGAGATAAAACGAGGAGGAAGAGGGAGCTGAATTTAGGGTGGAACAGAGACAAGACGAGGAGGAAGAGGAAGATGATGTGTGGGAAGAGGTAGATGAGGAAGAAAAAGAGGAAGACGAGGAAGAGGAAGATGAAGAGGATGATGAGTGGGAAGAGGATGATGAGTCGGAAGAGGATGATGTGTGGGAAGAGGTAGATGAGGAGGAAGAAGAGGAAGACGGGGAAGATGACGAGTGGGAAGAGGATGATGTGTGGGAAGAGGTAGATGAGGAGGAAATGGAAGCTATATTTGGGGTGGTACAAAGACAAGATGAGGAGGAAGAGGAAGATGATGAGTCGGAAGAAGATGACGAGTCAGAAGAGGATGATGTGTGGAAAGAGTTAGATGAGGAGGAGGAAGAGGAAGACGAGGAAGAGGAAGATGAGGAAGATGACAAGTGGGAAGAGGATGACGAGTTGGAAGAGGATGATGTGTGCAAAGAGGAAGATGAGGAAGAGGAAGATGATGAGCGGGAAGAGGATGACAAGTCAAAAGAGGATGATGTGTGGGAAGAGGTAGATGAGGAGGAAATGGAAGCTATATTTGGGGTGGTACAAAGACAAGACGAGGAGGAAGAGGAAGATGAGGAGGAAGAGAGAGCTGAATATGGCATAGTATAGAGACAAGACGAGGAAGAGGAAGAGGAAGTTGAATTTGGGGTGGCACAAAGACAAGATGAGGAGGGAGGGGCAGATGAGGAGGAAGAGGATGTTGAATATAGGGTGGTACAAAGACAAGACAAGGAGGAAGAGGAAGATGAGGAGGAATAGAAAGACAAGGAGGAAGACGGAGAGGAAGAGGAAGATGAGGAGGATGATGAGTGGGAAGAGGTAGATGAGGAGGAAGAGCAAGTTGAATTTGAGGTGGTACAAAGACGAGATGAGGAGGAAGAGAATGTCAAGGAGGAAGAAGAGGAGGAAGAGGAAGATGAGGATGACGATGTGAAAATTTAACTATTGCAATCACTGATTATTAATCTCCTATCGTAAATGATTATTAAACTGCTGAAAACAAATTTTTAGCTAATATTGAAAAATAACACAACTGTAACTTCACTTATATAATACGGAAAGAAATGAACAACACAATGAACACAATATTTTCAGACAAATTGTCCCTAGAAAAACCCCTAAGGGAAAACCAGTTCTACAAATGAGGAATTATATTAAACTTCAGCAAATCAAGAGATACAAAATTCCTTGCCTCTTACTGACAGAACTCCAACAACCTCCTAATTTCTTCCGCTGATATTCCCCACTGCTATCCCCACGCTAACATTGCGCCCTTGCTAGCACTGCAAGATAATTTGCTATCACTGCAAAATGCTTCTCCAAAACTTGTATATTCAAATGACCCAATGACCCCTTTTTATACTACCCTATTGAAAAAATCAACGACCGAGATTAAATCAAACCAATGGCTAAGATTAAGACAACTCGACAACCAATAATAGGATTGGTTGCAAGGTGTCCAAAAGAGAATCACTAAAATTAGTAAATAATTATCCTTGCAATAATCATTTACTAATTCTTGGCAAGTGGACAAACAGTTGTCCAAACTACCCATAACTAATGTTGCTGCTATACATAGATAAGGACAAACAGCTGTCCAAGCTACCCATAAATACTACTGCTATTTCCAGGTCAGAAATAAGAGTTGTCCAACTAACAATAATTAACACTCCCTCTTAGCGAGGAAGCTGTTCTGCATGACACCCATCTTATCTCTAAAGAAGATAAATTTGGTCTTTCCCAAAGCCTTCGTCAAAATGTCTACTACTTGCTCATCTGTAGGTATGTATTGTAGTTGAACAATACCTCGTTGTATACAATCCCTAATGAAGTGATATCTGATATCTATATGTTTAGACCTATCATGAAACATTGGATTTTCAGACAACTTGATGCAACTCTAATTGTCACAATGTATCACAGTAGTCTCAACCTTCCGACCAAACAAAGCTAATAACAACTTCTGAAGCCATATAGCTTCACATGTCGCCATGCTTGCTGCTATGTATTCTGCTTTTGCTAAACTTAGAGCCAAAAACTTCTGCTTCTTGATGAACCAAGATACAACTCTTGACCCCAAACTAAAACAACACCCTGAAGTGCTCCTTTTGTCCATTTTACTTCCTGCCCAATCTGCATCAGTATAGCCTATCAACTTGATACCTTCACCTCGGACATATCTGATCCCATACTCAACTATACCACACAAGTAACGCAATATATGTTTGGTTGCTATCCAATGCATTGTCTTTGGTTCAACCATGAACTGACTAAGAGAGTTTACTGCAAATGCTATATCTGGTCTAGTGTTGATCAAATACATAAGCGAACCAATCAATTGTCTATATAAGGTGGGATCTACATCCTTCTCCTTAGCTGTATCTACCTTCCTCTAATTTGTAATCATGGGTGTAGACATGGCTTTGTAATCCTCCATCCCAAATTTTTTCAAGATTTCAATGCAATATTTCTCTTGACCAAGGAAAATCTCCCCATCTGTCTGCCACGCTTCCATGCTTAGAAAGTAGTGCATAAGCCCTAAATCCTTCATCTCGAACTCTTCTGCAAGGTTTCTCTTGCAATCCACTATGAGCCCTAGTGAACCTGTAAGAAACAGATCATCCACATAAAGAACAAGAATGAGAATCTCACCCCCAACCACCAAGTAGTAGAGGTTAGCATCTGCTTCACTCTTCACAAAGCCCATTTTCTACAAGTATGTATCAATGCACTCATACCATGCTCTAGGAGCCTGCTTGAGTCCGTACAATGCTTTCTTCAATCTGCACACATGGATCTCTTTGTTGTGTGCTACAAAGCCTTCTGGTTGTTCTATGTATACCTCCTCCTTCAACTCACCATTAAGGAATGTTGTCTTGACATCCATTTGATGGATTTGCCATCCCATCTGTGCTACAAGTGAGATTACAGCTCGTATAGAATTATACCTGGCAACTGGAGCAAATGTTTCCTCATAGTCTATTCTCTCCTTGAACCCCTTTGCCACGAATATCGCCTTGTATTTCTCGATGCTACTGTCTACACCATGCTTTATCTTATAGATCCAGCATGATCCAACTACAGCCCTATCTGTTGGTCTAGGTACTACCTCCCACACATCATTCTGCATTATTGAAGAATATTCCTCAACCATAGCATCTCGCCATACCTGATGTTCTGCAGCTTCCTAATAGCTCGAAGGCTCACTATCTACCAATTGACTAACTAATGCCACATAGTCATTGAACTTGGCTGGTTGTCTTCGCTGTCTAGCACTCTTCCTAGGAGCTCCCACAAACTCCTGAGTATCCCTTTGTGTATCTGGAACCACATGGTTCCCACTGCCAACTGTAGAGGATGAAATGTCAACCTCTAAGTCTTCTAGATGCATTTCCTGTTGCACCTGTTGCTCCATACTCTGTGAATCTTCACTAACTGAGTCTACACTCGTACTGGTAACTGTACTTGAGCTTTTTTGCCCTTGACTTGGTCTTGGAGCTTCCGTTGGCTACTCACTCTAATCATCTGCTGGCAAATCTCTGGATCTCCTGAATGCCTTCTCCTCCATGAACTTGACATCCCTTCTAACAATAATTCTTTTAGTCCCCAGAATGAAAATCCTATATGCCTTTGAGGTCTCACTGTACCCAAAAAAGTACTCCCTCTCTGCAGTCTGATCTAACTTTGTACATGTATCTCCAGGAATATGGCAATATGCCAAACTCCCGAATATCTTGAAGTGACTAACATCTAGCTTCTTCCCTGTGAAAGCCTCCTCTGATGTCATCTTCCCTAACACCTTGTGTGGAACTCTATTTTGAATGTAGACTGTTGTATTACATGGCTCTGCTCATAAGTAACAGGGCATGTCCTGGTCATGTGCCATAGCTCTTGTTGCCTCCGATATAGAATGGTTCTTCCTCTCAGCAACTCCATTCTGCTGTGGATTGTAAGGAACAATCCATTCTCTCTTGATTCCTTCTCTGGTATAAAACTCCTGGAAGACATTTCCTTTGTACTCGCCTCCATTGTCTGACCGAAGAACCTTTATCTTCTTTCCTATCAAATTCTCCACAAGAGCCTTGAACTCTTGGAATCGATTGAAAACCTCATCCTTAGTCTTCAAGAAGTATATCCAGGTCTTTCTAGAGAAATCATCAATAAAAGTAACATAGTACTCATATCCTCTAAGAGATTTTGTCGACATCGGTCCACAAACATTTGAATGTACTAGATCAAGAACATCCTTAGATCTGGTGTCACTCCTTGGAAAAGATGCTTTCGCAAACTTCCCCAACACATATCCCTTACATACATCGTCATGCTCTGTGCTCACCTTTGGAACACATGTCACCGTCTCATGAAGCAATCTAAGTGCTCCATGATGAATATGGCCCATCCTCCTATGCCATAGCTCTCCAAGATCTCTAGGATTATTGTTGCTCATGAGTGCCTTAGGAGTATCAAACTACAATCTATAAAGGTGACCACTCCTAACTCCAATAGTTATGGGTGATTTCCAATCCTTGTGCTTAATCAACACATTTGTCCCTCTAAAGAGTACATTATACCCCCTATCCTAAAGAACAGATACAAAAATCAAATTCATACCTAAGCCTAGCACATATAACACATCATGAAGTGGAATTATCTTCCCATTCTCCCTCTAAAACTAAACAGTCCCTTTCTCAACAGGGTTGAGTTTGGACAAGTTTCCCATAGAAATCTAGATGTTGGTGTCCTCCTCCTTGTAACTGGAGAAGTACTCTCTAACTCCTGTCATATGAAGTGACGCCCCACTATTTATATACCAAACACACTGTGAGGTTAAGCTAACCATACAAGCTATGAGTGCAAACTCATCTTCCATTCTACTAGAGAGTTCTTCTGCACTTTCTGAAGCTGCCACCCTTCTTCCTCTCTAGGCAATCACTGACATAGTGGCCAAACTCGTGACATCCAAAGCACTTGACCTTAGAAAGGTCCTTCTTCTTCTTCTCACTTTGTGAATTTGATCCTTTGCTAGATCTCTTCTTTGCTTTCCCTTTACCTGCTAGGGAAACACTCTCTTGTTCCACCTCATTTTTCTGACTCTTGTTGGCCCCATTGACAAGACTTAGTCTAAACTCCTCTTGAGTGAAATGAGTCCATAGTTGATCCCAACTCGATAAAGTATCTCGTCCACTGACAACTTGAACAAAGACACTCCATTGTTTAGTAAACCCATTTAGGGCTATTCTCACTAGCTCATCATCACTAGGGCTATCTCCAATAGCTACTAACTTGTCCTTGACAAGTCTGAGCCTAGTGAGGTAACTTGTGACGTCTTCTCCCTGATTCATTCAGGTATTCTTTAGCTTCTCTCTGAGAATCAACTTTCTGTCGGTGGTAGCATTCTGGTATAGATTCAAAATGGCATCCCACATCTTCTTCGCCATATCTAGCTCTGCGATATGTGGAACAATATGATCCTTGACACCATCAAGGATAATCCTCCTCGCTTTGGCATCGTCCTTTCTATATGTTGCAAGCTGGGTTGCATCTGTTGGTACAAGTACAACACTGGTAGCATAATCCTTGATACCATTCTCTTCCAACAATAACGAAATTATGGCCTTCCAGACACCAAAATTTGAGGCACCATCCAATCTATCCTGATCTCTCAAACCAGTTGAAGCCATCTCAAGGGTTTAAAACAATAATAAATCTAAAGAGATCAAAATTTCTTTCTTAGGGAAAAACTCTTCTACCTTTAACAACGCTCTGATACCATGTGAAAAATTAACTATTGCAATCACTGATTATTAATCTCCTATCATAAATGATTATTAAACTGCTGAAAACAAATTCTCAGCTAATATTGAAAAATAACACAACTGCAACTTTACTTATATAATACAGAAAGAAACGAACAACACAATGAACACAATATTTTCGGACAAATTGTCCCTGGAAAAACCCCTAAGGGAAAACCAGTTCTACATATGAGGAATTATATTAAACTTTAGCAAATCAAGAGATACAAAATTCCTTGCCTCTCATTGGCAGAACTCCGACAACCTCCTAATTTTCCTCGCTGATATTCCCCACTGCTATCCCCACGCTAACATTGCGCCCTTGCTAACACTGCAAGACAATTTGCTATCACTGCAAAATGCTTCTTCAAAACTTGTATATCCAAATGACCCAATGACCCCTTTTTATACTACCCTATTGGAAAAACCAACGACCGAGATTAAATCAAACCAACGGCTGAGATTAAGACAACTCGACAACCAATAATAGGATTGGTTGCAAGGTGTCCAAAAGAGAATCACTAAAATTAGTAAATAATTATCCTTGCAATAACCATTTACTAATTCTTGGCAAGTGGACAAACAGCTGTCCAAACTACCCATAACTAATGCTACTATACATAGATAAGGACGAACAGATGTCCAAGCTACCCATAAATACTATTGCTATTTTCAGGTTAACAGACGAGTGGGAAGAGGTAGATGAGGAAGAAGAGAAAGTTGAATTTCAGGTGGTATAGAGACAAGATGAGGAGGAAGAGGAAGTTAAATTTGGGGTGGTACATAGCCAAGACGAGGAAGAGAAAGCTGAATTTGGGGTGGTACACAAACAAGATGAGGAAGGGGAATCTACAATTGGGGTAGTACAGAGACAAGATGACGAGGAAGAGAAAGCTAGATTTGGGGTTGTATATAGACAATACGAGGAGGAAGAGGAATCTACATTTGGGATTGTGAAGAGAGAAGATGAGGAAGATGAAGTTGAATTTGGGGTGGTGCATAGAGAATGACGATCTTTAAACCTTTTAGAATTTGAAGATGAGGATATGGTGCAAAGACAAGATGAGGATGAAGAGGAAACTAAATTTGGGGCGGCACATAGAGAATGACAATCTTTAAACTTTTTGGAGTATGAAGATGAGGATATGGTGCAAAGACAAGACGAGGAGGAAGAGGAAGTTGAATTTGGGGTGGTGCAAAGACAACATGAGGACAAAAAGGAAGCTAGATTTGGGGTGGTGCATAGAGAACAATGACCATTAAACTTTTTGGACTCTAAAGACAAGGATATGGTGCGGAGACAAGATGGGGAGGAAGAGGAAACTAAATTTGAGGTGAACTTATCAAAATCTGAAGAAGAAGTTGAATTTGGGGATGAGCACTTACATCGCTCTTTGGAATCTGAAGATGAGGACATGCATGTAGAATTGCCTCCTTTGAACTTTTTGGAATCTAAAGGAGATGAAGTTGAATATGAGGATGTGCATTTAAAATGCCCTTTGGAATCTAAAGATGAGGAGAAGAGCTTAGAACTTCCTTTGAACTTTTCAGAATCTAAAGGAGACGAAGTTGATTTGAGGATGTGCATTTAAAATACTCTTTGGAATCTAAAGACGAGGAGCGGTTAGAAGAATTTCCTTTGAACTTTTCAGAATTTGAAGAAGAAAATGTTGAATCTGAGGATGTGCATTTAAAACAATTTTTGCAATCTAAAAGCGAGAGCTTAGAAGAACTTCCTTTGAACTGTTTGAAATTTAAAGGAAAGGAAGCTGAATCTAACTTGGATGCATCTTTCAAATCTAAAGACGAGGAGGTGCATTTAGAATACTCCTTAGAATTTGGAGATGAGGATGTGCATTTAAAACTATGTCCTAAGAAGAGGAAGCAGCATATGAGAATGTGTCCACCATCTTTTAACTTTATGGAATTTGAAGAAGAGTGACCTAAAGGAAAGGAAGATAAAGAGAAAGATGAACTTGAAGAGGAGGAGGAGTGGTGGGAAGAAAAGGAAGCTGACAAGGAAGATGAACTTAAGGAGGAAGAGGAATCCATGGAAAAGCAAGATGAACTTGAGGAGGATTCTAAAGGATATAAGTGTAGAGAACAAAAATAAGATCTACAAACTTGAAATCGATGTTGCACTGGTACGCATATCCAAACCCCTGATATATGTATCTTGTACGAAGTACTTGCCCAGGTAAATACCCTACAACCATAACACCATGTCAACTCACAATTTACCCCCCACCCTTACAAGATGACTGATTTTTGTTTCAGATTTTCATTTGCATATCAACTTATTGTTTATCAAACTTAATTCATTATGTAATCAGTTTGTAACTTCGACACAATCTTGATTAACAATAAACTTGTAAGTTTCAATTTTTCTGTTCAAGTTTAAATTAGAAATTTATCATTTGCAATATGTCATATAATTTTTTATTTTTCTTTTTGATTTTTAAAATTTATCTTCTTTGTTATGCTTCTAAAGTTCAACATATATATGCTGAGGACTCGTATTTCCAAATTTTCTATAAAATATCAAAATTATATTATAAAATTATGCATACCCAAGTACCCATGTAACCTTGCTTGAAACATACTCGCATAGAATTGCGATTATCTCATTGCTAGTGCTGAAATGTCTCTGTGTACACATCAGTGGTGGCAAGCAACAGCACACCGGAAGAAACAGAATATCATCCAATGAAACCTTGGATATCATTTTCAATAGCATCCATAATGTATATTCTACCTTAACACATTAAGAGATGGGCATACAAAGTTTGACCAACAATTCCAATTTAGAAATCAAACTAGAGTCGCATACCAATGAAATCCACGAGTCTTTGTGCCTCTTTATTCTAGAATATTAGAAGATCTCCTACGTTTGAAGTGCATCAATGAACTCTCACCCACGGTGCTGAGAAAAAAGGAGTTTCTTATAGCGAAAAGTATGGGCTAGGTGTATAACAGTTCTAATAAAATTGAACCCAACGAAAGAATTATGTTGACGTAGCTATTGAGCGCGCTATTGAGTAAGTCTTTTGGTTCAAAAAGTGGGTTTCATTTTCAGAGTGTATGCCATTTCCAGAATGTGATGATATATTATTGAAGAACTAGGTTTCATTTTTAGTGTGATGCTATATTATTGAAGAATGAATGAACCAAAAGACCACTCTAAAAATGAAACCCGTTCTTCAATAATATAGCAGCACACCCCAAAATTGGGTTTCATTTTTATTATAATAGATAACTAAACTCACAACTAAAATTAATTATCCCTTGTGAATTTTGCAATACAGAAAATCATCATAGGTTTAATCACTATGATGAAATTTTAGGATGCAATGTTGAAGCACTATTGAGGACTGATCTTTTGGGCCAGATCAACACTATTGAGGATTTATCTTTTGGGCCAGATCTTGAATCTATTTTTGAGTTCTGTGACCACTTGGGATGGGATGAATGACAAGGCCCATAACATCCAAAGAAAATTTTCTCGATATGCTCTTTGATATAGAATCAAGGTCACAGGAGACGGGGAGACTTCAAGGTCTCCGGTACTGGTACTCGTAACGGTACGGAAATTTTTCATATAAGAGACGAGGGTACTTGGAGACGGCAATTTTTTTTAATTTTTTTTTTATAATAGTTTAAAGAGTCTAATATTAAAAGTAAATACAAAATTTGAAAATAGTAATACTATTAGACTAAAAGGCTAAAGTAAATAATAATACTAATGTTACATAAAAAAATTAAAATATACTCATAGAGTCAAAGATTTCAAAACTCACATGATCACAATATTGTATCTCATAGACATATTTGTTTTTCGAATATTGCATATGATCAACATCATATCAGATTGATAATCGCTGATATTATCATTACATATTCAAATTTTAAATTCAAAGAAGTATAGTTTGATGCTAAATTGCCGATATGCAAACATAAATGAACACTTTGTACAATAAACAAAAAACAGAAATATATCTAATATTAGTATGTCGATGGTACTGTCTTCTACTCCACAAGGTTGTGATCATCCATCTCAAGGTCCTCAGCTATCATGCTCTCCAAAAAATCATCACTCTCCAACTCAGGTTCCTTTGATGGCAGTACAACCGGGGGCAAATCATTAAAACCATTTAAAGTTATTAATTTATTAAATAAAATATTTTAAATGATTTAATCATTTAAATTGTCGGTGGTCTTAATTTTTGTATTAAAAACATTAAAAAGAGGGCTAAAATATATAAAATTATTTAATATTATATTTTACATTTATATTTTATCAGAGACTTTGGGAGACTTCACTTTTTGGATTAGCAGACGGGTAGACTTCAGGAGACTTCGTCATGAAGTCTCCGAGACACGACTTTTAGGGGGGAAACTGGTCTCCCAGTAACCATGTATGGAATCCTTGCACATTTTTTGTGATGTAGATTTTGTTTTACTGGACAATACAAAAGCCTGCTTACAGTAATTGACTTTTCAGAACTGGCAGCCAAGTTGTACGGTGCTCCAGTAAGGAGGTATTTACAAAGACTTTTAAATAATTGTTACTAAATATCGAAACCGACTGATTACATGATCTTGATTATTTATAGCAACAGAGTATTTATTCATGGTCTGTCATAATCTAAAAGTCCAATGGCATTTGGTCCTTCAGAAAACACCTTCTAGAAAAGATAACCTAGATTACAATGTCCAAATAGAGATGAAATAAACTAAGCTAACGAAGAAAGTTGTGGTGTCAATAGGTTAGAATATGCTAGCTAGAATACCAGAAAGGATGGACTATTTCTCATTATAAAATTGACGTACTATCAGTAAAAACTGCATTTTGATATTTCCATGATCAAACTTGTAGTTCAAAAGATATTTGCAGCTTGAAAAATCCAACAACTTGGAATGAAGGGTGGTGCCTTTGTAAATTCAAAAGTACGAGTCATTACATAGAGACATTGAGCAAGAAAATGCAGGAGTCAAAACAGTCCATCGAGGTTTTTCCAGCAGGTTTTTTATTCCAATAGAATACAACTCTCTGCGAGGAAGAAATTTTGATGCCTGCAAACATCTGGATCCATACGATATCCCTGCCTTTCGTAGGTAAGAAAATCAACAACCATGAGCAGCAGTTTTATTGGAGATTCATTGCATACAGGTACATGATTTCAAATGACTGTGCCACTAGGAATCAATGCATCTTTGATAACAGTTACAATGCCATTCTTTATGAAGTAACCATCTGTTTCCCTTGCAGCTTCTTGCACACCATCCTTGTTGATAATCTGAACCACAAACATAAGCTTTAAAGTTAATCAACCATAAAAACCTTTAGAAAAGATGATGACACCTCCTTTCCAGATGCTAGGGGCAAAAAATAAAAAGACAATAACAGTACCATAACATTATCTCCTATTCGAGCATTCTTGTCAATAATTGCCCTTTTCACATGGCTATCTCTTCCAATGCCGATTGGTACACTTCCATTTCCTGAAAGCAAGTTTCTCTCTTCATCCGTCTGCACATAATCATATAAATATTAGTTTCAATGAAATCTTGAATTTGAGGTAAGAGCATCAAGGAAAATATCTAAGGAAAAGAAAGTTCATACAATTTTTTTTTAATAAGTATGACTTCAGAGGGAATACAAAAATAAAATCAAAGTTAAACAAGCAGAGCAGGATAGAAAGAGCAGATACTTCGTAGTAATCAGCACCCATGAGTAAAGCATCCTGAATAACTGCACCAGCTGAAATCCAAGATCGTAGTCCAACAACAGAATGATGAATTTTACAGTTCTACATCAAGAAACAATACAGTCAGCGTCTAGAGTATAAGCATAATGACTTTACACTAGCTGAAATGAACTTAGTATTTAACTCCTTTAAAGGAATAGGCGAAGTTCCAACCAAGCAAAATTCAAGAGAAAAATCATACTTAGATCAGAAGTGATTTCGTGGATTGTGCATGTTTGTATCCCCCATTAAAAATGAAGGAAGAATAAGCAATCTCTATGAAGAAAAGCACAGTCAAAAGCACTTTTGGTAAGCTAAGCATTGGACCATTGGGTTTATTATTAATCTAGGAAGGAGACAAACTGATCACCATGTCATCTGTTACATTTATAATCATGGCATTCCCCTTAATGCCTGTCTTCTGACTATACAACCCAGATCCAGTTTGAGTAACTATTTCAGCTCCTAAGGATTATGAGTCCATGAATATTAAATGCTCACGGGAACCCATCTCCTCCCACTGCACCGAACCCCACCCAAACCTCATAGAGCCACCTAGCCTAGAAGTGTTTAGGTTTAGGTGGAGAACCCAGAGCGATAATGTGATGAACCCGACTGGGCGTTGGCATTGGATAATTAAACAACCTTTATTCAAGTGGTATGACAGCAGAGTATTTGTCTTCTCTAATGAGTGAAGGAACTACACACAACTCTCTTGCGGCTGAATAGATATATATATGAGGTTGTTTGAAGTTGAACTTGTCCATCTAAAATCGGACTATTGTTAAGGTTCCATCCTTCAAAATAGTTTCATCCAGGACCATATTCATTGAAGTAAAATGTCACGATCCAAGAGAAAATTACCTTGTAGATAGGCAATTTATTTTTGAAGTATTGACAAGTTCTATGAATTAATCATGCATACATGGCCACTGTACACGTTAAAATTTTAATAGCAAGCATAACCATATCTTCTGGACAAAATGTGTTGTTCAGAGTTCAAATCATGCTTTGAAAGTAGTTATAAAAAAAATTAAACAAAAGAAGTGTAGAATTATAAGAAAAAAAGGTTCCAAGGTAGTGGATACCACCAATGTGTGAAGATATGTACAGAAAGAGTTCAAAGCACAATTATTAAAAACTAAAATGGTCTAACGAGCCAGAGATGCATCTTACCATGGTATGTTGAATCCAAGGTGTGAAATAATCGATTATCTAAGTGCTTGATTTCTAATGGAGCTCGGGAACATGAGACAAACTAAATTACAATGGACTAGCATTGATAAGAATGCTTCAATGTTCAAACAGTCATGTTGAGTTTAATTCTTCAAGGAGAAAGCCAATAGTTAATTTCCTGCAGCTTTGTCACATGTGTGCTTATGTTCATGATGAAATCTGATATCAACCCATTTTTAGAGTATGTCAACAAGTTCTTCATTAATATGATACTAATAAGGATATCATTTCTTAGCAAAAGAGCAAACTAAAACACCCTCTCACTAAGACTATGCATGCAGGAATCAACATAAAACTCATACTAAAGAAGTGACTAAGACACTATAATGTGGCAATATATGTAAGAAAAAATATAATGCTTACCATTATAACACATCCCTCACCAATAACACTGTCAGTGACATCTGCATCAAGCATCTTTGATGGTGGCAAAAATCGAGACTGTGTATATATTGGAGCTGATCTATCATAAAAACTGACAAGCAGAATAAACTCTCAGTGAAGAGATCTGATGACAGTAACATTATATCTTATCGACTAAAAATAATATTTGTATGATAAAATACTTAATATGGCAGACATCAGATCTAAAACACCAGCAATGAATCATCTTGAAGTTCAAGTAATTGCAAAATAAAATACCTGAAATCCGGAATAGGCTTCTTGGTGATACCCAAATTCGCATTATAAAATGCCTCAATGGTACCAATATCTTCCCAATATCCATCATATAAATATGCTTGTACCTTAAGTTTTTAATCAGAAGGAACAAACATAAGAAATGGAACTTTAGGAACTAAAGCAAATAAGAACACACACAATGCGCTAGAGAATTGCAAAGGCAGGAAAGAATGAAAACCAACATTTACAAAGGATAAAATCTGGCCTGTTCTGGAAGATCACAAAAATATTAGCTACCAATGTATATGAGAAATTTATGATAAGATGATAGAATATTCAGAAAGATCAACTCACCATTCTCCACTTTTCATGCCCCTGTACCATTATCTTGTTATTGCTTACATCTACAATGCCATCATTACATTAAAACAGCACTGTCTAGTGTCAGGTTGATTTTATCCAGAGCTAAATAAGGACCGGCAATGCCTGTTTGGCCTTTGAAAGGATTCATATTCAGTGTGATTTTGGTTAAGTGTTCAGATATTCTGATCAAAGGATGGAAACCCAACACCAGAAAAACAAATATTAACGTTTCTTCATCCATCCAAAGTAGCATCAGTAATTAGGTTACTAGATTTTATTATGAACAATTTTGCACAAAAGTGCTGCCTTGCCCCTAAGAAATTATTGTGATAACAGAATATAGATAACAACGCTAAAAATAACAAAAGCGCATTGTGTAAATAATTCAGTAGAAAATGATTCTGTAGTAACATAACTGTGAATTGGGTTGCAGAAGACTCTTCCAACACCTTCCTTTACAAAGCTGCCTACAATTAATTGCTTGAGAATCCATTGACCAAAAGGCAACTCAAGAAAGAGAAACCCTTGAGTTTCTAAGCAACACGTAAATTAACATGAGCACTTATGATCCAGTTTCTTGCTAGTCAAGAATTAATTTTCTTATGTCGCTGAAGATTTTAATGGTTTGTCTCCCAGCAGGTTGCTATGGCCGCCTCCAAGTCTTTGACACAGAAGTGCAAATAAAAATATACTATATCTGTCATTTAACATCTTAAACTTCTCTAATTTCAATTTTGAAAAGACAAGTTAAAAACTCCTGTTTCTGGCTAGAGAGGACACTTTTGTTAACATGAACATGCCAAAAATAACCTACAGAAGGTATTTCCCACTCCTTGAAGGTTGGATTCATTACAACAGAAAGAATCCACGAGGAATATGGCTTTACTTTCATCTAAAACTGCTCTGAATACCTCTACAGCATAAGTCTCTCCCAAATACTATCAATGATCAAATCAGCTGCAAATAGGCACAAACTACATTGGTTCTCCCAGTTTCATCCTGGATTCTCCAGCTTCATCAAAGCCTGCCTCAGATCATGCTTTTCCTTTTTTTTTTCCACCGTATGCCTTTGAAGCAAAACAGGTAAATATTTATCTGTCCACTTGTAACTATAACTTTCTCCTATGGTTTGACTGACTCTTCTGATGGTGAATAACTAAACATTTCTGATTGCAACTATGTATCAAGTGAATAATAATGGTGGTAGACTCCACCAACAAACCTTACACACGTCAATTAAAGACCTGATCATGTTAAAGAAATAGACATTTTACACATTTGAAGTTTTCAGATTATCTTCCATTGCCTTGAAATTCGACTTGTCTCTACATAAGAAATGATCTCATTTTATTTCATTTTTATTTTAAGGTAGCTACTGTTGGAAATATAAGAAGAGTAACAAAGAGGGGAGGGGTGAATCGGTTAACACAAAAATAAATCCCAAATCCCTTTAGATGTTAGTACAAAATAAACTCTGAAAATTGAATACTGTCGATGCTCGGCAAACACACATAAAATGTTGTAACTCAGTAAATATTGAATATGCTCGATAAGTACTTAACATGAAAATCTTAGATGTTATCTGTGATTACCATTATTTTAATTTAGATGCAAGCACATAAAAGAAAATAGCATGAACACATTTGACACCAAGATTTAACATGGAAACCCAATTTGGGAAAACCACCAATTGCAACTAGTTACTGTTTTCACTCTTCTAAAGTGAGCCCTATTAGGACCCAACCCTATTAAAGGTTACAAAACACACCGTTAGGTGTGACCATGTTAAAGGATTTAATCACCCTGTTAGGAGTGGCCTTGTTAGAGGTCTTTAGACAATTCAATAGAACTACCACCTTGTTAGAGGTTTTACAAATAGCTATTAAGCCAACTCTGTTAAGAGATTTCGATCACTGCTATAATGGTTAGAGAGTAACAATGAGATGACTTGATTTCTGATTCGACTGAATTGCTGATTACAGATCTCTGTTCCGGCTTGTACTTGATCCTTCCTGATTGAATACATCTTTTCAACTTCACAAGGATATTCTGCTTATCCTTCTGATTCGCTTCCTTACTGCATCATTAGATCTTCAAAATCCTCCATGCATTCACACTGTTACACTCTTTCAAATTCTCAACATGACCTTATACTTATATCATTCATATTGTCAAGTCGGCTCATATACAACTTAGAATAACTAATATTCATCACCTCAGTTGACTAGAACCAATAGATAAATCAATTAAACTCAATATGCCAAAATAAGAAAATCCTTTGTTAGCCAACCCTGCTTGGTAGACACTAACTCAAAAACAATTTTCTTGTATTAACCAAATGAACTCGGTTAACACTGCATATTTGCAAAGATCCTTTAGCAAACGAGTGAGCTCGGTTAATACTCATTCCATCCAACATTTCCTTCATTAACCAAGTGAGCTCAATTAACACTAATCTTCTGTAAACTTTCCTTTGATGCCCAAGTTAACTCGGTAAACACTGCCTTTTGAACTAGGAAAACATAGGAACGCTCGGTAGACACAGAAAACTGTCTTCACTACCTAAGTGAGCTTGGCATGCATTGACTAATAATGATATGACATTGTGTAACATCAAAGACAATACACAATTAATCAATTGTATCCAACAATCTCCCTCTTCGGCATTGATGGCAACGCAACATGTCATAACACAATGAAATTTTTGAAACAAGAATAAAGTAAGGAATGTATCCTTAATTTCAAACTGATTCACATCTACGAGAACTTCCTCTATCAGTGTGAACTCTCTCTGCCTTCAGTTTCTCCCTCTTTCAAAAAACTTCTATCTATAACAAGTATTAACAAGTTCATTCTCCCTCCTCATAGACATCTCTATGATAGCATACTTCTCCCTCTTACAACAAACTTCTCCTTCTACTTAAAATTCCTTATGAGATATGACAATAAACTTCTCTTTGACCTCACATGTCATAGACAACAACTCTATTAATATCAATGTACCTTAAGTACTAATTCATTTGCAATATGCCCTTGTCAATACTGCACCAATTGATTGATCTTCATCAGGTTCTGGTTGATGCATCACTAAACTTCATTTAGTGAGCTTCAGAGAGAGGAATGACCCCTAGCTTACCTCTTAGATACAGAAATGCATCCTTAAGTAATGGCTTGGTGAATATGTTTGCAATCTATTTTTTTGTGTTCACATATTCCAATCCGACTTCCTTATCTTGCACTAATTCTATTAAGAAGTGATATTTTATTACAATGTGCTTTGTTTTGGTATGCATCACTGGATTCTTTGATATATTGATTGCATTGGTGTTATCACAATATATGACTACTGGATCTTTCATCTCTACTTAAATTACTTCCAACAGTTGTTTGAACCAAACAATGTTAGAACAATTAACTGTTGCTGCCACATATTCTGCCTTTGTTGTGGATTGAGAGATGCAATTTTGTTTCTTGCTTGTCCAAGACACTAGTCTTTTACCAAGAAAGAATGCTCCACTACTAGTGCTCTTCCTGTCACACTAGTCTTTTACCAAGAAAGAATGCTCCACTACTAGTGCTCTTCCTGTCATCAATACTTCTTGCCCAATCAGTATCAGCAAACACCTTTAAGTCCAAATTGCTTTCAAATTTGTACCATAAGCCATAGTCTTCAGTACTTTTTAGATATCTCATGATTCTCTTGATTGCCATCATGTGATTTTCTCTAGGATTTGCTGAGAATCTTGCCACCATACCAATTGTTAATACAATGTCAAGCCTTGTATGTACTACATACTGTAATTTTTCAATCATTGATCTGTATGTGGTCTAATCTACTTCCTTTCAATCATCATTCTTAGAAAGCTTATGTCCAGTAGACATAGGGGTTTCAACTAATGTTGAATCTTCCATTGAAAATTTCTTTAGTATCTCCTTGATATACTTAGATTGAGTGATGTAGATACCATTTTTGTTCTACTGAATCTGCAGTCCAACAAAGAATTTTATCTCACCAAATATGGAAATTTCAAATTCTTTACTCATTTCTTCTGAAAATGCTTTGCATAAGTCATCATTTCTTGTGAATAAGGTATCATCAACAAATATTTTTGCCAACACAATCTTCTTGTCTAGTCCTTCTTTGATATACAGACTACTGTTATTATTTGTTCTTTAAAAGCCAATCTATATCAAGTAATTATGAAGTCTTTCATACCAAGCTCTGGGAGCTTGCTTGAGACCATATAATGCTTTGTGTGATTTGCAGACCATGTCTCTGTTGTTAGGATCTACAAAACCTTCTAGTTGTTCAATGTAGACTTCCTTATCAAGAATTTCATTCAAAAATGCAGATTTAACATCCGTTTGATACACTTTAAATTTTTTGTGTGTTGCATATGCTAGTAGAGTTTTGATACCTTCTAATCTTGTAGCAGGAGCAAAAGTTCCACCATAATCAATACCTTCTTCTTGAGAATAGCCTTTGTACACCAATCTTTCTTTATTTGTAGAAACTTTTCCATCTTCATTCAACTTGTTTTTAAACACCCATTTTGTGCCAATTACATTTTTATCCTTAGGTCTAGAAATGAGGGCCCAAGTTTTGTTCTTCTCTATTTGTTTTATTTCTTCATTCATTGCTTCAACCCAACTTTCATTATCCAGAGCATCTTTAACATTTCTAGGTTCAAATCCTGCAAGTAAACATGTACCTTTTAATTTGCTTCTTGTCATTGTTTCATCATATTTGTCTCCAATGATCTAATCAGGTGCATGATGCCTTCTAATATATCTTGCTAACATGGGTTCTTTGGATTTGGAATGAGTTCCATTGTTTTCATCACGAACTTCAATATCTAACTCGAGTTCCATTGTCTGCAACTCGGGTCCATTAGACTCAGTTTGAACTAGCTAGGTAGCTTCTGACTGCGACTTGGGTCCTTCAAATTGTGACCTGGGTTGCACTGTCTGCAACTTAGTAACTATTGAAAATTTTGGGGACTCGGGAGGTGAAGCTTCCTTTCTCTTAGATAGATTTGTCAGGTATCAAGTTCACAGTAAACAAATCTTCTGTAATCCTCTAACTTTTTGTTGTTTTCTTCTTTACTCTTTTCTACAAACTCATCAATTCTCACATGTGCACTTTCTATGATTTTATGAGTAGACAAATTCAAACATTTGTATGCTTTACTTCTACAGGAGTATCCTAAAAATATGCCTTCATCACCCTTGACATCAAATTTGTCCTTTCTAAATTCTTTCAAGATATAACATTTGCTACCAAATACTTTCAAGTAACTTACATTAGGTTTGTAGCCATACCATAGTTGATAAGAAGTTTGATTTGAATTTTTCTTCAACTGTACTCTGTTCAAGGTATGAACTACAGTGCTGATCAACTGTACTCTGTTCAAGGTATGAACTGCAGTGCTGATAACTTCCTTCCAGTATTTGATTGCAACATTTTTTTCAATCATCAGTTTTCTTGCACAATCCATGATGGATCTGTTTCTTCTTTTAGCTATACCATTCTGCTGAGGAGTACCAGGCGCTGATGCTCGTCTTTTGATCCCTCTTTCAATATAGAAATTATTGAATTCATTGGAGATGTATTCACCACCTCTGTTTGATCTTAAACATTTCAATCTCTTTCTAGTGTCTTTTTCTACTCTTGCCAGATACCACTTGAATTTTCGAAAAACTTCTGATTTTTCTTTTAGATACATTACAGTCATCATTCTAAAATATTCATCAACAAAAAAAATGAGAAGCTTTTCTCCACTGTAACTCTCTATTCCAATAGGTCCACATAAGTTTGTACACACATTCTAAAACTTCTTCTAACTGACAGTTCTTGCTTTTAAAACTAGTCTTTCCCATCTTACCAATTTGGCAATTTTTGTATAGACTCATATCAGGCTTCTTCAAATTAGGAATACCTCTTACTCTTTGATGTTTGCTCATCTTAACCAAATTATCAAAGTGTACATGACATAATCTTTTGTGCCATAACCAGCTTTCTTCTACATGAGCAATAAAACATGAACTTTCACTGAAATTAAGATAAAATAGATTACCTTTTGTTTGCTTGCCAGATCCAACCAGATTTCATTTTCCATCCAGTAGTTTGGCCTATCCATCCATGAATTCTTGCTCGAATCCAATGTTATCCAACTGTGCCACACTCAATAGATTATGCTTTGGTCTTTCAACCCAATAAGCATTGTCACATATAAATTCTTTAGTCAAAGAAATACGTCCTTTCCTTTTATGTTACAAGGTTCATTGTTTCCAAATCTCACACTACATCATAATATTCCATGTGCTCAAATTTTGTTTTGTCTCCAATCATATGATGTGAACAGCCACTATCAATAATCCATGTACCATTTTTGCTAAGATGAGAGAAGTGTCATTTTATCTCCTTCATCATTAGATTCATCTTTAACTGCAATATATACCATTTCATCTTCACTGTTATCAAAATCTTTAGCCATAAACAAGATTTCTTACCTTTGTCCTTGTAGGTCTTGTAGTTCTTGGAATCCTTCTTGGCTTTGTGTTTATTGTTTTTCTTTTCATCTTTGTTTTCTCTGTTTGGACACCTTGCAACAATGTGACCAACTTCTTCATAAGAAAAGCAGATCAGAGGAACTTTACCTTTGTACTTTCCTCTGCCTTTGGAATACTTTCTTGCAAGTAAGGCTTCAACAACTTCAAGATCATTGTCTAAGTTTTCTTCTATTTCTTTTTCTTCACTTCTTGATTGACTTAGACTTTGATTTCTTACTCTTTTTCTTGAGTGAGAGTTTAGCTTCAAACTCAGACTTAATAACTTTTGAACTAGGAACATAGTTATCAAAGTTATCTAACTCAAAAGCTGTCAATCTTCCAACTAGAGCATCCAAAGATATTTTATTATTTGGATCACGTCTCATCTCTTGAATAGCAGACACTCTAATTGTATAAATAGGAAGAAGAGTTCTAAGTACCTTGCTTACAACTTTTTTTTTCAATGTCTCCTCCAGATGCTTTGATTGCGCTCACACTTGCTTTAATTCTTTCCACATATTTTGCAATGTTCTCATCTTCTCTCATTTTCATTTGATCAAAATGACCTTTAAGACTTTCAGCCTTAGCTCTTCTTACATTGTCATCTCCTCCATAGATGTCTTTCAATTTGGTCTACATTTCATGAGTAGTTTGGCAATTTTTTACTTCATCAAATTCAGCATAACTAAGAGCAGATGCAATATCAATCATCATTGATGTTATGATTCTTCTTTTTAGCAATATCTTCAACTGATAATGTTCCAGTGGGAGTCTTATATTCAGTATCAAGATATTTACAACCTAAATCACTAATGGTAGCCAAATGTAACCTCACAAGTCCTTGCCATGTTACAAAATTGTCTCTATTCAATTTGGAAATCACTTTTTTGTAAAACATTCTGATCTTTAGCTTAGGTCCTTAAAACCTTCTCTACAAGCACCAAAAGCTTTGATACCAATTGTTGGAAATATAAGAGGAGTAACTGAGAGGGAAGGGGTGAATCAGTTACCACAAAAATAAATCTCAGATCCCTTTAGATGTAAGTACAGAATAAACTCTGAAAACTAAATACTGTTAATGCTCGGCAAACACATAAAATGTTGTAACTCGGTAAATACTAAATATGCTCGGTAAGTACTTAACATGCAATTATTAGACGTTATCTGTGATTACCATTATTTTAACTTAGATGCAAACACATTTAAGAAAATAGCATGAACACATTTGACACCAAGATTTAACATGGAAACCCCATTTGGGAAAACTACCAATTGTAACTAGTTACTATTTTCACTCTTCTAAAGTGAGCCCTGTTAGGAGCCAACCTTGTTAAAAGTTGCAAAACACATTGTCAGGTGTGACCTTATTAAAAGATTTAATCACCCTATTAGGAGTGGCCTTGTTAGAGGTCTTTAGACAATTTAATAGAACTGCCACCTTGTTAGAGGTTTTACAAATAGCTGTTAAGCCAACTCTGTTAAGAGATTTAGATCACTGCTACAATGGTTAGAGAGTAACAATGAGATGATATAATTTCTGATGCAACTGAAATTGCTGATTACAGATCTCTATTCCTGGCTTGTACTTGATCCTTCCTGATAGAATATATCTTTTCAGTTTTAGTAGGATATTCTACTTATCCTTCTAATTCGCCTCCTTATTGCATCATTAGATCTTCAAAATCTTCCATGTGTTCACACTCTTACACACTTTCAAGGTCTCAACTTGACCTTATATCATTCATATGTCAAGTCGGCTCATATACAACTTAGAATAACTGATATTCATCACTTCAATCGGCTAGAACCAATAGATAAATCAATTAAACTCAATATGCCAAAATAAGAAAATCCTTTGTTAGCCAACCCTACTCGGTAGACACTAACTCAAAAACGATTTTCCTTGAACTCAGTTAACACTACATATTTGCAAAGATCCTTTGGTAACCGAGTGAACTCATTTAACACTATTCCATCCAACATTTCCTTCATTAACCGAGTGAGCTCGGTTAACACTCATCTTCTATAAACTGTCCTTTAACACTCGAGTTAACTCAATAGACACTGCCTTCTGAACTAGGCAAACACAGGAACACTCAGTAGAGATAGAAAACTATCTTCACTGCCTGAGTGAGCTCGACATGCATTGACTAATAATGATATGACATTTGTGTAACATCAAAGACAATACACAATTGATCAATTGTATACAAAAGCTACATCAAAATTTAAATATGAAAAAGAAATAGATCCATAATATCTATATTATTCAGTAACTGCAGCTCTGAAAATGGCTTAGAGCCAACCATATGAGATGAAGAAACAATTGGTAGTCTCTGCATTTGGATACCTTTACCAAAAAACCAGGGATGGAATAGCAATGGAAAATAAATTGTCACAGGGAAACTTGGATGTTTTATGAGCTAAGAATGTGAACTATGGCACATAAATACAGTGGGGACGTCTCATAAAAGAAGGTGAAATGAATTGGGAATTGGGGATGGTTAGAGGTGAATGTCAATAAAGTGTGGTTGACAAGTAACTTAGATGGCACTTGGAAAGTCATATTTACATTATGTTTGATGGTTTATATTTACATTATGTTTGATGGTTTATAGAATTGGATTTCATTAATGTCTGTTCTTCACGTGGTTGAGAATGAATGTAAACATGATAACAACGTGGACAAAAATTTACTAATAGTTGGGGTGTGAGAAAGAAAAGTAACCAGGTGCATTGTCATGGCATTTTTTGGCATTGATTAAATTTATTTTTTTGTGAGCTATATATTTACAGCTATTACTAGCATAATGTATGTAAGGTAAGATAGAAAGGAGCGCATAAACTGAAAATCATGATTGGTCAGAAAAGCAACTTTACTTTGCACTTAACAGTTGGGACATTTTTCTTAAAGAAACTAAATGTTTCACTAATCAAATTATGACAACATTTACACATGTTAGACTAATATCTTCTACACTTCTATAGAGCTTCTGCATCAACCATTCTAAACGTACCATAGAACTTGTTTATTTGCAGAAGGTGATCAAAAAATGTAGGAGAACTGTGCTGACATTTTTTTGTGCCAAAACAAACATAAGATTCTACCCAGTATGGAAGTCTAATATATCATTGATAGATTATGTGGACCTAGAGTATCAATAAATAGCAATTATTTATCTTCTTCCAATCAACTAAGAATTTTTTTAATACTGTACCTCTGTATAATGCATTATACCAAAAAGCAATGGTGGGAAAACATTTCAACAAATGACAGAATATGTGATAAGATTCAATTATTTTCAAAAGAATTATATAAACTGATGCCACTAGGTAATAATTATTATTATATACTTCAAGCAGTGATGCTGAAAAGACACATTTCCCTGACAGGTTCCCTAATCATGTTCATGTGCTTCACTTGCTGAAGAGTCTTTGGTTCCAAATTATAAGGTAGCCTCAATAGAGATGAAGGTGTACTGTTAGAGACAAACACTTTGTCAAGATTTTGCGGTAATCAGAGTATCTTTTCTTTGTATCATATCCATGTCCATATTTATCTACATGGAACTTAGTACCTTCTCTCTATTGGATCATCATAAACTTAGATCACAATTGTTTTAAAAAGTAACAAAGAAGAATCCTAAGGTACACTCACACAAACACAACCATTATATTTGAATCAAATTGAAAATGCACCCAGCTCACGATGAATAAGCTAAAATGCTATGCACCTATGGAATGAGGCCAACCTTTCTTTGGATTTGATTTTAACAAACATGCAGCATCTTAACAAATCTTTGATTTTAAAAGCTCCAAAAAAACATAAAAGACAAATTTTACTTACTGTCATTCCAATAGATGTGGCACCTGGTATAACTTCACTTCCAAAGTCGTTTGCTTCAGGAAATTTTTCACGTAAAAGATTCATCATTGCATCTTTGCTAACAACGTAAATCCCCATACTAGCTATGTATGGCATCTCCTTTGCTCGTTCTTCATCCAGGCCTAAGATTGTAGTATCCACCTGTGATCAAATAAAAAATCAAGGGCATTTCAGATCAAGTTATTTCACATTCATGACATTCTATATGAAATCTCTCTAAGTAGGCATCAAATGCATGAGCCCAGAATACTTTGGAACAATTTACAGCATGTACATTCATCTCCATTCAAAATCCAAATACCTGCAAAACAAACATATTGTCCGTCTACATATACAACTATGTTATTATAAGTGGTAAGGTATGTTGTACACCTTGCAAGCCATGCAATATTTTAAAAAATTATATTCTGTTGTGATTTTGGCCCCTCATTGAATGGGATGGAACCCCTAGGGGAATCCATGAGATTTGTTGGGTGGCACTATTTGCTACTTAGAATGTTGAGCATGTCATGCAAGCAAAACTTGTAAGAGCATAATGAAAGGAGATACAGATGGAACGTTGGAACATGTAAGAGAATACAAAAAAAGCAGAGGAGTTACATTTAAGTGAGAATGATTCTCTGAGGTAATAGAATAATGGCCTGGCAACCCATCTGGTGTGTTGACAAGTAAAAACTTAGGTGAGTGCCTCTTTTGGTCTATGTATTAAGTGTTGGCATATGTTCCTGCAACTTTTACAAAATCTGCATAGAGCATCATTGATGCATGTAAAAATCTCATTGTATTTGTAATCTTTGTTTAGTTAGTGGCACTGATCTTTAAGACTGGGTGTTTTATACCTGAGAGGGTTTTCTCGGAATAAGTTTTTTGCAAACAGTACTTTCTGTTTTGAATTCATTGTTGATCTCTTCTTTGAATTTGTTGTCATTTGGATTTTACATATTTTCTGTTTTCCACCTGTGGGTTTCTACATTTGATATATATTTTTTGATATGTAATAATCTGAAATCCTAAAACAGACATCAATATGAGCCATCTTGGAGTAAGAATCAAACACAAGAACCAGGTATAATTTACCGCTGGAAATATGCATAACTTATTGCATGTCTGTTCAAGAGAGACAAAAAATTATCAAATTCCATTCCATTCAAACTTAAAATATCTTCAACACATTATATATTCTCATTTCAAAAGCATTGCTAATCTATTAAGGCCTAATCTTTGGACTCCACCCACTAATGTCAACTTAAGTAGAGGTAAATGACTAAAAGAAACATTACACGCATCGCCTTCAGCTCTTCTCCTGTGGGTTTCTCTGCAAACTCAACAATACGGCCTTCACTGTCAATTTTCATTAGACCAAATGCTGTTGCCCGTTTCTCATCCATTGGCAAAGCAGCCACAGTAATATCTGCATTAGTTTCCCTATGTGCCTGAATGAATTTCTGATAATCCATTCTATAGAGATGATCTCCAGCCAGAATCAGAAATTCCATAATTGAATGCTCCTCAAACAGCCACAAGTATTGTCTAACTGCATCAGCTGTTCCCTGCAACATGAAAAAATAGAAAGTCATTTTACAAATGTTTCCACAAGGAATGTACCCATAAGTGTCGTATGTGATTCAATCTTAAGCAAACAATGCAGATGCACAAATGCTTATCATCCAGCCAACCAAACACTAAGTGCAAAAATCCAGATGGTGAGTGGATCTAGTTGTATTGACAATTATAAGTATCACAAACCAATGCATTTCATTTTCTAAAAAATGACTACAGCTTTTTCCTTTGTCGTGCAAGGTTATGAAAGGGAAAAGCATTATAAATACAACTAAAAATGTCCTGTCTCTAAAATAGGATACCAATTATGTGTTGGGTGTTGAGCATGCTAGAATGCACAGACCTATACTTATTCTATGTTACCCTGAGTTTCCGGGAAGGGGGGACGGGGGGACGAGGAAACGGGTTTCCAAGACTTTTTTTTTGGCTGATATAGGGGACGGCTATCTATATATATATATATGAATTTCAGAATTACATAGCATTGTCACATTCATCATAGCAACATAATTTAAAATTATCAATTCCATTCATCAAATCAGCATAGAACATAGGATCAAATCGAATCATCGTCTAAAAATTGGAACATAGGATGACATCAAATGAGAGAATCAATCTGCCATAGATTAGACTTTAGAGCCCTTTCTTATGGGTTTTGGAGGAAAACCAAATTTGTTGTGCCAAATCTTCCTAGACGGGTAGCAGTCATCTTGTTTGGGCAGTAATCAGCTACAACAATTTATTTCTGAGCAATTATTGCTGCTATCAGAGCATTATCAAAGCTGAAAACAATCTTAGTATTCCTCAACCCAGCAGCAAACATTTCCAGGTCTGCAATATGAATATCAAATAGAAGTCCAATTTACAATCATTTTTCAGGTCTAGTTTGTTGAACAAAAGTTGAAGTTTTAATTTTTAGTAATAGTTGGATGCTAAGTTTGTAATGGCTTCCAAAAATATATATTTCAACATGGGTTATATTAACATATTTTATTATTTTAATGTGGGGCCAGCGAATGGGCAGAAAATCACTATTTATTAATGTTTTTTTTTTAAGTTGAATTTTATTTTAAAATTGGAAACTTCAAGCAGTCCCTAGGACGGATGGGAAACAGCTATAGAGTCCCGGGGATGGTCAATACCATCTGGAAACGTGTTGACCGTTTCCGAAGTTTTGGGGATGGGTTCCGATCTTTTTGCTTGGATGGGGACAGCTTGGAAACGTTTCCAGCCATCCCCAAGTCCCCGAAACAGGGATGGTTTCCGAAACTCAAGGCTTAGGGCTGGAAACGCATCCCTGGGTAACATAGTCTTTATTTAAGTAAAGAACAATAATGAAAAGTTGAAAGCCAACAAGTTTTATAGAGCAGAAGTAATATCTTTAAATAATTTTGGACTTATTCACAATGCATACAGAAGCTCATGAGACTGGTATTTTAGAGAGATGAAAATTACGGAGTGCAGCACTGATAACAAAATACCAGTTGAAAGACTCCTTCAGTTCAGCGTCCTTGTTAGCTAGTCTTTCTTATTCATGTATTTCTAGTTCAAATTCAGCTTGTAACCTCTTCTGGATCTGTTTCTATTCTTGATGTTATTTCTACTAGCTGTGATTTTAAGTCTCTTTAGACTATTTTGGTCATCTGTGCACAATAATAATGTTCATTTCTTCATTTCTCCTGAATATGCATCGTAAAGTAAGTGCCAAGGCCCAAAACTTTAGCATGCTAATTGCCTAAAGAATTGTAAAACCTGAACAATAGGCTTCTTTCAGGGTAACCATGTTTTGGATCAACTCGGCATTGGTTACAAAAGAGGTCAATGCACAACTGATCTGGAGAAACGACAACAAGCAAATCATCTCACATACTAGCTATGATAGTATGTTTACATTCTTACATGCAAGTCCAGGTAAAGTTATTTATAAATATGATCAATACATGACAGCAATCATAAAAAGCACAATTTTGTGAAAGGATTTTGCACTATTGTGTCATAGTTTGTTGTCTGCATATATGTATATGTTTGGCCAACAAGATAAAAACTATGTTTCCAGCAGCAGCAGCATATATAGAAAATGTCTCCTCCTCTTGCATATGTCTACTTGTGTACATGTTAGAAAGTACCAAAAATCAGTTTTTAAAAGCAGAGCTCTACCATAGATATATGAGCTGCTTGGAACATGTTAATATTAGAACAATATAACCAGTGACTCAAGACATTATGTATCTACTCTCATATATATGACCTCAAAGCAACAACATCAAAGAAACTAATTACATGCCCTGTGCACCTGGCATGCCATTCTGATATATCAAGAAAAATAAGCATAGATTTTACATGAAATAGGTTTAAAAGTATCAGCAACGGCATTGTGTGTTCCAGTCCAACACACAGAAATACAAGTCAAGCAAGCATTCAAATCATCATGTCAAGATTGAACACTGCTAAAAAAGTCAAAAAGAATATAAACCCATTTTTTTCACACTGAAAGATTAAGCCTAATATTTATATCTGTAACCAATATATACTAGTAAAAAGAAATATAGTTTATTGAAGAATGAAGTGCACAATGTTTACTGCTCATTCACTGGGGTAAACAAATTAATGTTTTCAATGCCTATCCATTAGCTTGAGGAAAAAGGCATCAACATAAGTTGAAACGCATCATATCTTTGTTCATCTTGAATTTGGATATGAAAATTCCTCCCTTAAGATGTCTAAGGTTAAAAACAATATCTAAGATTTCCTTCAATGTTTTCACTAGGTATCTTCATTATAAAATGTTGCAAGTAGGTTCTGATCATAAGCACATGTGCTTCATGATTTAAATGATTAGAGTGATAGTTCAATTATAAAAAGTTAGGGCTTGAAGCAAAGAATAATAAATAAATTGACGCACACATTGTCATATGGCAAAATGTTGCCAAAACAACAAAAACGCATATAACTTATAAATCAGCAAATCCAAAAATGTATTCTATGTAATTTCCATGTCTCACTACATCCTATATTTTTTAAAAGAATCATGAACAGTTGCTGAAAAAGAATTTAACAGATTTAAGATATTCTATAACAAGCATGGGTATAAACTTTTAAATTGGGAAATTGAATACAGCTGCCATCCAGGAAGTCCAAATGTGCACCTGAAACCAGTTTGGATTTTCTGGACTTTGTTGTGCAGCAAGTACTTCCACAAATCCTTCATTCTTGTAGCCGCCCATGTTGCTGGCATAAGCCCGTGAGAGATGACGATTGAGAGAGGCTGAATTGAACTGGGTGAGAACATATATCTTAGATATATTGCTATTTATGCAATTACTAACAGGGATATCAATCAGCCTATAATTGGCACCCAAAGGAACAGCTGGTTTCGCTCTCTTCTTAGTGAGTGGGTAAAGACGAGTACCTGCACCACCTCCTAGAATAATACCCAGCACACTCTGGAAACAAGAAATTCACAGTAAAATTTCAGTAAGTTTGCCATGTGCACTAAACATCATCAATATGCTAAGAAGATAAAAAAATATATGTTGGGACACCTTTTTAAGTTTTTCATAATTCCTCGAATCAAACAGCACCTAGCAGATTGGTTCAAATATTTATGCCTAAGAGCCAAAATATTAAAAGCAATTTAACATAAGAAATAACTAAATGAAACCATGAACTGAATATCATGTTGACCTGTCAAGTAACTAAATTCAATTTTTGTGCTAAAGGCATATTATATTCACATATGCATGCAAAAATGTCTGTCATATAAACTAAAAGCATTTAATATGACATGTTTGTGATACTTAAATGAGTCAAAAACAAGAACTCATTTCATTATTATTTTTCAAATTTCACTTATTTTTATAACAAGATCAATAAGTTGTTATTCTCAATATAAAATACAAGAACAAGAAAAGTCTTTCTACATTGTTCTAAATATATAATATATTTAAATTGTAGTAGAATATAAATTATAAAGAATATTATTAATTGTGGGGATTAGAAGTACATATAATCCAATTTATTCTCAAGGTTAAGAATGGGACTATGTTGCATGGGTACGCGTACACACACCCCTGGGATACGCACCAAGGTGGCCAGGTACCGGATACTTGATGGAGAGCAACATGGCTAAGGACCTTGATTAAGATTTTTAAATTTTTGTTTCGATTTTTTGTTTACGTACAGCTTCCAGTGTTTATCAAGCTTAATTCAATATGTCATCAGTTTGAAACTTTGATACAATATTGATTAACAGAAAACTTTATCACTGCTTAAGTCAGAAATTTATCATTTGCAAAATGTCATTGTTATATGATTTATGATCTTCTTGTTCATGTTTAAAGTCTTCTTTCTCTGCTACGCATCTAAATATGTAGCATATACTATTACAAACATATTGCAAATTTGAAACTGAAAACAACACATCACATCTGCAAACTTTATCACTGTTCTTGTTTTGAAAAACAATTGTCATGACAAATATTTGCAGATTTTCTAAAATATTAAACTATATTAAAAAAATTAACATATCCAAGTCCCATCCCCTATTTTGAGAAATACCTGTACACAAATATCCCCATCCCCGTGCAACTTTGGAATGGGAATATAGAATAAAAATATGATATGTAAATATAATAATAATGCAGGTAGGTTTTAGCTTTTGTCGAGAGTTTAAGAGATATATATAAAAATATGATAATATAATAATCACAATTTGGTACTAAAAGTTCTTTTTTGTAAATACTTTGATGGAAATATAAAAATATAATAACAAGAATATATTAAAACATATTATAAACAAATCTCACTAACAATTTAATATTAATTACAATAACATAATAAAAAACAATTTAACATTAATTATAATATAATAATATAATTACTTTTTAAGTGGAATAATGAACAAATATGATATCTTTTGGCTATCTACAGATGGTATTAAACAGTTCTAAAAGGAATAAAAAGAGCATGTGTGGTAGATATAAAGGCATTAGGATGTATCAATAATTAGAAAGAGATGATGTCTCAATACCGCTAAGAATGTATAGAATATTTTCATATTCCTGCAAATGAAAGTATGAGTGCAACTTCAATGAGCTGAAATCTACCTGGATGGACCTATGCTTGGCTGAATGCAACAATGTGTTCGATATAACATTCAAGAAAAGTTGTTCAAGTTTGCATGGTCAGCTTCATCTAGCAAAATTGATATTTGGAAATAAGGTGAAAAACCTAGCTGGAAACCACAGTATTCAGTCTGTCAAGTAGTACAAGGCTAATTACACCAGCTATTCTTATCATTCAATAACAACATTTGTTAAATTTGCAAAGGAATGAAAAATACGATTTATCATATATATTAATCTGCGGTCTCTATACTTGTCAGTGGAATGATATATATTGTAGTGTACTCTATGTTTATCACTAAACTTGCATCAGATATAGAAAATTTCACCTTTAAGCCAATATAGATGTTGTATGATAGTTTTTCTATACCTCTGCCTATGTATAAAATGACACATAAAGATTCTTTAAAGGATACTCATCCATTGGATCATCTAATTTTGGAGGGGAGATATAGTTCTTACAAAGGATGTGTGAGGCTAGGAAGCCCCACCAGTAGCCACCCCATTTGAGGCTGGGAGACTTAATATAGGTTGGCATTCCATGCTATTGGGCTGGGTCGAACAGCTCGAAACACCTTGTATGATCTCCCATGTGGTGCTCAATATGGAAAATGAGTTGGATTGGACTGATCTTCAAACGAATCCCATACACACATTTGGAATATTAAAATAGTAAATCTGAATTCTACTTTTACAATATTGTCTTATATGTCATTTATCTTGTGCCACTAACCTGGTTGCAGGTTCTACAATAGGCAACATTACAAAATAATACATAGTAGATGTGAAAGGCAAGTTCAGTATGTGCACCAATTCTTAGTAAGAGTGCTGACTACAAGTTTTTCCTAGAGATATGACATGTTTCCAATATTCATTGGGTCCAAAAAGACCTAAAACAAGCGGAACCCCTGGACATAAGGCTATGTTTAAGTCCAGAATCTAACATGATCAACATTTCATTATCAACTATTAGTTACTTTTGTGCCTGAGTGGACAAGCAGTTCTAAAGATAAAGGTTAGGAATTTTTGAAATTCACCCTTTCCCTGCTTTAATATTGTTTCACAAAACAACATTGACCAGCAAAACCACCCCTTAAACAGCTCATCTATGTTACTGAGTACAGCCTTTGATGCCACGATACCCATACCAGTACAAATCTGGGTGTTTAAATATGCACAGCCTACAGGCTATGGTATGTTAAATCTTGTCTAGATGTAATATCCAACAGTGACAAATATAGGTTCATCCCGTCTGTTTAGTCTGTGCTGCATTTGTGGTACACTCAACAGATTGTACTCTCTTATAACTGTAACCTTGTCTACCAAACAGATTGGCATTATAATCGTGCTCAGAAATAAAAGAAGCCTTCTTGGCATGAAGAATAAATTTCTTTGCAACCCTTGCAGCATTGATATGCTGCTCAGAGTCCAATTATGCTCTCAGCTCATCAATAAGGTAGCTGTCTGCAACTGTGCCAAGACATAAACACGGTTCCATTTTCTATAACTTTCCACTGGAAAGGTTCAAAAATTCAGCGAGAGAGATTTAACAATTCTAAATCCATTAGTAGACCAATCACAGGGGTTTCATGACATCAGCGATAGAGTGAGGGTGCATTTATGAATTGATATATTTTGATACAGTAAATGTTTCACAATTGACTGAAACTTCTACCAGATCTCCTGTGGCTTTGTGTGACATATTAAATTCAGGCATCACCACCTTTGGATCAACTTTTGATTGGATTCAGAAACACAGCCATCAAGTATATGGAATTACCATTTTCTCCCAACATTACCACAATCTGAGAATTTGTTAGTTCTGCCTCCTTAAACTTAAGTACAAAGTTATGCTGAGTAATGCAGGCTTTAATGTTTCCTCGGTGCTTTCCTGTGGAACTCTGAAACCTTGAATGTAAGTAATTTGTTATAAAATGAAACCAGATAATTTTGCCAGAAATAAAACCAGCTAAAAATGCATTGACCCCTTCTGTAATTGAAAATGAAAGTGTAACTGCCCCATAAGTCCCACTCTTTCCATACATACAAAAAATAATGTCATATAAGTAATTCTCAGCCATGAGCAAAAACCAGAAAACTTCTTGTGCTTTAAGATGTTGCTTTACATTAAAATATTGAGGGTTCGTCCTATATATACATATCAGCTTTTGACATTGTAGTTACTGTACTTGCAAACAGCTATAATTCA
This sequence comes from Cupressus sempervirens, assembly GCA_028749045.1. Classification (NCBI taxonomy): domain Eukaryota; kingdom Viridiplantae; phylum Streptophyta; class Pinopsida; order Cupressales; family Cupressaceae; genus Cupressus; species Cupressus sempervirens. The sequence goes on along the minus strand of CM053783.1, from coordinate 601,726,740 downwards.
CCACCAGATAAAATACCAAGGTTCCAATCAATGGCTTGATTCCAATGCATACCTGTTAAAGGTTCTGAATTTATTTCCTCTTCATTTTTCTGAGAATAATGTCCCATATTCCCTTGTATTACCATAAGTAAATAACCAACACATTAGGTCTCTTGCCTTCGTGTTATTATCTGCAATGAGTAAGACTGTTACATAACTCAGGTCCTCAGAAATTTGATAGGATTCTGTTCCAATCAGGAGGATTGTTAAACCTTCTGGTATTGAACACAAGTTTTCACAACAAGATAGCTCAACTTTGAGTTGAATTTTATCAGAAGAGTTCTGAAGGCTGTTGTATTTGTGTGAAGGAATGTCCACTTGAATCTATTCAGATCATTAGCCTCCCAAAAAGTTTGGATGAAGACCTTTGACATTAAGACTGGATTAAGTAAACCAAGAAGGCCAAGATAGGTGTTTGGTGTCGGAACAAAAGTGGATTGGAAATCTACTGCAATCAAAATCCTGTTAGCAAAATGGAGCTTTGCTAGTGAAATTTCAACACCAGGGCACTTCACATTGAGTTCTGTACCCAGTCTGGGGGAATGTATTTGTATATTTACTTATTGATAAACGGCATAATCTTATTCCAAGTTAAGTCCGACCCCATGTGCCTTTACCCATACACTTACACATACTCATATCACATATGTACTGATCCCCCACCTTATTTATCTATAAATATACATTCCAATATATTAATCCAAACTATGCACCTATTAAGTCATGCACATATCTCTATACATCATGATATCATTTGTTTAAACCAGTTCTATGTCCTACTTCATTTCCATGGGCAGTGGATCAACCCTGCATCTGCAGATTTGAACCCTAACTTTCAAAATTCTAATTCTAATTTTGGCTATCCCAACCATTCCATTCCCACCATGGGTCAACTGAACAATCATTTTGCACAATTTATTGATCTGCCCTTGTAGTTAGTGTCATTCAATTGCATTCATTGGCTAACGTTGAATATTATTTACCTATCTGCAAAAGAAGGGTGTTAGGAATATTTTGACTACAGCATCTAAAAAGAGCCTAGTTTATTTCACCATAGTCTACAGCATTTGCACTACTGAAGTTTCCTGTTCTCGATCCTTTACAAAAGATTTCCAGAGGCTGACCTAAGACATATCCAATAGAAACATACAGGCAGCCCTCTATTTCTAAATACTACAAATCTTCAGAGAAGGCATAAGCAAACCATGGAAGTGAAGCAAGCAGTGTGTATTTGGCAGGGTCAGATCTGCATCTTAGAAATAATGCCTCTATCAAATTTGCATTTACTGTCCTAGAATGGTATTTTATTCAGAATTGCATTCACCCACAGTTGTCATTAGTTAATCTAGGTAAATATATGCCTATGTTATCTGACTAGCCTAGACTGATCGTAGGAAAATTTTATTTTCCTTTAAATTATAATTTTATTTTTCTTTAAATTATCTTATAATTGATATGTATTATAATAAAGTTTATATATTATCTTAATTTCCCTTAATTATAAGTACTATGAAAAGCTTTTATAAATGCCAAAAAAGACAAGAAACAAAAATATTAAGTAATTTGTGCTGCAGGCCATTAAAATATAGAACAGCCGGCAACCTTCTGTTAAACCTTCAGGGGTTAGAGTCTAGACCCTCTTCAAGCAAATGTACACAAACTACTAAGCTCTCCACAGTTAAGGTTGAGAGATTGAGTAACTGGAATTTAAACTTCTAGTGTGAATTTCCTTGAAGAAGAACAGACAAACGTTAAAACAAATCAGTGCTTGAAATTAATATCTATACAATTTCAAGCCCAGTCCTTCAGAACTTTTATAAAGTTGAGCATTCAAAACACAGAAAAATGAAATCAAAACTCAAAATCAATATTTAAAGAATTTAGAGATCTAAAACTTGAATTCATCAAAATTACACTTAGACATTTTCATAGTACAACATTCAAAGAACAGATAAACTAAATCAGCGGTCTAAATATTAAATTAAGGAATAAAAAGTCTGAGAGTTGATTTTTTTCAAAAATGTGCTAGAAAATACAGCATTCAAATTGCATAAAGACTGAATCAAATAAAATATTTACATTAAGAATTCAAAGCCCCAAGTTTATTTTCCAGACTGTATTGTAAGACAGCATTCAGAGTGCAGAAAAACAAAAACAAAACCTGAAACAAATTATTTGCAAGAGATGACATAAGGGAGTGGATAAAGAATTCGGAATCCCTAAATTTTACTTTCTACCAAAATGTAGTGAAAACTGAAAAGTTAAGAGACACTTAACTCAAAAGCTCATTTCGAATTAGAGATCAAAACACAAAGATTGTTGTTTTGAGGGGATTTTAAAGTCCCAAAATTGATTTCTGCTGTCATGTATTAAAAAGGAGGAGTTGAGTGGCAAAAACAACAAATATTAATATCTAAAGTCAATTTTTCAAAAGTTGAAAGCCTAAATACAATTTTCTTTGGAGAACAATGAAACAGATTCAGTGCGCAACAATAATTGAGACCAACGGTTTAAGGGAACTCGAAGCCCTATATTTAATTCCTTTTTAGAGATATACTAGAAAACGTTGAATCCAAATTCAAGACAAATAATATCAACATTCAAAATTAATGGCATAGAAATTTAAAATCTATTCGATTTTATTTGGAAATCACCGCTTTCAAATTGCAAAAATAATTAATCAAAAATGGTCGTTAACTTCTTATTGGTATCCGATGCCCCCACATATATTTCGTTCTGTATTTATTTATAATAATTGGATTCAAAGCATTTTACACCATATTAGAAATCCAATTCGTAAATCAAGAATTAAACGTTCGAGATTCAAATTTCCAAGGAAAAACATATAAACATGCATAGTTATCATGCGAGGAATTCAAACACCTAAATTCACTTCCCACAAAGTTTTAACAAAAAGCAGAGCATTGAAAACCTGGAATCCAAATCGAAGAGCAGAAATCCATATCTTCAGGATTAAAAGTCCTATTAGTACCACAATATACAACAAACCACAGGATTCCAAAGGCACGACAGAAAAACGAAGTCGGGACAGCACGTATGAAAGAAATAAAAAGTCCCAAATTAGGTTTCTATTCCAATGCACTAAAGCCGGTAAACACAAGGAGCAAAGAAAGCGCCGCCAAACACCAACTTAAGAGTGCAAAAAAGCCATAGAAACATGCAGAGTCGTTATACGAGCAACTCAAAAACCTAAATTCAGATTACACAAGAACTTGAAAGAAAACAGAGCAGTCAAAGAAACGAAAATCCAAATCGAAAATAAAACTCTATATCTTCCAAACTAAAAGTCCTCAACTCAATTTCTTCCACGGTACACAACAAATCGCAGAATTCACAAGGCAAAATAGCAAAATCAAAACGGTCAAGTACTAATCAAACAAATAACAGTCCTAAATGAAATTTAAATTCGAATTCACTTCCAAACGGTAAATTCAAGAAGCACAGAACTGAAATTTCTAAGTCAAACACCACACAAAAACATCTCTCACAGTCTAAATTCTTCAATCCTAACTTCAACTACTGAACTCACCCGACTAGCGTCCGGATCCAAGCACGTAAGCTCATTGAAAGTATCCGAAACAGCCTTAGGACAAACCATCCTGTATCTTCCACAATCGCTCAGTTTCTTCGAAATCCGCCTAGAATTACCGGGAAGTTTGACACCGTAAAAAGAAGAATGCGAGGACGAGAGGCTCTGCGGATCGCCCCGCAGAGAAGCAGGTCCAAAGGAAGCCTCACGCCTACTGACTGCAAACTTCGCTGCTGTTGCCGCCATGGTGCATGCTGCGGCTGCCATTGTCGCTAAACAAATTTGGGCTCCAGCAAGACAGAGTATGAGAGGCCGTTAACGAACGTATGAGGTGGCGAGATAGCGGGTTTGTATTTATAGTGAAGAAACTCCGAGCAGTTTTCGGAAACCACGAATGGTTTTGAAAATGATTGCACAAAACTGGAGTGGTATTGTCGACGTGGACCCCGTGCTGTGACGGTGGACGGACAGCGTGCCTCGGGAATAGGTTATGGGGATCGATGTCTGGCTAGTTTAGAAGTTGCACATGTGATTGTGCATTGTGAATTGTGACGTTTGAGGTTTTTGTAAGCTTCACTTGTCTTTCACATAATAGATTTTATTCACATCTCACTCGTGGTACCTTTCACCAAGATATTATTAATATTTTTTAATGGTTTGGAAATGGTTGATTTTGCATCCATATGCCCAATTGCATGCACATTGATGGAATGGTTTAATGTAATTATGCATATTTTGAGATATTTTTTATATTAGATTTTATTTTGTTCATCTTGTGTAGCTTTTGAGAGAGTTGTCATCTTCCATTTATTGTTATATATCTTTGTTTTTGTTTTCATATGGGAATTTGACTTGTTGATGAGTATGTATCGTTGTTTCAGGTTAATAGTGTGGTATAAGATCAATCATGCACTTTAGAAACTTAACCTAAAATTCAAGATTCAATTTTTGTTCTTACTTGATTATTCAACTAGTGATTGTGCACTAGCTTCCTATGTGCTTGCATGATTAATTGTAATCAAACAACTCTTTGTTTGAAATTATATAAAGTGAGAAATGATTTACCCTATGGGTGTTTTGCTTTCAAGTATTAAAATAAAAATAAGTGTACATCAAATCATTATAGAACACCTACATGAATGAAAAGTGTTGTCTTGTGTCATATGTATGAACATAAAGGCAAATATAATCAACAATGTTAATTTAGCAGACCTTGGGATCTACACTCTATTAATCTTTAGAGGTATTTTTGAATACAATCAATCCTTATGCATCATCAAACATCAATAATTAAGTAAAGCAGATCATAAAAGTTTGCAATTAACCAATTCAAATTAGCATCGCATGAGATTGATTATGGCACACAAGATCAATACATGTGTTGAAGATTGATCCATTAGACTATGAGACCACCCTAGTTCAAATTTCACAATTCTACTTCTCATGAATATAATAGTATAGGATTATAGTTTACAGTTAACTATTCTCAAAAAACCAAATAGTTATTTATCAACAACTAAAACTAATTGTGGATTTGTCTTTGTTATTTCCAAAATTCAAAGTGTTCTTACATGTTCTATCCAGCTCTTAAATATATTTATTTGATTATGGTTTTTAGATATAATATATGTATGTGGTAAAGAATAATGACTACTTACATTTAGACTGTTAACATGTTAACACATTACTATCTCACCCAATAATAACTCATGTACCCTTTGTGTTGTTCTACATGCTAATAGTTATAGATTGTGTGCATAATACAAAAATCAATTGCATGTGCACAAAAGAAAATTAATGGATCAATAGTAGGGTTATCCCTTAATATTGGTTCCCAAACTTGGGACATGGAATTTTTGAGAGTGAAGAGAAAAAAACTTTACAAGTAGATTCGTTCAACTTTGTTTAAAGGTGTTGAAAGCAACCAAAGATACCTTCAAATGGAGGTAATATGTTCAATCAAAGTTGCCTTCATTTGAAGGTCCTTGGCTAGGAAATTTTAATCTCTTCCAAAAAAAGAAGAAAATCCTAAGAAAACACAATATAAAACCTTGAGTTGGATAGTGAAATGTAATGATCTTACAAACTAATTTGCAAAATTATTTTCCAAAAAAATAGCTTTCCAACAAGTATAACTTTAATATATTTTGGTATTAGTGTATATTTATTTTTAATGGTTTATTAAATGTAAACTTTCCATCTAACATAAGTTTTATATTCTACACATGCAGGAAAATAGAAAATTATCCAAAATTTCTAAAAAAAATCTATGCATTAAGTATAGATGTCGTCGTTCTAACAAAAAGGGAAAAGACAAATATTGATACATACAAACAAGCAATGGTGTTTCAACATACACCTATCTCACAATTAATATTAATTTAACTTTAAAGCTTAATTAAAAAATGTAACAAAATATTATAAAACAAAATACAAGTATTAGACCCTTATTAATGGAGCTTGAAAGGTTAGTCTTTCTTTCAATCTCAAGAGCAAGGAGTATTGAAAGGCATTGTATGTTGGGTGGATAAAGATCAATTTTGATGGCACGTCAAGGGGCAACCCAAGCATTAGTGGAGCAAGTAGTGAAATATGAAAATATTAAGGAATTATTTTGGGATCCAAGTCAATCTCTTTGGGGTATTACTACAAATAATGATGTTAAGCTTGGAGATACTTTGATTGCGATGAATCTTGGAAATGAATTGGGAGAAGATGGAATGCATTTGGAGGGTGATTCCCTCATCATGGTCAATGCAATCATGCAAAAATATATGCCAGGTTGGAAGCTCCTAAAAAATGTTAATGAGATATGGGAGATTGTGGGAAATTTAGAAGTGTAGACACCTAAAATTGTCCCTTACGAAATTGTTAATTCATATGAATCAATTACCTTTCCTAATCTTATAATTAAATAAATTTGATTTAATTAATTATTATTTTTCTAGATTCATTATATATTTATTAATTATGGTGTTATCCTTTTTTCTTAATATTTGATTAATTTAAATTACTTAACATACCCTATCCCCTTGTCCTAAATGATGCGCTCATTGTAATGCTCATCATTTAATTTATCAACCCAAGGTGATGTCCATTGTTTAAAGCAAAGAAGAACTAAAAAAAACTTGTTTGATAGTCTATTGTAGAGAATACTTGTTGGAATAAAAAATAATCTAGAGAATAATAGCATGAAATGAAATAATAATCTAGCTCTACTTGTAGGAATTGAAAAGGACAAACTAAGTCATGCTTGTTGGAAATGAAATCTTTTGTTGAATTGAATTTACTCTATAAAAAAATGGAAATTATATTGCAATGAGAAATGAAACTAAACTATCATTTTTTCCTAAGCTAAAGCAATCCTTTCTAATGCCAACCTTTGCTCCAATGATTAAAAAGTATTTATAAAATACACATATTCTATGTTTACCAAACTAATCTACTAAGAATTTGGATCTAAGATCCTACCTCTAAGAGATTGTTTACAAAACTTTGAGAAAACTATATTTTTTGTCCTTCATTTTGCACCTTAACTTTAGTTTATTTTAGTCATTAGATGCTCCTTTATTTTTTTGATTCATACCCAACTATTTCAGTATTTGTTTGACCTTGTTGTCTATTTTCTAGACTATTTTAAATCCCTCAATTTCATTAAGAAATGAGAGAGACATTGTTATTATACTTTAAGGCTATATTTTAAATTGAAATTTTCATCATTTATTATACCAATCCATCTCAATTAATTCAAACACAAATATCTCCTTTTATGTTTAGAATCATGCCAAATGGTTAAAATATGATTGTTAGATCTTCAAGTCTAGTTTTCATATTTTTAACTTCATTGAGAAATGAGTTGGTTAAGGCTATTTTACTAGGATTACATCTTTGACTATTTCTAGGCAATTGATTTTAAGAAATATTTTGGTCTAATCACAAGTTGGTATACTAAGGGGGAGGAGTGAATCAATATACTTTATTAGTTTCAACTTTTCTATTTTTATCACACTACACATCAGTCTACGTGGTTGTCCTAGCTACAACTTAATCAGTCATGATTAAGTAAAAATAATGAACATGAACATAGAAACACATAATATAGTATTTATCTTGTGGAAATTTGGCTAGGATAAAAAACCACAGTGTGTGAGTTGATCCTCACAAAGCTTGCACCCTCTTGAAGTGTGCGCAATCAAGAGCATATCTCTGTTAAAATATTACAATGATACTATTAGATGCCACTCAATTAAGGGGTTTTTATGAGACCTATTAAATGCTTTCCATGTTAGGAGAAGCCTAGTTAAAGGACTTCAGAATACAAGTTAATGTGTCACCCTGTTAGGGCATTTAATACAAAGAACCTATTAGGGTCCACCTTTGATGGGATTTACTATTGTAGAGATTAGTAAACAGTGGGGAAATAATCTAATGAAATAGATATTATACTTAGCTTGATTATAGATCCCTTTATCACTCCTTTGACATGCATGCAATTATGCTCTACCTTCTCTTAGCTCGACAACTTCAGACATGATCACTTACATTCTTGGCATTGCTTACTCTTGCATGCAATCACACTTGTGTTGTTCAAGCTCACTGACATCTCCTCAACATACCAACTCCTTACCTATGACTTCTCTTTATCACTCTTTTTTACTTTGAGATTACACTCAACTTGGTTATCTTGGCTCTCTAGATAATCAATCAACAATCTAGCCTTTCTCTTTTGACTCTATTTTCTTTTATAGTTGCTTCTCATTTGGTTTTGAAACCCTAATTTATGAATTCAAAATTTGAGTTCTCAAGGCTACTCTTGGCTTGACTTCTCATTCTTGTTGTGCATTTCTCTTGTTAGATGTAGCATGTTTGTACAAGAGTTCCAGATATCTTGTTTCCTCAATGAATTGCATTAGTGAAAAAAATTCAAATTCAAATTATTTTAATTGTTCCTTGATATGACAACTCATCACCATTAAGTGTAGCAATGAGTGTGCTTCTACCTGCTTCTTGACATGGCAGTCATGGTATCCTGCTTCATACTTCACTTGGTCATTCGGCCAATATGTATTGTATGATCATTGGTCATTCTGACTTCTTTTTCTACTTGGCATCCTTCTATACATTCTTTCTTCACTTAGCATAGTTCCATCTAAGTGGATATCATCTATCATTGCATCTATTCGGATTGTACTTCACCTTTCTCTGATCACCGTTGTGAACTAGAATTGTGCACACAAGATCAATGTGCCTTTTCGATCATGGCTTTATATTGATCTTGGTTCCTTCTTACCTTGACATCAATAATAAAAGTGTCATAACTAAATCCACCAATCATTCTACTGCCCAATCTTTGAGCTTTGAGACAGTTATGCCAACAATCTCCCCCTTTGGTATTGATGACAACACTTCAAAATTTTTATTGTTCTAGTGTCTTTCTTTTGTCTTCTTCTTTCAAGATCACCCTATAAGATGATGCATCAACATGTTCTGACCTTTCTTAGTCCTTTGTGGGTTTACTTTAACTTAACTCCTTTTGCTTTTCTTCTTTTTCTTCTCAACTTCTTGGTGTTCTTGCCTCTTTTTGCTTCTTTCTCTTCTTAGTTCATCCTTCCTTCTTCTCAACTTATATTTTCTCTTGCTTGGCTCCCCCTTTGTTTCTCGTCTTCTTCTCTTCTTGACTCTTCTCTCCCTTTAAAAAATATGCCAAAGGTATGTACCATTAGCTCTATGACATCTTCCCCTCTAGATTAGTCCATTTATTCTCATCAATCCATCATTTGATTTCTCCACTTTCTGATCATGGGTCAACACCTACCTTTTTATCTTACTTTAGGATTGATAGGGGTGATACCCCTAAATTCTCTTTCAAATACTCGAAAGTATCCTTTTGTAGAGGCTTTGTGAATATATCAACCAATTGCTCCTTGGTTTCCACATATTCTAACCTTACTTCCTTTTCCTACACACGCTCTCTTAGAAAATGGTACTTGATTGATATGTGCTTTGTCTTCGAGTGCATTACCAAGTTTTTTGATATGTTGATTACACTAGCACTATCACAATTGATAACCACTAGTTCCTCCATTTTCTCTCAAATTTCTTCAAGTTTTTATTGGACCCAAAAACATGAGTACAATTCATTGCTACAACAATGTACTCTTCTTCAATCGTTGATTGTGATATGTAGTTATGCTTCTTGTCAGCCCATGCAACCAACCTTCTTCTAATAAAGAATGCACCACCATTTGTTCTCTTTATGTCATCTATGTTCCCTACCTAATTAGCATCAGTAAAGACACTACACTCAAAGTTTCCCTTGTGAGGATACCAAAGGCCATACTCTTTAATGCCCTTTAGATATACATGAAGACTCTTTTCATAGCTATCATGTGTGACTCCTTTGGGTTAGTAGAAAAGTTGGATACTATTCAAACTCCCTAAATTGTATCTAATGTTTTGTGCATAGCATACTATGGTTTACTAAACATTCATCAATAAAGTGTCTCATTTACTTTAGGGATTTTATCTTCCTTTGATAACTTGCAATCGATCACTATTGGGGCGCCCACCAAATTTGCTTCCTTCATACTAAATATCTTCAAGATCTCCTTCACATGTTTTATTTTCCCTATGAAGTTCTTTCCTTTCAATTGGCATACTTGAAGTCCAATGTAGAATTTGATCTCACTTATCATGGCCATTTCAAATTCTCTCTTCATGGCTTCATGGAATCAACACTCAACTTATCATCTCCTCAAAGATGATGTCATCCACAAATATCTCTATTATCGAAAAACTTTCTTCTACTTCTTTCTTTAGATATAGATTGCAGTTGTCACTTGTGTTGGAAATGTAAGAGGAATAACTGAGAGGGGAGGGGTTAATTAATTACCACTAAAATACTCCCAGATCTGTTAGATGTCAGTACAAAAAAACTTTATAAAAACTTAATTCTGCTGATGCTCGATAAACATATAGAAAATGTTGTAACTTGATAAACACTAAAAATGCTTAGCAAAAACTTAATATGAAAATCTTAAGATGTTATTTGTGATTACTTATTACTTTAACTTAGTTGCAAACACATAAGAGAAATAGTATGGACACATTTGACACCAAGATTTAACGTGGAAATCCAATTTGCAAAAAACCACCAATTGCAACTAAGGAGCCAACCCTGTTAAAGGTTACAAAACACACTATTAGGTGTGACCCTGTTAGAGGATTTAATCACCCTGTTAGGAGTGGCCTTATTAGAGGTCTATGGACAAATAGAAATGCTACCTTGTTAGAAAATTTACAAATAGCTATTAAGCCAACTCTGTTAAGAGATTTAGGTCCCTGGGTGACTGCACAAAGTTGGGTCACAATTCCGCAGGAGTCAAATTCACAGAATGAGATCTCTTAGAAATGGGCACCCGATTTTTTTAAAAAGGCACCCGTTTTCGACTCGGGTACCCAACCCTAAATTTTAAAAATGGGCACCCATTTTTTATAAAGTGGGTACCCGTTTCTCAAAAAATTAAAAATTTGACTTTTTAAGAAACGAGTACTCATTTTTTAAAAGTAAAAAATGGGTACCCATTTTTTAAAAATCAGGTACCTATTTTTTAAAAGTAAAAAAAGGTTACCCATTTCTAAAAAAATCAATTTTATAAGTTTTGGGGGGATCCACATGCCGCTTTTAATTTTTCAAAAAGGGTACTCATTTTTTGAATTTCAAATAACGAGTGCCCGTTTCTTACAACATGAGGTGGTATTTTTTTCCTGCCTCGGATTTTGGTTTGGGATAGACTTGGTGAGACTAAGCCTATGCCTTGACCTCTCAAGATTTGACTAAGGCATTGAACTGACAAATTCATGCCTTGCCATAATTTTTAGAGGGTCTACCTGATCAAATTTTTTTACAAAACAAAAGCCCATTAGAGCTCTTACTATCCTGATTTCAGAAATATAAATTTTGTGGTGTTATGATTTTATTTACTATTTTTGTATTATTTTTTAATCAAAGGTGGTACCTAAATGTAAAATAGCGACATTCACTAAAACTTTAATAAATTTTTTATTTTAAGATTTTTCTTAAATTAATTTATATGTCATCAATCTACATTCAATTCTTTTGAATTTTTTTTTAAAAAAATAAAATTAAAAAGTGAAATTTTGATCAAATTATGGTGTCCATACATGAAAGGTTTTAAAATTTACCGTTATAGCCAATTAAAAATTAATTTAAAAAAAAATTCATTAAAAAATTCAAAAAAAATATTCTCATCAATCTTTGGTGTGTCAGGTAACTTCCTTTAAAAGGATTCACAAAAATTTATTTAGTTGTGTCAAATTATGGTGTCCGTACACGAGCGTGGTATGGTCTTGAAACAAGTATTTTGAAAAAGTGGTTTTTAAAGATCCATACCAAAAAAATAATCTATCATATGGGTATACAAATAAATTACATATTTAAAAAGAAGATCCCATGCACTACAATTTTTATTTCTGAAGTTTTTTTAGATTTAATCTCTAAATGGCTCAAATTTTGGCATCAATTGACAAAATATTTCAAAAACATGAAAAACACTTTCATTTTTTGGCCAAAAGTGAGACCCAGCTTCTTGCACTGACCCCACTGCTACAATGGTTAGAGGGTAACAATGACATGACCTGATATGGATGCAACTGAATTGTTGATTACATATCTCAATTCTGGCTTATACTTGATCCGTCTTGATCAAATATGTCTTTTTAGCTCCACAAGGATATTCTTCTTATCCTTTTGATTCACTTCCTCTTAGCATTATCAAATCTTCAATTTTCTTTTATGTATTATCTTTCATATTGTCAACTTGACCTTATATTTATATCTTTCATATTGTCAACTTAACCTTATATTTATAGGTTTCATATTGTCAAGTCGACTAGAATATAACTTAGAATCATTATTATTCATTTCTTTAGTTGGCTAGAACCCACAGACAATTCAATTGAACTTAATATGTCAAAACAAGAAAATCCTTTGTTAGTTGACCCTACTTGGTAGATACTAACTTATAAATGATTTTCTTGCATTAACCAAGTGAACTCGATCAACACTGCATACACACAAAGTCCTTTTGGTAACTGAGTGAGCTCGGTTAACACTAGTTTCATCCAACATTTCCTTCATTAACCAAGTGAGTTCGGTTAATACTCAACTTTCGCAAACTTTCCTTTGGTGCCTAAGTTAACTTGGTAGACACTATCTTCTGAACTAGGAAAACTATAAAATGCTTGGCAGACATAGAAAACTATCTTCAATGCCTAAGTGAGCTTGACATACAATGAATGGTAATGACATGACATTTTGTGTAACATCAAAGACAATACATAATTAATCAATTGTTCCAACAATCTCCCTCTTTGGCATTGATGGCAACATAACATGTCATAATACAATGAAATTTTAGAGCAAGAACAAAGTAAGGAACATATCCTTAGTTTTATTCTGATTCTCATTCGTGAGAACTCTCTCTATCAGTGTGAACTCTTTTTGCCTTCAATTTCTCCCTTTGTTAGAATACTTCTTTTGATAGCAAACTCTGCCAAGTTAATTCTCCCTTATTGACATATCTTTTATTTGTATACATAATTTCTATGAGATATGATAGCAAACTTCTCCCTCTTTGAAATCTCATGCCAAAGACAATAATCTATGAATATCAATGTACCTCAAGTATTGATTCATTTGCAATATGCCCTTGTTAATATTGTACCAATTGATTGATCTTCAACATGCTCTAGTTGATGCATCACTAAACGTTATTTAGTGAGCTTTAGATAGGGGAATGACCTCTAGCTTACCTCTTAGATACATAAATGCATCCGCGGGTAATGGCTTGGTGAATATGTCTGCAATTTGTTCTTTTGTATTTATATATTCCAATCTGACTTCTTTATCTTGAACCAATTCTCTCAAGAAATGATATTTTATAGCAATGTGTTTTGTTTTTTTATGCATCACTGAATTCTTTGATATATTGATTGCACTGGTGTTGTCACAGTATATGAGTACTAGATCCTTGATCTCTATCTTCATACCTACCAATAGTTGTTTGAACCAAATAATATTAGAACAATTGACTATTGTTGCTATATATTCTACATCTTTTGTGGATTGAGAAATAGAATTTTGTTTCTTGCTTGTCCAAGATACTAGTCTTTTACCAAGAAAGAATGTTCCACCACTAGTTCTTTTTTTGTCATCAATACTTCCTGCCCAATCAACATCTGTGAATACTTTTAAGTTCAAATTGCCTCCTATTTTGTACCATAAACCATATTCTTTAGTACCTTTTAGATATCTCATGATTCTTTTGACTGTTATCATGTGATTTCCTCTGGGAGTTGTTGAGAATGTTGCCACCATATTGACTGTTAATGCAATATCAGGCCTTGTATGTATTATATAATGCAATTTTCCAATCATTGATCTGTATGTGGTCTGATCTACCTCTTTGGAATCATCATTTTTGGAAAGTTTATGTCCAGTAGACATAAGGGTTCCAACTAGTCTTGAATCCTCTATTCCAAATTTCTTTAGTAACTCCTTGATGTATTTAGATTGAATAATGTAGATTCCATCTTTCTTCTATTGAATCTGAAATTCAACAAAGAATTTTATCTCACCAAACATAAACATCTCAAATTGTTTACTCATTTCTTCTGAAAATTCCTTGCAAATGTCATCATTTCCTATGAATAAAGTGTTATCCACAAATATTTCTACCAACACAATCTTCTTATCTGGTCCTTCTTTGATGTACAGGTTATTGTTATCATTTGTTCTTTGAAAACTAATCTATATCAAGTAGTTATGAAGTCTTTCATACCAAGCTCTAGGAGCTTGCTTGAGACCATATAATACCTTGTGTAATTTCTATACCATGTCCTCTTTGCTAGGATCTACAAAACCTTTAGGTTGTTCAATATAGACTTCTTTATCAAGAATGCAGATTTTACATCCATTGATAAACTTTAAATCCTATGTGAGTTGCATATGCTAGTAAAGTTCTAACACCTTCTAATCTTGCAATAGGAGAAAAAGTTTCATTGTAATCAATACCTTCTTCTTGAAAATAGCCTTCACATACCAACCTTGCTTTGTTTCTAAAAACTTTTCCATCTTCATCTAGCTTATTTCTGAATTTCCACTTTGTGCCAATTACATTTTTATCCTTGGGTCTAGGAACAAGAGTCCAAATTTTGTTCTTCTCTATCTATTCTATTTCTTCATTCATTGCATTAATCCAACTTTCATTATCCAAAGCATTTTTAACATTTCTAGGGTCAAATTCAGCAAGTAAACATGTACCTTTCAATTTGTTTATTGTCATTCTTCCATCTGATTTGTCTCTAATGATCTGATTGGGTGCATGATGCCTTTTGACATATCTTGCTAACATAGGTTCTTTGGATTGGAGTATGTTTCAATGACTTCATCATGAACTTTAGTATTGAGCTTAGGTCCCATTGTCTTTGACTCGGGTCCATCAAACTTGGTTTGCTCTTGTAGTAGCTTGGTAGCCTCTGATTGTGACTCAAGTCCTTCAAACTGTGACTAAGGTTGCATTGTCTGCAACTTGGTAGCTGTTGGATATTTTGGGGACTTGAGAGGTGAAGCCTCCTTTCTTTCAGATATATTTGGCAGGGTATCAAGTTCATAGTAAAGAAATCTTCTATAATCCTCAGGGTCTTTGTTGCTTTATTCTTCACTATTTTCTACAAACTCATCAATTCTCACATGTGCACTTTTTATGATTTTATGAGTAAAAAAATTCAAACATTTGTATGTTTTACTTCTGTAGGAGTATCCTAGGAATATGCCTTCATCACCTTTGACATCAAATTTACCTTTTCTAGATTCTTTCAAGATATAACATTTGCTACCAAATAGTTTCAAGTAACTTACATTAGGTTTGTAGCCATACCATAGTTCATAAGGAGTTTGATTTGAGTCTTTCTTTAGATGTACTATGTTCAAGGTATGAATGCATTGTTGATTGCTTCCTTCCAATATTTGATTGGAACATTCTTTTCTATCATTAGTGTTCTTGCACAATCCATGATGGATTTGTTCCTTCTTTTAGCTATACCATTTTGTTGTTGTGTACTAGGGGCTAATACTTGTATTTTAATTCTTTTTTCAATGTAGACTTTATTGGAGATGAATTCACCACCTCTATTTGATCTCAAACATTTCAACTTCTTTTCAGTTTCCTTTTCTACTCTTGCTAGATACCACTTGAATTTTTGAAAGGCTTCAGATTTTTCTTTTAGATACAGTACAATCATCATTCTAGAATAGTCATTAAAAAAAAAAAAAAAAAACTTATCTCCACTATAACTCTCTATTTCAATAGGTCCACATAAGTCTGTATGCACAAGCTCTAAGACTTCTTTAGAATGATAGTTCTTGCTTTTGAAACTAGTCTTTCCCATCTTACCAATTTGACAATTTTTACATAGACCCGTATTAGGTTTCATCAAGCTAGGAATACCTCTTACTCTTCTATGTTTTCTTATCTTAACCAGGTTATCAAAGTTTACATGACATAATCTTTTGTGCCATAACCAACTTTCTTATACTTGAGCAATAAAACATGAACTTTTACTGAGATCTTTCTTTATTTTCCAGATCCAACCATATTTCATTTTCTTTATTTGCCAAATCCAACCAGATTTCCTTTTCCATCTAGTAGTTTGGCCTTCCCATTTATAAATTCCACCTTGAATCCAATGTTATTCAACTATGCCACTCAGTAGATTATGCTTTAGCCCTTCAACCCAATAAACATTATCACATATAAGTTCATTGGTTTATGAGATACATCCTTTTCCTTTTATGCAACAAGGTTCATTGTTTCCAAATCTTACACTACCACCACCATAATATTCCATGTGCTCAAACTTTTTTTTGTCTCCAGTCATATGATTTGAGCAACCACTGTCAATAATCCATGTATCATTTTTGCTAACATGAGAGATAAGTGCCATCTTATGTCCTTAATCATCAGATTCATATTTTACAACAATATATACCATCTCATCGTCACTGTTATCAGAATCTTTAGCCATAAGACAAGATTTCTTACCTTTGTCCTTATAATTTTTGAATTCCTTCTTGCCTTTTTACTTATTATTTTTCTTTTCATCCTTGCTTTCTCATTTTGGGCACCTTGTATCAATGTGACCAATTTCTTCACAAGAAAAACATACTAGAGGAATCTTACCTTTGTACTTTCCTCTGCCTTTGGAATATTTCTTTGCAAGTAGGGCTTCAACAACTTCAAGATCATTGTCAGAACTTTCTTCTGTTTCTCCTTCACTTCTTGATTGATTGGCCTTTGATTTCTTACTCTTTTTCTTGAGTGAGAGTTTGGCTTCAAATGCAGACTCAATATCTTTGGAACTAGGAACATAGTTATCATAGTTATCTACTCAAAAGTTGTTAGTCTTCCAACTAAAGCATCCAAAGTTATATTTCTATTTGGGTCACATCTCATCTCTTTAATAATAGACATTCTAATTGAATAGATAGGAAGAAGGGTTCTAAGTACCTTGCTTACAATTGTTTTGTCATCAATGTCTCCTCCAGATGCTTTGATTGTGCTCACACTTGCTTTGATTCTTTCCACATATTTTGCAATGTTTTCATCTTCTCTCATTTTCATCTGATCAAATTGTCCTCTGAGACCTTTTTCTTTAGCTCTTCTTACATTGTCATCTCCTCCATAAATGTCTTTTAGTTTGATCCAAATTGCATGAGCTTTAGTACATTCTTTTACTTCATCAAATTCAACATAATTAAGAGTAGATGCATTATCAATCATCATGATGTTATGATTTTTCTTTTCAACAATGTCGTCAACTAATAATGTTCTAGTAGGAGTCTTGTCTTCAGTATCAAGATACTTACAACTTGAATTATGATAGTTGCTAGATGTAACTTTATAAATCCTTGTCATGCTGCAAAGTTTTCTCAGTTTAACTTGGGAATCTCTCTTCTATAAGACATCCTGATCTTTAGCTTAGGTCCTTGAAACCCTCTCTACAAGCACCAAAAGCGCTAATACCAATTGTTAGAAATATAAGAGGAGTAACTAAGAGGGGAGGGGTGAATCAATTACCACTAAAATAAATCACAGATCCCTTAGATGTCAATACAAAACAACTATGTAAAAACTTAAATCTATTGATGCTCAGTAAACACACATAAACTGTTGTAACTTGGTAAACACTAAAAATGCTCGACAAAAACCTAACATGAAAATCTTAAGAAGTTATCTATGATTACTTATTACTTTAACTTAGTTGCAAACACATAAGAGAAATAGTATGAACACATTTGACACCAAGATTTAACATGGAAACCCAATTTGAGAAAAACCACCAATTGCAACTAGTTATTGATTTTCACTTTTCTAAAGTGAGCCCTATTAGGAACCAACCCTATTAAAGGTTACAAAACACATTGTTAGTTTTGACCTTGTTAGAGGATTTAATCACCCTATTAGGAGTGGCCTCATTAGAGGTATTTTGACAAATAGAAATGCCACATTGTTAGAGGATTTACAAATAGCTATTAAACTAACTCTATTAAGAGATTTAGATCACTGCTACAATAGTTAGAGACTAACAATGACATGACCTGATTTGGATGCAACTAAATTGCTGATTACAAATCTTAATTTTGGCTTATACTTGTTCCTTCTTGATCAAATACATCTTTACAACTCCACAAGGATGTTCAATTGCTAATTACAGATCTCAATTCTAGCTTATACTTGTTCCCTCTTGATCGAATACATCTTTTTAGCTCCACAAGGATATTTTTCTTATCCTTCTGATTTGTTTCCTCTTAGCATCATCAAATCTTCAATTTTCTTTCATGCATTACAATTTCTAATCCTCAATATTTATATCTTTCATATTGTCAAGTCGGCTAGAATATAACTTAGAATAATTAATATTCATTTCCTCATTCAACTAGAACCAATAGACAAGTCAATTAAACTTAATATGCCAAAACAAGAAAATCCTTTGTTAGTTGACCCTGCTCAATAGATACTAACTTAGAAACAATTCTCCTATGTTAACCAAGTGAACTCGATCAACACTACATACTCACAAAGTCCCTTTGGTAATCGAGTGAGCTTGGTTAACACTGGTTTCATCCAAAATTTCTTTCATTAATTGAGTGAGCTTGGTTAACACTCAACTTCCACAAAATTTCCTTTGGCACTCGAGTGAACTTGGTAGACATTGTCTTTTCAACTAGGCAAACTCTTGAATGCTCGATAGACCCAGAAAACTATCTTCAATGCCTAAATGAGCTCGGCATACACTGACTAGTAATGACATGGAATTTTGTGTAACATCAAAGACAATACACAATTAATCAATTGTTCCAGTTCAACTTGTTCTTAGAAACCCTTTTTTTTTATAAGTTTGAGTGTAGTCTCTCGTATCATGCTCTGGGTGCTTGTTTCAATCCCTACAATGAATTCTTTAGTCTACACACTTGATTTTTTCCTTATTTATTTTCAAATGTTTCTAATTATTCAATGTACACTTCCTCCTCTAGAATTCCATTCAAGAATGTAGATTTTACATCTACTTAGTACACTCTAAAGTTCTTGTATGTTGAAAATGCTAGGAGTATCTTGACTCCTTCTATTCTAGCCACTGATGTAAAAGTTTCTCCTTAGTCTATGCCTTCCTCTTACATATATCCTTTGCAAACAAGCCTAGCCCTGTTTCTAACTACTTCTCCATCCTCGTTCATCTTATTTCTAAACACCCACTATATAATAATGACATTCTTGTCTTTAGGTCAGGACACAAAGGTCCATGTATCATTCTTTATTATTTGATTAATCTCTTCCTTCATTACCTTTCTCCATTCTTCATCTTTGAGAGCTTCCCTTATAGCTTTGGGCTCCATGTGTGAGAGAAGACAATATATCTATCTTTCCTTTCTCCTAGTCATCACTCTATTATGTTTCTCTCCAATGATCTAATTGGCTAAGTGACATCTTCTTACATACATTACTAGCATTGGTTCCCCTTCAAGTGTCTCTGTTGTTTGTTCTTTAGGTTGAGAAACTCCTTCCTGAGCTAGTACAACTTCTTGTATAGATTCTAATTCCATTCATACTCTCTTCACTATATCATTTAGTGGGATATATTCAAACTATTTTTAGTCTTCCAGTTCTTTCTTGCTTCTTCTTCATTCTTCTTAGAAAACTCATCTACCTTCACATTAGTAGATTCCACAAGCTTATTTATCTAGAGATTCAAACACTAGTATACTTTTTCTTTTGGTAGAGTTCCCAAGAAAGATACCCTCATCATTTCTAGGTTCAATCTTTTCTTGGTATTCATCTCTCTTGATGTAGCATTTTCTTATGAATACCTTGAAGTAACTCATAGATGGTGAGTGACAAAACCACAACTCATATGAACTCTTCTTTGTTCCCTTCTTCATGTGTACCTATTCAAGGTGTATAAATTTGTGCTTACAAATTCTCTCTGATAGGTCTGTGCAATATTATTATGTATCATCAATTTTCTAGCATAATCTATGATTGTTATGCTTCTTCTTTCAACGATAATATTTTGTTGTGGTGTCTGGGGGGATGACATATGTCTTTTGACTCTTCTCTCCCCACAGTAACTCCTAAGTTCTTATGAGGTAAAATCACATCCCAAATCTAATCACAACAATATTAATACTCAACTAGTCTCCCTTTCCAT
The DNA here is from genome assembly GCA_028749045.1 of Cupressus sempervirens. Taxonomy (NCBI): domain Eukaryota; kingdom Viridiplantae; phylum Streptophyta; class Pinopsida; order Cupressales; family Cupressaceae; genus Cupressus; species Cupressus sempervirens. Next base: position 601,706,363 of record CM053783.1, on the reverse strand, counting down.
CTTTTCCTTGTAGGCTTTGAACATGTAGAAGGCTTCTGAATTTTTCTTCAAATAGATAGTCCACATCATTCTAGAAAAATCATCAATAAACAACATAAAGTATTTGTCGCCAAATACACTCTCTGTCCTCACGGGATGATCACACAAGTCAACATCAACTAGATCTAAATTTTTTTGAGAAGTAAATGAGTCACAAGAGAAACTAGAAATTTCCAACTTTCCTAGTTGACAATCTTTACACATAACATTGTCTGGTTTAGTAATAGTAGGTAGACCCCTTACATAGTTTTTCATTCCTACCTTAACAATTCTTTCAAAGTTTACATGACATAACCTTTTATGCCACAAGGAACTATTTCCATTCTTAGCTACCAAGTATTTATTATCAAAAATATTGAGGCAAAAAAGGTTACCTCTGCTTTGATCCCTCATAGCTAAAAGCTTGCATGTCTTCCCAAATATTCTACAAGACCCCTTGTTAATTAAATTCAAACCTATAACATTTATCCATCAACTAGGCCACACTCAACATGTTATATTTCAATCCCTCCACTAAATATACATCTTCACAATCAGTGGACTCATTTAGGGCTACAATACCCTTACCTATTATTGTACATGGTGAGTTGTTTTCAAACTTCACCATTCTTCCATCATAGGCTTTGACCTTATAGAACCTTCTTCTATCACTAGACATGTGGTGTGAGAAACCACTGTCAATTATCCAGTTCTTGTCGATACTGGTATTGGTTATCTGGTTTCTTTTCACCCTTTCTTCTGTGAGGAAAACTTCATCCTCATCTTCATCATCACCACTAGTTGATTCTTTATCAGTCACACCTTCTTCAACAATGTAGGATCACTTCTTCTCCTTCTCTTTGGAGTTTTCCATCTTTTCCTAGTCTCCTTCATATTCTCTAGACATCTAGCATCATAGTGTCCTAATTTTTTTGCATGTTAGAGCATTTGAATGGAAGCTTACCTTTGTACTTCCCTTTCCCTCTAACCATTTTTTTTGTGAAACAAGCCTCCAATTCTTCTTTTTTGGCTTCTTCAACATAAAAAATCTTTTTTTCTCTTCTATATCTAGATGTGCCACCTCCTCCTTTCTTCTTTGTGTTGCAGTTAGTGTAACCAAGGCCTTGAATGCAATTTCAACCTTAGGTTGATTGTTTTTGTAGTTTTTAAGCTCAAATACAACACACTTGAGCTTTCCTAACAAGGCACCAAGAGGTACCTCTATTTTGTCTATTATTCTCAGCTCTTGAATAGCTGACACCCTTATGACATATTTAGGTAGCAAGGTTCTTGATATCTCTCTTACATACTCATCTTTTTATAGTATGCCTCCAAGCCCTCTGATGGATATCATCACATCTTTCACTCACTTGGTATAGGTCTCTATGTCCTCTCCTTTCTACATCCTCATGTCATCAAACCTTCCTCTTAGGATTTTAGATTTAGCGTTCATGACACACTTATCACCACCTTAGAATATTTTGAGCTTCCCCCACATCTTATATATTATTTCTAGATCTTCTACACCTTTGTACTTAGAGTAGGACAAGGTGATGGCTAGAGTATCCATTATAGCCGTGTTCACTTCTTTCTCCTTCATCTAGTCCATAGTGAGTTGGCCAATACATGTTCAACATATTTGACCTCTATATGGGTCTAGTAAGCATCACCAAGAGTTTTCAGGTGCAACCACATCTTTCTACATCACGAGCTATAATTTTCCTTAGAAAACTTTGATGCTTCTCTTCTAAACATTGTTGAGATAATGGGTGTTGCACACATTACATAATATTGTTATATTGTATTATTTTATTTTATTATGTAATGTTGCACCTAGATGGACATTCAACATGTAAAGATTCTCATGGGATATACTTGATGAGTTGTATTGTAACATTGTGATAATATTTGATGTAATTATTTAATATTGGGGAAAAGAATTAAATTTTTCATATTAAATGTGGGGTCAATGGGTTAGGTAGCACATGGTTTTAGCACATGATTTATATTATACCACTTGGTGGTTTTGTGGGACTTGCTACTATATAAGCAACCAAAAGGGTAGTTATTGGTGTGACAAGAAGAAGAAAAAAAGACAAAAGGCAAGAGTCGAGAAGGACAAAGCTTTGAGGTTAGCTAAGGGAGTATTTGTGAAGGTTGGAAGCATGGCATGGGATGTGTGGATTCATGCTTGTTCACATGGATTGCTTAGTTGTGGCTATGGCTTTTAAGGCTTCCATGGTTGTAGTGCAATGATATTTTTTGTTGAATAATACATGGTGATGGATGCTTTTGGAGTCTGGGTTTTTCCCTTAATGAAGGTTTCCCAAGGTATTTCTTGTGTCACAATTTTTGTGGGTATGTTGTCTACTCTCTTGCATGTGGATTTTAATTCCATATTTATTTCAAATCTATCATGGGTTATGTAGAAATGGTTATAATTCTTTGCTGCAAGTTTCCTTACAAATTGTATTAAAGCTATGGTTTTGTTATTGTAACCCTAGATTGAATCCATGGGAATGCATGAGAGGATAAAAGAAATGGCAAGATATATTAGGTTTTTATTGCATATCTAAGGGTTTTAGATTTATTATTATGATGGGATGTTGGTAGATTTTGGGCATGTGAAATTATTGGTCAAAAGGTTTTTTCGGATGTTTCATTTGAATGAGGGTTTTAGGGGGAAGCTTGCAGAAATGACCTCTTGGGTAAAAACATACTTCACCATTGGATCCAAGTTGATATTTCCATAAATTTTGATATATAATATGCCCTAGTTTGGCCATGTTCAAAGGAAATGAAAGAGTTTTTTAGTTTTAGCCTATGATGGCCATCAAATTTAATCTCATTGGAATTTTTGTCACAAAAAAAAAATCATAGTGGAAATGGTAAAAAGAACATCTTAGTAAAATGACCATAACTTTCTCTCAGGATATCAGATTTCAAACTTCTTACAAGCATTGGAAAGCTAATTTAAAGAACTACAACTTGGTGTAGGTTTGGTGCTTGGCCAAAGAAAGGGATCAAAATACTATAACAATCAATTGCTTAATCTAGGATTGGACATCCTGAGTGTTTCTAACCCAACTCATTTGGACTCATTTAATTTATCAACTAGGGATGTAAACTTGAAATGGTGTCTATAAAGTATATGATTCAAACTTCTCTCAACTTAAGAATTATTCTATCGAAATTCAAATGATTATGCTACAGGAAATCTATGCTAAAGTTGATAATCAAATCTATTTTAACAAAGCATGACAATACAACTGAGAACTACTTCAACTGCTTATGCTGCAGGAACAATCCACTAATTCTACTATCAATGGATGTAGGAACAATAGAGTCTACTCTAGTTCAATGAACTGAAGGTAAATCCTATGCTAATTAATTAGTTCACTTCCTATGTGGCCCCCCATAGAGAAGTGAAGTAGAACTACTCAAAGATGGAAACTTGAAATGATCTTTTTAGTCATAACAATAGTAAACATACATATTGATAAACAACAATATTACATTCAGTATTCAAGACTTAGAAAACTTCTTCCTTCTACTAAAAACCACTAATTAATTCCTCCTCTGGAACATAGACTTTCAATTATTTAAGTACAAACTAGGAACATAATTCCTAGATTTTAGACTTCAACAACTACCGAAATAATGGATGGCATTGAATATTACAAGAGATGTATTAACTTTGGTGCCAAATGGAACATGAATTTAGTAGCTCACAACCCCTAGATTTCTCACTTTGACTCCCACTTTCCTAAAAAATGGGTACTAGCTATTATGAACAAAATGGTTGGTGATGTGGAAGGTCATTAATAAAATTTACCACCATTTGCTTGAGCTGTTGACTTCACTTAGCTGAGTTGACTTTACCTTCGAATCTACAAAATATTAGTGCCTCCAAAGTAATATCATATATCAAGACTAATTCAAAATATATCATCTAAATTAGTTTAACCTATGTCACATTGCTACAGGAGAACTACCCAACCTAGCTAAGGAAGAAAAAAAGCATTCTCACTATTCTGTAATCAAATGACATATCATATCATAGCATATTCATTTTAGTCTTGGAAAGTAATTATGCACACATTTGTCTAAAATTATCATAAACATCATGTTCTTAAATATCAAAGTTTTAAGAAAGTTTGCAAATTCAACTAAAAATGAAATTATAAAATAGACCATATTTTGGTCTCATCATTCCTCGCAACTAAAACTTTGACTTGTCCTCAAGGAAACATGAAATTTTTTACCCTTGTAGCCATCTTGAAATCTAAGGGAACACTCTATCCTTTACCTTATGTAGTATAATTCCAATAAAAGCCCTTACTCTTCCTGTACCCTTCCCATTTGCAGAGCTCTTCTGTAATATCAAATTTCTCTAAATCTTGCTTATTAGGAAGCAATGGGGACAATAACAGTGGAGGTTGAAAAGTTAAAGGGATCCAATCACTTTTCTTTTCTTCCCCTAGCTTAATGTACTGAAGTGCTCACTGAGTAGCCATGATAATATTCAACGGAGAATGAGGTTCCTTCTTCTACAAGTCTTCACTCAATCCTATCTATGCCATTGATTTCCATGCCTTGCTGTAGGGAGATCTATTTTTTCCATAACTTTATATTCTTGATAGGCTTCCTCCATTAAAGGAGAAATAATCTGGTTTCTAGATTTTGATTGAGCAACTTTCAACCAATCATAGTACATTGTTCTGCCATCTTTGGCTTCAGGCCTAAGAAAAAGTGGAATCTCATACTCTAATTCTCTATATTGGGAGGCCTCATTTTCTCTACTAACTTCATTTTGGATCCAAGACATTAATGCCTTTAATTGAATATTACCCACATAAAGCAGATGGTTCCAATCTCTATTGTTAGGGACTACTAAGTTATGTAAAAGAGTTCACAGACTAAATTTTTGATGGCTATAGGGGTAGTATGAAAAGCTTGGAAGAATTCCTGAGGAGTATTCAATGTTAAACTTTTACCTTGCATTACATAGGTCATCTGATAATTGACAAATTGTTCTTTCAAGAAGAGAGCATAAATAGGAGAAGGAGAGTAATAAGACATCAATTTAGGAATCATGGCAATGACTTTTGTAAGTTTGCCACTTAATTGTTTAATTTCCACATCCTTTTCAATAAATTCTTGAGTTTGATTGAAGATGGTTTTTTCTAAGCTCTCTCACTATTTTCCATTCTTACCTCTCCTAAATTAACTGATTAGATGGCTATAAAATAATGCTTAACAATGAAATAGTGGAACCAGGATGGTAAATAACATGTGACACAGGTGAAGGACCAAGAGGAACAACTTGCTAGGTTGCAAAGACTAAAGCATCAAGTCCTTGCAAAAGAATCTTCTCAACAATAGTATTAACTATCTCCAAATTTATTCCAATATATTTTTCATGAAATTCTCTCTTTTGAAGAATAGGAGGAGAGTCTGCAACTCTGACAGATACACTGTCGTCATTGTCTGAATCTATGGAAATGATGGGCAACTGGACAGAGGATGTTTCTACTATTGTAGGTACATGTTCTACACTTTCTTCATTTGAACCATCTTCAATGATGATCTTATCCTTATCAAAAGAAGAGTATTGCTCTTTTTTAATAGTTACATTTTCAGACATAGGGGATTGAAAAGACATACCCTCATCGGGTTTTACAAATGATTAGCTCCTTTGAGTTCTACACCTGAGGGGTACTTCTGCTACCTTTGAAGCTGTAGGAAGTTCTAAAGATGTTTCTTGTACATTCCCTTTCTTCTTCTTATAAACCCTAGGAACTGTAGGAGAGCTAGTATTTGGGGAAAATTTAATTTTCATTTTACCCTTATCAGATCTTGGACCTGACCCAGAGGTAGAAGCTATGGAAGTGGAAATTGGGATTCTTCGTGACCTCCTAGGTTTGGACGAGGAAGAGGTTGGTGTTGAGTTTACAAGATTTTCTTGAGGTTCTCTTTCCTTTTCAACTTGCTCTACAGGTTGCCTAACAGGGTTTTGTACTTTGTCTTCAACAAAATCATCTCAAGATATCCCAAGTTGTTCCCTAAGGGCTTTTTCTAAGATGAGCTTAATAAAACAATGGTGTGCAATATCTTTTGGGGTTCCTTTTTGCACTACAACAACTCTTTTTAACAAAATGTGATACATTAAATGAGGAACATTTAAAGGGCAGTCATCATGTCTCAGGTAGCTCAAAAATTTGAAATGTGTGGCATGCAAATATGTCTGTCTCTCCTCATAAGTAAAATATCTCACAATATATATAGCCCATTGATTAAACGGTTTTGGTAAAGATGTGTGGATTGTACCTTGTTTCTGGTCTATCTGAAGCCGTGGGTCTATGTGTACAGTGAATTGGGCTCTAGTTGATACAACATTCAATGTATTTGAAAACTCCTCCCCTACCAGAGGCAATTCCATTATCTCAACTACAATTTCAAGTGAAAACGAAACCCATTCCTCTGACTATGGCAAAACCATCCCTTGACATCTGTAAAAATTCTAAGGTAAGCTCCTCATCCCATGCAAATAGTTTGAACATGTAATTTGTCCATCCCCTGGCTTGAAATATAGGTAGGAAAACTAGGTTTCCCAACAATGTTGTATGGTCAGTTGGTTCTCTTATTTTCAAACCACCACGAATTATTCCTCCGGAATGATTATAGGAGTAATTTCAAAAATGGAAAAACTTGTAACAAGATGAGAAGACAAGTGATAGTACTTGCTTTAAGAAACTAACATTTTTAACATTTAAGATTAGTTAATTCTGCATTAAGTACCTCAGCTGGAACTCGTACTTACCAATTTCCAAAAATGTGCAACATAAAGGTAACGGTCACATCACATCATTCTTTTTATCATGTGGTGGAATATAAAGAATAACATGAACATTTAATGATCACAAAAATGAATAAAATATAATACCCCTCCCCCCAACTAAATTAGGCAATAGCTCCTATAGTTTCTAGTGACAAAGGTAACTAAAAATAGAACAACACATTAAGAAAAAGTTTGAACTTGAGTATGTGTATGAACCTTGTAATTCGTGTTGTCAGATGCAAGTTGATGAAGGGTGAGGTGAGCTGAAAGATGAGAAAAAATAGAGTGAGGTGGAATTATTATGAAGAAAATACTTTCACAAAGAAAGTAGTTTATTATGATGAGTGAAATACTCTTAGAGAGAGGACGACAAATGAGTGAGAAACTCATCTGTAGTTGCTATAGGAATTGTAGGATCAATAGATGATTGGAATTGCTGTAGGAACTCTTCATGGCTACATGACTTATGGTACAGTTTTAAGTGGTTCCCATTAACAAGTAGTTTGAAGTGACCAAGATCAATGGTAGAGAGCTACATTGCACCATTTTCAAATACAAAAATGATTTCATATGGTCCAGGCCAACAGGTTTGGAATTTTCCTAGAGTTTGTGGATAATAGGAAGCATATAGCAGGGCCCAATCTCCAATAGAAAACTTCTTGTCATGGATGAACTTATCATGCCATTTCTTTCACTGCCATTGAATTATCTTAGTATTATGTAGGGCTGATTTGTGGTACTCATCAAGGGCATTTAGCTATAGTAACCTATCTTCTTGAGCCTTTGAAAGATCAACATCCAATTCAAAAGCAATTTTTAAAGTCTTGTGCTCAAATTCTATAGGCATGGAAGTAGATTTACCATAAAGTAATTCAAATGGGTTAAATCCAGTGGTGCTCTTCCATGTAGTCCTATAAGCCAAAATTGCTTCAAGAAGCTGTGTAACCCAATCCCATTTGTGAATAGCAACTGTCTTGGTGAGGATTGCTTCTATCTCCTTGTTTTTGATTTCTACTTGACCATTAGCTTGAGGATGGTATGGGGAAGATGTACCATGATGGATCATGTACTTCTTCATGAGTTTTGCAATCAGGTTGGATGTGAATTGAGTTCCTTGATCTGTGACAATTTCTCTAGGTACTCCAAATCTGGTGAATATGCATTCATATAGAGAATCTGCTACTTTGTGATCTCTGGCATGTATCATAGATTGTGCTTCAACCCATTTAGTTGCATAATTAGTACATACTAAGATGTATGATTTGCCATGAGAAGAGGGTTCTATTGGACTGAAAATCAGTACCCAACTTGTCAAAAGGCATGACAACCACCTATGTTGTAGATGCATTTCATCAGATTTAGTGGGCCTTCCCATGCATTGGCATTGATTGCATCACCTTGTATAGTTTGTTGCATCTTTGTGGAGAGTAGGCCAGTAGTATCTAGTTGTTAAAATCTTGTAGGTTATTCTCTCTACTACAAAATGACCTCCACATGGTTCATCATGACATGCCTGTAGGATGTCATAGGTTTCATCTTCCCTCACACATCAGTGAGTTACTTGATCTGGTCTAGTGTAGAACATCAACCCAGCTATCCACGAGAAATTGAAACTTTTTCCCACTAAGAGACGGTGCTGCTTGGGTGAAAAGTGTGGTGGTTTTCTTCCTATAGCAAGGTAATTTTCTTTCTCTACGAACCATGGGTTATAAATTTCTATTGAAAATAGATGCTCATCAAGGAAGTTGTCATCTATGGCTACAAGATCATTAGGTACTTGAAGTTGTGACAGAAAATCTACTACTACATTAGCTCGACTTGGTTTATTTATTATCTTCACATTAAACTCCCACATGAGGAGTATCCAACATGCTAATCTACCGAAAATAATCAGTTTGTTCATCAAATATTTTATAGTAGAGTGATTAGTGTAGAAAAAAACCTCATAGCTTGTGATGTAATGCCAAAAGTTATTAAGTGCATACACAACAACAAGCAATTCTTTTTCAGTGACAGTATAATTCAGCTTAGCACCCTGCAAATTCTTACTAATATAGTAAATGGCATGCTCAATAGTGCCTTCTTTTTTGCCTAGAACTCTTCCTAAAGTAGTATCAGATGCATTAGTGTGAATGTGAAAAGGTAGCTTCCAATTAGGTCCTCTAAGAATAGGTATTGTAGTTAAAACATCCTTCAATTGTTGGAATGTCGCTTGATAGTCTTCTGTCCACTCAAATTTAGTTGTCTTCTTGAGTAATTTGTAGAAGGGGGTAGCAAGCTTACTGAAGTTTTTGATGAACCTCTTGTAGTAATTGAAATGTCCAAGAAAGCTTTTGACATCTGTTTTCTTAGTTGGTGTTAGTAGATTAGTAATTATAGCGATCTTTGCAGGGTCCACTTGAATTCCACAAGAGGAAAGGTAGTGGCCAAGAACAACTCCTTATTCCATCATGAAATACCATATCTCACTATTATGAGAAAGTGTGTTTTCTTGACACCTTTTTAACACTTTCTCCAAGTTGGCATGAGCTTGTTCAAACGTGTCACCATAAGTGGTGAAATCATCCATATAGATTTCAACACAATTAATAGCTATGTCAGAAAATATGCTAAGTACCACTCGTTGAAAAGTTGCAGTTGCATTACATAATCCAAGTGGTAAGACAAAGTAAGAAAATTTTCCCCATGGATAGGTGAACATTGTCTTATCTTGATCTTCTAGAAAGATTTGGTTTTGATTATATCCACTGAAACTATCTAAAAATGAAAAATATATTCTCCTTGCTAGGTTATCTAGTACTTGATCAATAAATGGTAGAGGAAAGTGATCCTTTTAAGTGGCATTATTAAGCTATATTTCTTTGGAACAATAACTAGAGGTGACATCCACTGGCTATCAAAAATAGGATAGATAAATCCAGCACTAAGAAGTTTTTGTAACTCTACTTTGACTATATCTTTTAATGTTGGGTTTACTCTCCTCTGGTTGTCTTACTGGATTACATTTTGAGTTAATAAATATTCTATGTGTACAAAGACTAGGATCTAAGCCCTTCATGTCAGTATAGTCCCACGCAAAGGCTTGCTAACTATCTTACAATAGTTTAATGAGACTTGTCATCTGAGATGCGGTAAGGTAATTATTGATATTCAACACTTTTCTTGCAAAAATCTTAGCTCTCTTTTCCTTATCCATCTTTAAAACCTCTACTATTGATGGAGATTTAATTTCATGGGGTAATAATGCATGAAGGCAATTAGGTGCTATAGGAGATTGAGATGCATCACATTTAGGCAATACAGTTTGTAAGGATCCAATAGGATTTGCAGAAGCAGAGTCCTCAAAATCATACTAATTAGTAAGGATTGTAGCTAGTACATCATCTTCTTCCTAGGTTACAACAAATGGGTTTCTCTCATGCATCATGAGTTGTTGAATAGAATTGACTTATGAAGGATCATCACCAACATTTGGCCAAGAAAATTGGTCAAGATCTAGTTGTGGTTTTCTAGTAGAGTATAGAGTTAACTTTTTAGTCTTGGCACCATCTGATATTGTTATTTTTCCTGCTCGACATGCAATGCATGCATCTGTAGTGGCCAACCAAGGTCTTCCTAAGATTAATGGATATCCTCCAAGGGTACCTCTAGGTGACATCACAACAAAGTATAAAGGAAATTCAAGGGAACCCAAGGTTACAATGATATCTTCTATCTTACCATCAGGCTTGATAGTTGAGTTGTTTGCTAACTGAAGTATTGTAGGAGTGTCCCTTAATCCAAAAATGCTAAGTCTTAACAAGACTTCTCTAGTCATGACATTTATTGGCACTCCTAGATCAATCAAAACATTTTGAATTTAGATGCCATTTATGTGTATGGTAACCATAGGACTTCTTAGGTCAAAATACTTAGGCATTAGGTCTTTGCTTAACATTAAATCAAAAAGTTGTCTCAACACATGGACAGTAGGAGGATCATTTTTCTTTCTACTAGACTACTTGACACATGCTTCTTTTATAGCTTTATTGCAAAGGGGAATCTCCTTAAGTGCATCCAATAAGGGAATCTGGATAGTCATTTGTTTAAGCTAGTTTAGGAGATCAGTTGCTATAGGATTTGGTTTAGATGGAGTTGTAGGAACTGACCTTTGCAGATATGGGGGAGTAGATGCTTGTGGGGGAATTGAGGCATCATCTAGTTGATTTGTTGGAATATTTTCAGTATCAGTGACTTCAGTTATTATAGGTCCTTTAGGTGGAGGCAACTTGGTTCTAGACCTTAGATGAATATCATTTATCTGCAAAGAATAAGCATGTTGCTTATTGTTGGGATTTGGTGTTGGTTGAGAAGGAAGTTGTGGTTGCTTCTATGGGATAACATTGGTTGTAGGAGGTAGAGGCATTAGGGTTTGCTACTGAGGTGAAGGCATCAGGGATTTCTATTGAGGTGGTTGGTTAGGCCCCCATTGAGGTGGTTGCTACAAATTCCCTTGGTAGATAGGTTGCTGGTTAGGGTCCTACTAAGGATACTAGTTATTTTATTGAGGCCATTCAATATTTTTCTATGGATACTGAGGTGGTTGTTGGTAGGTTTGGTTATACTATGGCTGTTGGTTGGGCCAATTATTGTTCCCATTCTATCCTTGAGGGGTAGAATTTGGAGGAATAGTGCCTTGCCACTGATTATTATTATAACTAAGATTATTTATAGGGTCTTGAGACATACCTTGTCTCTAAGCCCATGGCCATCTTTGAGCAACATAGATCACTTCTCATGTATCCTCATCAATTTCTTTGAACTCAGTGGACAATGGTTGTGCATTCATTGCTGCAATGGTCTTTCATGTGGAGTTCTTCTTCCTTTCTTTGCAATGAGGGAAAAATTTAGTTAGCATAGCATCAACTTCATCCTTTTTCCTTTGGACTTGCATGGTATCCAACTAAGTAGTGACATCATTAATCATATCTTGCTTGAAGTAAGACAGTAGGTTAGATACTCTTGACCCACTATTGGTCTTATGTGGTAGGCTCCTTAGTCCTCTATCTCTAATCACCTAAAAATGGTCATCTAGACTATTAGCCCTCTTTTCAATATTTTGGCTAAATTAATTTAATCATTTACCTAGACCAAATTGCTAATAATCAATTTATTTGATTATAACCTATAGTTTGACTATGCTATCCTAAGTTCATTATTTGATTAAAAGAACATATCCCCTTTTAATTAAATAAAACACCCCATTCTTCTAACCCACTTAAAGTGCACACATAAAGTCCTTTTTTCTATTTTGCAATTAAAAGAAAAGGCTTTATGACTTTTGTCTTATATGACAAGTCAACTTATATTCTATTGGTTAATTTGTGTGTGCACATGGATCACTCCTCTTTTTGAATTCCACCGTTGATCATCCACCATCTTCATCTTGATCTCCACCATCCATATGACTTTAAAATGGAGAGAGCTTTCCCCTTCAAATCATCCATCTTTTGAGTATTGTTATGCTACAAGTCTTCTAACAGGTTTCTTTTGAGCTTTGTGGAGAACTTCTATTTCTTGTCTACATTCTCTCATCCATAGCATCCTAGCTTAGCTTAGCTTTTATTTTTATATGTAGCTTAATAGTTGGATTTGTAACACTCTCATCCATGCTTAGCATAGCTACACTTTGCATCTCATTCTAGCTTAATTTTTATTTGCATTACATTCTTGAGGAACTCCTTGAGACATTTACATTCTTGCATCTTGTCTTTGGAACCTCCCATTACATGGTTTACTAGCAAGAAGAGTATTCTTAAGGCTCAGTTGAGAGCCCTTGAACTTGAAATACACTCTCTTGCACTCCGTGGATAGGGAGCTCTAAGTTGGCATCTAAGCATTCCAAACTCATGGAATCATTTGGATAGAAGGGTTTAGAGTGGGACACTTTCAAGTGTACATTTTTGGCACCCACTGTAGGGCTTGAATCAAGTTTCTAGCTCCATTTACTTTTATTTGTCATCTCTAATTTTTTACAGCAGCATATTGGATCTAATCAAATGCTTTTTAGAATTATCACTTGGGTTTTAAGGCCAACCCATAAGTAGATTGGTTTGAAGGCCAAAAATCTAGTTGGTTTAAAGATTTGATGATATCTTTGAAACCGCTTGGATTTTGGTTCTAAAATGCTTTTTGCAAGTTGGGTATGTGTCCAACATGTCTTAGTCCAATTTTCAAATCATTTTGACTTGATTTGTGTGAGTTATAATATTTTCTTCTTTTTTTTTCATAAAAAGTCATTTTTGGTCAGAAATCAATGTCTTTTTCAGAAAAAATTACATTTTCAAAAAGCTTTTTGAATTCTAAGGGGGGTACTTTTTTTGTGTTTTGAATTTTGAGGTCATATTAAGGATAAAAAATGCGATTTGATAAATCTAGCCTGTTTTGACAAAATGGGTCTATAAGGCACAAATGAAGAGATTTTTTTAAATTTCTTACATTTTTGGAAAGCTCTCTAGTTTTTAGTAGGGGTTTCTTCTTTTCATTTCTATTTTTGAATCTAAAATTATAGCAAAAAAGTCTAATCTTGTTGACTAGGTCAAAAGAAAAGAATAAAAATGAGAGCATTTGTGATTAGTTTGCACTTTCTTTGCATACACTTGATTGGAAGATAACTTGGATATTTGAGGCAACTAACCACTTTTTATTGCAATTTTTAATGTTATTTCACACTAACTTGTGGTGCTAACAAGTTGTGATTGTAGGTTTCCATCCTTGTGAAAAAAAAAATTGAAATATTGCATAAAAAGAATGCATGTCAAAGCTTCAAATGCACAAGGGCTACTAATGATTGTTTGCAGGGCTGCCCAATGCATAAAAACCCAATTTTTCTTGTTCTTTACTTTTACATGTGCGACATATACTAGTTGTTTGTTTTTAGGCACATTAAAACTTACTATTGAGATCTTTTGGTGATAGGAGAGTATGCTCTTCACCCTTGTGGTGAATCAGAAATCTTGACTTACCATTTGGTTTCAAGAGTAAGATGCAACTAAATCTTCTTGGTGCATTTGAGAAAAAATGATTGGAATAGGAGAGTATTCTCTTCACCCTTGTGGTGATCAGAAATCTTGACTCCCAAAAGTTGATCCGCTCTTTGTGTAGTTTAGAACCCTTTAGAGGGCCTTCTCTCGGACAACTTGAGAGGAATGACCCAAGTGGGGACAAGCAGATTACCTGGCTCTTCCAACCAACTATAAACTCAAGGCTATCAAGGACACAAAAATTTGGTAGACATAGTGTTTGTCTTCGCCTAGTGTGATCGCTTATAGGATTCTGACCATAGGGAGATCACTAGGCAAGAATGCTTAAGGTACTCTTGTGGTCACGAGATCAGTTACTCATCACAAGGTGAGGTGTCCCGTAATTGGGAGCAAGAGGAACACTATGAACAGAAGCCCTATCTAAACACTCTAAGTTAGTAACTACCCTTTTTAGCCGCTCAACTTCTTGGTGCAAGGATTGATCCTAGTGGATTACTCGGATCACCCAAGATTTTACACTCACCATATGTGTTCCCTTGGTTATGCTTATGACACTTCCATGAAAAAGCCAATATCTCTTGTGGGAAACCACTTGGTATGAGGTGAAGGAGCATCAAGTGTGGGCCAAGTTATTGAGTAACGAACCATGTCCTTTAGGTAGATATTGCTTGATGTGTTCTCGAATGTGGTATACCTATGAAAATCTTTTGAACATACACATGACGATAATTCTAGGGATTTTTTTTAAGATGTCACATATGATTGTATCATGCAAGGTTGCTTTGTCCCTTGCTTGATTGTTTGGAAACTGCTCCATGTGTCACTATCTTGCTTGGAAAGAAATTGTTTTCGAACATCAAACTTGCTATGCTATCAACTATTGTCAAACTTTGTCAACCAAGTCAAAGCATCAAGTCTTAACATTTTTCTTGTGTTGCTTGCTAAGGGGAGTCTCATCATTTGATTTTTATCTTCTATGTCTCTAGTTCTTGAACATGCTTAAAGTGGCTCTTTGGTCTTAGTGCTCTTGGTCTTTTTTTCTTCATGGTCTATGTTTGCTTGCTAATTATCTTTTTGCTAAAATGGTTACCTTGATTTCTTGACTGCACTCTTAGCTTGGAAAAGTTGTTCACTTGTCACCTCACTTGCTCTATCTACTTGGCTATTGGCTTCTTGCCTAGCTCTTGACTTGAGTCACTAGTGTCATAAGTAACTTGGACACTTTCTTGACAAGTCACTTTACTCTATCTTTATCATATTGGCAAGTGAATAATCTACCTCTCTAGTTTGGACATCAAGTTATCTTGTGTCACCTTATTAGCTTCCTCTAGTCTCCTTCATGCTTGATTATCTATCTACCACTATGGAATTCAAAGCTTGTGCTACCAAACCTCAACCAAATCTAGATGATCACGATATCCTCCATGTCACTAGAGAGTTTCAAGATCTATATGTGCAATACAAATAACTAGAAGAGACAAATGATCTTTCTTACCTTCATCTCTCTAAGCGCATGACAAAAAAGAAGTCTAAACTTTAGAAAAGGTTAGAGGAGAAGATTTCATCATTACATGAATCTTCCTTTAGGTCTTTACATGCATGTGAGTCACCTTCTTTGAGGTCATCCTCTTCTTCTAGGTCTACATGCTCTACTTTAAGACATCAAATGTCTTCATCTTCTAGATCTAACAACCTCTTTAGAGAACAAGCAAGTGATACCTCCTTTGAGCCTATGCTAAAATTTCATGATGGACCTATCTTTGAACAAGATAATGATGAAGACATGGATGCATACCATTCACTTGAGAAACAACAAAAGGACTCTAGACATACTTCTAATAGAACTTTTGCTCCCTTGGAAGATTCTTATGATGACACTTTGCAAAAACTTCTTGGCAATAAGATCATCATGTTATCTAAGTCTAGCTCATATGGAAACCTATTCTTGGATATCTATTGTGCTTATCATCAACATAATGATCATAGTACTTCAGATTGCATTGAGCTAAAACCTAAAATTTAAGATATTATTGATAATGGAATTATTGATACCTCTAATGATTCATGTGATAAGGATACTTTTCTTGAGAAAGATCATATTAATGAACCTATGTCTAGTGATGGTTTCCTTGATACCTCCACTTCTTCCAACACTCATGCATCTCCCAACACTTCAAATCTTTCCAACATGCCTCCATCAAATAAAAAACCTAATGCTTTCCACATTGACTACGTGTATCCTCAAGGGCTACCTCTAAAAGAAACTCAAGCAAACCTTCACTTGGCTACAAACCTTTTCCATGCTACTAATCCTAAATATCCTCAACCTTCATGCACTACTATGCCTAATCCAAGCACTACTCCATTCACTTGTCATTCTCCCTTGTCCTTAGAAGTGGCTCCATGTCAAGAGGACTCTCAAAAAGAAAAAGCTATAAATGTCAAGAAAGATCAAGATCAAGCACTTTTTCATCTCTTTCAAGATTTTTCCCTTCCATATCCTATATCTTGTCCACCTCCTAAGTATGATGAAGATACCACTTCCATTATCTCCCTTGAGCTTACTGAAAATTATGAGAAAATTTCTCTTCATATGCTATCCAAAGCTACTTGTCAAGATCAAAGTATCTCCTCATGTTCTACTTCTCCATATCCACTTCAAAAAATTTCTCAAGCTTCAAGTGCTCCTATTAAAAATGTTGCTCTTGTCAAAGCTACTTATGAGTCTATTGATGGCTTTGACCATGTTGCTCACTCTAAAGATGTTGATATCCCTTTTCACTATCCATTTGCATCTCCTAAGTCTATCCTTGGTCCTTATCTATCAAAGCTAAAGCCTTCAAACCTTCCATCTATATTGGGACCTTATGTTCCTTCATCTCCTACATTTTCCACTCCTAGCTCTCTTGTCATACCTCAAGATCAACAAAGATGCTCATCCTTGATGAATTATCACCCATCTATCCACCTAAACTAGTCATATTAGCTTTATTCATCCACAAATCCCAAGTCCTTTGGAAGTGAGAATAAACATAAGAATCCATTGAAAAATGAAGATCACTATGTCCCATCTAATAGACATGTGAAAGCTAAGGAAGGACAAAAATTCAAGGGACTCGAAAGGTCCACTACTCAAAGAGCTAAACCAAAGAAAATATGGGTTCCTAAATCCATCATTATACAAATGCACTCTCAAGCACCCAAAGAACAAGGAAAATCTAAAGCTATGTGGATTCCCAAGTCTCTTTTAAAAGACTTGAATATTGAAAATACTTCTAAGTTGACATTCAAGCTTCCAAAGGCTTCCATTCCATCTTCTTCCAAAAATCTTCCTAAAATTATTCCAAAGCCTTCCACTCCACTTTTTTCCAAATCTCTTCTACCACCTCATACATCTAAACCTTAAGCTATTTCATCCATGATTCCTCCGTCATTCCAATACCCTTCAAGGTGTGTGCCAATGTTGATCTTGTCCAATATTTTAGCTACCCTCATGAAATCCTCTAAATCTTACACTTACTTTCTATACATGAACTATTATCCTCCATATACTCTTCCTACTACCATTTCTTCTGCATCATCCTATCAACATCTTTGAGTGTACCTTTCTATGGTCTTGTCTTATCATGACTTATCTTTCCTATAGGAGCACTATCTACATTCAAAAAGCTTGAGCTCTTTCCAAAAATTTAAAAAATTCAAAAAAAAAATGAAAATGTGTCTTGGTGAAAACAACTTCTTGTGGCACCTTGGTAGCAAAATTAAAGAGAAATGAATCCATCCTATGGTGAAAACTACTTCTTGTGGCACCTTGGATAAGTACTATGATGAAAACTTGGCAAACAAGCATCATGCATAATTCTTCCATCATCCATCTATCCCCTCTTCTCTCTTTGATCTTGACAATGTTGAACTATCTGTGTATATTGGCTATCTTATCCACGAGATTTTCTATTGTGCTCTCTCATTCACTCATAGCCTCCATCTTGAGCTTTATTTTTATTGCTCTATCCCATCACTATCCTATCTAGTTGACCCCTTGGTCTTGATCATAATAAATGAAACATGGTTCTCATAAGTCTCTTGACATGGCTACTCTTTTGGACTACACACTTCATGCTATCTCACTTGTTGGCTTCATTGCTAATCCTACATGCTATCTTTCTCATTACTTCCATTGCTTATCAAAAATATGCTTCATATGACTATTTCACCTCTTTTCCTAGCTTGGGTACTCTTGAGGAGTCAATTCTTGAGGATCACTTTCACTTGCTTCACATTCCTTTCTTATGAATCTTTGCTTATCCAGCAGCTCGTTGCTCCATCATATCCTATACCTTGCTAGACATTGGGAGAAAATGATGTGATCTTGCTTGAGAACTAGTAATCTCTAAAACCTTCTAAAAAATCCAAAAAATCATATATGATGCTAAAAAAATCTTAAAAATTAAAAAATATCCTAAAAAAATATCATCTTAGTTAAAATCTAGAAATAGGTGCTTTGATGTATCACCAAAAAAATTGAAAAATTGAAATATACAAAAAAAGTGAAAAAAGTCCTAAAAAAATCTGTCAACTGGTGAAAACTTGGAAACAGGTGCTACTTGAAACCCTCACACCTATGTCTATCAGTCTCAATCACTCATTTCACTACACATTTCCTAGCTTGGAATTATTTCTTGTCCTTGTCTTGGGGGCAAAACTACTTAGCCCATTGAGGTATTCTTGTGCATTAGGGTTTCTTTGACAACTCACAAAACAATGTTTCTCAACACTACCCCCACCCACTTTGACATCAAGTGTTTCTCAACACTTTTTAGATAGTTTACCTATGGTCTCCAATGTCACGATATTTCTCACTATCAAAATCAAGTCTTGAAGAAATGACCAAGTGACTTACACACACGCACTTTAACACTTAAACGACTGAGCTATGCTGACCTTTATCTACTTTGTGTGCTGTCTATGATGATTTCTTTGCCATGTGTTCCCTCCCTAATAGTCTTTCAAGGATGTCATTGACTAGAAGACTGGGGGCATGGGACATATTTTCTTGATTTTTGCTTGTGGGTATACTTTGTTCATCTATAGTGTTGTAAGCATTTATGCTTGTCCTATTCAAAATTTTGACTTACAAATGTATCGTCCTTAACTATTTTTCAAGACCGCACTTGGAGTTTATCCTAGCGCTTATGCCTTGATATAGGTGTAATCTTGCTAAATTAAACTTAGGGAATCTAATCGCGTAGTTATCTTGACTTACATGTCTATCATGCTTAGATTGGATTTCCACATACCTATCTGATATTGATCATATTCATATCCTCATAGTTATACTAGTGATGGTTGTATGATCTCATGATGTCCCTAATAAATGCTCAATGATGAAATTAAGAGTCTAAATGTTATGCACTTCTTGCTGGTAAACCACTTTGCATATTAGCTTGCATTTTAGGTTCATTTTCTAGCTTAGTCTTGCATTCTTGCATATGGAAAAAGCTCTCTCTTCATCTTTTCGTAAACATATCGGCTAACTCCTTTCATAGATTTCTTTACTTTCTTCTTGTTCATGTCTTTTCTCCTTCTTAATCTTTCACTTCATCTCTTTTCTATCTTATCATCACATTATATAAAATTTTGACCTCTTAAATAATTTTGACATCCTAGATTCATTTTCAGGATCGAAATTCAAATTTAAGTTCATCATGATGGTCAAAATTGTCGTTTAAATTTCTACTTTCTTCTGAGTAGTTAGCTGACCTTTTGAGGTCTAATCTCTGAATCATCACTAGGGCATCTTCATTTCTTTATGTCTTCATCATTTCCATACCTCATATCTACTTCAATTCACCATTTCATGTCTAAAATCACCTTTCTACTCATTTTGACCTAATTTTTATGCTATATCCTTCAAGGTCCACTCTAGTCAAACTGGGGCATTTTATCAAATTTTTATAGTCATTCTTGGGTTCTAATCATCTATTTGTCATCTTGTACATTGCTATATTCTAATTTTATCATGTCTAGCTAGTTTTTGCATCCCCTTAACTCATTTCAATTTCGATTTCGAGGGGGCAGAAATACTCTATCACTGATTGCTACAACTATCTATTTCTTAGGAGAATTTGTTTGATCTTCTCACTTGTTCTCGATCTATCTACTTTGCTAAGTATTAGTATTCTTCTTGAATTATGACATCATCTTTTTCTAGTGTTCAGTACTACCACTATCAGGCTGTACATTTAGGACTTGCTATCTTTTTCTACATTTCATTCTTCAAAATTAGATATCTATATCTATCACTGCCTACTTGGATTTCTATTTTCTTTGACATAATGTGTTCCCAAATTGATCACGCATTAGTCAAAGAGGGGCAAATGTAATCACCTAAAAATGGTCATCTAGATTATTAGCCCCCTTTCAATATTTTGGCTAAATTAATTTAATCATTTACCTAGACCAAATTGCTAATAATCAATTTATTTGATTATAACCTATAGTTTGACTATGCTATCCTAAGTTCATTATTTGATTAAAAGAACATGTCCCCTTTTAATTAAATAAAAGACCCCATTCTTCTAACCCACTTAAAGTGTACACATAAAGTCATTTTTCTATTTTGCAATTAAAAGAAAAGGCTTTATGACTTTTGTCTTATATGACAAGTCAACTTATATTCTATTGGTTAATTTGTGTGTGCACATGGATCACTCCTCTTTTTGAATTCTACCGTTGATCATCCACCATCTTCATCTTAATCTCCACCATCCGTACAACTTTAAAATGGAGAGAGCTTTCCCCTTCAAATCATCCATCTTTTGAGTATTGTTATGCTGTAGGTTTTCTAACAGGTTTCTTTAATTGGAGCTTTGTGGAGAACTTCTATTTCTTGTCTACATTCTCTCATCCATGGCATCCTAGCTTAGCTTAGCTTTTATTTTTACATGTGGCTTAATAGTTGGATTTGTAACACTCTCATCCATGCTTACTAGCTTAGTCTTTATTTGCATTACATTCTTGAGGAACTCCTTGAGACATTTACATTCTTGCATCTTGTCTTTGGAACCTCCCATTGCATGGTTTACTAGCAAGAAGAGTATTCTTAAGGCTTAGTTGAGAGCCATTGAACTTGAAATACACTCTCTTGCACTCATGGATTGGGAGCTCTAAGCTAGCATCCAAGCATTCCAAACTCATGGAATCGTTTGGATAAAAGGGTTTAGAGTGGGACACTTTTGAGTGTACACTATCTTTCTTCACAGTAGCTCTTAAATAGTTTTGACACATTTCCTTGATTTCATTCCAAGTGCTTTGTGTAACATCTCCTCCAGCCATTAGGTCCAAGGCTTCCATGCTTTCTTCTTGCACACCTCTCAGAAAAAAGATGCTTCTTAGATTCTTCATTTACATTATGTTGTGTGTTCCGTTGCACATTGAACAAAAATCTAGAAACATAGTCTTCCAAGGTTTCACCCTCCTTCTGTGACATTATAAAAATGTCACCCCCCTTCATATCTTGACCTCTGCAATATTCTTTATATTTTTGAAGAAAAACATTACTCATTTTAGTCCAGTTTTCTACAACATTTACACCCAACCCCATGAACCATCATAGAGCAACCTCCTTCGGAGTAGAGGGAAACAATTTCAACTTATGGGCATCAATTGCATAGTCATAGCTCCTATAAAGAATGTCAAACTCTAAGAGTAAGGTTTTAGGGTCTTCTGTAATAAGGCCATAGAATTTTGGAAGGGCAACAACAGGTATGTTCTTCAAATTTTGATTCCCTTGCTAAGGTGGAATAGGAAAAGGAAAGGTAGGCATAGCCATTCCTGAAGGAAGAGGTGGTGCTTGATATATAACAATGGCTAGTGGACTATCTTGATATGCAGGCTTAACAAAAAGTTCATTCAAGTGGAGTGATTCTTCTGAAGATGAAGAAGGTATTTCAACTTGAATATCAACAAATCAATTTTCAAAAGGTTCGTCTTCATCATTCTCTTTTTGGGGTTCATCTAGTTTAGAATGAACATCATTGGATGGTTCTTCCTGATTATCACAAGGAAGGAATCTCCCAAGGTGGTCTCTTCTTCTATGCATAGCATTCTTCTTTAATACTAAATTCTATTCTATAGGGAATAAAAGTGCAACTATAAAGATTGGTTTGAATTAACAGCATCCCTAGTAATGGCACCAAAAATGCTTGGCCAAAGAAAGGGATCAAAATACTATAGCAATGGACTACTTAATCCAAGATTGGAAATCTTGAGTATTTCTAACCCAACTCATTTGGACTCATTTAGTTTATCAACCAAGGATGTAAACTTGAAATGGTGTTTGCAAAGTATATGCTTCAAACTTCTCTCAACTTAAGAATTATTCTACGAAAATTAAAATGATTATGCTATAGGAAATCTATGCTAAAGCTAAGAATCAAATCTATTTTAACAAAGCATGACAATACAACTAAGAACTACTTCAACTACATATGCTACAAGAATAGTGCACTAATTCTGCTACCAATGGCTATAGGAACACCAGAGTCTACTCTAGTTCTACAAACTGAAGATAAATCCTATGCTAATTAATTAGTTCACTTCCTATGTGGGCCCCCACATAGAAGTGAAGTAGAACTACTCAAAGATGGAAACCTGAAATGATCTTTTTATTCATGACAATAGTAAACATACATATTGATAGACAACAAGATTACATTCAGTATTCAAGACTCAGAAAACTTCTTCCTTCTACTAAAAACCACTAATTAATTCCTCCTCTGGAACACAAACTTCAAGTTATTTAAGCACAAACTAGGAACATAATTCCTAGATTTTAGGTTTCAACAACTACCGAAACAATGGACAACATTGAATATTACAAGAGATGTATTAACTTTGGCACCAAATGGAACATGAATTTAGGAGCTCACAACCCTTGGATTTCCCGCTTTGCCTCCTGCTTTCCTGAAAATAGGTACTAGATGTTATGAATGAAATGGTTGGTAATGTGGAAGGTCATTAATGAAATTTACCACCATTTTCTCAGGCTACTGACTCCACTTAGCTAAGTTGACTTTACCTTTGAATCTGCAAAATATTGGTGCCTCCAACATAATAACATACATCAAGACTAATTCAAAATATTTCATCTAAATTAGTTTACCCTATGTCACATTGCTGTAGGAGAACTACCCAACCTAGCTAAGGAAGAAAAAAATTATTCTCACTATTTTGTAATCAAATGATATATCATTTCATAGCATATTCATTTTAGTCCTAGAAAGTAATTATGCACACATTTGTCTGAAATTATCATAAACATCATGTTCTTAAACATCAAAGTTTTAAGAAAGTTTGCAAATTCAACTAAAAATGAAATTATAAAATAGACCATATTCTAGTCTCATCATTTGGCTCTGTGATTTTGACATTTTTTAAGGTTTTTTAAGAGCTTGCATGTTAGATTTTCTATATTTTGAGCATAGATTAGGGCATAACTTGGGCATACAGAGTCAGATTTTGGACTTTGAGTAGGCAACAAAAAGCTCTTGGAGAGCTTTATAGATTGTTTTAGATTTGGTGCAAGTTTGGCATGGTTTATTTAGTGATATATTAATTTAAATAGTTTATGATATATATTGGCTATGGTAGCATTGTGAGTTCATGACATTGTATATTTTCTAGATTTAAGATTTGATGTCATTGTATACTCAGTTCATATTTTAAATTGGTCTCATGATGATATAGTTATCAGTATTTGATTTGGATATGTATGATAACTTGTTGGGTCTACAAGTTGTGTAGTGTTGTAAGCAGTCTATACTTACAGGTTGCATTTATGGCTTGGATATGGGCTATCTTTACCCATTGATCTTTTATTATTGGTGCATATTTAGATTGGTGGCTTTGATTTGGGTTTTTTATGCCCTAAGTCACATGATTTTTTGATTTTTTTTTCATGTAGAAGGGATGAGATGTTGTTACTAGGTACAGTCATGGTGGAGGATTTTGGTTGACTATTTTATGCTGTCAAGCTAGACACATTAGGAGTTAATTGCTCAATTCATGGATGTGATCATGGTGCCATGAATTTTGGCATTACATGATTGGATATATAGGTACGTCCTTGGTATTCATTGATTTGGATTTCTAATTTGGTTATGGTGGTATATATATTCTTGGTTGAGGATATTTGGTTTCTTTTAAGGAGCTCATGATGTGCACTTTGAGTTCTTTGATGGTTTGATGCCTTATTTGATTCTCATGGTTAGAGAATGATTTTTTTTCATCATGATATCATGGATATCTTAGATACATGATTTAGTGGGAGCTTGTGGCAGTGATGAAATGAAAATGAAGGATTAGTTCTTGGTTTGGTTTGTATCTTCTCGGTTTGGAGATCTTGGTTTCACTTGGTATTGACACTTTGGTTGTGTGAGTGTAGACCTAGAGGATCTTCATGTAGGAGATGGATGTTATGATGCCATGGGTTACTCGATACCACAGCTGAGTGGGAGTTCTTGACATTGATATATTTATTGAGTGTTTACAAATGTTGGAGGTTTGTCTTAGATCATGTTGTTGCAGAAGCATCTTTGACATTTGCATGGTGCACTTGGTTATCTTCATGATATGTGAAGATAGTTAGATCTTGAGGACTCATGGAGTTCTTGGTTATCTTAATGGTGTATGGAGATGGTTCTCCATGGTATGTGGAGATGGTTTTTCTTCATGGTATGTGGAGATGGTTGCATCGTGAGGACTAATGGGGTTCTTGGTAAAGGTGTGGTTTATGCTTTCATTTGACATGTTATCCTTGATGTGAGGATGGTTTCATTATTATGCCATGGTATACTCTTGATATGCATTTAGAGTTGTGACATGTTATAGTATGTTCATATGGAGCATGTTATCTCTTTGGTTGAGATGGTTAGATCATATTATCATGTTTATGTTCCTGAGGCCATGGTTAGAACTTTGACATTGATCTTGGTTTAGTTTCTTCGTATTGAGTACATTGATCATAACCTGGATACTTCATGATATTGCTATGTTACATTTGGAGTTGGCATGGATTGATTGGTTACAGGTGCTCATGGTTACTTAGAGATGGTGGTGATGTTGATTTCTCTTGGATTGGAGAATTATATATTGGGATAATTATTTGATTTTAGCAAGAAGTCCAAGGGGCAATCACCTGATATAGACTTGAGAGGAGATTGTTCTTAGATGAGTCTTAGTTGGAGACTTGGATATCTTGATGAGCATTCTCATTCCCCACTCTTGGTCTACTTGTCGGTTTGCTACCTTGAGAGGTATAGCCCATTATGTCTCTCAGGTGCATTATGTTTATGCTTGTCTTTCATGGATATGGATCTTGAGTTATGGTCAATGAGTTAGTTTTGGAGGGTTCATTTGAGAGATGGTTTAACATTATTTATCTCCATTTGCATATATTGTTATGTTGGTTGAATTTGGGAGATGGTTTTATATTGGGCATATTCCTTGGATTAGGAATGGTTATTTCTTGAGTTAGAAATGGTTTATGAGTTTGATCTTCTTGTGAGAGATATACATCCATGATTAGTTATATGGTATGGTTTGGGTGTTGTTGTGGCTTCTTTCTGAGGTTTTATGAAGGAGATCATACTTGCACAATTTACATCTAGAGGTGTGTGTAGAAGGATATGATATAGGTTATGATTTGCATGGTTTCTCTTTGGTCTTGGTTATCTTCCTAGATGTTTAGTTTTACTTACATTGAATTTGATATTGGTTAGAGATTGTGATCACTAGTTTGTGCTCATGTATGCCATGTGAGAGATGATATGGTTATTCCTTTATCTCTTTCCTTTGTTTATTGTGGAGAACTTGGGAGAGTATTGGAGATTTTTTTATAGAGTTACAAGTTATTGGTTTATGTGTTGTGGATGTCCTTGATACTACATGAATTCACTTCTTTGAGATGTTGTGAGTGGATTGGTTATAGATTTGACATTATCTTTTGTAGTGGGAGCTTCTTGGTATATATGTTGTAGGTATTATTCTTGAGGCTTGTGATTGCAGGTTGTAGATTGGATATGTTGATGATGTGAGATTCACTTGGTATACCTTTGGAGGCATGGATAGTTGGATGGGTTTGGCACTTGCTGTGGGTGTTATTTCAACTATGGATATTTTGATAATATGGATACATGTGATTACCTTTGGATCAGGTTTTTGTGCTAGGCATTTTAGTTGGTATAGGATTTTATGATCGTCTAATGTGATAGGTTGGGTGGCTTTCTCTTTGGATGGCTTCTATGTATGTTCGATAGTAGTAACATAATAGGAGGTGAGATCATTCATGTTTGAGATGCTAGATACTTTGATTTTGTTATGGGTACTAGGATGGAACACATGGTGTACTTTGATCCATGATGGTGGATGTGTTGGGAGGGATTATTTTCTTGTTCATTTATGTGGCTACAAATTGACCCTATGCAATGTATACAACAAGTGGGAGATTGTTGAGATAATGGATGTTGCATACATTAAATACTATTGTTATATTGTATTATTTTATTTTATTTTATTATGTAATGTTGCACCTAGATGGACATATGACATGTAAAGATTTCCATGGGATATACTTGATGAGTTGTATTGTATCATTGTGATAATATTTGATGTAATTATTTAATATTGGGAAAAAGAATTAAATTTCCAATATTACATGTGGGGTCAATGAGTTAGGTAGCAGCACATGGTCTATGTAATACCACTTGGTAGTTTTGTGGGACTTGCTACTATATAAGCAACCAAAAGGGTAGTTATCGGTGTGACAAGAAGAAGAAAAAAGGACAAAAAACAAGAGTTGAGCAAGACAAGGCTTGACAAATTAGCCAAGGGAATATTTGCGAAGGTTGGAAGCATGGCATGGGATGTGTGGATTCATGCTTGTTCACATGGATTGCTTAGTTGTGGCTATGGCTTTGAAGGCTTCCATGGTTGTATTGCAATGGTGTTTTTTGTTAAATAATACATGGCAATGGATGCTTTTGAAGGCTGGATTTTTCCCTCAATGAGGGTTTCCCAGGGTATATCTTGTGTCACAATTTTTGTGGGTATGCTGTCTATTCTCTTGCATGTGGATTTTAATTTCATATTTACTTCAGATCTATTATGGATTATTTGGAAATGGTTATATTCTTTGTTGCAAGTTTTCTTACAAAGACTTTGATCTTTTTCCTCGAGTTGTTTTACTCTTACTTTAGAGGACCTAGGATTTGATACCAATTGTTGGTCCAATCATAGGTTTGTATACTTTGGGGGGGTGAACTAGTATACTCTAGTAGTTTCAAATTTTCTACTTTTATCACACATTACACTAGTCTATAGGTTTGTGCTAACTACAACTTAATCGACCAAGGTTTAGTTAAAATAGTGAACATGAATTTAGAAACAGATAAAATAGTATTTATCTCATGGAGACTTATCTAGGGTAAAAAACACAATCTATGAGTCGATCCTCACAAAGCTTGTGCTATTTTAAAGTGTGCCCAGTCAAGAGCATATCTCTATTAAAATATTACAACAATATTTCTAGGTGCCACCTAGTTAAGGGATTTGAATGAGACCTATTAAAATATTTCCCTATTAGGAGTAGCCTAGTTAAATTGTTTTATAGTACACAAGTTAATGTGTCACCTTGCTAGGGGATTTAATATAAAGAACCTATTAGGGTTCACCCTTGATGGGATTTACTTTTGTAGAGATTAGTAAACAACATGGGAATAATCTAATGTAATAGTTACTACACTTAGCTTTTGTAGTGCTAACTTGACCCATCTGCAACTATAATTTTCCTTCTCTTGATTATGTAACTTTAGACATGATTATTTATGTGCTTGGCATTGATTTCACTTGCATACGATTACACTTTTGTTGTTTGGGATCATTTGTTTCTCGTCAAGCACACTAAATCCTTAGTTGTGACTTCTCTTTATCTCTCTTTCTCACTTCAAGATTACACTTAGCTCAACTCTATTAACTCTTTGGCTAATCAATCAACATTCTAACCTTTTCTCTTTCTACTATATTTTTTTTATAGTCTCTTCTCATTTCACTTTGAAACCCTAATCTGTGCATTCAAAATTTGAATTGTCAATCCTACTCCTAGCTTAACTTCATGTTGTTGTTGTGCACTTCTCTCGTAAGATATAGTACATTCATACAAGAGTCATGGATGTCTTGTGTCCTTAATGACTTGCATTGATGGAAAGAGTTCAAATTTGAATTCTTTCAACTATTGATGCCCTACATAGTAACCCTTCGCTCATTCCAAGAGGATAAAAATTGATTGGACACATTTTTTTCATGGCCACCAATCATGCTCTCTATGTGGGAAAAAATTCCCCCATTCTCACACACAAACATCACCTTTGGATTTTTTTGAATGCCTCATCAATTTTTTTTGGCTCTATTTGTAGCTTGGCTCCACTCATGGTAGGAAAATGAAGATAATATAGTTGAATGGAACTATAGATGGAAAAGGTAGGTTATTTCTTAATAAAAACCAAACTCCTTTTGATGGTTGTCCTAATCACAACTTTTATTGTAATAATGACCATTGGATAGTAACATCTCATAATATAACCCACATGATTGTATACATGGGAAATTTTAAAATGAATTTTTTGGTTGACTTTGGTACAAACCCCATCTTTTTTTATTCTTGGGAATGTTCATGGTGCAATTATTATTTCTATAGTTCTAGAAGGGCTCATGACTTGTCATCATAGTCCTTGGTCAATTTAAAATTGATGAAATCATTTTTAACTTAGATATACTACTCAGCAACATAAGTTTCCATGTGTCACCAAAATGATTGATCATCATTAAAATGACAAGGAAAGTATAACCATTAATTACTAGGGTTGTAACCCCACTCCCCATCATTTAAGTTAATAGTATGACTGTGAAATGTGTTCCTTCATAAAATTCTTACAATAAAGAAAAATAATAGTTTGCTACTCAATTCTCATTTCTTTCTCTATTCTTAATTGCATGGTGATGTTACCTAGTAAGATTCAAAATATTGATGAAAAAATGTTCACATAATCTATCTAGAAAAGACATGTCATATCAAAAACATTATACCAAAAAAACCATATTAGTGATTACAAAAATTAAGATAACATAAACTTTACTACTCAAGTAAAGTATCATATGAAATTTTTATTTAAAAATTAAATGAATTAAAATTTATTTTTAAAGCTATCCATCATTTTTACCACTTTTGAGTTTCTTTCCAATCATTTGAAGTTCATGGATTGTTTGACATAACAAAAAATAATTCAAGGAGATACAATACTACACACAATGATTCAATGCGACATTTCTAACATTTTCTTTCAATTGCTCATAAATTTGTCTATTCTAAAAATCTATACATTTAGCAAAATATCTTGTTTTAACACCAAGACATAGACTCCGACCATACCATAGCTCTTGTTTCAATAATTTATCAAATCAATTGTTTACCATTTTTTTTTTGGCTTGAGAGGTTTTGAGAGTGGTCATGTGTTCTAAATGGATTCACAATGAGCCACTACATACATATATTTGAAAATTCCTAAAAAATATGTGTGGACATACATTGGTTGATTTTCTATTGGCATTCCAATTCAGAGTGCAAAATATGGAAAAATTTAATCCAAATGATTAGGTCAGAGATGCCATTTTAAAACATGTTCCATATTCTTATCTTAATGAAAATCATTTGTCAACACAAATAACACTAAAGTTGGAATCATTTTTCTCTCTAATTAATGTACAAGGCTCAATATTGTGTCTTAAATTTAGTGTTTTTTCAAGTTGATTGAAGAAAATAGATGCCTAGCTTGGCAAGAGCTTCTTTCTCCCCACGTTGAGTTTAGTAGCTTTTTAAAATTGTAATAATAGAATTTCTTTTTCTTTATCATATCATATTACCTAGCTTCTTCTCTACATAAGTTTCTTGGTCGGAGTTCCTTCCTTTTCCAGTTCCTTTTGGTTAAGGTCTCTATGTATATAGTGTAGCCATTATCCTAAGGTTTTAGTTATAAGCTTATAGATACCCTTCAATAGAACAAATGCTTTTAGTATCAACATTGTAAATAGTCTAGGTTCCTTATCTCAACACTATAAACAATACATTTATACTTATGATCCAAACTAAATAGTATATTTTTTCAATTCTCAAGTACTAAAAATGAAATTTGTATAATCTCAATTGTGTATTAGCTCGTATTATTCATTTTGGATAGTAAGATCAATTTTAGTATGGTGTTAATATATGCTTCCAATATTTCTCTGCTATTGTAGTTGGTAACACATGAAAATAGATACATCTATCACTTAAATCAGAGCTTAAATCATGATCAACATTTGTAATATATTAGGCAATTGCTTTATTTGAATTATAGTAGCCAAGGTCAAGCATATGTTCCTTCATACTTATTCAATATTTTTTAAGCAAACAAAGACATCTAATTATTAGATGTGATATGAAAAGCATTCAATGATTTGTATAATTGATCTTGCTACAATGATAAAACTCCATGTCAACAAAATCCCATAAGGATAAACCCCTAAGCAAGCACTAA
Organism: Cupressus sempervirens; assembly: GCA_028749045.1. Taxonomy (NCBI): domain Eukaryota; kingdom Viridiplantae; phylum Streptophyta; class Pinopsida; order Cupressales; family Cupressaceae; genus Cupressus; species Cupressus sempervirens. The sequence continues at coordinate 601,675,854 of CM053783.1, read as the reverse complement.
TCAGGCTTTAGTCCAGGAGACAAATATGTTATTACTATTTAGGAACAAGAAATCTCTAAACATGAGGTAGGAATCCAAATTCATAAGGATACCAAGTAAGCATGTAAGCTATGTAAATCCTCTTCAACTAATAACTTCTAAAGGAAACTCTATCAAAATCAAAGTCACAAAAGAATGCAAAATAATGGTAATTAAATTGGTTCTAGTACTTGATTAAGCTTGAGCTTGTTCACTTTCATCCATAGAAAAAATTATACCTAAATCAACAACAATCACAAAATAATATAATAATTATGGATTAGCCCCCAAATAAGAGTATTTGATCCTCATTACCACAAGAAAATTTCTAGAGTAATGCTACAAGGGTCTCATATCTCAGAACCGATTTTAACCTTTCTTCATACTATCAGTAAGACTAACCCATAAATAAAAATCAATGGTATAATTATTGTTGTCAATTAGGATTGTGCCCTTAGCAAGATGAAATATCTAGCTATCTTGTTGAAACATGGAAACTCTCTCGGGTGGTGGGTTTTCCTAAAATGAGAGATGCATATCTAGATCTGGATGGTTCCTAAATAGTGATCACTTAAAAACTTAATTGTATGTAGGAAAAGGGATGAAAAGTGAATGAGAATAATGAATACTTAACCTAAATGAGGTGATACACCAATGATTTGTATGCAACTTTAATTAAATCAATGCAAATTATCCACAATACAAATGATTCACAATAGCTAGACAAGAGTTTAATTACAAAATTATTTCTACGCAAGGACCCAAATATTTTTTTTTGAAAGGAAAACCTAACCTTTACCAATTTTTTGTAAAGAATAAGGACACAAACAAAGACTTGCAATTACAAGTATTGAGATTATAAGATGTAATAAGGAAAATAGCTTGAATAAAGGATGAACACAACATAAATGCAAAGAACCCACAATATTGCACAAGAATAAATGAGAAGGCACGTTGAATCTATATAATCAATGCTAGAATTATTTCTACTACAAAGTGCTCCTAAAATCAACTCAAAAATTTACAATGTGCAAAAAATATGAGTGAGAAAGAAGAGAGCTCATAATGAGGTGGAAATACAATAATTATAGCTCAAAACCCTAATTTGGATATGAGAAAAATGCATGAAAAATAAGGCTCAAAACTGCTCGAATCTATGAAGAAATCCATCAAAGCTGCCCTCAAGTACCTATTGTAACAAAAGCTTACACCTTTGCCAGAAGTTTTTACCTAAAGGCAACCTTGTGAAACATGGAAACAATCTCTAAGTTGTGGAACTTGAACTGTGAGATTGAGCCTCTAGAGAAGGTCAACTTCCTTACTATCAGGGTGCACCTAAATACTCTTGAGAGGAAAAGGGAGAAGGAGATGCATGGAAATCAAACTACCTAATCTAATCTAAAAGGGTGATACACCAAAATGGTATGTTCAATCTTATCTCTGCCTAAGAATGCACAATTAACCAACATAATCTCAAAGGATGCAAATTCAATTCTTACTTAATATAAGAACTACATATAGATTAGGAAACAAAAGAATTCTATAAGGAAGAAACTTCACTCTATATCATTCAAATACACAAACAGATACAACAATACAATTGGGTAATACACACAATATGTTAACAAAAGGAAAGAAGGTATTGCATAGTATATTAATGGATGAAAGAGATACAATAGAGAATTATGATAGTTGAGAGGCACATGAAATTATAGTAGTAAGGTAGATAATAAAATACTAGAGAATTAGGGAAAGATTGACCCTTGGGAGGGTTACAAAACTTGCTTTTATAGTTCAAGCATAACTAAGATAGCTTCTACCCTAAGGCATAACTCAACTACTACTATTAAAGCTACAAAGAATAATCACTACAAATCTGGAGAAGATCTGATCTTGGTACACATCTAGATGTAGGAAATCATATATTTCATAGCCAATAGAGCCTTGAGAAGATAGAAACATTAGCCATTAATGCATAACCAAATAAATAGATAACTAGTTGGTGATGGAGGATGAAATTGCATTAAATAGGCATAGAGAACAAAAAAGGTGGTTGCAGACGATCAAGAAGATCAAATTTTTCCATTAAAGAGTTGCCTTTCCTTGTTCTCAGCATGCCAAGTTAGATAAATCAACTAGTCAACTGAAGTTAAACCCCACATTGTACCTTCCCTACAATTTGATTGGTTAGAGACCCTTTTATTTTCTAGCTTGGACAAGTAGAAAATCCTCTTATATTAAGGTCAACTCAAGAACCCATGATCATACGATCATTCAAATAGTCAAAACCCTTGTATCATCTCTAGTTGAAAACCCAACCCTTACAATCTCACAATCACTAGTGTATCTTTTGGTCGTGGGTCTTCATTTGATCTTGCAACAAGTGGTTATCATTAGCCATTTTATAACTTTGGTAGTTACCCTAGTAGCTATCATTGACCTTTGACAGCACGACAACAGTCATCTTTCCTTGGTGTAGCATCGGCAACACCAAATTCTCCCTTTGCAATCATATGACAACACATTGCTTGTGATCTCATGACAACATGATGACATGATAACAATCTGGTGCAAGGTCATGAGACCATTAATATCCTTTCACGATATTACGATGGACACTTGATTGACCTTACAATCTTACGATCACAGTCTATCATAACATCATCAATAGCCATTGTAACCCTTGTGATCTTATGATTGCAGTCAACTAGTCCTCTATCGAGCTATCAATGGTCTCATCATTTTATACTTATGATCTCAAAAACAATAATTTATCATGAGATTGCAACCTTGAATGCTTTCTTTTGTTGATGAAGAATTCAATTCAATCTCAATTGCCTTCGTTCAATGAATTATCACTTAAAAAATGGTTCCTCATGATGCTATGACAATAGGAATACATGAGATTGGGCCCATATGGACACATTTCCAAAGATCACTTCCTTGCTTTGACTAAACCTTGTGCACCTTCATAATGTAGGAATGTGATAACCCTTGATCAACATCTAATCAACAGTTACAAAAAACTTAGAAGGCATTGATGAAGCTCTTACCCTTGGCCAATAGAACACATCAACTTGGTAGCAACCTTGACACATTCGTTCCAACTTTGGCAGCCCACACTAAGAATTAGACCCACCAATCTACATGGTGACAAGGCGCTTACCCGCTTTCATTAAAGATCATGCATTTTGAAAATGAGGGCATATGACCTCCATCTATCATCTGGAATCTAATGGTAGAGATCCATCTATGATGTTGCTCCCTCCCTCATTTGTACTTACGACCATACTATATTACAATGCTATGATAACCTTCTTATTATATGGTAACACATCTTGAAAACTTGCCTTAAGATCTTACGATCAACTACCCTATCGTAGCATCATAACCCTACTTTATTTCTCATGTTCTTGGGATCCTATGATCTCTCGATGCTATGATAACCCAATATCATGACAATAACTACCTCGTATGGTCAAGATTCCTTAACATTTTCCTTACAATCCTACGAACACTGGAACTAAAAGAACCTAGACCCACCTTACATGTGGCAGCCTATCGTTGTGTCGATATGACTAATAACCTTGCAACTTTGGATAGAACAAAATGATAGTTGTAGATCTTCTTCAATTCTGACAGCTAAGAATAGTGGGACCCTTGACCTAAAACTTGCATTTTCTATCCTTCATGTGACGATGTGACAAGGGGAAACACAACATCACCACTAAAATTATGTGGTTAAATAAAATGTTCTAATGCCATGCTAATTGCTAGGAAAAATTGCCTTGCACCATTACCACCTGGAACACAATTAAACCCTGACTATGTGTGATCAAGTGATGGATGTTATCACATGGTTGTAACTTAAAACCCTTTAAAGGATATAACATGAAAGGCTTGAGGCCATAGGATATAAAAATAACCTAAGGTTTTGGCGTATCCTTATATTCTTCAAATGTTTGAATTTTTGAATATTATGATTGTTGGTATGCTTAGGTTTTTGAAATCAATTTTTGGGTGGGAGAGAAATTTTGGCTAATAGTAGCTACCCAACTAATAGCCAACTGAAATCTACCTCTTTATCCTCAAAAAGCATGCAAAAAACCTTGGTTGGATCCATTAAATTAGCCAAAAATACCACATGTCAAATTGCTAAAAATCATGTAAAAAATGCATAAAAGAGGTTTCCCAAGTGATCTGTAAATGTAACTAGGCTTAACTGCTCAAAAGAACTCACCAAAATTAGCACTTAAGTGCCCAACAAATGCATGAGAAAGTGAAACTACCCCCATCTAAAAACTAACTCCCTATGACGTTTAGTTAACTGAAACAATCTTCCTCTGCTAAAAATAGAACTCTATGCTCAACTGAAAGTTATTTCGAGTCTTTGAATTCATAACACAAGGTTCTCTTCAATTCTCTAATTTTTGCATTAAAAAAATTAATATTATCAGAGGCTTTATAATTTTAGCCATTTGACATATTAATTTTACAATATGCAAATACAAATAATTGAGTTTTCTTTAATTTAAAATGTTCAATAAATATTAAATAATTTGATATCAATTTAATAAATATTAAACACATTAATAAAGAAATTAAAATAAGATAAATTTATTTCATAAGTTTATATGTTAAATGAAAATAAGTTTTAACATCATTTAATATATAAACTAATAAATGAATTTTATTCTTATTTTAATTTGTAAAATTAAGAAAAAATTGCTCTTACAATAATGCAGACCCAACAAACTCTTATAAATTAAATTTGATAGAGAATTTAGGTTCGAAAGATAAAAAATGTTAAAGGAATCCAAACATCTCATTTTTGGCATTCTTACTTTTCTAGAGCTTTCTGGGTAGCCTCTATGACTTATCGGCTAGGGTTTGAGGTGGCATTTTACTGCTTGTTAGCAACCGAGAAATTTCTAAAACTCTAGTAAGGAACAATCTATCATTTTATATTTTCTCTATAAGAAATGACTTTCGTGATCCTTGTTTCTTCTTCTTCTTTTTTCTCTATCGCCTGATACCTATCTTGGGTTCTAAATTTTGGTTGTGAACCTAGAGTTGTCATCATAGCGACTATAACTAGAGTTTTAATGTGCATCCTTGAAAAACTAGCCTGGTAAGTCTTGGCCCTTTTGAAATGAATATATCTATTCAATATGATATTGGGCTACTTAAATGAAGTGCTCTATTATGGTAAAAGACAATGATACATGTGCATAGATGGATTATTCTCTCTAACATGGTGCTTAAGGATTTTTCATCATTTAAACAAGATTTGTCAATCTATTCTTGTGATTTGTTGAAACTCTCTAAAATGCATATCTAGTATATTGAGAAGATTCCTTTATTTGTTTATTTACTTTTCTACGCTGTGGATTTATAGACCTTTTTACTGTATGCAATGAATTAGACATGCAATATTGTTATTCTTTTATAATCGAGGTCATAAGTTTATGGGTATTTCACTAGTGGACTTTTTGTGCTGAAAGTAGTGATATCTAAGCTCTGTAAATAAAATTCCAAGCTTTGTAATACTAGGGCATTCTTTTTGGAAAGTGATGCTACAGATATTTTCATTTATCTTGGTTGTTATAGATGATTTCTTTTTTGTGCGGTCTTATTAGATAACATTATTTCAAAAATTTGAAATTGGGTTTTTACAAAATTTATTGGGTTTTTTCAATATCTAAATATATAAATTCAATCCCAATTTTGTAAAAACCCAATTTGTACTTTTTGAGATATGGTAAAAATATGAATACCTACCCTTCTCTATCCATTTGGCTATTTTTCCAATATCTATGAAATTCTACTATATAGTTGCTAAAAGTGTTTTTCCTTATTTGATGATTCCAATATAGAATAAACTAGAAAACTTATGTGCTTATTTTTCCTAGCATTCATTCCTTGTGCTTGACTTGTCGCATTCATTGTGCCTTTACAATGCCTTGGTAGATAATTTCATGACTATTTTATGCATTCCCTCCATGTATCTTTGTATCTTAGAACATTGCTATAATTTCTTTAGATTTTGCACTCTGCTTATCAGAGTAACTCTATGTCGAAGAAATCTTCAAATCTTTTAAACTATGCTACAATTACTTCTCATTCTTGGACTGAATATTAGGTTTACTAAGTGTGCATCATGTTATCCTTATATATGACAAAATCAAGTTTTTTTGTAGCTCTTTATCTCTAGAACATATCCTCTTAAATAGCCATGAATTTATGGATGAATATGATGCTTTACTTTACCTTGAACTAGATATGAATTTTCTATTTCTTTATTGTTTGGATTAGTGCTTCTTTGTGCATCATGATCTTTCTACATAGTGAAAATGCCATTTCTTTTTATATTTTGTTAATATTGTGAACATTTTCAAGCTAGGAATAAATAGAACTTTCATATTTTGTTTACTTCCCTATAGTTTGCTTAACCTTCTAGCATCTAAAACTAGTTAATAGTGTTGTGTTCCCTTACCTTTGATGTAGACTGTTGCAGCTTCATAACTGGATATGTAGCTCTTTTATAAACATGTAGTTGTTCTGATTACCTTGTGAAACAAAATAACTATGTAATATCTTAGAAATAATAAGAAATTTTAAAATGCTGATTTTTGAAATATATTGATATCTCTTTGTCCCTTGCCATTCTAAGAATTTTCCTCACATTAGAACTTAAATAACCATGTTCTGGACATAACCCAATTTTATTTTGCAAGGTTCTTCTTTACTTTCCCATAAATCTCCATGCAACATGACTACACTTTTTGGAAAATAACATTTTTGTTTTCTTTTATGCTTCTCATAAGATGAGTACAAATAGTAAATGCATAGAGAGTAGTTTACTTGTATCAATAATTTGAATAGCCAAAAACTGATTAGTAACTATTGTAATTTAAATTGAATGAATATCCTTTTAGCATATTGAAGTTTGTGAAGTCCATACTTAGTCTTGAGATCCTTTTTCTTTCTTTTTTGTAAATAGTTAATAAAGTTTTGTATAGATAAATTGTTGAAGTTTGATCTTATGATATGAAGGTATATCTTATATTTATATGAAGCATTACGTACATTACATCAAAACAAGACCTCATTTAACTCATTCTTAAACTAGAGCTGAGTTTGGTATATTGTTAAGTTTATGAAGCATTGTTGACAAAATACCTTCCTCCTTTTGTATGAAAGTAGCAAACCCATTTAAGAACACATTGATCTCTTTGTGATAGTATACAATCTTATTCTTTATATCAAAACAACCATCTTACAAACATATCATCTTAATTTGATCTATTTACATTTGAAACTTGATACTCTTTATAACTGAAAAGGTCTCAAAACAAGTTGTTGTGTCCCTTCAACAACCTCACACCCAATTATGTGTCTTCAATAGCTCCATGACTCAATTGAAAGGTTTCATACCTAAACTTATGTATGTCCCTTTGATAATCTCCTCATTATCTCCAATCTTCTACTTTGGCTCAACCAGAAGGTCCCATACATGTAATAAATGAATGCCCCCTCAACAGTCTCCCCAAAATCTTCATTCTTTGCCTCTACATGATTCGGTCAAAAGGTTTCATGAGTGCAACTTATGCATGATCCTTCAACAACCTTAAGTCTTCATACCTATGTCTGCACATGAAATAAACTTATTAGTATAAAACATTCTTTTCTCTCTATTTTCTTCCTTCTCCTTTGCATCTTTTAATGCTTATTGCTCATGTACGACTGATTTGTTTTCATCTAATGTGTATATATTGCTTGATTACGTAGAATTGGTTAGAAATGATTTAATTTTGTATTCTTGAGCTCAGTTATTCATATGAATGACCCATTTTTCTTTGTTGTTTCCACAGGTGGCTGAAGAGATGTAAGGACCTAGGGACTTCATCAATTTCTTCAAGTCAGGCAACCACCATCTGATAATGACAAAAAACACTCTACTCCATTTCTTATTTGGTTCTCCATATTTGAACAATGTATACATGTCTTCTATATTGAACTTTGAATATTCTAAAAATGTCATAAAATAAATTCTAAGTTCATCAAAGTATTTCTATTTTAAAAGCTATCACAACTTGTGTGAATTGAATACAATGTACCTTCTTCCTAATATAATAAATGAATGTTTTATCTCTACAACTTTGAGCCTTCTGAATACTTTGAAATTAACAATGGTCAAAACCATTTAATAATTCAACTCATCATGCAACCATGATTTGTTAATCTATTTACTTAACCAACGGTGATGTATGAAATCAATCTGAACTTATTTCCACATAGGCAATGAAATTAACAATGGTCAAAACCATTTAATAATTCAACTCATCATGCAACCATGATTTATTAATCTATTTACTTAACTAGTAGTGATATATGAAATCAATTTGAACTTATTTCCACATAGGCAATCAAATTTGACAAAATTTATAAATTTTTGCATATGTAGTGAAAATAGTTAACAATTACAAACTGTGTAAGAAATAAAATGATATGAATCTATGTTAAGATATTAATAGCACAGGATTGGTAGAATAAACTGTCCAAATAGAAATTCAAACTATCAAAATTAAGAGTCCTCTTAGAAATCTTAAAACTCAAATCAAATAAAACTCTAAACTAAAAAATCAAATAAAATAATTAAGAGAACTAAGTATAGAAATAGATTTAAATTTATCATCTATAAATTAATCATATTATAATATTTTTAAAAAAACTTGATATTAAATTATCCCTTTATCCAATATTTTGTTCATATTTAATTTTCAAATTGTCTAATGGACTTTGCAGGATCATGAATAAAAATGAGTTCTAAGTGTTTTAAGTTACATGAGTCAATAAAGGAAAGGATGCAACAAGTATCTTAATCCCTTAAATAAAATACATTACCTCTAATCATCAAATAGTAAGACTACCTAATAATTCAAAAAACTAATGAGGCAAAAACAAACATAAAAACGTACAAATTGATCTGAATCTAAAACATAAAGATGCTTATAGATCAAACAAGAAGTACAAACCATATGTCCAAAAAGAATTTCTAATACTCAAATTAAACTAAACTAAAAGCTTAATAAAAAAAATACTATAACTTAAAATTTAGTATACATGCATCCATTAGATTAGATTATATTATACAATGTTTCAATATGCATGCATCCATTAGATTATACAATGCTTAAACTTTGTAGGTTATTTTCCTAGGTCAAAACAACTTTGCAAAAATGTAAACATGAACCAACATAAGAACATTCACACAATTTGACACAATGATTTTACATGGAAACCCAATTTGGGAAAAACCACTAGTAACATGCTACCAATTATCACTCTTCTAAAGTGATGCCATGTGAAAGGCCAACCCTGTTAATGGTTACAATATACATTGTTAAATGTGACTCAGTTAAAAGATTTCAATCACCCTATTTGGAGTGAGCCTTGTTAGAGGACTTTGGACCATTCCATTAGAATGTCACTCAGTTAAAGGATTTACAAATGATTGTTAGGTCAACCTTAATCCAAAGGATTTTATCCACACTAGTACAATTATTAGAAAGTAACAATAGGACTTGATTTGATAAGAACTTACAACTCCATTGTAGATTACAGATATCTATTTCAATCCTCCATTCTACTTGGCATTCATACTCTTCATCTCTAATAGCTTGCTCACCCTTCAAGCATTCATACTCTTAATTCTTCTTGCTTTGCATGCCAACTGTAGTCACCTCTGTTCAACCACTAAATGAAGCAACACCCAAGATTCCTTATCTTCCTTAGGTTCTTGCACATGACAACCCTAGCTTTTGACCAACTATCTCTATAAATAGAGAATTTAGATCTTTTGTCACTTAACCATAATCATCCACTATAGGGTTAGGTAAGATTAGGTAAGAAAAAATGAATCTACCCACTTTTCCATTTGGTTCCACTACAAACTTCTTCTACAATCTTCCTTGTATTTGCCACAAAATGGTTTACCTTGAATTATGTGCCACCAACTCATCATAGTTATTTTCCATACACTTCACATAATTCAAGAAAGAAAAATAGTCAGCTTAGATTTGTCAAATTTTCAATTTAACATAGTTTGTTGTCACTCAACATCGATATTATTCTATCACTCAACCAACACTAGTTCACTCGGCAAACACTAAAGTTTATTGATGCTTGACACCAACTAAACTTTACTCATCATATACTAACATTCACTTGGCTTGCACTATTTTTCATCTTGGCTTGGATCCTCTTGTTTATCACTCAGCTTCTATTGATTTCTACTCAGCTTGCACTAACTACTCGACAAGGCTTGACAAACACTTTTCTTACTTGATCTTCTTCTAGTCTTAACTTGAGGAATCTTTCATTTCAGAATTTAAGTAGATAAACAATACACTATAGTACCAAGTCTTACTTGGTCTTAGTGCTTCTTTTACATATCAAATAACTCAACCTTTATCTAGGTGCTATTGTCATCTCCTCCTTTCAAATCCTCTTCATCAATCAACTAAATGATAAATTTCAGACCAAAAAACAATCGTCTCACCACTAGGTAGTATGTTTAACATCATTGATAAAATAATGATTGTTCTATTATAGGTTCTTCGCTTACTAATAATCTCGTATCAACAATCTCTTTCTTTGGCATTGATGGCAAACCAATACCAAAAAGAAAATAATATCTTTGAAATTTCTTCCTCTGTCAATATATGTCCTTCCTCTATATAGGGTAATTTGAGCTTTGTCAATCTCCTTCAATATATCCCCCTTATATCTCCCTTATCAAATTATTCTTCTCTTTCTCTATCTCCCTCTTTGGAGTATCTCTCCCCCTTTCTAATATTTATGTACTTATCTTGACTTATCTTGCTTAGTACTTATATCCCTCTTTGATAATAATGTCAAAGTCTTGTCATCTCTATATACGAATATAATCCATTCCAGGTTCTCCCTCTATCACCTTGTATGTGACTGTAAGTCTTCCAATTTAGCTCCTTCATTGCTTTAGGTAGCTCCTAAAATAAGATCCATTGCATCAAGTTGTAAGATACAACATTTAGCTCTGTTGATGTAGGATACTACTCATGCTTCTGAAGTAGCTTTGGATAGGGATATCACCCCTAGTTTACCTCTAATATATTCATGATATTAGCTATCTATTCTTTTGTATTCACATATTCCATCCTCATTTATTTGTCTTGAACCAACTCACTCAAGTAATTATACTTGATTGCATGTGCTTAGTCTTTGTGTGCATCACATGGTTCTTTGATATGTTTACAACACTTGTATTATCACAATAAAGTACCATAGGTTTAGTGATTTCCTCCATCACACCTTTGAGTAGCTATTTAATCCATACCACATTTGCACAATTTACTGTAGCAACCACATATTCAGCTTCGACTGTAGATTGAGATATACTATTTTGTTTCTTGCTAGTCAAGTTGACCAGTCCCTTTCCTAAGAAAAATGCTTCACTACTTGTGCTCTTTCTGTCATCAATATTTCTATCCTAGTTGGCATTTATATAGGCTCTTAACTCAAAATTTTTATTTTTCTCATAGTATAGACCATAGTTTTCTATTCTTTGCAGATATCTCATAGTTCTCTTAAACCATAAAATGATTCTCCTTGGAATTTGTAGAAAATATTGCAACAATCTCAACAGCTAATGGAATGTTAGGTCTTCTATGTACTACATATTGCAACTTCCCAATTATAGATATCTATAACATTTGATTCACATCAACATAATCATCATTCTTTGATAGTTTGTGTCTTGTCACCATAGGAGTGCTAACTGGTTTTGAATCCTCTAAACCAAAAGTTTTCCATATTTTCTTTACATATTTAGACTAAGTGATGTATATACCATATTTCATCTGGTATACTTGTAAACCAAAAAAGAACTTGATTTCTCCAATCATAGACATCTCAAATTTTTTCTTCATTTCATTTGCAAATGCCTTGGATAATGTATCTTGACCTCCAAATATGATATCATCAACAAAAACTTCAGCTAATAAATTACTTTTACCTCCTTCTATCTTTAAGTAGAGATTGTTGTTATTATCATTCTTCTCAAAACTAATCTTCACAAGATAATTGTGAAGCCTTTCACACCATGTTCTTGGGGCTTTCTTTAAACCATATAAAGCTTTGTGTAGTCTACATACTGTGTTCTTATTGTTTGGATCAAAATATCCTTCAAGCTATTCTATTTAAACTTCTTCTTCTAATATACCATTCAAAAATTTTGATGTCACATCCATTTGATAAACTTTGAAACCTTTGTATGCAAAGTAAGCAAGTAGAGTTCTTACTCCTTCCAATTTTGCAACTGGGGCAAATATTTCTCCATATACCATGTTCTTGTTGTTTGGATCAAAATATCCTTCAAGCTATTCTATGTAAACTTCTTCTTCTAATATACCATTCAGAAATTTCGATGTCACATCCATTTGATAAACTTTGAAACCTTTGTATGCAAAGTAAGCAAGGAGAGTTCTTACTCCTTCCATTTTTGCAACTAGGGCAAATGTTTCTCCATAGTCTATTCCTTCTTCTCGTGTATAACTCATGCAAAATAATCTTGCCTTATTTCTTGTGACTTCACCATTTTCATCTAACTTTCTTTTGTACACCCACTTGGTTCTAATTTCATTCTTGTTCTCTAGTTTGGGTACTAGAGTCCATGTTTTGTTCTTCTCAATCTAATCAATCTCTTCTATCATGGCTTTACTCCAATCTTCATTCTCTAAGAAATCTTTCACTATCTTAGGCTCATGCATGCTCAACAAACATGTATCATTTCTCAACGTATTCCTTATCATTGGTCTAGCTTCTTTATCTTCAATAATTTGTGCCGTAGGGTGATGTCTTTTGACATACTTTGACAATTTTGGTTCTACTGTTCTTTCTTCAAAAGACTTTTTGAATTCAAAATCCCTATTTACTTCTCTATTAGGCAGATCAACATTCCTTACATGTACACTTATCTTAGAATCATAATGTATCTCATCTTCTATTTGCAACTTGGCTCCTGACTATAGCTCAGTTCCTAAATGCAACTTGACATTCATTATATGTGACTCAATAGTCACTAAAATTTGCTTTTGATTTCCAACTTGGTTTACAACATCTTCATCAGTAGACATAACTTCATAAAAGTATATAAAGGATTTGTACTCTTCAGGTTCCTTGATAGGTTCAGTTTCATGAACTTTTGTATATTCATCAAACTCCACATTTGTACTTTCCACAACTTTGTTAGTGTTAGTATTCAAACACTTATAAGCTTAACTTCTTGTGGAATAGCCAAGGAATATACCTTCTTCACTTTTAGCATCTAATTTACTATTTTTGAAATCCTTAAGAATGTAACACTTGTTTCCAAATACCTTAAAATATTTGACATTGGGTGAGTATCCATACCATAGTTCAAATGATGTTGAATGAGTACCTTTCTTGACTTGTACATGGTTCAAGGTATAAACAACTATTCTTATAGCTTCTCTCCAGTATTTCAAAGAACCATTCTTCTCCATCATGCATGTTCTAGTAATATCTATTATAGATCTATTACTCCTTTCAAAAATCCCATTTTGTGGAGGGGTTCTAGGTGCAAAAGTCTATCTCTTGATTCCTCTATCATTACAAAACATCTCAAACTCATTTGATGTAAATTCTCCACCTCTATCAGATCTTAGACATTTCAAGATTTTTCTTGTCTCCTTTTCAACTCTAGATAAGTACCACTTAAACATTGGGAAAGCATTAGATTTCTATTTCAAAAATACAACTATCATCATCCTAGAATAATCATCAACAAATAGGATAATGTACTTGTCATCTTTGTAGCTTTCCACATCAATTGGTCCACACAAATAAGTGTTAAATAACACCAAAATTTCTTTAGAGGTGTTTGTATTACTTTTAGAACTAGATTTTGTCATATTTCCTAACTAACATTGTTTGTAAATCATATTGCTAGGTTTCTTTAGTTTAGGAAAACCTCTAACTCTTTTCATGTTACTGATACTGACTAAGTTATCAAAGTTAACATGACATAACCTCTTGTGTCATAGCCACACATCATAAAATTATACAAGACAAGTAGCATCATTCATATCAAGATAAAATAGATTACCTCTAGTTCGATCACCTTTCCCAATTAGTTTCCAATTAGTATGATAGATCTTTGCTATCTTGTTCTCAAAATCAACTTTGCAACCTGAATTATTCAGCCATGACACACTCAACAAGTTATAGTTAAGTCCTACATAATAAACATTGCCACACATGATCTTTTCTGTGAGTTTGATTTATCCTTTTCCTTTCATCAGATTGGGTGCATCATTACTCAACCTTACACTATTTCCATCATAATAATAAAGATTTATGAACTTACATTTATCTCTAGTCATGTGATGTGAACACCCACTATCAATGATCTATCTATCAGTCTTGTTCACATAAGATACTAGTGTAGTTGCCTCATTAGAATCAGAATCATCCTTCATTGCAACATACACCACTTCATCATCATGGTCATCAGATCCATCTTTGGTTTCCTCCTCAGGAATATAGCAAGACTACTTTCCTTTATCTTTGTAATCTTTGTCATCCTCATCTCTTTTTCTTCCATATTTGTCTCTAGTTCTATTGTTCTTCTTTTCTGGACATCTAGTAGCAATATGACTAACCTCATTACAATTAAAGCACATGATATGTAGCTTACCTTTGAATTTCCCTTTCCCTTTGTGAAATCTCCTTGCTAGAAATGCTTCAAGTTGTTCTATATCCTCCTCATTTGTATCACTGTCACTAGAAACATATTTTCTCTTTAGGTTCCTTTAATGAAAATTTAGCTTTGAAAATAGATCTAACATTCTTAGATTTGAAATGATCAAAATTAGAGAATTCAAAGGCAATGAGCCTACCTACCAAACTTTCAAGGGACATATTAGTACTAGGTATACATCTTAGTTCTTGTATTATAGAAATTCTAATAACATAGATGGGCATAAGTGTTCTCAGTACTTTTCTCATTACAGTATCATTACCAATGATACCATTAGCTCCTCTAATAGCATTAACATCATCTTTTATTCTAGAGCAATATTGAACAATGTTCTCACCTTCTTGTATTCTCATGTCATCGAAATTTTGTCTTAGACTTTAAGATTTGGCTCTCAAAACATTTTTATCTCCTTCATAAATTGTGTGTAAAGCATCCCACATCTTCTTTGCACTGTCATAATCCTTGATGTCATCAAACTTAGAGCAACTTAGGGTAGAAGCAATCTCCAAC
Organism: Cupressus sempervirens; assembly: GCA_028749045.1. Classification (NCBI taxonomy): domain Eukaryota; kingdom Viridiplantae; phylum Streptophyta; class Pinopsida; order Cupressales; family Cupressaceae; genus Cupressus; species Cupressus sempervirens. The sequence goes on along the minus strand of CM053783.1, from coordinate 601,660,502 downwards.
ATTTCCTAATTATGTTCTTTCCTCTTTTTTTAGATCATCAAGTTAGGTCTCCAGCAAGATCAACATGCTTAGTAGTGATGGTAGATTGTGCATAATCTCCAAGACCTCCTAGGTGTAGCTTCATCTAAATTTTCCACATAGGAAAGTTTCCTTGTTAAGGTTGGGTACCTCTCTTTCAGACATCTCTGCTATTTTTCTTTTAGTACTTTCAAATTGATCCTCTCAAGCACTATGCCTTTGATACCAATTGTTGGAATTCTTTAGAATAACTAAGAGGGGGGTGAATCAGTTATCCAAGGTCCAGATGTAAAAATAAAAAGTTTCAATCCTTGGTAGACCCATATCCATAAAACTTCAATGTGCGTGCATCCATTATATCATACAATACTTAAACTTTGTAGGTTATCATCCTAGGTGAAAACAACTTTGCAGAAATATAAAATGAAACAACATAAGAACATTCACACAATTTGACACAAGGATTTTATGTGGAAACCCAATTTTGAAAAAATCACCAGTAACATGCTACCAATTCTCACTCTTTTGAAGTGATATCATGTGAAAGGCCCACCCTATTAAAGGTTAAAATATACACTATTAAACGTGACCCAGTTAAAGGATTTCAATCACCAAGTTAGGAGTGAGCCTTGTTAGAGGACTTTAGACCATTCCATTATAATGTCACCCAGTTAAAGGATTTACAAATGATTGTTAGGTCAACCTTAATCCAAAGTATTTTATCCACATTGGTTTAGTTATTAGAAAGTAACAGTAGGACTTGATCTAATAAAAACTTACAACTTAATTGTAGATTACATATCTCAGTTTCAATCCTCCATTCTACTTGGCATTCATACTCTTTAGCTTTGATAGCTTTTTCACCCTTCAACCATTCATATTGTTCACCATTTTTTCCCTCCTTCAAAAATTTGAATATCTAGGGCGACAACCATGCCCACGTTCATTTGACCATTCATTAATGCCTTGCAAGTCTAATAGGGATACACGATACTTTGAATTTTCCTTTTATATCCCTAAAATCTTATAAGATTTAATGTTAAATGAAGCATTTAAGCTGTGACAATTCAACTTTTCCTTTTTCACATGGTCACAGGTAGTTAAGGCTTAACTGTCAAGGGGGCCATGAATGCACAAAATAGTCAAGATCAATGTCAGTGCGACTTCAAAGCTCAAATGGGTAGCATACAGATTCAAGTTGTGACCATGTGAAACCTAACCACAATAGTTCAGACATGTGTACTTTCATAGCTTCGTAGGTGGTCAAAGCTAACCTAGGGTTAGGTTGGTGAAGTTGTGAATACCTTTGGTCACTCCATCGCAAGGTTAAATGCTCAACCTCAGTTTTAGGTTGTGAAGGAGTGACAAGTTAACATGTGTCTTCGTGGGCATGATTCATTTGAGTTCTCTTATTTCATTGTCACATGGGTCAAGTTTTTGAAGGAGTATCTTGTTGAATCAGGTAAATAAATTGCATCAATATCATTCCATTGAAAAGATTTTGTGCTTCAGGTTATGAAGCTGAGAAGGAGCTAGTCATGTGGTTATTGCTAGGTTGTAGCAGTTAACAAAGGTAGTTGTTTGTGGTTATGAAGTTGTGAGAGGAATTGAATAGTTAAAAGATGTAGTCATCGTAGCTCTCAAAGATGCAATCAGTTTCATGGTTGCAAAACTATGAATGGAAACACTATAGTTGAGATCATAACAGTCGTGGTGTCGCATGTATTTTATGTTGCACTTAGTTTTAGGTTGTGAAAGGGTGACAAAGGGAAAAATGAATGGCTTAGCACCATTGTAGGGGAAAGAAATGTTAGACCCATAGACGAGGCGATGTTGCAAAGAGTTAATTTTATGATGGTGCAAGGTCACAATAGTTAAGGGGCTTAAGTGATAAATGGCTGTGAAGTAGTGATAAAGCAAATATGAAGGCATCGCAGTTTCGCATAGCCAAATAGTTAAAGATAAATATGAGTTCTGAAACCATGATTAGAGGTAGTCAAGAGGTCAACATAAGATAGAAGCTAGATTAGATGGCAGGATACTTCAGGGATAATGGCTCACATGGTGAGTTTTATGGTTGACTCCATTTGACTGATGACATGGTTGACTTGGTGTGTCGAACAAAGAAAGGTAACTCTTTAATGGTGAATCGATCCTTTGATCACTTGCAACTACTTTTGGTGTTCTTCATGCCTGGTAAACTTAAAGGAGATTCCTCCCACCACTGGGTTCCTCCATCTACCCAATCAAGATAGTAATGATCATCATTTTTTTTTTTTTCAGAACCAAATTTGCATGCAAGGATCAAATTTCCCATATGGGGATGTGCATCTGATCATGATTTCCTCTGCTCAGTAGTTATTACTCCTTTGCAATCTCAACTCTACCTGGTTATGGTTTGAGCTCAACATAGTATCAGAGTTATGTTTGAACTCTATAAAAGGTAGTTGTAAATGTGTTTTAGGGGTTGGAGTTTTTTACAAAAAGTAATCCTGTCATGATCTCTTAGGATTCCTTCATACTTTTTTGTAGATCACTTGTAACCACTAGATGAAATGTTGTTGAATTAACTTGGAAGCTTAAATAAAGGAACAATTCAAGGCCCTTATTATGTTCTTTTTTTTAGTGTAAGCTACTGATCTAATATACTCTTGTGATTTATTTTTGAATCCCTAATTTGGTGTCTCAGTCCTTATTAGCAAGTGAGGTTTGGAATCCTCATACAAGTTTTGAGTCATGACATTTTTCTTCCTTTTCAAGTTTTGTTAAACTATGAATGTTATCATTCCCTTCAGAATCTTGTCTAAAGTTTTTGCTTCTTGTGAAATATTTATGTATGAATGTGTTCTAAGATCAATATTGTGCCACCCTTAACCATTCAGGAAAGCTCCCTCGTGTCTTCTCAATAGTATTTTCATCTTAATGTTTGGTGATCCCTCATGTATTCTCAACAATATTTTCATCTTAATATTTGGTGCATCACCTTAGCCTTGGGTTTTCAGGTTTAGTACTCCTATCCCTTTCCCTCTCAAGTTTAATTTCATGTTTAAAGAAGCAAATAGGTGAAGCATCATAAGGAACAAGCCTATAACCCAAAGATTCACTCCTCCTACCTTAGAAGTGTTTCCATGTTACTCCAAGTGACTGGATCTTAGGATCCAGTTGAAGTGAAACTTTTTGAGATAACACATACTCTTAAGCCTTCTTGCTTTGCATGCTAACTACAATCACCTCTGTTCACCCACTAAATTAAGCAATACCCTAGACTCCTTGTCTTCCTAAGCTTCTCACACATCACAACCTTTGCTTCTAACCAGCTATTGCTATAAATAGAAATTTTAGATCTTTTTCTGCTTAACCACAATCATCCATTTTAGGGATAAGTAGGATTAGGTAAGATTCAATGAATCTACCCATTTTTCTATTTGGTTCCTCTAGAAACTTCTTCTACAATCTTCCTTGTATTTGCCACAAAATAGTTTACCTTCAATTCGGTGCCACTAGCTCATTATAGTTATTTTCCACATGCTTCACATAAATCAAGAAAGAAAAATAGCCGACTTAGATTCATCAAATCTTGGATTTTACACAGTTTCCTGTCACTCAACATCCATACTATTCTATCACTCAACCAACACTAGTTCACTTGGAAAACACTAAAGTTCACTGATGCTTGGCACCAACTAAATTTTACTTGGCATATACTAACATTCACTCGGCTTGTACTATTTTTCATCTTTGCTCGACACCTCTTATTTTTCAATGGACTTCGACTGATTTTTGTTCGGCTTGCACTGACTACTCAACAAGGCTTGGCAAATATTTTTCTTACTTGATCTTCTTCCAGTCTCAACTTGAGTAATCTTTCATTTTAGACTTTAAGTAGATAAACAATACACTACTGTATCAATGTATTACTTGGTCTTAGTGCTTCTTTTGCATACCAAATAACTCAACCTTTCTCTAGGTGCTATTGTTATCTCCTCTTTTCAAATCCTCTTCATCAATCAACTAAATGATAGCTTTCAAAACAAAAAACAATCATCCCACTAGTAGTTAGTAGGGTTTGACATCATTGACAAAATAATGACTGTTACATTACATGTTCTTCACTTCAAAATAATCTCATATCAACATATTAAAAGTTATAGGGCTTAGAAAATGAAAAGGAAGTCAGATCAAATAAGAGAAAAGTTTTGATAAACTATAAATGTATGAAATAAATTAAATATTTTATTTTATAGAACCATTTTAAAGTATTAATAAAGTATTAACATATACTTTGTAAAGGAAGGCATGCCTTCATAAATCTTCCTAAAAATGCAAGGGAGAGTATGCCCTCTCAAAGACCTTTGAATAGTAACAAAGGCGAATATATCAACACACATACATGACATTACATGTCCTAGACAATAGTGGGGGTTTTCTTCCCCATTCTTTTTCCTCCAGTGCCCGCATTTTGAACAAGGTAAAGGTATTTATAAATTATTTCAAAATATATTGTATAGGACATTAAGCCTTTTACCAATAATAATGATAATAATAATAATAATAGAATTTCATTTTTTTAAAGCACAATTTTTTTCCCCTAAATTCTTTGTTTTCAATTCAAGGAAAAGAAATTTGGGAATAATTAGTTTCCATCTCATTATAAATTTATTCTTAAACAATCTAAAAAAATTAAAAGGTGCTCCAAGAGTCCTTAAAACTAAAGGATGGAATTATTTAAGGGATTAGAATAGTCATTAATGGTAAATTTTTTGAATATATATCCAAATCTAGATAAATGCTTCACTCATGGTTATTCTCTGCATTGAGTAGTTAGTTTTGAAATTTTATTTTGACATGCCTACTTTTCTTTCCTAATGGTCCTGGTTATCAAATTAGAAAATAAAATAAATTTTGAAGTCCCAATATTTTCTATTGAACCTTGATGTGAAAACATCTTTGAGGAGAGGAGATTAGCTGCAAATTTCCTTTAAAAAGTTGCATTTCAGTTTCATTGCTATATTATCTGACTTTGTAATGGAGAAAAGTAAAGCATGTCACAACTAAATGATTTCTTCAAGACACTAAAGTAAGGACTTGGTAGCATGTATCGAACAATTTTGTAATATTTTCACAAGGTTTACTTGCTTTTAATTTCCACCAATTTACAACATTGAACATTCCACTCCTCTATATTGAGAAAGTGAGCCACACTTGATTCAGGACTTTCAAAGGAGAATGAATTGGTCACAACAATCTATTTAGTATTCAAATTTAATGACAATGGAGAAGGTACAACCTAAGATGGACAATTTCCCCTTTCTTGTAATTATGAAAAAATACAACATGAAACCATATTGGTTGAATATCAAAATTCATTAGGTTTCACATCTTATTTTCTTAAGTTTTAAAGAAATTTTTTTGATATGTATGTGTGAAGCAAATGAAGTTGTTAGATGTAAATTGTTGAATACATCAGTTAATACCAAGTTAGATATGTGTGCAACCTTTGTATTATGCCTCCTTTGCTATTTCACAAGGTTCACCTTGTCGCCCCTTGTGAAATAGTGCTACATCATGTTAACTGTGTGTATAAAAGTTGTCTAGAGGTGGCTGAAGTATTTATTATGAAGTTTTAATTATTGAAGCTTCTAGATGATGGCACCCAAAATTGTATTTTAAATTAGTTTTTTGGTGCCCTATTTATTGCTCTTGTAATATATACATCCAATGTAAGATGTAATAGAATGTAATGAAATCTTTGGTTGTAGAGTGTTGTTGGTGATTGATTAATAAAAGGATAACCAATTTTCTCTAGTGGGTTTTGTGTATTCTCATATTGTTGTTGTTTATTCCTTATTGGTGTTGAATGTATATTGGTATGTTATGTTGTTAATCTCTTTCTCTATTTATTTCTCTATTATCTTTTCTAAAAAATATTATAAGAGCCAATTTTGAAGATCTAGAAAAGCCAAGGTTTTGCAATAGTGAGAATTCGTTGTTACAAAGTGAGGATGATGAAGGTTTGAAAATCTGGGAAAGCCAAGGGTTTGCAACTGTGAAATTTTTTTTTGCAGACAAAGTGAGGAGAGTAGAAGGTTGGAATTGATTAAAGGAGATTGAAAGATTTAGTCAAACAAGTTGTGTTTGTATCGTGTAGAGACATAGGGAGAACTAGTCATGTTTGTATCTTGTAGAGAGAGAAGGTTAACTAGTTTGTGTTTAACATGTAAAGATAGAGAAAGCAATAGTGAATTATTGCTAGAGAGAATTCCAAGTAAGAGAGCAAGATTGCATTAGTTATTTTGGAATGAATAATTCCAAGAAAATAGATGTATCAAATCTTCTTGATTGGGCTCAATCTATCATGTCTTTATCCTATGGATATGGAGAAATTGATGATGAAGTAGGAGTTGCTTATCCCACTGGAGAGTTTCTTTCATGTGACTTCTATGCTGATCGAAAAGAATTTTCAAATGAATTAGATTGTAAAGTAGAATTTTTTTATAGAGGAGTTCATCAACATGTTGGAACCCAATAGTGATTATAGAAGAAGAATTGATAGGTCTCTTGATGATGTGTACTTGTTTGAAGATTTAGTACCTCAAGAAGTAGACGATTGGACAAAAATGAAGGTGTCATTTGTAGAGACTGTTAGAGGAGAAAAAGATGAAGGGGTAGATGATACTATGGTTAGCATGCTGAAAGACATGGCTGATCCAAAAGATGATGTCATTGTTGTAAATGAAGATGCCTTTCTAGAAAAGCAAGTGTGTGAGGTTAAGGGTGAAGAATCTTCCACTATTATAAACATAGTGGTGAAGAAAGAGCCAAAGATAAAATCATGGAAGAGGCTAAGGAGGTTTTGAAGATGGCCATGAAAACTGTTGTTGAGCCTGCAAAAGATGACAAAGAATAGGTGGAAAGAGAGGAACGAAGGGTGATGATGAATTCAACAGGTTCAACAGAGGGTTCACAATTTGATGGTGAAAAAGAAGAGATAGTAGACATGGATGTTAATGTGGATATGGAACCTAATATGACTATTCTTGCAACATGTGCTAAATTGGCAATTTTGGAACAAGGTAAGCATGTACATGGTGAAATGAATAAATATTGGTTTCAATTTGTTGAATTTGTATAAAGTGATATTGTCAATATGTATGCAAAATATGGGGATGTAGATATGGCACAAATAATATTTGACTGAATGCCTAGAAGGACTACAATGTTATGGATTGCAATGATATTAGGATATGCAATGCATGGCTAGGGGAAAGAGTTTGTGAGGATGTTTGAGAGAATGTAAAGGTTTGGTGTGATTCCAACCAATATTATATTTGCCAATCTTTTGCAAGATGAGGTAGATCATTTGATCATTGGTAAACATGATAGGTTTCTAGATGCATTGTTCATGGTCATAAAAAAGTGAAGCATAGTTGCAGGTTAAGTGTTTGATGAGTTTAAGGGTTTCCCAGGTAGAGGAGTGTATTATGCACCAATAGAAAGTAATATTTTTTATTTTTTTATTAATGAATGAATTAATGCCAATAAAAGTTGTAAGGGAAGATGTTTCCATGTTAGATTTTATTTAGTCTGATAGAACTTGGAGAAAACTCATTTCAAAGTGTGTTGGAGCAGGGCCTGACACTGTTGAGATCTTCTCAATACCCCACTAATTCTACATGATTGATGGATTTGACACCTAGGATATCTTTGTGATTTTTTTCTTCTTTCTCTTTTGGTGATTGTCTTTAAGTGGGAGCTTCTTCATTTGCTTCAAGTGGGAAAATGTTATGTATGTGTGGAGAAAATGAAGTCGTTAGATGTCGTTTGCCAAATACATCGGTTAATATCAAGTTAGATCTATGACTAACCTTCGTGTTATGCATGCTTTGCTATTTTGTTGGGTTCACCTTGTTGTCCCTTGTGAAATAGTGAAATGCTATGTTAACCACATGTGTAAAAGTTGCTAGCGAGTAGTTGAAGTATTTATTATGAAGTTTGAATTATTGAAGCTTCTAGATGATGGCTCTCAGATTTGTATTTCAAATTAGTTTTTTGGTGCTCTATTTATTGCTTTTGTAATATATGCATCCAATGTATCTCATGATGTAATAAAATGTAATGAAAAAGTTGTTGTAGTGTAATGTCCCCATCTCTTTAGCCTCTCAATATATTTCTTAGCCTTTCGTCCTTCGAAGGCTAAGTGGAAATAATTAAATTGATTTCTTATAAAGTCATTAAATAATTTAAAAATTAAAATATGACTATATATTTAATTAATTTAATATTATGGAAAGGGAATCATCGAGAAGCATATCACATTTATTGTTGGAAAGGAGGAAGCTTCCATAATAGTGCAATAAGATAATACTTATTATTCTTCTAGAAGGGAGGGGCAGGAATAAAATAAATAGAGGAGAGAGCCTCATGGGAAGGCATCTGGATTTGATATTAACATTTACATGTGTATTTGTGGAGCCAAGGTCTGCAAATTATCAATTTGTCTTTGGGAACAAAAACTGCCAATGATAGCAATTTTGAGGGTGTGAGACATCACCTAAATTATTGTATATCGGAGGTGATATTTCAATCATTTCATTGTGCTGAATTTGTGGCCAAGGGCTAGGTGTGAAGAGGAAAAAATAAGTTGGGTGTTTGCTACAGGCACCTATTGCAGGAACATGCTACTACTTGTCATTAGGGCATCATTTAGGGCACATCATATGGAGTTGTTTGGCAACCCCATTCTGAAGAATCAAATACTTTAAGGAGGCCACAACATAACTAGGTTTCCCTTATTTATTCATGCATGTTATATGCTTCTACTATAGGTGGAGGTCTTTATCAATTTTAAGCATTCATTTATATATATGTTACCAGAGTCTTGGGTTTGAAATTAGCATTGCATTGGATGAGGAAAATTAATAGATTGCTACAAATATTAGTTTTGTATTTAGATCTTGTAAAGATGTTTTGGTTGTAGATGCATCATATTCTCTTAGTTTTTGCTTGCATAGTAATTGTAGAACTATTTGCAAGTAACAAATAAGGCAATTGGTGATCAGTTTTGAGCAAGGCTAATTACAGTGGTATTAGAGCTTTCATCCTGCCATCCTATGATCAGTCAAATAGTAGATGAGTGAGAGAGAAATCAGATGCTATAATAGGGAACAATGGAAACAACAATATCAGAATCCATAGGTTGAAGGGGATACATCCTCAAAAGCATTAAGAGAAAGAGATACTAGAAAAATAGTTCAAAATATGGAAGAAGAATAAAATAGGGATGCAAGAGCTAAAAGGAAATTTGATACCATGCTTGATATGTTGGCATGCTTATTAGCAAAAATGGATCAGCAAGCCACTCAAAATTAGAACATAGCCACTCAAAATCAAAACATAGGTGAACATAGTGGAGATAATGAGGGAAGGTCTATACATCATGCTGAAGACACTAGAGGATCAACCTCTAGGCCTCTTTTTCCCACCTTTATATCAAGAGAAGAACAACCACATGCTACTCCAGCTATTTCTTTTGGAGATGAAGCTAGACAAGCCTACTTGGAGTATACCACTCTCCCTCCTGATATGAGAGAAATATGGACATTTGATCAATTCATTAATCAAAGGAATAGGAGAGGAGGAAGGAATGATCACTATGCTCCAAGAAATGACTATCAACAAACACTCGGTAAAATTTTCATGCCTTACTATGATGGAAGTAACAAATGCACAGCTAGGTCTTGGGTTCAAAAGCTTGATAATTATCTTTCTTTGAGACCAATGCCTGAGGAGGATGCCATAAGATTTGGCACACTACATCTTGAAGGAGCTACTCATGAGTGGTGGTATCATGGGTTAGTTACTCTTGGACACAACTTTATCACTACATATGAGGAGTTTACTATCAGGCTGATTGAAAGGTTTGATGTCAAAGATCCTAAGGTGAGTTTCCATGAATTGGCACAACTAAAATAGCATGGTTCCCTTGATGCTTATGTGAATGAATTCCAATAGTTATCAGTCATGGTTCCTAACATCAGTGAAAGAAGATTGGTGGTCTTATTTATGGAAGGATTGATGGAGTCATTGAAGGGTTGGTTGAAAGCTTTCGATCCTCCCTCACTATAGGAAGCAATGAAGAAGGCATGAAGCATGTAGTTTGCTGCCCCTACTAGCAAGTTTACACCAAAGGGAACATTTTTCAGTGGTGACAACAAGAAGTTTTTGAAGGAGGACAAAGCTAAAGATAAGTCTACTTTTCCACTTGACCATGAGACTCTTAATGATTTGAGGAAGAGGAAGCTATGCTTCTATTGTAAGGGACTATATGATGTTAACCATGATTTCCCTATGAAACCTAAGGGGAAGTCAAATTGTACAATGTGGGCACTAATTGAAGATTCTGATTCAGACCAACAATTTGAAATTAATGATTTAGAATCAGAAAAATTAGAACATGATGAAGAATTAGAGGAAGAAGTGAAGCTTAAAGAGGTTCGTCTCACAAGTATTTAGTGAGAAGGGTCTTTTAGGATGTGAGGGGTTCTTGCTGGTCAAAAGATTATTACTCTTCTTGACACAGATGTGACACACAATTTCATTGATACTAGGCTTGTTGAGAGGTGTGGTATACACACTGAGAAGTTTGAGGGAATTTGAGTTAAGGTTTTTGATGGTTTCACTCTTAGGTGTGACAAAATGATTTCAAAATTGCCCATGCCCTTGAATAACTATGAGTTCAAGACATATTTTTATGTGGTGAACATGGGAGACACAGATATGGTTTTGGGAATGACATGGTTATATGACATATGAATATTCACCCTCAACCTCCATGAGATGGAAATGAGATTTGAGATGGATGGAAAAACTCATGTGTTGAAGGCACTCAGAGACACCAGTTGCAAGAAATTTCTCTTAGGAAAATGGAACATCTCTTGCATCATGACATGGTTGAGTGGGTAGCAGGTTATGTTTTGAAGCCAATATAAGAAGAGCAACAAAAACTTATTTATCATCCTGATTTACAAGAGTTGAGGATCAAGCATGATAAGGTCTTTAGCAAGATTCCACTTGGTAGACCTCCAGATAGAGGGATAGAACACATAATTGAATTGCAGGAGGGTGCTAAGCCTGCGATAGTCACTCCTATAGGCACCCTAAGTGGCTCAAAGATGAGATAGAAAAAACTATCAAGGACTTGCTAGCTATGGGGCATATTAGATCGAGTAAGTCACCTTTTGCTTCATCAATAGTATTGGTTAAAAAGAAGGATGGTATTCTAAGGATGTGTATTGATTATAGAATGCTTAACAAGAGAACAATCAAGAACTGTTACCCCATTCCAAGGATTGATGGATTGATTAATGAATTGCATGGTGCCAAGTACTTCTCCAAAATTGATCTAAGATCAGGTTACCTCCAAATTTGTGTGAGAGAAGAAGATATTGAGAAGATAGATTTTCGTTGCCATTGTGACATTTTGAGTTTGTGGTTATGCCATTTGGTCTAACCAATGCCCCTGCTAAATTCTAGTCTACTATGAATAGGGTATTTCATTCACAGTTGAGGCAATTTGTGTTAGTCTTCTTTGATGATATCTTGGTTTATAGTTGGACATGGGAAGAGCATCTTGCACATCTTGACATAGTTTTGGGTATTCTTGATAAGGAATCTCTATATGCCAAAGAATCTAAATGTGACTTGGGCATGACAGAATTATTATATTTGGGTCACATCATTAGTGTAGAAGGAGTTCAGATGGATCCAGATAAGGTCAAGGCAATTATTGAGTGGCCTACTTTGACGAATCTGACACAACTTAGAGGATTTTTGGGTTTATGTGGATTCTATCATAGATTTTTCAATGGGTATTATCACCATGCAGCACCACTTACAAATTTGTCTAAGAAAGGGGCTTTTTTTTGGACTCATGAGGCATATGAATGCTTTGATATGTTCAAATGACTTATGACTACTTGCCCAATACTTGCATTGCCTAATTTCACTAAACCCTTTGAGTTGCAGTGTGACGCTTTAGGTGAGGGAATTGGAGCTTTCCTTATGCAAGACAAACATCCAATTGCATATGAAAGTAGGAAGTTGAGAGGCCTTAAGAGGAGCTACAATATATATGACAAGGAAATATTGGCCACTATGCATGCATTGGCCAAGTTCAGGCAATACTTAGTGGGCAGTAAGTTCATTGTTAAAACAAACCATAATAGCTTGAGACATTACCTTGGGTAGTGGGATCTTAATTACCGTTAGCAAAAGTGGGTAAGCAAGTTGCAATCTTATGATTTTGACATTTCTTTTGTCAAAGGTTCATAGAATATAGTTGCTGATGTCTTGTCTTGCTGACCACATTTGAGCTCAATGGCTGAGGTTTCAGAGGATTGGAGTCATTTGATTGTGGTAGAATATGCTAAGGATTCTTGGGCTTCAAGTATTATTGATGGGTCACTACAGGATAATAGGTACACAGTGGTGAATGATCTTATCATTTACAAGGGGAGGATTTTCTTGACTCCAGAATCCAAAGTGAAGAACATAGTATTGAGGTCATTTCATGATTCACCATTGGCAGGCCATCCCTGGTATTTCAAAACCTATCAATCGATTCGAGAGAGGTTCACTTGGAAGGGTCTAAAATCTGATGTTCTATGATATGTTAGAGAATGTGTTGTTTGTCAGTAGAACAAACAAAACCATACATATCCTGCTAGTTTATTACAACCACTTCCAATTCCAAACAAGAAGTGGGAATGTATATTTATGGACTTTATCATAGGATTGCCAAAAGTGCAAGGCAAGGATTGTGTTTATGTGGTGGTTGATCGCTTGACCAACTTTGCACTTTTTTTTTTGTCACTATTTCATATTCAGCCACATAGGTTGTTGAACTAGTTTTTTGTGAGGTGTTTAGATTGCATGGATTATCACAAAACATTGTTAGTGACCAAGATAGTTAGTTTATGAGAAATTTCTGGAAGGAGCTTTTCAGATTGTGTGGGACCGAGCTTTCTCTGAGTACTAGTTACCACCCTCAAATAGATGGACAGACGGAGATAGTCAACAAATGGGTGGAAGGGTACCTCAGAAATTATATTGCTGGGCAGCAAAAATGATGGGTTAAGTGGATATACCTTTGTGAGTACTGCTACAACACCACTTACCATCTTTCTATTCAGATGACACCATTCATGGCCTTGTATGGTTATGAGGCCCCTAGCTTTCTTGATTTGTTGATAAGTGATAGTAGAGTGCCTAGTGCTGGAGACATGTTATAGGAAAATTAGGATATCATGAGAGCTCTTCGCAAAAACATCTGGAAGGTAGAAACCCAACAAAAAAAAATGCAGATCTAAAGAGAGTGGAATGCTCTTTTGAGGTTGGAGACATGGTGTATTTGATGTTGCAACCCTATAGACAGTCTACTCTAAAGAAGAGTGGTGTAGAGAAGCTCAAACCACGATACTATGGACCCTTCTGGGTCATTAGACGTGTGAGTGAAGTTGCTTATGAGCTAGAGTTGCCGGCGGATAGCAAAGTGCACAATATTTTCCATGTATCATGCCTCAAGAAGGCATTGGGACATCATGTGGCTCCTTCTATGGTTCTACCACCCTTAGATGATGAGGGTAAGTTGATTTTGATAACAGAGGCTATACTAGATTTTAGGGAGAAGAAATTGAGAAGCCATGTCATTAGAGAATATTTGATTAAATGGAAGAACCTACCATATTGAGGATGCTACATGGGAGAGTGAAGAGATTCTGTAACATCCAGAGTTGAGATTTCTTAGGGACAAGCAATTTTCAGAGGGGCGAACTGTAATGTCCCCATCTCTTTAGCCTCTCAATAGATTTCTTAGCCTTTCGTCCTTCAAAGGCTAAGTGGAAATAATTAAATTGATTTCTTATAAAGTCATTAAATAATTTAAAAATTAAAAGATGACTTTATATTTAATTAATTTAATATTATGGAAAGGGAATCGTCAAGAAGCACAACTCATTTATTGTTGGAAAGGAGGAAGCTTCCATAATAGTGCAATAAGATAACACTTATGATTCCTCTAGAAGCGAGGGGGCAAGAATAAAATAAATAGAGGAGAGAGCCTCATGGGAAGGCATCTGGGTTTGATATTGACATTTACATGTGTATTTGTGGAGCCAAGGGCCTGCAGATTATCAATTTGTCTTTGGGAACAAAAACTCCCAATGATAGCAATTTTGAGGGTGTGAGACATCACCTGAATTATTGCAGATCAGAGGTGATATTTCAATCACTTCATTGTGTTGAATTTGTGGCCAAGGGCTAGGTGTGAAGAGGAAAAAATAAGTTGGGTTTTTGCTACAGGCACATGTTGCAGGAACATGCTATTACTTGTCATTAGGGCATCATTTAGGGCACATCATATAGAGTTGTTCGGCAACCCCATTCTAAAGAATCAAATACTTTAAGGAGGTTGCAACATAACCAGGTTTCCCTTATTTATTCATGCATGTTATATGCTTCTGCTGTAGGTGGAGGTCTTTATCAGTTTTAAGTATATATATATATATATATATATATATATTACTAGAGTCTTGGGTTTGAAATTTGCATTGCATTGAATGAGGAAAATAAGTAGATTGTTACAAATATTAGTTTTGTATTCAGATCTTGTAAAGATGTTTTGGCTGTAGATGCATCATATTCTCTTAGTTGTTGCTTGCATAGTAATTGTAGAACTGTTTACAAGTAACAAATAAGGCAATTGGTGATCAGTTTTGAGCAAGGCTCATTACATGTAGAGTTTTCCTGGTGATTGATTAATAAAAGGATAACCAATTTTCTCAAGTGGGTTTTATGTATTCTCATATTGTTATTGTTTATTCCTTATTGGTGTTGCATGTATATTGGTATGCATTGTTTTTACCCTCTTTCTCTATTTATTTTTTTGTTAGTTTTCCTTTAAAAAAATCTCTTATTTATGTTTTGACCATTACAAATACACAATCATTTATAGGAACACATAGAATCATCAAATGGAGAGAAGAGAGAAGTTACATGGTCATGTCGTTGTTGGGCTTCACAGACCGAACAATTCTTCATATCTCTACATGATATGCTTTTGTGAACTTTTTTGTTATCCTCTAAAAAGAAAGAAATGCTTCAAGTTTTAAATTTTCTTATTCCACTTGACAACATATGTATATTCAATACTTTAATAGTTTAAATACTTCTTCAAATTTAAAATTGAAAAATAAATATATATTATTCCAAATATTTAATAAATATTTAATAACTAAAAAGAAAATCGATATATATATATATATATATATATTATAGTTATTGATTAATCAAAATTCAAAACATGTAACTTTTAAAATTAATAAGAAATCGAACACATTTAAGATATTATGAATTGAAAACGTAGAAGTTAAAGCCCTATATCGATTTCTTTGACCGAATATTTGATAGAACTGGCATGGAACAATTAGCACGTGACTTGCCATTCTTAATATTCTTTGCATATATTAATATTCTTTTCAAATATCGTAATTCAATATTAAGTATAATTTAATTTTTAATTTTAATAAGTTTATATATTTAATTAAGTATAATTTAATAAAATATAATAATATACTAGCAGTTGTATACTTTTGTACATGCAATAAGTGTGTCAATAAGAGATAGATTTAAGAGAAAAAGGTAGAATGAACATTGAATAATGTAAATATAATTAAAAAATAAATAAAAATACAAAAATAAAAAAGTTGAAGATTAAAACATAGATATAAATTTTACAATATTTAGGAAATTTGAATATTGCTTAAGAAATGTGTTCAATAATTTCAAAATTTTATAATTAAATTCAATTTATCAAATATGAAAAAAATAATTTAAAAAAAAAATATTATGAAAAATTAATAAGAAAAATAAAAATAAAAATTAAAAAAAATAGTGACATCTCTAAAAAATATTCTATTGACTAAATAAATTATAAAAGTTGAAAAAATAATATTTAAAGGAAAAACTAAACTAATACAAAAAAAATAATTTAAAATAATTTAAAAACTAAAACCTAAATCAATTTAAAAAATCAAAAGTTTAATAAATGGAGATCACAACATAATCTAATGTGGAGATCACAGATATTTACTAAAATATTTTAAATAGATTAATAAATATTATTTATTTAAATTAAATTTATCAAATATGAAAAAAAGTCATTTAAAAAACCCATTAAAAAATCTATTATGAAAAATTAATAAGAGAAATACAAAAAAATAATGTCTAACAAATATTTTATTGACTAAATAAATTATAAAAACTAAAAATAAATATTTAAATAAAAAATAAACTAATATAAAAATAAATTGAAATAATTAAAAAATTAAAATCTAAATAATCTTAAAAATCAAAAGTCGAATGAATAGATCGCAACTGATAAATGGAAAAAGAAAAACAATAGTTAAAAGTGAAGATAATAACTAATAAATATTTAAACAAGAGTTAAAAGTGGAGATCACAACTAATAAATAGAAAAAGAAAAACAATAGTTAAAAGTGAAGATAATAACTAATAAATATTTAAACAAGAGTTAAAAGTGGAGGGAGATAAACACTCCGTTAATGAGAAGAATTTTCAATTTTTCTTTTTCGTCAAAAATTTAATTTCCAGAACAAAGTTTCCACAAATAGCCTATCGGCTATGTTATTATAATTTATTTTATCTAATTGTAATCAAATAGTATTAAATTGTAAAAAATTAGTGTAACTAAGTGTAATTTTAATTTAGATATGATATTGTTGAAACATTAGAAAATATATAGATATAATATTAAAATAATTATTTGATATAAACATATATATATATATATATATATATATATATATATATATATATATATATATATATATATATATATATATATATATATATATATATAAAAATCCTTGAAAATCACATGATCTTGATTCTATGTAGATTTTAGAAAATATAAATATATAATAAAATATAAAATAGAATAAATTATAATTTCTTTTATCATCTCTTATATAAATTAATGGTTATAATTAGTAAAAGTTATCAAATGTTTAAGAAAAAGATTAATATGATAAATTAATAATAATTTGGTAAAAATGTATATTTAAAAAAAGAAAGGCAAAATGTCTATTATAGAGGGAAAAAATTAAAAAGAGTTTGAGTGAAAATATTCTTCATATATATAAGATAAATATTTTGTCCCAATTTACCACTTAAAACACTATTATTTCTAAATATTTATACTAGTTTAATAATAATAATATTTAAAAGAAAAATTAAAAGAAACATATATTATGAAAGATTTATATTTAATTAGTTTAGACTATATATATTTTTAGATAACTTTGATATTAAATATTTAAAAAAGATATATATGAAATTATATTTAAATTTTATATTTCAATGTAAAAGTTCACAATACTAATTTTATTAATTTGATTAGTTTTGATATATTACATTATGATTAATAATTAATAATTATATAATTAATATCTATTCAAAATTTAAATAAATAATATCAAAATATTTATCTTAATTTAATAATTATTTTTAAAATATAATTTGAATATTTAAAATGTTTAATTGAAATTATAATCTTATAGTAGAATGTATGACGAAAACATGAAATTATAATTTTATAGTAGGATGAATGAAGAAAAATGGGTGACGTTTAAATATTTTTTAAATTTAAAAAAAATGAATGAATATTACATTATGACGAATGAAGAAAAATAGGCGACCTTTAAATATTTTTTATATTTAAAAAAAATGAATGAACATTACATTATGATTAATAATTAATTAATATTTATGTAAATTTTAATAAATGATATTAGAATATTTATATTAATTTAAAAATATTTTTTCTAATAAAAAATTTAATATTTGAACTGTTTAAAGATTTGGCTGAAATTATAATCTCATAAAATGTATGAAATAAAGAAATTACAATCTTAGAGTAGAATGCATGAAGAAAAATAGATTGTGCCGGGATATTCAAGATGCATGATCTTTGAATATTCATGCACTAGCTTTAACTAATTATAAACATACACAATCCATAAATATATTTTACATACATAATTTATGACAAGTTAACTTATCTTAGAACTCAATATTATAAATTACAATCCTATTTCCTAATTTTCATCACTAATTATAAACTTATAATATAAAAATATATTGTACATGTATAATTTATCAACAAATTAACTTATCTAAAATTTTGATATTATAAATTACAATATATTTCCTAATTTTGATCATTAAATTATAAAGTTATAGTTTACAGCTATACTCTATACATGTATAATTTATCACTCAGTTAACTTATCTTAGCGCTTAGATATTATAAATTACAATCATTTTTCCTATTATCACCATTAAATAATATATTTATAATAAGAAAGTAAATTATTCTGAGAACAGTAGTTCTGTTTATATACAGAAACCTCTTCACATATTACAGTTACTGTGAAGTGAATTTTAGTAGTGTTCAAGTTCCAGTAAAGTCTGAAGAGGAAGATGGATGGACAATTGGGTTCAGTTGGTGAGGGTAAAAGATTTATTTGCAGATTTTGTAAGAGGGAGTTTTCTAAATCACAATCTCTTGGAGGTCATATGAATGGCCATCGTCAAGGTAAGCAATTCAATTTTTTCGTTGGCTTTTCTTGTCAACAAATTAATTTATGGCCATTTGATTAAAATAGAAAGATCTTGCTGTTATTTGTAACTGCAGAGAGAGATAGTGAGAGCTATGTGAAGGCAAAGGAACTTTTGGAACAGAAAGGTGGAAGCAGTTATTGGATGGGGAAGTAAGTATAATGGAAGTTAACAATTACTTGGGTGGGATTTCATGAATTTTTTCATTTAAAAATCTAATGAAGCTTAATGATAACAGATTTCTACAATCCATGATAATATATTCACGTTTATTAGTATCAATGTTTTAGATCATATTCAACAATTCATTTGTAGCTCTCTCATTGTAATGATGGATCATTGAGTATGATCTGAAATTGATACTAATCAACTCACACACAATCTTATCCAGAAACATGAATATAATATTACGGATTGTGGAAATCTGTTATCATTAGTATGATCTTGATACTAATAAACTCACACACAATCTTACCTAGATATGTGAATATAATCTAATGAATTCTTTTCACTTTGTAGCAATCAATATGCAACACCTCAAAATTATTCATCCATTCCAGGAGTACAAGGAAATGTTAACTTATCTAGTCCATCACAAGTCCAGTCATGGGCTCAAGCTGGTTATCCATCTTCAATGTCAACTTATTCAAACCAGAGCGTGGATGGTGTTGGACCTACATCATATTCAAACCAGAATGCAGTTGGAGTTGGAGCCACATCATATTTGAACCAGCAACAGCATGCATTTGCTCAAAACCAAGAAGATCATACTGATTATCAAGTGAGGGAGACATATCCATTTAGCCCTAATTATCAAATGATGGAGACATATCAATCCCTTCCTTACCAAAGGAACAACAATCTACAAACAGAAGATTCTCTTCTTGACAATTCAGGGATAAGTGGACCACCTCTACACATGAAGAGCTGTCTACAAATAAGAGGGTCATATCTTCCAACTCCACTAGGAGGAAGTCAAAATGCTGTTGCGAATGGATATGTAGCAGAATCAGCATCTGAGCAACAGCAACCCACTTTTCCAACTTCACGAGGAAATCCTGATCTTCATGCGAATGGATATGGAGTAGTATCAGCATCTGAGCAACAGCAACCCACTTTTCCGACTTCACAAGGAGGAAATCCAAATCTTGGTGTGAATGGATATGCAGCAGCATCAGCTTGTGGGCAACAGCAACAGTTGTTTAGAGTGGATCATTCGCATCAACCGTATTAAGGGAACAACCCAGTTCAGTAATCAGAGAGGCTCATTGTGACTCTGGATCATATGACTATTTTGATATTTATGACATTATCCTAAATGTGAACCTGCTATCAAGATTCAATTGTGTAGTTTTTTTAGTCAAACTTATTGACCCATATTTCATGAGTAGTAGTTCATATGAACCCATCTCTTATGTGAATGAATGGAACACTTAGCACTCATTGCATCTAGGCAATGCTCACAATGTTGAAATACCAGGACTTTCCAGGATGCCACTCATCCCAGTAGTACTCCTACTTGTCAATCATTTTAAATTCTAAAAACTATGTATGACAAAGATATAGTTCCATTTCCTTTCAATTATTATAGTTGTGATTTTGTTCATATAATTTATTATCTTGTTTCATGACTTAATCTTGGCAACTATTGGTGGGTTTAGTTTTGCCCATCCTCATCTCTATCATGAGCATGCTGATTATGGGATTTTAAACTCTATGTAATGATTAACATAAATGCTATAAACCATATATGATGAAGATATTGTTTCATTTCCTTCTAGTTATTATGGTTCTGATTTCATTCATATACCTTATTAAAAATGTTTTGCGACTTAATGTCAGTAACTATCCATGGGTTTCGTTTTGTCCATCCTCATCTCTAGGATGAGCTAGCTGACTATCGGTTTTTTTGAGATATTTTCTAATAACATGGAGGTAGTGCTCTTAATGATGGTGACTGTGAACAAAAGTAGTCAGGGTTAAGGGTCTTTTTTATGAAGAATACAAATTCAATTTCTTAACAATGGATAAACGACATGTAATCTAAGAAAACATTTGTAAAGATTGTGATATTGCTATCAGGATTCAATTGTGTATTTTTGAGTCAAACTCATTGGTCCATATTTCATGAGTAATGGTTCACACAAATCCATCTCTAATGAGAACGAATGAAACACTTAGCACTCATTGGATCTAGGTACTAGGACTTCTTGGGAGGTCACCCATCCCAATCTCCAGCTTAGCTGGAGTAGTACTGAGCTGGGTGACCTCCTAGGAAGTCCCAGTGCTTGACCTTTGTGAGAATCACCTAGTGCTAGTTGTTTCAATCATTCTCATGAGAGATGGGTTTGTGTGAACCAGTACTCATGAAAAATGGGGCAAAGAATTTGACTCAGAAAACTACACAGTTGAATCCTAATAGCAACATCACAATTTGACTTACTATAAAAATATCTCCTACTTGTTAAGATTGTTGGAATGCTTCATTTAGCAACAGTTTCTGAATTAGCAGCAGGATCAGATGACATTTTGGAGACAACTCTAAAATCAGCTTATTAAGTTGATATATTTATGACGCAAATTGAAATCCAATATGAAATCTCTTTTATCTCTGTGTAAAAACTGAACTATGAATGCCCAATCTAAAATTATTCTCCCTGTATTCAGATCATGTATGCAAAAGAATGCCTTTAGAACATACAATGTTTTGCACCCTCATGAAGGCGGTAAAGCACGCAGACTAAAAACAAATTGAACCACAGGGCTAATAGGCAACCATAACCAATTTTGTTTTGGTATGCCTGCCATGTACAATTGAACTTTCAATGAAAAATTTGTAAAGCCTACAAGTTTTCATTTACACTGCCCTTTTTAGATGGTTGAACTTATTTCCTATTTTGTTTGATTTTTGTCTATTTCACTATAGGAATCCATATTTTTGCTCAACTTCTTAAAGAGCGTATCTTCAAATAAATATAATATACAACAAATAAGCAGATAGAAGCAAATACTGCCCCATACTAGATATCAGTAAGGGAAATATCTAATTTCACTCGTCTTACACAATCCTTCCAGTAAGAGCTGCCACTGAGACAAGGAGACAAATAAAGCTGAAAGTATGAAAAAGAGTCCATCTCAATGACCAACATTGAATATTATTTTTTACAATGAACATCCCCACTGGAAAGTATATTGTCAATGGCCAAAAATTAATAGCACCCAAAATCCCAAGCACATTGTTGAAGTAGGGAAACAACATTGAAATGACAATTGCAATTCTCTAAAACAACTTGAATAAATTAATGGTGATTGGTCCAGCCAAGGGAAGAGATATGCTGCATTGGTGGTTGATAAATCTGTTATTCGGCCATCTACAAGAAAACCATCGTTCACCAAAAGCAAACAAGGGCTAACAATATACCTGCAATTGAAGGTCATCACTATCCAGAGGGAAAAAACTGCAATAAGTACACCAAAATCAAGCCGCATAACTCCATATATATGTCATATAACTCCATATATATGTTTCCAAGCATAAATGGAGATGTTTAATTCCTCGCATGGTCAGTGACCAAGAGAGTTTTATAAAAACTAAGCCTTTTGTAAGAGTTCAAGCTTTCGAGAACCATTAGATTTGGTCATATAAATCTTGAAAAAAATTGGAGGAACTCCATAAGGATTTTAATTGTTATCATAGGTTTCTGAATTTGATTGTGCGTGTGTTTTTAGCATCAATGTCTTGGATCACACTCTGTGATCCATCATTAGGATGAATAGCAAGAGATGTATACAGATGTATTATAGCATCAACGTTATACACATCTATTATATAGCATCAACGTTATACATCTCTTGCTATTCATCCTGATGATGGATCACGGAGTGTGACATTGAGGCTAACATCTGTTATACATCTGTTGCTATTCATCCTGATGATGGATCACAAAGTGTGATCCGAAACATTGATGCTAAATACACAATCAAATCCAGAAATCTACGATAACAATTATAATAGATTGTGGAAATTTAATATCTCTGAAGGACTTAAATTGTATTACTTACTTGGTAAGCTCCTACCAGATGAGCTGCAATGCATGCATTGGCGAAGTAAATCAACCAATAAGGCTCATAGAATCCAAACGCTGTCAAAAGGTTTTCAGGTGCATCTTCACCAAAGGCTGCATAGCCAAAGCAGCCACAAAGTATATAGAAGAAAGTTGTGATCATAATAGAAATCAAGGGTGCTTTCTTCATGGTTCTGTTTTCTGCAGATGGCGCTTTCAGTGTGTCCTGCATATGATCATAGAATAAAAAGCTTCAAATTATGCATCTTTTGCTACTAACAATAACAAGATTGCATTAATTCAGTTTATACCTCAATTTCGATGATAATGAAAGAATATGGATAGCCAAACGTTCTGAGCGGAAGTAAGCGTAGCTATGACACCTATTCCCGATATGCTTCCATAAAATTGTCTATGTTCTGCCATTTCACCAAGAATTTGAATATGAGAACTAGTGGGGAAATTGTTGCATATAGGATTTCTGGCTTATATAGTGACATTCAGGTGACCTGAATAAAATCTTGAACTTCCTTAGCCTGGTCAGATGTGCTGTATGCTGATCCCAAAAATTGAAAGAGAGGAATCCGAACTATACCGATTACTTTTGCGATGCCCAATCCTAATCCTATGGTTCAATAGGAATAGGAAATTATTGCTGCCACTATGGAAAGTCACCAAATTTGGTCGAAATCTGGAATTTGAGATAGATAATTTGCATTGTGCCAAAGAGGATCATGAAAGTGCACTTCAAGTAATTGCAAGGAAAGTCATGTTCATATTTGTGGTAACAATTAGATTTTCTGATTGCTCTGCAATGTACAGAATGAATAAGAACTTAAGTATTGACCCGAGCCTGGTATAAATTATGCTAGTTCAGCAATGCCCGAGATAACATGTTTACACAAAGCCGTTACCATTTGAATGTTTCTTCCCAAAATATTTTGGATACATTTCCTAAATTGAACACATTGTAATATACCATGAAGATGGATCAGAAAGGATTTGCGGGAGAAACTGAACCAATATACGGAGAATTCCTTGCAGATTAACTTTTTCAATTCACTAGAAATTGAAATCCAAGGTGTTAAAACGATATCAAATGATTCACCACCTACATTGGTGTGTAAAATCTATAATTTTAGAAACAGATAAAAGTTTGTGAAAATTATATTGATTTAAAGCTTCACAGATGCATAAGGGCAGAACTTGCTTGCAAACAAGAACAGAGAAGGTCTTGGCATCACGCCCAGTTGATTGTCTTACATACACCCATGGTTCATGGTGTTTACAGATCTCAATCTTGTTTTGCCAATGGTGAGAACTTGGGAGGTTGGAATCTTGATATTTCACTCCATTTGGTCCATTTGGTTCATGGAATTGTAAATTTTTATAAATTTTGGTTTTGCCAAATTTTCATTCCTATTTTTGGAATTTTACTTGAACCATTTGTTTCACTCAGAAGATGAGTGTGAAGACACATTTTTATACATAAACTTAGAATTGGAGGCAGACTCTAAAAATTAGACCAATCTATTGTTTTAAATACACCAAAATTCCAAGCTCTCTATCCAACTTGATTACTCTAGAAATCTTGGATCTTTCCAATAATAAGTTGACAGGAGATATTCCAGGATCATTATCAAACATGAAGAGTCTCACAATATTAAACCTGTCATACAATAAATTATCAGGCATTTTTCCCTCGACTCTCTTGGACAATCAAAACATAGTTTTTAAATATACAGGGGTCTTGTTCTTACTCGAGAGCGATCTAGTCAGTTTTCCACTAAGAAGAGGAAAATATCATTAGTAGGATTGCTAGTTGGAGTTGCTGGTGGTGGTGCCATTTTTTCTCATGGGGCAGTTGGATTGACATACCCAACAGAGATTCAATCTATCAGAAGCATCTCCCATGCCTGAGAGAGTATAAACTTAGACAATCCTCCATTTGTCGGGAATCAACTCAGACAATCCTCACGCACAAAATGGAAGTCACTGAGCGTCAATCCAGTTCGAGCAGTCAAAATCATATTTTTAATTTTCACAATTTTCATTCATACATGACATTTCAGAAATGGCAATGATCCTCCGTTTATTCACCCAATGGTGAAGTGGCCCAAATTGCTTTCAGACATTAACATTTTACACTCCTAAGAAACCTAGTTTTGAGGTAAAATTAGAATTCAAAAATTCTAATTCCGTTTTTTTATTTTGACACAAACGCGTCCATTTTTCAAAACTGGTTTTTGCAAAAGCCAATTCCGATCTAATTCACAAACCAAACCGACCCTTAGGGTCCATTTGGTTTGTGGAATTTTAAAAACCCGGATTTCTACAAACCTTGGTTTAGCCAAATCAAGGTTTTGCATATCTTCATTCCGATTTTTGAGATTTTACTAAAACTGTTTGTTTCACTTGGAATATGCGTGTGAAGTGCGTAAGCTTGGAGTTGAAGGCGAATTTCAAAAAGTAGTCCAATCTATTGTTTTTACTCTCATTAAAAAACAAAACTAGGTTTTGATTTTCAATTCCTACTTGCTAGTAGGAAGTGTTGTAGTTGAGGAAAGCCAACTCCGAAGACGCCAAGATCACCTGCATGCGAAACCTGTCAAAGAGAAGCCATAGAAGGGAAGAGCATGGAGCACGGGCAAAAAATCCTAAACGGACATGAGAGCCATCATAATGCAAACACAAGAAGAAATGTATTTACAATAAGAAATGATGTTATTGTTAAAATACAATGAGAGAGAGCCCGAATATAAAGAGCTCATGGAAGCTTGTAGAACAAGCTGGAAGGTGGTAAAAGATAAGTGTGACAACTAGAAGGGAACAAACTCCCGTGTTGTCACCAACTAACCACAACATGCATTAAATATAAAATATTAAATAAATGCATGACCTAAGTAAGCTTAAGCAATAGAATAAATAAATAATAATTAATTATTTACTCTAACACCCCCCCTTAAGTGCAACTTAGGGAAATGCCTTAAGCTCACAAAACTAAGATGAAATGCATAATGGGTCCCGGCAACGAGGCCATGTTAGGTACCCATGTACAATGCAAGAAGAATGCAACCTCTGTAAGCGAGGAAAGAGAGAAAACCACATGGGAAAAACCCTCCCCCAAAAAGAGGTAAGAACCCAGTGAAGAGCTAAAGAAGTCTCCAACTAGTGAAATTGTCCCCTAAAACAGGAACAAAGAGTGATCATGAAGAAGCAGCATCACTGAAGCAGGAAGAACCGCAAAATCTGCCAAACTGCTGATCTGAAGAACCTCCATGGAAGAAGAAGGCACGAACCGAGCATGTCTATATGGTAGATGATCCATCTCACCGAAATGCATAGGTAGCCAGCCACTGCAATTGCCTTGTACATAGGATCAACCACTGAATACATAGTTCACACTATTGAACCATCAAACCATGGATGCATTAGAACACAGCATAACCCCCCCTTAATGCAGACGGGGTGTGATGACAGGCAACTGAGAAGGTGAGCCAAAATCTCCTGCAAACGAACCAAGAACGAGGAAAGAGAAAAAGAGATACAGACACCGATAAAGACACGGTCTAACTGACTCTGCATGGGGCTAATGTCGTGGAAGGGACACTCACTTGACAAAGGGAGAATGCCTAAAACAGCAAACAAAAATCCCCCCCATGGTGCTTTATGAAAATAGTGCAAGTACACCTAACTCAAAACAACGTTCATGACTACCAGAATGCAAAAGTGACACTTTATCTCAGTGCGATACAAAAAAGTGCTTCAAAATGATAGCTACAATGATCAAAACTGAAAAAGAGCTTAACCAAAAGAAAGTACAGCCGAAAAGAAAGCAAACCATGCCAGGAAAACGATCCTCGGGCCTAAAACACTCAAAATATCCATCATAGAGTAAAAATGCCAAAACTATGATAGAAAGAGTAGAGGCCAAAAACAAAGAAAAATGACTACTTTTCTGAAGAGTACATAGAACCAGCTTTCTAGAAATATAAAGTTTTCAAAAAATTGACATGGGACGCAAAAGATATGCATGTTGGAGTCAAAAATAGGACTTCGGACTTCAACAGAAAAAATGAGCAATAAAAAAGCATCAAAACCAAAAAATACCTGCACCAAAATCTCCGTCTCGGAACCAGCTTTCCGGCGCTTCTTTCGGATCGGAAAAATACCTCCGTATGCAAGAGTTATGGCCAAAAAACCAAAGGTAGGTCCAAAAGCAATCGGGAGAGGTGCATGCAAGGGTTGATGCAGCGCTGACGTCAGCAAGTCAGACGATTAAATTTGACGGTTTGGTGGCCGTCGCAGCAAAAAAGAGTGCCACGTGGCATACGGATGATGACGTGGCTGACGTGGCGGGTCCACGTGGCAAGGTGCCACGTGGTGCCCAGGCCACGTGTCACCCCCGCAGTGGCTGCAATGGCGCTGACGCGGCTGCAGAGCTGTCGGGTTGAGCAGAGGTGGCCGGGCTGGTGGAGCTACCGGCGGAGGTGGCCGCAGGGCGGCCGACGAGGAGGAACCACCAGTGGAGGGCAGAGGACGGGCGGTGGCCGGGCCGCAGCTGAGCCGGGGCGGTGCTGCCCGCTGCGGCCGCTGCAGGCTACGCGTGGGTGGCACGGTGGTGGCCCGGCGGCGGTGCACCCGGAAAACACCTTTTTAAAAATTTTTTACGCTCTGCATCCGTACGATCCGTACGGCAGCGACCCTGGAGGCTTCAAAAAATCTCTAAAATTGCCCTGTGTCCAAAAACGACAAGTTTTATATGAATCCTGACTGCAAATGGCCTTCCGGATCCAATGGTGATGTCCGTTCGGTCCCAAAGTGCTCTGAAAAATCGCTGATCCCCTGATTTGAAGAAAAATTGCACAAACAAACTAGGGTTTGTGACTCCAAATCACGGCTTCAAAATTTCTTCAACGAAGCAGCAGCAGGAAGGCTCTGATACCATGTTGTAGTTGAGGAAAGCCAACTCCGAAGACACCAAGATCACCTGCATGTGAAACCTGTCAAAGAGAAGCCATAGAAGGGAAGAGCATGGAGCACGGGCAAAAAAACCTAAACGGACATAAGAGCCATCATAATGCAAACACAAGAAGAAATGTATTTACAATAAGAAATGATGTTATTGTTAAAATACAATGAGAGAGAGCCCGAATATAAAGAGCTCATGGAAGCTTGTAGAACAAGCTGGAAGGTGGTAGAAGATAAGTGTGACAACTAGAAGGGAACAAACTCCCGTGTTGTCACCAACTAACCACAACATGCATTAAATATAAAATATTAAATAAATGCATGACCTAAGTAAGCTTAAGCAATAGAATAAATAATTAATAATTAATTATTTACTCTAACAGGAAGTTGGAAAACTTGGTTTTGAAGCAAAATTGGAAGTCCCGTATCCTAATTCCATTTTGCAAATTTTGAAACAAATGCACAAATTTTCAAATCTAGATTTTGAAAAAGCCAATTCCTATCATCTTCTAGGAACCAAACGGACCCTAGGGTTTGATTTTTGAATTCTTGAATTTGGTTCCTCAAAAGATAAGGGATTCATTCTACAATTGGTTCATGAGATTCTCAAGAAGATTTTCTATGCAATAGGTCTTGGCTCCTTACCTTTGATCCACACAAACTCTTTCTCAACTTTTTTGGAATGTAAGATTTTGGAAAATATCACCAAATGTTGAATGCAATTGCTAGATATTCTTGTTTCATTTATGTCCATATCTGTGTTCATAATTTTTATCAAGGGTTTGTCTATTTTTTAAAAGATATTACCAAGGGTTTGCCTTTGGATATTGCTAACTGACAGTTGACAAAAATGTTTTTAGGTGCATAATTTTTATCAAGGATTTGTTTGTAGAAACTTCTTTACTAATGGCTTATTTGAATTAACAAGGGCAAATCAAATCACGAATTAACCATGAATCAGAAATTAAAAAAACCCTTGAAATTTAGTGAGTAACTTATTTCATAAACCCTTTATCGCTTATTTGATTCACTAATTCACAAAAAGTCATTTTCTTGAATTGAATCATTGCAATTCTCATTACTATGGTTGAAAGCCATTATAAGATTGCTCTAAATACTTCACTTGAGGCTTATGCTCGGAGTTTTCCCAAATTGTTGAAGCTCCAGATTGGGGCTGTTGAAGCTTCTTGATGCCTTCAAGTTGTTTCAACTTCTGAGTGAAAGTAATTGCCCCTGCAAGCAGTCACTTTAAGGGTTCCCTTTTCATCCCTACCACTTTTTGCTAAGGATTCAAGTTCAGTTATAAACTCTAAGAATAGTTTTTGTGGGCTTGGAAACAAGAAAGTTGATTCGCTATCCTTTTGTTTCAAAGTGTGTTAAGGCCAAAGTTAGACATAATTATGGAAGCATTATATCAAGCATTGCATTGGACTAAGGAGAAGATCACATTTGTCAACTTTAGGCAACTTGTATCTCTGCTAGCATAGGTCATAAAAGCATGAAGGATACACAAGAGGTGGTTAAGCCATGTCACAAATTCTAAAGGGAAATATTGGCAGTTAGTTCAACAATCCCCCCTTAGTGTTACCCGAAGATATTTGAACTTTCAATCAAGCTCTAATACCACTTCTTACAAGCTAAAGTTGTAGTTACACCAAAAGACTGACATGTCAATGCTCAGTACAACCACTAGACATATAGAACACATGAGGTGGTTAAGTCATGTCATGAATCTTAAAGGGAAACATGGGTGGTTAGGCCGACATATATTA
The DNA here is from genome assembly GCA_028749045.1 of Cupressus sempervirens. Lineage (NCBI taxonomy): Eukaryota > Viridiplantae > Streptophyta > Pinopsida > Cupressales > Cupressaceae > Cupressus > Cupressus sempervirens. The sequence goes on along the minus strand of CM053783.1, from coordinate 601,630,981 downwards.
TCTACAAGAAGCTACTATTGGTTCGGGTGTTTTAAGGGTTCCATTTTCAGTCCTCCCACTCTTTGCCTAAGGACACAAGTTCAATTTTAAACTCTACGAATACTTTTTGTGGGCTTGGGTACAAGAAAGTGGATTCTCTATTCTTCTATGTCAAAGTGTGTTAAGGTTACAATGAGACAAAGTTAAGAAAGTAGACTTATAGAATATGCATGAGAGTATTAAACCATTTCATAAATCCCAAAGGACATTCTCAATTAGTCCAACAAATATTTTTTTATCAAACTCTATGATCCATCATGAAAATACAATCTAAGAGAGTATAACAAAACTTGATGTTAAAGACAACCAACATGTTTGTAGGAAGTGATCATTCTTATCAAAAGATGAACATAGGCTTGTAGATTTGGTGTCCTTTGGATCAAGTAAAGCAGAGTGTAAGACTTCCATTTCTCCAGAATACATCAATCCCAAACCTCGATTGAAACATGTGAAAATTCAGTACCTGCTTGCCAGTTTTATGAATGGTTGGATAAAATTATTGGTTATGAAGGCAATTTGTTAACATTGGCTTTGATTGCGTGGTATGACTAGTTGGTATGCTACTCCTCATAACATATATATTTTGTCTAGTCATTGAATGTAGTGAGTATATGTTGTTTTTTCTCTTCTTTTAGCTAATGCTTATGAATTCTATTAAATTAGTAGTCAAATAATTATTTTAAAATAATTAACAATTTAAAGTTTTATGAGAAAATAATTTGAATGACATGAATTAAGCTTGTTGCCATCTTTCATCAAGTAAATCAAGCTAGTTGAGATTTGTAACTCAGTAGTCTTCATCAGATATTTCTGTTGACATATCAGTCAAGTTTGTTATTAGTGACACACACTTATTTAGACTGTATATAGCTACCAAGCTCTTTGTACAACTATTAGTGTTTGCTAAGTATTTTAGTTGTCACCTAGTTCTATAATTGTTACTGAGTCCTTTAGACAAATCTTAGTGGTTACTGAGTAGTCACAGTCACAATGAAGACCAATAGTGTAAATTGTGCATCTTAGTACATGTCGAGTTTACTAGTGCAAGATGAGTTGTGCAATGTTCACCGAGTTCGCAGTGCATGTGATGCGAGTCTAGTGTTAACCGAGCCACTTAGTGTTAACCAAGAGACTCAATTTATATCGAGCTTGAAGTGATAGTGTTTACTAAGTCATACAATGTAAATCAAGAGACTTAGTTTATATGACGAGTTTCATAGTATCTACTGAGTTACCAGTACAGACTGAGTTCAAGACTACTTGAAAGTGATCAGTATGGACTAAGCTTCTACATCTACCAAGTGCATGATGATACCAAGCATTAACAATGGATGCTGAGTATCAGAACCTTATCGAGTTAGTCTTTAGAACTTGAGTGTCTTCATGTGGGCCAACTTTGTAATATTTGTGTTCACTTGTATTGTGGTCAACTTTGTAATTTGTATAATTGGATATATTGTTGGGTGATGCGACGCACTCCCCTGCCCACAGGTGGTTAATTATGTGGTGTTCCATGTTCACTAACAGTCATGTCTTTTGGTGCAATGGAAAATGGGCCCTACAAGTGGTATCAGCGCCTGGTTTTGGCCTGGTCATGGGTTCAAATCTCCCCGGTGCCTTCCAGACCCGCGTAAGCGCCTGGTATGCATGTCGAGGGGGAGATTGTTGGGTGATGCGACGCGCTCCCCTGCCCATAGGTGGTTAATTATGTGGTGTTCCATGTTCACTAACAGTCATGGCTTTTGGTGCAATGGCAAATGGGCCCTATATATATATATATATATATATATATATATATATGTATATACATATATATATATATATATATATATATATATATGTATATACATATATATATATATATATATGTATATATATATATATATATGTATATACATATATATATATATATGTATATATATATATATATATGTATATATATATATATATGTATATACATATATATATATATATATATCCAAAAGAGTAAGAAATGTGAATTGGAATGCAATGTAAGTGAATATAATTAGAGAAAAGTAGAAAGAGTGAATTACAAAGGCTACAACAGTATAAGGATAGATTACAAAATCATATCTATCACAGCAAGATGGTTAGTACATAAAGGAATCTCATTCATCAAACCAAGTTGCAGATTAGAGATCATCTATTGTTTCATCCTAACAAGTGGATCAGTCAAATCCTTTAACAAGGTAGACCTAATAGTCTTTTGTAAATCTCTTTACCGAGTGCATACTTAATTGTATTCTATAAATTTTTTCACAAGGTGGACCTAGCAGTCCTTATTGCTCCTAATAGGATAGATCATTAGAAGTGATCAATGTAAGTTTTAACAAGCTAACTTTATACTACAGTACTAAAGTTTGTGGGTATCATCCTCACCCCAGTTTTAGTTTCTATTTGGAAGGTTTTTGGGTCACCAAATCTTTGTGTCACAATGTTATGAATGCTTTCATGTTTTTAGTTTCTTATGCATGCAATTAGATCAGATTATATGTAACAAATTAAATGCTAATTGGATTGTTGAATTAAGATTTGAAATTGTTGAAGTTTTAGAAGTTACTGATTCACCCCTCCCCTCTCAATAACTTAGCATAGTCTTGAATGTTTCCAACAATTGGTATTAGAGCTTTGTGGTTCTCAGGAGAAAGCTTAACAACTTGAGCAAAGATCAAAGCTACAGAGATATTTAGACTTGACAAAGCTATTGATAATGAGAAGCTAGATTTGGAAATAACCATTGCCCAACTCAAGAAAGCAAAGGAGAAACTCTCTCAATCCCTAAAAAGAAAAAAAGAACTTGCAATTCAAATGAATGATCATCTCTACATTAAAGAAAGAATTGAATACCTTCATTCAAGCAATTTAGATGAAGCCAATGAAGCAATCAAAGGACTCCTAGAAAAAAATGGCTCCCTACAAGAAGAGGTAAGAAAACTTAAAAAAGAGCAAGAAATTCAAACAGTAAGGTTATGTGAAGTCATGGAATAGAAAAAAAAGATAAAATAAGAGATAGATAGAAGGAACAATGAAATTTAGAACCAATCCCTTTAGCAAGCAGACCTTATTGATCAACTCTCCAATGCAAATGAGGAAATCATGAGACTAAGATTTGAAAATGAAAGATTACAAAATGATCTAAATTCTGAAAGGAAAATCAATGAAAGATTATGGAATGATCTAAACTCTTAGAGGAAAATCAATGAAAGAATGATTTTAAATCACAAGAAGACATGAATCAATTGAATGGGAAAAATATTTATAAACAAAAAGGAAAAGCAAGAATTGGATATACAGAAGAAGGAGAATCATCTAAGCAAGGAGCTCAAAAGAACCAAAGACCTACTTGCAGTCACTGTGGTAAGATAGGTCATGTACATTAAATAAATGTTGGAGCAATGAAAAAGTAAAATTCAATAGAAAATGCTACAGTTGCAACCAACATGGTCATAAGGCTAATGAATGCAAGAGAAACCAAGATTTGAAGGCAAGTGTCACAAATGTAAGAAACATGGACACAAGTCATCAAAATGAAAAACCAAGGTATTGAATCCAACAGAGAAAATTGTGAAAGCAATATTTGGTTGAGACTACAACACCTATTGTAGATGTCATTATTGTGGAGAATTTGGACACATTGGAATAAATTGTGTAAAACATCATTTGAGGAAAAGAGACACTACTAAAAGATGTTTCATTTGTATAGAACTTGGTCATCTTGCCAAGAATTGTATGAATACTGGTAGAATTGAAGATGAGAAAATAGAAAAAGCTGATAACATCTATAAACAAATGAGACAACAATGGGTTCCTAAGTCTACCAAGGATACAAGTCTAAGTAATGATGATCAAGTCACTCAAGAATTGGGTGACTCTATCATTTTTACTTGAGTTCTCAAAGGAGAAACTATAACTATGCTATCAAAGAAGACATCCAAAATAATTCCATATTGAAATAGCAAAATGATCCAAATCAGTAGTCAGGATACAAAGGGATCACCAAGTACAAGTGTCTACCAAGTTATCTTCTCTATTGAGTGAGGTTGGGTCATAGACTCTATTGAGCAAGGTCAGGATTGATAAAGATGCTTATGGTTAATGAGTCACGAAGACTTTGTCGAGTGTTCAATGCAAGCATAGTGGATGATAGTCTATCAACATGATGTTTGCCAATCTACATTTTGTACTGAACATTTATGGCAAAATTTTAAACAAAAAGCATGAAATCAAAGTCATTTCTTATCATGATATTTTGAGTGCTATTGCGAAAGTGCGATCTTTAGAGCTTCCAAGCGATTTGAGTGAATTTCCATCAATTTTTTTTGAATTCCCTCAAACCCTACTAAGTGAAGATGGAATCCATTGGTAGCAAGGTTAAGTGAGGATCTAACATGTTGGTTCATGGAGTGGAATGGAAAGCATCGGATTTCAAGCTCACTCTTGTGATTGTTGAAACCCTAGATCTGAGTGGAGCCCAATCTCAAATCCCTCCAAAGGTACTTCTAATCAACTATATTTTCACTCATTTCAAATGTGTTATTCAAGAGATTGGTACATTGGAAATGGATGATGCCCTAGGCCAACTGTGTGTAAATGGAGCTTTGAAACTCGAGCACCAACACTTGGAAACTAAAGGGTTAACTCACATCCCTTACATGCCTCATGAATTTCAAGTTAAATGGATTAGGTTTATCCTTAGTTAGGTGCATAATGGTTGGTTATGGTTGGAACAACCATTTTTGATCACAAAGAAGATGATTCATCGAATCACTAGCCTCCCAATGCTAGCCAAGGCCAAAATGAAAAAAAACCCTAAGTCAGGCTGAACTTGAAAAGAAAACCCTAGCACAATTGGAGGACAGAGGAATGAAAATTAGCAGTGTTTCATAAATAGAATTGAAGTTTGGTATTCACATCAGTGCGCACGAGATATACAACTCTAGTAGGTTGAATAATGTGTCATGTGAAGCTATGGACTTGACATACAAGGTGGTAAAGAAAAAATTATCATTTGACCTTACCGAGCTATTGTTGAAATAGTTCAACAAAAATATGGTAAGCATAAGAACTTTAAAGAATAACTTGTGTAAGTTTGGTTCCTTGTTAACTTGTCTATTCTTTTATGTTCAAAAATTCTTCCCTTCAAAAGACACTGTTGTTTGGAGAAAAGTTGTGCCTGTGTTATATCAGATAAATGAGTTTAATGCTGAAATGGGTGAAAATTATAATAGTATAATGGAAATTTTTTTTGATGCATTCAAAGAGAAAATGAACAATAGGTTCCAAATCCCCAATAAACTAGTTGAAGATTATAAGGATGATGTATGTTTCATGGTGGATTGTGACAAAGTGTACATTCAAGCAACCAAGCCTAGAATTGTGTGGGTAAAACCTCTTGGTTATGAGGTTAATATTGATGAAACTAAAGACATTATTGAAGCTCTTGTCAATGAGCCAGTTGATCCTAAGTGTAGTGCCTGCCCCTAGTTCGCATTCTGTTATCATTGCTGAACTCTTTTAGGGTTAGTTCTATGTTGATGGTTAGTAGCATTCTTTTGAGATTATCAGATATTGTGCTATGGATTTAGTTTATTATGTGATGAGATCACTTAGACTTTATATTTCATGTATGCATGATGATTATTTTCAGTGTTTGCAGTTATTAATGATGATTAATAAGATGATTTATTATCATATGTGTTTTATTATGGATACTTACCCCATACTTGCATGTGTATGGTGTGTGTGTTTTCTTTGCGTGTTTACTTTTGTATGGCGTGTCTGATGTGTTTAAGGAAGGGAGTCGTAGTCACCTGCTAGTCGGGATCTACACGATGCACCACTTCCTACCATTGCCTATTTAGTTTAGTATATATTGTGCTTGTACATGCATGGTTTTTATGCAGGTTGCAGGTACCGGGTATCGACTTTCCTGAATTGTCAGGATGAGCGTACCCTATCACACTATCTCAATGATAAGAGAGGGGAGATAAATTCTCAAGTCCAAATCCCAACCCCTTTAAGCCATTTGTTCTAGTTGGAAAATTAGGACAAGTATCTGAGTTGAGTACCCTTCGAATACGTTGGATAACATAATTCGTGATATTAACCCTTGGTTTGATTTTGTCTGTATTTTGGTTATGATGGATTTTCATATTTTTACCTTGCGAGTCTTTGGAGTATTTTCTATTAATTAAGCCTAATTAAAAGATTTAATTAATGGTTTAATTTAATGGAATTTTAATACTTATTTTATTTAATTAATTGAGAAATTAATTAAATAAAATAATTAAATTTGAAAATAAAAAGTTATATGTTTAAATTTGGAATGTGACAATATTTATTTTAATAATAATATATTTGGAGTTCATTTTTAAATAAATGACTAAATATTATTATTATTAAAGCTAATAAATATTTTAGCAATTAAGTTTTGGAAAATGAAATTTAAAAGTGGAAGATATATTTAAATTAATAAAAGATTCTAAATCTCATGTGATTAAAATATAAATATATTAAGATTGCAAAGTGGAATTATTAAAGTTAGTGCATGAGATTTAATAAATAAATAAATTAAATTGGGAAGAATAAAGTAAATATTATATTAATTAATATGCATTATTTTTAATATTTGCTCACATAGGAGTTGGCAAATTCTTGGAAGTTGTCATGTAGACAACATAGGAGTTTGCACTCTAAGAATGCACTAGTTGTCTACACTTAGGAGTTAGCATTTTATTTGAGCACATGGTGTCTACAACCTTAAGATTCATCTAGAAGGTTGGAGAAGACCCATGCTTGGTTGTCATGCTCATCTTCTAGTTGTTTCTAGAGACACTCTAGATGCATCTTAGAGGCCTTTAAATAGAGGCTCTCCTAGTATGGTTCGACAAACTTAATGGAAGCTACAAGCTACAAGCTTAAATGGAAGCTTCAAAGCTTACATGCATTGGAGAAGATTCATATGCTCATATATTTTCTACATGCTTCTATGCTTCTTCTAGCACTTCTAGTCACTTGGAGGATTCGGTTGGCTTGGATCTTGGAGGAATTGAAAATGATGGAGAAGGAAGGGATTTTCTATAGATTTTCTGAGGTATGATAGATTAGCATCAGTGTCCAGGTGCACTCATGATATTCACATACTCTCTCTGCACTATTTCTCTTCCTATCTTCATCATGTCTGTTATATGTGTCTGAATACTCTTGTGATAGAATCTACTATTAAATTGGAATCTAGATATTTTATTAGAAAACCCTACCTTCAATTTAAGAAAGAAATTAGATTTGAATCGGGTTTGGGTTCGAATTAGAATCAAATTGAGAAAATAGATTTGAAAATGGTTTCAAAATTTATAGTCAAAACTATTAGATGAATTAATGGGTAAAATTTAGAGAACAATTACCCTTTTAGAGAAATTCTTAATCCATCGTAATGAAAAGCCCTTCTTGTATGTAAATAGATGTGTTTTCTTTTATATAAATGAAATCTACAAACATATATATATATATTTATTAAAATGCAATATGCTTGATTTAAAAGAAAACTATTTGCATATATATATATATATATATATATATATATATATACATATACGTATATACATATAGATATATATACATATATGTATATACTTGGTTAAAAATGTTGTTTTATTATCGCAATAGAATCGCGCACGCGAATTGAAGGAAACGTTATAAAAAAAAAATATAATAATAAATTGTGGGGGGGGCAGGGGTTTTCACCCCACCCCATCCCCCTTTGTTTTCACCGTCCCCATTGTTGTCCACAGCAGACACTGCTGCTGACGCGGCAGTACTCTGCTACTGCAGCACAGTACCGCAGGATGCGGTCAAGCCGGCGGGCCTTCATAAACGTTTTTAATAACCTGCGTTTGGGTTTTAAAATAAATTAAATTTTTTTTTTAAAAGTTTATAATATGTATTAAGATTTAAATATGTATAAAGTTCAAAATTTCGATTAAGTTTCTAATTATAGTTTTGTTGAATATATATATATATATATATATATGAGGTTTAAAACACTATTGTTAATTGTTCACTATTATCAGTTGGAAAGTAATATTATAATTTTATATTTAGAATTTAATAATTAGCTTAATTAAATTTAGTTTAATTAAGGCTAATTATTAGAATGTATTCAATTGTTGTTATCAATGTTATTGGGATTCAATAGTATTGCACATTGGCTTATTTGGGAATCAATGAATTTGTGGAGATTGAATTTAGTGGAAAAGGACTCATAACGTGTTGAAAAAATTATGAAGTTATAAATATGAAGATTTAGGTTATTGGAACACTTACCTTAGTTGATTTTAGAAAATGGAGTCTAATGGTTGACATTTAGTGTTAATATTTAATGTATATTAAATACTATTTAATATATATTAAATACTATTTAATATATATTAAATAATTATGAGATGGTAATATATAAAGATGTTTAATGGTGATTATTATGGTAATGTAAATTAAGAGATTTTGGATTTAATTAACAAGGTCAAAATCATTGTTATAATATTTAATAACCTAGTCATGATTTGAATTTGTTAATACGTTATACCTTAAAGGTTAGTTGAATATTAACTAATGAAGATTGTGGAAGGATCTCTAGAATGAGTTTTAATAGTTTTGATGAGTTTATTAATGTTTGTTGGGACTAACAAACTATTAATAAATAATGGTTTAAATAGTTATCAATAAATTTGATTAGATTTAATCTAGAGGAGATTATTTAATGATTTAAGTTTTGTAAAGATAATAGTTTTTGGATTTGAAGTATAATCGATTTGTAATAAATTGATATTCATTGAGTTGATATTATAACTATGATATTACCAATTAAAATTGTGCAATAAAGTTTTATTTGAAATGATTAATGATAATACGAATTAGTCAAGAGAATGTTGGTATTCTTTGAAAGATGACGAATGCGGTCATACGGAATTATTATTAAGATTTTCAATATAGCTTGTTATTAAATATTAACAAGTTATTATTATTGAACTATTAATATGATTATTTGTGTACTGAATTATAGTTGACTTTTGACTTACAAAATTATAGTTAGTTATTGGTCAACTTATATTAATTGGAACGTTACCATGGATATGTAATTATTAATTAAATTAATTAATCAGAGTTAATTGGATTTAATTAATAATTAAGTTATGTTATAAGAGAGTTATTTGATATAATTATTTTAACGAGATTGTAGATTATCTGTATTGAAGTTGATAAATCTTATGACTTGAATTATGACTTTAGATATTATATGATTGTCAATGATGATAACGATTGAATTAAAAGGCTTAAATTTTAATAATATTTAATTAAGTCTTAATTAAGAATTATTAGAATGATAATAGGTCATGGATGGTGTGCCTATGTTAATTGATGGATTTAATTGATCATTCTAATTAAGTTATGATATCTTATTCGAAGAATGATAATTGGTTCTCTTATAATTTAACGATTAATGATCCTTGATTTATGTGAAAAGTTGAAGAACGACAAGAAGAGTTGATCAATTTGAATATGGATCTTAGCTAAATAAAGAGAACAATTTAATTAAAGGTCAATGATGATCAATTTAATGAGTAAATGTTTATCCTTAAGTTATTCTTAGAATGTAATTCTTAATAATGGAAGGATAATGCTATCGGGGAACAATTGGGTTGACTTGTAGGTCAAATGATGATAACTTTATACACTTGAAGTATACTTGAAAATGGAAACTGGAAACCCCTACACTTGATTCACCTATGAGATTATAGCAAAACCAAAACATGTGTCTGCATCGTGTATTCTGTATGCTTCTTGTTTTAGGTTTTGGGTTGACTAGTGTTGACCAGTCTTAGGTTGTTACCAGAGGCTTAGGGGTTATGAGATGCGTTGGCATGTTGATCTTATTTGGTCTCGATCTTTATAATCCCAACCATGGTTATGTGATCGTATGCTCTATGAATGTTTGTTATTGTTCATCAGTCTTCATGTGTGAAGCTGAGATTTATGTGTATGAGACACTTGAGCTAATCATTTTTGAGTCATCGATCAGTTATCCTTGGATTGCTTTCTAGTCGCCATGATGGGACTGAAATGTGGATTTATTTCCTGATGATGTCATGTTGTGACATGTTTTGACTCAACCATTTTGGAGTCTTCGATCAGTATGATTTTGAGATATATTTTGGTTGCTTGTTAAGAACCAATGGATATTGTGATTCATGTTGGAGATTATATTTATGAGGTATATTTTGTGGTGCTTTTATGTGTTCTTCAATGGGAGAACTGTCTTATTATCAGGTTTCCTGTTAAGGAACCGAGTTTGATCTTTATGAGTGTTGTGGTATGGGACACAACTATGGATTTATGTGCTTAGGAGAGGTTGTCTAGGTACATGACTATGGGAGTGGCTTGCATAAGGGTCCGAGGCCCAAAGTGATCAGTACCAAGGTAACCTAATGCAAGTTATGTAATAAGTGATAATCCAGTAATTAAAATTATGGGGGGAAAACACACTAAAAAGATAAGTTAGAGATATTTGAACCACCCATACCTTGAGTGCTTGTATAGATTAAGGATGGGAGAAGTGCCTCGTCTTCTTGAGAGGGCTTCTTGGTTTCCACATGTGCCACGTTGAGGGTTCGGGGTTCAGAGTAACCAGTCCAGGGTAACTCAACGCTTGAGGGTCCGAGGTCTAATGAGAAGACCAGTCTAGGGTAACTCAAGCAGCCATGTGATGACACTCTCTAGTATGTAGCATGAGTCTCCTCTAGAGATTTTATGTACCTTTGGTGGTGTACTTATTGTTGTGCCTTTGGGATTAGATGTCAATTTGTGATTGGAACCTTTGAGTTAGTATAGTTTTAGGATTCCTGGACTTAGAGAGTAATTATGCTATGTGTTTTGGATAGCCTGTTTGGGACTTGAGATTATCTCCTCAGCACGGTGGGAGTGGACCACTTAGGTTCCACGCGATCGGGTGGTAGTGTTTTATCACTCTTATCATTTGAGATCCATTGAGACACCGTGGCTGGAGTATTCTTGGTTGGTATTTAACTTCATTTTGTTCTTGGATCATTATGATAGATGGTATACTCTATGGTGGATGTATTTATTGGTATGTTTCTTATATTGATAGTTTGCATATGTTAGATGATGGTATCCTATGCTTTACTTTGCATGTTAGTAGGATGTTTTAGGAGTGACATTCCTACTATGTTTATAGCCGATGATCTCTTCGGTGCTTTGGAATGTTATGCATGGAGGGATGGCTAGGATCCATGATGGTCTAATGATGCTATTTACGGTTGGGAGGAACCGTGCACTTAGTTAATTATGTTTGTGATATATGGTTATCTTTTATGATGGATGTTTATATCTTTTGTGGAGATGTATCATGTATGGTTTACGGTTTCATTTATGTTATTGCATCATGGATTAATGTTGGATGATGATGTACTTTAATTACATGGATGTTTATTCTTTTAAGCTTTTCATACCTTGTGATATGTACAGTGGATGATTGAGCAATCTGAAATGTAATTACTAAAAGGACACTTGTATATTGTCTAAGAACATTGGATGTATCATTGTTACTCCTAAGGATGTGATGATAGATGAATGGTTAATTAGATGTGATTCAACGTTAAGGGATCTTTAAAGAATGTAATCTGTTATGTATGTTATGTGTACTTTCAGATGGATGTTACTATTGCTTCCGCTATCATATTAATGTTATGAATGGTTATACTTTCATGTTTAAAAAAAAAAAATTGTTTGGTAAACTTAGTGAAATTCTTTGGATCCCTTTGCGGGGCATTACACTAAGGCTACATATTTTGGAACATATGATGAAGTAAAAGCCAAGATTGAACTTGAAATAAAGCTCCCTCAGGTGGTGAAAAAAGGAAAGAAGAGGATTGCAAAATTAAAAACCAATTCTACCCTTTTATTAACTGAGGGAAAAGGTGAAGATGAGGAAGTAGAGGATGTGGAAGCAAAGGATGAGACAAAATCTAAGGAAGAAAGGCAAGGTGATTATCACCAAGCCACAGAATCCATCCATTGCAATTTTCACTAGGAGATCCTCAAGGAAGAAATCTGACAAGGAAGGAGGAGATATTATATTTAGGAAACCTCCAACTACTTTCCAAGATAGACTGAAAGAAATTCAGGAAGGAGCAAGCATAACCAACTTTAATGCATTAAAATATGAGACTAGGACTGAGGAAGAAAAGAAGCAGATTGAAGACCTGGTGATGAACAAAATGGGTAAGTGGAAATACTCACTAGAACAACTTACCTCTTAGCTCCCTAATATTTTGTTGGAAAAGATAAAGCCAAGATGGGATTTTTCCATGCCCCAGTTTTACTTTCTATTTGGAAGGTTTCGAGGTCATCAAATCTTTGTGTCACAATGTTATGAATGCTTTCATATTTTTAGTTTTTTATGCATGCAATTAGATCAAATTATATGTAATGAATTAAATGCTAATTGGATTATTGGATTAAGAGTTGAAATTGTTGAAGTTTTAGAAGTTACTAATTGACCCCTCCCCTTTCAGCAACTTAGCATAGTCTTGAATATTTCCAAAGATTTTACCTTGCAAAGATATGTGCAAGGAAGGGAGTTCAACCTCTATAAGTAGTATAGCTTCAACACCATAGACCTGGGAGTATGGGGTTGTGCATGTGGATGTGCAGAATGAAGTGTGGTATGCCCAAAGGACAAGGTTGATTTGTCAATGTCAATTGTGATTGGAATCATTAACAACCTTCTTGAGGATTTTGAAGAGGGTTTTATTGTTTGCCTCAACTTGACCGTTACCTCATGGGAAGTATGGGTTGGAAAAGTGACGGTGGATGTAGAGGGAGGAGCACAACTCCTCTATATTGAGATTCTCAAAGTTTCCTCCATGATTGGTGAAGATGGTGGCAAGGATACCAAAATGACAACAATGTGGTAGAGGATAATTTTGGATACTTTAGCTCCCATGACATTGACAAGTGGAATTGCCTCATTCTACTTGGTGAAATAGTCTATCACTATGATGATCCATTTGTGTCATTCTGAAGATGAGGGTGTGATCACCTCGACTAGGTTATATCCCTCGCATGAAAATGATCATGGTGGTACAATGGGTTGTAGATCTTGAGCTAAAGCACACATCAGATTGACATTGTGCTGACATAGTAGACACCTTTGTACAAACTCATAGGCATCATGCTCTAATGTGGGCCAAGAATACCCAACTCTTAAAATATACTTAGCTAGGACTATACTGCTCATATGGACACTACAAAGTCTAACATTTACCTCCCTTAGAGCCATCACGAACTAGCTCAAGCCTAAACATCTAGAAAGGGTATCATGACAACCTCAATGATATAGGGGGTTGGCTACAATAGAGTAGTGGGAAGATTTATGAATAAGGCTCTAGTGTTGGGTTCATTTGAGGTGGGGGAATATGATGCCATCTTTTAGGTAAGCATGAACCTCATGGTACTATGGGGATTGGGGACCAACTAGAATGCACACCATTGTTGACACATCATTCTCATATACATATGAATACATATAAAATTATTGACAAGAATTTGTATTTTGAAGCTTCCTGAGGAATTTCTAGGAGTGAGTTGATAGTATTCATTACATATGCAACCTTGTTCTATAGTTGTAGCACTTGCATGAACTAGATCTTTGTGAAGTGTTCTTTCATCTTATCCACCACCTCCTTATATGGAAATAATTGTATGATATGAAATTAGTGCGCTTAAGAATATGAAAAACTAATCTAACATTCACACATCTAAATAAAATAAAAATACGCATGATAAGACAAAGGAAACACTATAGAGGAAGGGGTAAGTGCACCAAGTTGTGGTGCCAAAAGGGGGCTATAAGTGGACACCTTTTTTCTGAAATCAACAATTTCTGAACTTCGACAAGAGTTTAAAGATAGTTATGCTCAAAATTTTAAGATATGACAAAAAAAAGAAGTAGTAGTCCTTTGAATCTAGTTTCTAAACTACTAATTTTTTTTTTGAAATGGTTTAATTTTAGGCCCTCAAAAAAGTGGGCCACAAAAAGAGGTACTATTTTTTCAGAAAAAGCGTAAGTGTGGCCCCCCCTAAAATTTTAACTTTTGTTTTGAAATTCTTTAATTTCTCTAGTCAAAAGTTACCTAACACTATGTAGTTTATCCCAAAATTTTTGGGTAATTTTATAATGTGTAACTTTTTTTAATGAATTTTGTAAGTGGACACATCCCAAAAACATGAAATATTTGTGTGCTTCCCCTAGAAATTATTGAAAACTAATCCAAAATAAAAACTTCTTTTTTTCAAAGTGTGTAGAATGGAGTCTAGTTTCTAAAAAACTAACATTTTACAAAATTTGACAAATGAGCTAAAATCCATGCCCCAATTAGTACATGTTGGTTTTTGAGAGAAATTGGACGTACATTCAAAAGAAATTATAGTTAAAATGCTTGAAATAATATGAATTTGAAATAAATTATATGGTTATATAGCTAACAAAGAGATCTATAATACTATGTAACCTAATTTTATCGATTCTCAACCACAGGAAAAACTTGAAGGAGAGAACAGGAGAAAAAAATAAGCATTTTTTGTATGCTTGCTACAAAACACTTCTTAGACCAGTTTAGAGCCTCCAAACCTTTGGGTTGGATCCCCAAGGAAAATCCAAGCCTTAGAATAGGTGGTATCCAATGCTTTAGATAGTGTATGCACACAATACTGTGTACATGCTATAGTGTGTGTGCTCTATTTAAAGCATTTTAAAATTCAAAGCTTAAATAGTGCATATGTGCTATAGTGCATGCATGTTATTTAAACCTTTTTTAAATTGAAGACTTAAATAGCACTTATGCTCTATAGTAAATTAAGCCTTCAATTTTAATAGAGAAGATGTATAAGGAGAGAGGGTAAAGAGTGAGAGAGATTAGAGGTTGGGGAGAGAGTAGGGGATCTAATGTAGAGTGACAGAGAAGAATAAAAAGATAGAAGGGAATGGGGAAAGAGCATAGAGAGAAAGAAAGAGAGAGTTCAAATAAATTAAATAAATAATAAATAATAAGGTAGGGGAGAGAGAGAGAGAGAGAGATGGGGTAGGGAGAGAGGGAGAGAGAGAGAGAGAGAGAGAGAGAGAGAGAGAGAGAGAGAGAGAGAGAGAGAGAAGGGGATGGGAGTTCAAAGCGTACATGGGATAGGATTCATAGAAAGAGAGAGGGACATAGAGTAGGGGATGGGAGGGAGAGAGAGAGAGAGAGAGAGAGAGAGAGAGAGAGTAGTGGATGATATAGGGAGGGAGAGACAGAGGAATGGGGGTGCAAAGAGAATGTGGGATAGGAAGTTAATAAAGAGAGAGAGGGGTGGGACATAGAGTAGTGGATGATAGAGGGAGGGAGAGAGAGAGGAGGGAGAGGGAGGAGGGAAAGAGTATGGGATAGGATGTAGAGAGAGAGGATGGGGTAGGGAGAGAGGGAGGGAGAAATGGAGAGAGAGGGTGGAGGGAAAGAGAGGGGGGAGAGAGAGAGTAGGGGTTTCTATTTTGTATGTGATTTCCAATAGTGTGTACATACTATTGAGAAATCTATTTTTCCATAGCATGCACACACTATTGAGAAATCCATTTTTCCATAGTGTGTATGCAGTATAGCATGCACACACTATGGCCTAGGCTTAACAAGCCTATAACCAAGCCATTGTGTGTGTGCGCTATTAAAAATTTTGAAGAAAAAAATGTGTCATCTTTTTGGCACTACAACTTGGTGCATTCACTCGAAAGAAAACCAAGAATGGTGAGCACCCCAAGTGTGACCTTGATGTTTTGATGTGTCCAAAGTGATGATGGATGTATGTTCAAACATGCTTAAAGCCTTCAAAGGGGTAAAACATGGTGTATGGGGTGAGTATGAATTCTTGCATGGTAAGAGTGAGTTTTGATGATTTTTTCTTCAAAGGGACATTATAAGTTTGCATGAAAAAGTGGATGATTTGTGAGAGGGGAAGGGTCCAATTTATAGGCTAAGGGGTAGTGAGATGGAGGGCCAAGATGCAAAGATGAAGTTTTGATGAGGGAGGGATAGGATGCAAGGAAGGGGAAGAGGATGAAAATGGGTGGTCAAAGGGAGTTATGAGGGAGAAGGAGTGTGGAAGAGGGATGTAAGAGGCATTAAAGGGCCATAAATGCATGTAAGAGCCATTAATACTCTTGGATAGGAATGTAAGAGGATGGGGATGACTTTTGACTTTGGCTTGGGTTAGAAAGTCTTAACCCTTGCTTAAATTTGTGCATATGTTTAGGAGGAGGATTAGGCTTTGGCTTAGGAGGGGATTAGGAGACAAGTGGTTTGGCATTAATGGGGTAAGTTAATTAGCTAGCTAAGTAGGTTAGTATGGGTGAGTGGGTTGGATTTGGGTAATGATAGGGTTTTAGGAATGGTTTGGGGTTTGAGGTTGTTTTATTAAATGATTTATTTAATAAAAGGGGATGTGGGATTAAATTAAATAGAGTTTAATTGATAATTGGACTTTGGGTTGTCATTTGATTTTATCAATTGGACTATAGTTAATTAAACAAATTAACTAGGGGGTGATTATTATTAATTAAATATTAAATATTTAATCAATAATGTCCTATAATATGATTAAATAAGATTATATAGTGATGTAATCAAACTTAGGTGTCTACAGTTTTCACCCTTTGTTTGATACTTATCGAGGACTTTTTTGATGATCAATTGTGAATCATCAAACACTTGTAACTCTGTGATATTTTAGCCTATTTCTATTTTTAATCCTCAAATGAGAGCCTCGTTCTCTGATATATTGTTGGTGCATTGGAATATTAACTTGTAGGATTTAGAGATGTAATCACCTTGAGGGATAAGAAACAATATCCTTGATCTATATCTACAAGATGTGTGGGACCCATCAAAGAAGAGTTTCTATGGAGGCTTCTCTTCTATCACACAAAGATATTCATTGGGAAACTCCATGGCCAGTGGATAAGCATCCACTAGAGGTGCATTGGCTAGTTGATCCACAATTATTTTTCCTTTTACTACTTTGCTATCCACATACTAGATGTCAAACTCATTGAACAATATCACCCATTTAGCCAATCAACCTATGAGAGTTATGTGTGAGAGTATATACATTCAACATATCTATTTTTTGAAATGAGCTTCACAATGTAACTAAGCACCTAATTACAAAGCTTCTAAGTGACAAAAACCAATGCCATACACACTTTCTCCATTGGGGTGTAATTGAGCTCATAGTTGGTGAGGGTACAATTGATGTGATAGATGACCCTTTCCCTATCATCATCATCTAGTTGAGCTAGGAGAAACCCTAGTGCCATTAGAGTAGCTGATAAGTACAAAATTAAGGGTCTTCCAATTATTGGTGGAATCAAAATGGGTGGATTGGCTAGATACTACTTGATTGTTTCAAAACTATGCTGACATATAGGATCCCATTTGAAATGTTGATCTTTCTTCAACAAATGTCTAAATAGATGGAACTTGTCTACAAGTTGTGAGTTGAATATTTTGACTGATTGCAACTTTCCCTAAAGGTCGTAAAGTTGTCTTAATGTTCTAGGAGGAGGCATTCCCATGATAATTTTGACCTTTTTGGGTTCAATTTATATACCTTTGTGTGATACTATGAGTCCTAGGAGCTTACTTGATGTGACACCAAAGAAACACTTCTTTGGGTTAAACATGAGGTGATATTTTTGGAGATGGTCAAAAATTTCCTTCAAGTCCTGAAGATGGTCCAACATATCAATTAACTTTGCCAAGATATCATAAACATAATCCTCAAGAGTCTTGTGGATTACCTCATGGAAGATGACAATTATGATCCTCTAATATGTTTCTCTAGCCTCCTTTGATTTGAAAGGCATCATGTTGTAGTAGAAGGTCCCCCATGGGGTCATAAATGCTATCTTATGATGATCTTTTTCTACTATGTGGATATGATTATATCATGAAAATCTATCCATGAGAGATATCACCTCATGTCTGGCTATGAGATCCACAATCATGTCTATCTTAGGAAATGGTAAGTCATATTTAAGACACACCTTATTGAGGTCTCTAAAATTGATGCAGAACCCGATGCCACCATATGGCTTGGTGATTAGCACCATGTTTGAGATCCAATCTGAATAGTCAATGTGTCAATGAATTTTTCTTGAAGAAGTTTCTTATGTTCTAGTTTTACCAGTAAGGCCAACTTGGGATGCATCTTTTTGAGTTTCTACTTGACTAGTTCTTCTTTTGGATCCACTACCAAATGATGTAAACTAATTATGGGTCTAGTCATGGCATGTCATTATATGACCATACAAATCTACCAATGTTCTCTCGAAGGACCTTAACAAGAGCACCGTCTTGTGGTTCTGGTAAGTATGTTGTGATGTGATGATTATGGGAAACTCTATTGTGTTGATGTTGATTGGCTTAGTTTCTTTAACCAATATGGATGAAACCTTTGGTATGTGATCTTGTAGGGGAAGGAAGAAATCTCAATCCTCAGGTGCCTTAGAGAGGTTTTCACCTTCGGATATGTCCTTTATTTAATTTTGTTTTTATTTGGTTTGTTGGTGCTCTAGAGGAGTTTTTGCGAGGGAATCCTTTTGTTTTAATTTTTTGATTTTATTTTCACTTTTGAAACTAGAGACTTTTTCCCTATTTAATTAATTAAATTGATAAATTATAACCCAATTAATAAACTAAACGAAAATCAATAGTCTAATTTATTATTTAGATCCCCCTTCCCCTATTAAATAAAAAAAATGCAAAATCCATTTAATTTAATTCCAAATGCCCTCTCCATTTAATTAATTTAATTAATTAAATCCCTCAACCACAAACTCACCCTCTAAACCAACAGCTACCCAAACTCAACCCATGCACCAATAATTTCCCTTTTAATTAAATAATTTATTTATTTAATTAAGCTCACCACCAACATTTCTTCTAACAAATCCATCCACCTCCCACATCATCCAATCAATTGAACCACCTCACCCATCTTAACTTAAACACATTACCCCTTCATCCAAGTCTAAAATCCCTTTCTAGATCACTTGTATAAATTAAGGCACGATTTATTTTTCCTCACTCAAGCCCAAGTCTATTCTCCTGCCACATCTACCTCTTCCACCTCTAAACATAGAAGATCATCTCCTACACCTATCCTAGTCAGCTCAAGCCTATGTCACTCCTCACTTAGCTAACTATCTATCAACAATTCTTAACTCCTCACCCACTTGCCTATAAATTGAGCTCTTTGCTCCTCACAAATCATCCACCTTTTGAGTAGAATTATTATGCCATTTTGAGAGCTAAACACTATTAAAGTGATATTTAATATTATTTAGATTTCCATACATTTGTTTATTCCCATCCATTACTGAAGCATTGAGCATACCATTGAGCACACATCCATAATCATGACCATATCTACACATGAAGGAGGCTACACAGAGGTATCTCGGTTTGAATTCTATATTATTGGTTTCCTTCTAGTTTATCATATTCGTTGCTTTTTTATTAGTCTATGGATTTTTTAATTTGGTTTTATATCCTTAGCACACTAGTTTTATCGCATACATTTTGGCATAGTTGGCGGGACCTTGTAATTGGGTCATTTCGCTATCCAAGATTCATTTTTTTAAAGGGCTAACAAAATTTCTAATGTTTTTGTGTTTTTATGGTTCACTTGCATTGCTTCTTGGAGTTTGTAGGTGAATGTTGATATTAGGAGCCTACAATAGAAAGTTTAGTGTTTTTGGATCAATTTTCAATAACTTAAAATTTTTTTCATGATTTTTCATAAAAAAAATATTTTGGGAGCAAATAAAAGAATTAGATGATAAAAATTTTTGCAGGTTGTTGTTTGTAGCCTATAGTAAAAAAATTAGAATATTTGGACCAATTTTTGATAATTTATATTTTAATAAAAATAATAATTTTTGGAGTAAATAAAGAATTGGTGATAAATTATGTTTTGTAGGTTGTTGTTGATGTTCGTAGCCTACAGTAAAAAAATTAGAATTTTTAGATCACTTTTCGATAATTTAATTTTTTTCATGAGTTTTCATTAATTTTTTTTTTGAGAGGAAATAAGGGAATTATATGATGAAAGTTTTTAATAATTTGATGTTGATGTGCATAATGTACTGTAAAAAATTCAAAATTTATGAAGCAATTTTCAATAATTTATATTTTTAATAAAGATCAAATAAAAGACCTAGATGATGATTTTTTTTAGGTTGATGTTGATGTCTGCAGCCTACAGTAAATATATCAAAGTTTTAAGATCAATTTCTATCAGTTTGTGATTTTTTCATGATTTTTGATAAAAAATAAAAATTTGGGAGAATATTTTGGAATTGGCTAATGAATTTGTTTTTGCAAGTTGATGTTGTTGTCTGAAGCCTATAGTAAAAAAATTAGATTTGTTGGATCAAGTTTTGGCAATTTATAAAATTTTCATGATTTTTCATTAAACAAATTCTTTTGGGAGCAAATAGAGGAATTGTCTAATAATTTTTTTTGCTACAGGGTGGTAATGCTATCAAGAGAGTACAATACAAATTCAGATTTGAATAAAGCTTTGGGAGTTAACATTTTTTAAATCTTAAAATTCAACTCACATTTCATTTTGGGCACTAAAAAGAATAATGCATTCTCTCTCATAAAGACAATTTTGAATGATTAAGAGAATGAACCAAATAATGAATTTTTTGATTTGGGTCTAAAATTAAGTCACACATTCTTGAATGCATGAGGGTTTAAAGAACATTGCAAACTAAACACTTGATTTTGGTCTAAAATGAATACACAATTCTTGAATGGCTAAATTTAAAATGTTCATATTCCAAGCTTTCCACAAATTGATTTATTAAGTTGACCACCAAATTATTTGTTAAGTTGATGATCGATTTCTTCAGTCAACCATATGTATTTTCAAATTGGAAAATTGAACATTGCATCTTAATCACATGTCTTCTGTCATAGATAGAAAACTTAAAAAATTTTATTTGGAAAGAACAAACTAATTGGTGAGTTTTTAGGAGTGTTTCTACTAGAACACTTTCATGCAATCATTTTCTTTTTTGCATCTTAGAATCCATTAAATTAAGTGATGTCAAGATTATTTGCAACAATCCTAGGAGAACTTCTAGAGAGGCCCATCCTTTGGGAAGCTCTTCCCCACTGAAATACAACCTCACACTAGTAAATTCCCTAATCAGTCTATAAATAAGGCATTGAGAAAAAACTCTGACTTCATATTTGTGCAAGTTCAAGCGATGGATTTTTGATGGTAGTCTGAGGTAGGAAACCTTTAATTCTACAATTTTAGCATGGTTAGAATAGACTCTTATGGGTCATGCACCTAACTATTGTTTGGGAGGAATCCACAGAATTAATTATGAACCAACTTAGTAGCTATCTTTTTAGCCATATTTTACAAGCCAATTTGACCTTAGGGATAATGTGTTTGCATTGTGTTTTAACCTCATGAAAACATTTGTTGAACACTTTTTTTTTTGAAAATCTTCCTCTAGAAGTGATCACTTTCTTGTCTTGTTAGCATGAATAATGGTGATATTCCTTTAGACAAGTATCCTAAGCATTGACAAGTATTGAGATGTTTCATTCATGAGTACGTGTGTCATTGATTTCAACATAGTAGTAAGTCTATGAAGACTAATAGAGTAGCAGCCAAAGATCTTAGTTGTACAAACAATATTTTGATTTTCTGGTGATGCACGTTCATGGAAATGTTTGATATATTATCTTGATGTGAATGTTCAATGTGCAACATGTAAGTCGAAGACGCATAAAAGTTATACCTGATATATAGAGAGCATTACAAAAATTGAATACTTAAGAAGCTATTTCTAATGTTTTCATTATATCATTTTCCAATGATATAATATGTTTATGCATGGTTAGCTAGTGATCAATGATAGTCTGATGATGATGTCAGTAGATGTGCAAGCCCTAGTGTTGCGTGTGCGAGAAGTTGTATAGATTGTAAGCCAATAATGTTGTTGCAGTTATAAATAAATAAATAATATTATTATAGATAATTGGGAAAGCCTCAAGGTCAACTCAAGGAATTATTTTGAAGATATGGTGTAAAGGAAAGATGTTTTCCTTGTTTGTAAGATGTGCATAGCAGTTTTGATCATTGTATTGAGTGCGAAGTGCAAAAAGGAGCAGAGTGTTTTTTGAATGCGAGTAAGTGATCCAAGGTATTATTAGATGGAAGATTTTTGATCTAGTTACAAGATCAGAAGGAGCAAAAGTCTAGTTGATAGGATAGGAAGAGGAAGGAGCAATACTATTCATTTCTATTATTCTACAAAGAATAATAGATCAATCATTTGGATAGTGGGTTCATTGATCTTGCCCTTGATTGGGAAGTGGGTCAAGCTATCTTCCACACTCCTAATAGGGTTGGAATCTCCTAACAATGATTCAAAGTCTTCTAATAGGTACTAATATGTGTTGAACATTTTTATTGACTCCTAATAGGGTCCATCCTCTAATAAGGAATATTTGTATTAGTACATCATCTTTTGGGTACCATCCCCACCGGGATTTTCCCTTTGATCAAGAGTTTACCTAGTTAACATATCTAGTGTTATTGTGCATGAGTATCTTGTTTTGATTTTTTATTATATTTCTCATATAGTTAATGTTTAATAAGTTTTATAATTGTGATATTAGTTGGATAATTGATTCACCCTCCCCTTCTCAATTGCATTGGTGGACTATATATTCTAATAATTGGCATCAAAGCATCAAGTCCTTGAAGGATAAGCTTAACAACTTTGGGAGATCGATGGAAAATATTTTCAGAAAGGATATTCCTAGATTTTATGGGGCCAATTATGAGAGTTGGAAGGAGTCGATAAATAATCATATGCTTTGTATGGGTCTAGGTTATTGGCTCTTGACAAAGAGTGAAAAGACATTTGTCAAAGAAGGGAAACTTGATGAATGCAATGAAGTAGAGAGAGATCTATTCATGTACAACATGAGTGCTAGAGAAGCTTTACTATCAGTTCTTCTAGAGAATGAATATAGTTAGGTAAAGTCAATTCAAACATCTAATAATATTTGGACAACATTATAATCAATTTTTGAAGGTGATACACACAAAAAGAGCTAGCTTGCAGAATTGGATATGTGCATTTCAAGATGCTAACATGATGGAAGATGAATCTATAAGAAGCTATATTGGTAGGATATTTGAGATTATTACATAAATCAAGATATATGGTGGAAAAAAGGAAGAAGATGAGGTTGTGTCAAAGATATTGAAGACTTCGACACCACCATTCAAGTAAGTAGCTCAGATGATTCAACTACTTATACCTTGTACTAATGAGTTTACCAGGGAACAGTTGCTTGGAAGATTGGAAGCAATAGAAGTAGGTTTAAGACAATCAGGAGAACAAACAAGAGTGGAGATAGATTTTAGTGCCTTAAATGTTTGGCCAAGTCTATCTAGAAGTGTAAGTACAAATGGAGATAGCTTTCAGTGCCTCAAATGTTTGGCCAAGTCTGTCTAGAGTGTAAGTACACATGAAAATTTTTCTAATAGCAATGAACCAGATGTGATTAAGACAAGAAGATTGAAGAAGATATAAGACTTCTTGTGAGAAGAGTAGAAGATGGTAAGGATGTATTTAAATGTTGAACTTCTAATTAGTTTGGTCATTATGCATCTAAATATCATAAAAGAGAGAAAAAGTATAAGGGAAAGTTTAATCCTAGAAGACCTAGGAATTTCTTTTGTGCTAATAAAGAAGACGAATCTAATGAAAAAGTCCATAGTGAAAGTGATGATGAGCTAAGATTTGTAGCTATTAAGGAAGATGATCTTGATAAAGAAATTAAAGAAGAAAAGGCTCTAGTTTCTCAAGTTGTAAAGAAATATGATTGGAATAGACAGTGGATGTTCACATCACATGATTGGTGATATGAATAAGTTTGTCAAATTCAAGAACTATGATGGATGTATTGTTAGAGTTGGTAACAATGCAACCTATCAAATTACATGAATAGGATCCATTAATTTAGATGGAAAGACTAACATTGATTATGTTTACTTTGTTGATGGATTAAAGCATAATTTTTTGAGTGTTGGATAGTTCGTGGACAAAGGGTGTCAATTGAAATTTATAGAAAATACTTGCACTATCAAGGATATAGTTGGTAAGATGATTGGAACTTGAATTATGTCCAAAGGTAATGTATTTTAGTTGAATCCCACTAAAATAACATGTTTGGTTGCTAAAGTGGATAATAGTTGGTTATGGCATTGGAGATTCTATCATATAAACTTTGATAATATCATAAAAGTTAGTAGCACATTTGAAGTTATAGATTTTCCTAAGGTAATAAAGCCTACTAATATTGTTTGCAAAGAATGTATTTTTTCTAAGCAGAAGAAGGTATCATTTCCTAACAAGAAGTTCACAACCATAGAGAAGCAAGAAATTGTTCAAACAGATCTAAGTGGTCCATCCAGAATAAGAGGATTCTATGGTTAAAGGTATTTCATGATTTTTTTTGATGATTTCACTAGAATGACGTGGGTAGAATTTCTTAAAGAGAAGTTTGAAGCTTTTGAAAATTTTAAGGTATTTAAGAATAGAATTGAACATGAATCTAGTGTCAAGATAATTTTTTTGAGATTAGATAGAGGAGGATAATTCACCTCTAGAAAGTTTAATATGTTTTGTGAAGAGAATAGAATCAAGAAAAAAATATTTTCACCTAGGACACCTAAAAAAAATGGGATTGCAAAAAGAAGAAACAGATCAATATCAAAGGTAGCAAGAGTGATGTTGTTTGAAAATGGTGTATCTTAGAAATTTTGGAGAGTAGTCAATATAATAGTGTACACTATGAATAGAGTACAAATCATAAAAGGTATGAGCAAGACCTCTTATGAATTATGGTTTGGTCATTCAGCATCAATTAAGTATTTTAGAATATTTGGAAGCAAGTATTATATTAAGAGAGATGATGATATTGGTAAGTTTGATCCAAGAAATGATGAAGGTATGTTTCCTGGCTATTCATTGAAAATAAAGGAATACATATGTTTCTTGGCATACATATGTTTTAATTATTGAACTAAGACAATATTTGAATGCACAAATGTAAATATTGACAGAAATTTTAGAACTAAGGAAAATATTTTAGATTGCAATTCAAATGAAGAAGATGATAATTATGGAATTGTTAGATAGAATGTAGAAGTTTTCTTTGAGACTAACAATGATTTGCAGAATGATGTGCAAATAGTTGAGAAAAGAGGAAGGGTGAGGTCTAAACCTAGAGATGAGATAAGAGTTGAGATGTCAAATCCTACCTCCAACAGGAACATGACAAATAATCACCCTCCAAAGCAGATAATTAGAAGTAAAGACAAAGGAGTGATGACAGGAAATAGAGTTAATGAAGAGATATGTTTGATTTCTCAAGTTGAGCCTAAAAGTGAAGCTTGCAAAGATGATCATTGGATTCAAGAAATGAAGGAAGAACTAGATTATTTTGTGAAGAATGAAACATGGGAGTTAATTCCTAGACCCAAAGACCAAAATGTGATAGGAAAAAAATGGTTATTTAGAAATAAAATGAATGAACAAGGTGAAATTGTGAGAAAAAAGGCCTAACTTTTATGCAAAGGTTACTCACAACAAGAAGGCATAGACTATCTAAAAACATATCCCCCTATATCCTAATGGAAGCACCAAGATTTTTTTGGCTTATGTAGTGAATAAGAAACTCAAACTATATCAAATGTATGTTAAATCAGCTTTCCTAAATAGAGAACTTGAAGAAGAGGTATCTATTGAGCAGCTTGAAGGTTTCCCTCTGACAGAAGACAAAGTTATGGATTGTAAACTAAATAAAGCTCTATATGGACTGAAGCAAGCACCTAAAACCTGGTATGCAAGGTTGGATAGCTATTAGGAAAAACTTGGATTTTCTAAAGGTACAAAATATAGTAACTTGTATTTGAATGAAATTGAGAATGGTTTGTTGATAATTGTAATATTCTTTTTATGATATCATATTTGGAGGTAATGGTGAAGCAAGTGATAAGTTTTCTAAATAAATGAAGAATGAATTTGAGATGAGCATGATAGGAGAAATGAAGTTTATCCTGGGATTTTAGATTGTGCATAATAGTGATGGTATTTTCATTTCACAAGCTAAGTACTTGAAAGACTTGTTGAAGAGATTTGGATTGGAAAGTTGTAAACCTTTTTGGTACACCTATAATAACTAGTCACAAGTTATATAGCAAAGATGAGACACCAATATTTGAGCAAAAAAATATAGATCCATGAATTGAGGTTTGCAATATTTGACTCCCATCAAACTAGATATAGAAAATGGAGTTGGGATTGTAGCTAGATTTCAAGCTGATCCTAAAGAGTATCATTATGTAATAGTGAGAAGGGTATCTAGATATTTGAAAGGAACATTTGACTGTGGATTTTAGAGTGCTAGATCAAGTAATTTCACTCTATGTGCATATATTGATAAGGATTGGGGAGGCAATATGGATGATAGAAAGAGCACCAGTGGTGGAGCATTCTTTCTTGGAGGAAGATTGGTTTCTTGGCTAATCAAGAAACAAGATTATATTTCACAAATTATGATTGAGGCATAATATTTTGTATAAAAAAATAATTGTAATCAAGTTATGTGGATGAAATGAATGCAAAAAGATATTAGAATTGAATTTAAAAACTTGTTATCATGTACTATGATAAAAAAAGTACTGTAAGTATGTCTAAGAATCCTATATTTCATTCTAAGACTAAGCATATATCTACTAAGTATTATTTCTTGAGAGAGAAGACAACATAAAAAGAGATTTGATTGGAATATGTGAGTACTAAAGATCAGATTGTAGATATCTTTACGAAGCCCTTACCTAAAGATACATTTGAGTACTTGAGAGGTATGCATGGGGTTATGCCCCATCCTACTTTTTCATAGATGATGTAGAGATTGCATCAGTCTAGTGGTACATAGCACTATTGTTAGACTAGACTAAATGTTGATGCTTCCTACATGGGTGAATATCTCTGATGAGTTGAGTCATTAAGGACTCTTGGTATTTGGTCTTGAATAGTATATTTGGACACTTAAATTGACATAATGAGGCCTTTCTCATTGATGTAAATGGGGGAGATATGTACATGGAAAATACCCTCTAGTTGAATGGGGGAGAGAATGCAAAAGAAAAGTATGAATGAGATAGAAATCTATACTTTATTAGGGAGATTTGGAAAGATTCATGTAAAAAAGAAGGAGGAATAGCTCTATGGGGAGATATGCAGCATAAGGAATTCTGATGTATGGTGAGTTGTTTAGTGTGACCAACTTCTGTCAATCTAAAAGAAGAAGAGAAAAGCAATATTCCAAAGGGTTTTAGATTTGATTGATGAAGAGGATTTAGAAATATGATAACAACAAGAACATCAATAGAGTACTATTTGGTATTCTTGGAACTTAGATGTTTTTCATTTATGTTGCCATCAATGCCAGAGGGGGAGATTGTTAGCATGAATGCTGATGATATTCTTTTGGGGGAGCATCCTAAGCATTGGAGAGTATTGACATGTTGCATTCATGACTATGTTTGTTATTGATGTCAACAAAGTAATAAGTTTGTAAAGACTAACATAGATCTTAGTTGTATGGACAATGTTTTGATTTTCTAGTTATGCATGTTCATGGACATGATCAATATAGTGTCCTAATGTGAAGATTCAATGCACAAAATGTAAGTTTAAGACATATGGAAGTTGTACCTAATTTACAAAGAGCAGTATAGAGACAGAGTACCTAAAAAGTAGTTTCTAATGTTTGTATTATATTCTTTGATAGTGATATAATTTGTCAATGTAAAATTAGCTAGTGACTGATGATAGTCTGATGATGACATCAATAGATGCGCAAGCCCTAATGTCACATGTGTGAGAAGTTGTATAGATTGTAAACTGAGAGTGCTATTGTAATCATAAATTAGCTAATTATCTAATTATAATTAATTGGGAAAACCTCAAGGCCAACTCAAGGAATTATTTTGAAGATATGGTATAAAGGAAAGATATTTTCCTTTGTTTGTAAGATGTGCATAGTAGTTGTGATCATTGTATTGTGTGTGAAGTGCAAAAAGGATCAAAGTTCTTTCTGAATGTGAGTAAGCAATACAAGGGATTATAGTTACAAGATCAAAAGGAGTAGAAGTTTGGTTGATAGGATAGGAAGAGGAAGGAGCAATACTATTCATTTATATTATTCTACAAGGAATAATATAGAGATCATTTGGATAGTGGGTTCATTGATCTTTCCCTTGAAGCTATTTAAGTAGTGGGTCAATTTTTCTTCCACAACTCCTAACAAGGTTGGCACAACTCCTAATAGGGTTGGAATATCCTAACAAGGATTCAAAGTCTCCTAATTGGGATTGATATGCATTGAATGTTGTTATTGACTCCTCATAGGGTCCATCCTCTAATAAATAATATTTATATTAGTACATCATCTTGTGGGCACCATCCCACTGGGGTTTTTCCTCTAATTAGAGGTTCCCCTAGCTAACATGTTTGGTGTTATTTTGTTTGAGTATGTTGTTATGGTTTCTGATTATATTGCTCATATGGTTAAAGTTTCATAAAGTCAATAATTGCGATATTAGTTGGATAACTGATTTATGCACTGCACCATCCTACTTTTTCGTAGATGATGTAGAGATTGCATCAGTCTAGTGGTACATAGCACTATTGTTAGACTAGACTAAATGTTGATGCTTCCTACATGGGTGAATATCTCTGATGAGTTGAGTCATTAAGGACTCTTGGTATTTGGTCTTGAATAGTATATTTGGACACTTAAATTGACATAATGAGGCCTTTCTCATTGATGTAAATAGGGGAGATATGTACATGGAAAATACCCTCTAGTTGAATGGGGGAGAGAATGCAAAAGAAAAGTATGAATGAGATAAAAATCTATACTTTATTAGGGAGATTTGGAAAGATTCATGTAAAAAAGAAGGAGGAATAGCTCTATGGGGAGATATGCAGCATAAGGAATTCTGATGTATGGTGAGTTGTTTAGTGTGACCAACTTCTGTCAATCTAAAAGAAGAAGAGAAAAGCAATATTCCAAAGGATTTTAGATTTGATTGATGAAGAGGATTTAGAAATATGATAACAACAAGAACATCAATAGAGTACTATTTGGTATTCTTGGAACTTAGATGTTTTTCATTTATGTTGCCATCAATGCCAGAGGGGGAGATTGTTAGCATGAATGCTGATGATATTCTTTTGGGGGAGCATCCTAAGCATTGGAGAGTATTGACATGTTGCATTCATGACTATGTTTGTTATTGATGTCAACAGAGTAATAAGTTTGTAAAGACTAACATAGATCTTAGTTGTATGGACAATGTTTTGATTTTCTAGTTATGCATGTTCATAGACATGATCAATATAGTGTCCTAATGTGAAGATTCAATGCACAAAATGTAAGTTTAAGACATATGGAAGTTGTACCTAATTTACAAAGAGCAGTATAGAGACAGAGTACCTAAAAAGTAGTTTCTAATGTTTGTATTATATTCTTTGATAGTGATATAATTTGTCAATGTAAAATTAGCTAGTGACTGATGATAGTCTGATGATGACATCAATAGATGCGCAAGCCCTAATGTCACATGTGTGAGAATTTGTATAGATTGTAAACTGAGAGTGCTATTGTAATCATAAATTAGCTAATTATCTAATTATAATTAATTGGGAAAACCTCAAGGCCAACTCAAGGAATTATTTTGAAGATATGGTATAAAGGAAAGATATTTTCCTTTGTTTGTAAGATGTGCATAGTAGTTGTGATCATTGTATTGTGTGTGAAGTGCAAAAAGGATCAAAGTGTTTTTTGAATGTGAGTAAGCAATACAAGGGATTATAGTTACAAGATCAAAAGGAGTAGAAGTTTGGTTGATAGGATAGGAAGAGGAAGGAGCAATACTATTCATTTATATTATTCTACAAGGAATAATACAGAGATCATTTGGATAGTGGGTTCATTGATCTTTCCCTTGAAGCTATTTAAGTAGTGGGTCAAGTTTTCTTCCACAACTCCTAACAAGGTTGGCACAACTCCTAATAGGGTTGGAATATCCTAACAAGGATTCAAAGTCTCCTAATTGGGATTGATATGCATTGAATGTTGTTATTGACTCCTCATAGGGTCCATCCTCTAATAAATAATATTTATATTAGTACATCATCTTGTGGGCACCATCCCACTGGGGTTTTTCCTCTAATTAGAGGTTCCCCTAGCTAACATGTTTGGTGTTATTTTGTATGAGTATGTTGTTATGGTTTCTGATTATATTTCTCATATGGTTAAAGTTTCATAAAGTCGATAATTGCGATATTAGTTGGATAACTGATTTATGCACTGCACCATCCTACTTTTTCGTAGATGATGTAGAGATTGCATCAGTCTAGTGGTACATAGCACTATTGTTAGACTAGACTAAATGTTGATGCTTCCTACATGGGTGAATATCTCTGATGAGTTGAGTCATTAAGGACTCTTGGTATTTGGTCTTGAATAGTATATTTGGACACTTAAATTGACATAATGAGGCCTTTCTCATTGATGTAAATGGGGGAGATATGTACATGGAAAATACCCTCTAGTTGAATGGGGGAGAGAATGCAAAAGAAAAGTATGAATGAAATAGAAATCTATACTTTATTAGGGAGATTTGGAAAGATTCATGTAAAAAAGAAGGAGGAATAGCTCTATGGGGAGATATGCAGCATAAGGAATTCTGATGTATGGTGAGTTGTTTAGTGTGACCAACTTCTGTCAATCTAAAAGAAGAAGAGAAAAGCAATATTCCAAAGGATTTTAGATTTGATTGATGAAGAGGATTTAGAAATATGATAACAACAAGAACATCAATAGAGTACTATTTGGTATTCTTGGAACTTAGATGTTTTTCATTTATGTTGCCATCAATGCCAGAGGGGGAGATTGTTAGCATGAATGCTGATGATATTCTTTTGGGGGAGCATCCTAAGCATTGGAGAGTATTGACATGTTGCATTCATGACTATGTTTGTTATTGATGTCAACAGAGTAATAAGTTTGTAAAGACTAACATAGATCTTAGTTGTATGGACAATGTTTTGATTTTCTAGTTATTCATGTTCATGGAAATGATCAATATAGTGTCCTAATGAGAAGATTCAATGCACAAAATGTAAATTTAAGACATATGGAAGTTGTACCTAATTTACAAAGAGCAGTATAGAGACAGAGTACCTAAAAAGTAGTTTCTAATGTTTGTATTATATTCTTTGATAGTGATATAATTTGTCAATGTAAAATTAGCTAGTGACTGATGATAGTCTGATGATGACATCAATAGATGCGCAAGTCCTAATGTCACATGTGTGAGAAGTTGTATAGATTGTAAACTGAGAGTGCTATTGTAATCATAAATTAGCTAATTATCTAATTATAATTAATTGGGAAAACCTCAAGGCCAACTCAAGGAATTATTTTGAAGATATGTTATAGAGGAAAGATATTTTCCTTTGTTTGTAAGATGTGCATAGTAGTTGTGATCATTGTATTGTGTGTGAAGTGCAAAAAGGATCAAAGTGTTTTTTGAATGTGAGTAAGCAATACAAGGGATTATAGTTACAAGATCAAAAGGAGTAGAAGTTTGGTTGATAGGATAGGAAGAGGAAGGAGCAATACTATTCATTTATATTATTCTACAAGGAATAATACAGAGATCATTTGGATAGTGGGTTCATTGATCTTTCCCTTGAAGCTATTTAAGTAGTGGGTCAAGTTTTCTTCCACAACTCCTAACAAGGTTGGCACAACTCCTAATAGGGTTGGAATATCCTAACAAGGATTCAAAGTCTCCTAATTGGGATTGATATGCATTGAATGTTGTTATTGACTCCTCATAGGGTCCATCCTCTAATAAATAATATTTATATTAGTACATCATCTTGTGGGCACCATCCCACTGGGGTTTTTCCTCTAATTAGAGGTTCCCCTAGCTAACATGTTTGGTTTTATTTTGTATGAGTATGTTGTTATGGTTTCTGATTATATTGCTCATATGGTTAAAGTTTCATAAAGTTGATAATTGCGATATTAGTTGGATAACTGATTTATGCACTGCACCATCCTACTTTTTCATAGATGATGTAGAGATTGCATCAGTCTAGTGGTACATAGCACTATTGTTAGACTAGACTAAATTTTGATGCTTCCTACATGGGTGAATATCTCGAATGAGTTGAGTCATTAAGGACTCTTGGTATTTGGTCTTGAATAGTATATTTGGACACTTAAATTGACATAATGAGGCCTTTCTCATTGATGTGAATGGGGGAGATATGTACATGGAAAATACCCTCTAGTTGAATGGGGGAGAGAATGCAAAAGAAAAGTATGAATGAGATAGAAATCTATACTTTATTAGGGAGATTTGGAAAGATTCATGTAAAAAAGAAGGAGGAATAGCTCTATGGGGAGATATGCAACATAAGGAATTCTGATGTATGGTGAGTTGTTTAGTGTGACCAACTTCTGTCAATCTAAAAGAAGAAGAGAAAAGCAATATTCCAAAGGATTTTAGATTTGATTGATGAAGAGGATTTAGAAATATGATAACAACAAGAACATCAATAGAGTACTATTTGGTATTCTTGGAACTTAGATGTTTTTCATTTATGTTGCCATCAATGCCAGAGGGGGAGATTGTTAGCATGAATGCTGATGATATTCTTTTGGGGGAGCATCCTAAGCATTGGAGAGTATTGACATGTTGCATTCATGACTATGTTTGTTATTGATGTCAACAGAGTAATAAGTTTGTAAAGACTAACATAGATCTTAGTTGTATGGACAATGTTTTGATTTTCTAGTTATGCATGTTCATAGACATGATCAATATAGTGTCCTAATGTGAAGATTCAATGCACAAAATGTAAGTTTAAGACATATGGAAGTTGTACCTAATTTACAAAGAGCAGTATAGAGACAAAGTACCTAAAAAGTAGTTTCTAATGTTTGTATTATATTCTTTGATAGTGATATAATTTGTCAATGTAAAATTATCTAGTGACTGATGATAGTCTGATGATGACATCAATAGATGCGCAAGCCCTAATGTCACATGTGTGAGAAGTTGTATAGATTGTAAACTGAGAGTGCTATTGTAATCATAAATTAGCTAATTATCTAATTATAATTAATTGGGAAAACCTCAAGGCCAACTCAAGGAATTATTTTGAAGATATGGTATAAAGGAAAGATATTTTCCTTTGTTTGTAAGATGTGCATAGTAGTTGTGATCATTGTATTGTGTGTGAAGTGCAAAAAGGATCAAAGTGCTTTCTGAATGTGAGTAAGCAATACAAGGGATTATAGTTACAAGATCAAAAGGAGTAGAAGTTTGGTTGATAGGATAGGAAGAGGAAGGAGCAATACTATTCATTTATATTATTCTACAAGGAATAATACAGAGATCATTTGGATAGTGGGTTCATTGATCTTTCCCTTGAAGCTATTTAAGTAGTGGGTCAAGTTTTCTTCCACAACTCCTAACAAGGTTGGCACAACTCCTAATAGGGTTGGAATATCCTAACAAGGATTCAAAGTCTCCTAATTGGGATTGATATGCATTGAATGTTGTTATTGACTCCTCATAGGGTCCATCCTCTAATAAATAATATTTATATTAGTACATCATCTTGTGGGCACCATCCCACTGGGGTTTTTCCTCTAATTAGAGGTTCCCCTAGCTAACATGTTTGGTTTTATTTTGTATGAGTATGTTGTTATGGTTTCTAATTATATTGCTCATATGGTTAAAGTTTCATAAAGTCAATAATTGCGATATTAGTTGGATAACTGATTTATGCACTGCACCACCCCCCCCCCCCCCCCCCCCCCTCTCTTAGTTATATTGGTGGACTATATATTCCAACATGTCTCTCTAAATTTTTTCTAGAAGTGACCACTTGCTTGTCTCTCTCAAAGTTTTTATGTCCTTTGAGAGACTGTTTGTTCACATATCTTATTTATTGTTTTGAAATCTATTTTTCAGTACTAGAAGGTTGTTAGAAGTTCATTCACAATAACCCTAGGATTTTTTCATAGAAAATATTGGTCAAATCATATCATTTCTTTATCTATTTGAGAGATTATTTGTCTTATTTATCATTAGGATTATTTATTAGTGCATAGAGAAGTCACATCAAGGAATTGAGGTAACCATCCATGTTGATCCTGAACCCTTTGCATACTACAAGGCAGTAGAAGCATCTTATGCCAATCACTATCCTTGAATTGAAATCAACACTTCTGTTGATAGCTCTTCCAACACTTGTCATTATCCAAACACCATCCTCACCTCTACTTTATCCATTGTTAAAATAAACCACTAGGGATGTGGTGAATACATCCTTACATATGCATGTTCAATTATTTCCTTACCCCTTTATCCATATACACAAGGGCACCCATCGCATAAAGACAAAAAGAAGAACACCGCCCCTTAGCTTAAACATATGGAAAAGTGCACATTTGTCTCTAATGACATACTAAATCAGAAATAAATAGAACCATACATAGGCACCTAGATATACAAGGAAACACCTCCTAAGGAAAAAGAATTCCCAAACTATATGAAAGACAAATATCCCTATTCCCATAAACTTGTGATGGAAAACTAGGACTATTAAGGAGGTGGCCTAGACCTAAAGGAAATAGGCATAATACAACCTATAGAAGCATATGAAAATGTAAAGAAGAAAGGCATTAGTTTTGGACTACCCATAATTGAGGGCATTAATAAGGACAACCATGCTTTCCTTAGTTTCGAAAATGAACTCATGGAAGTCAAAGACATCCTAGAAGAAGTAGAAAAGAAATCCTACAATGACACCCCTAATGAAATCTACCTAGGAGAATTTTTCCTCCATGAACTATGTTGGAAATATAGATGAAGTAACTGAGAGGCAAGGGGTGAATTAGTTACCAAAAAAACAATTCCAAAAATCTCTTAGATGTCTATAATGCTTTATTTTTTGCTGATACTCAGTAAACAATGCAGGAATACTATAACTCGGTAGATTAACTAGTTATCGATCATCTAGCATTCATAGTTATTAATATGCATGCAAAGGTTAAATAAATAAACACAAGAGACACCAAATTTAATGTGCAAACCCAATATGGGAAAAACCACCAAGTAACTAGTCACCAATTTCACTCTTCTGAAGTGAGCTCTGTTAGGAGCCAACCCTGTTAAAGGTTACAAATACACATTGTTAGGTGCGACCTTGTTGGAGGATTTAATCAACTTGTTAGGAGTGGCCTAGTTAGAGGTCTTTAGAACAATTCGACTGAATTGTCACCTTGTTAGAGGATTTACATAATGGCAGTTAAACTAACTCTGTAAAGAGATTCTGGATTCACTGTTACAATGATTAGAAAGCAACAATGAAGTGACCTGAATGATATGTAACTTATCTTTTTGCTGATTACAAATCTTTGTTATGCTTTCCTAGATCCTTATTGATTGAATACAACTTTGCAACTCCTCCAGGATATCTAATCCTTCATCAGAATTCGCTTAATATTCACTTATTCCATCCTCATCCATATATTCTCACAGACACTCGATTTCACAACTTAAACATCTATATATACCTTTCAGATTATCAAGTCGGCTCAAATATAAGTTACAATAATTGAAAAAATCATTACATCAGTCGGCTACATTTATTGCATGAAACAATTGAATTTAATATGAAAATAATAAAATCCTTTGCTGGCCGACCCAGTTCAGTAACCACTACTCTAGAATGGTTTTCTAGTGTTAACCAAGTGAAGCTTGGTAAACATTGCAAACCTTGCAAAAATCCTTTGGAGACTGAGTGAACTCGATTAGCACTGACCTTCCTTTGCTGACCTTGTGAGCTCGGTAGAAGCTAACTTTCTGCCACATTTTCTTTGATGATCGAGTGAGCTCGGTAGACATTAAATTTCATTCGTTAACCTTGGGAGCTCGGTTAACACTAACTTTTTGCTACACAATCCTTTGATGCTCGAGTGAGCTTGGTAAGAACTGACTTTACTGTGTAATGTTCAGGAACATTCGGTAGACACTATAAATTTCTTTGCTGATCATCTGAGCTTGGTAGATTCTATCTGATGACTGATATGACATTTGTGTAACATCAAAGACAATACACAATTAACAATTGTATCCAACAATCTCCCTCTTTGGCATTGATGGCAACACAACATGTCATAACAGAATGAAATTTGAAAACAAGTCTTTTTCTGTCAGAACAACTTTCTCTATTAGATAGAAAACTCTCTCTCTATAAAGGAATTACATAGAAAACTCTTCCTCTCAAACAAATTTTAGAAAGATATGACAGTAAAACTCTCCCTCTTTGACAACACATGCCAAAGACAACACAACTCGAATGGATTTTCATGTACCTTTAGTACTAATTCATATGCAATATTTCCTAATTATGTTACATCAATTGATAGATCTTCAACTTGGTATGCATTGATGCATCACTAAAACTTCATTTTAGTGAACTTTAGATAGGGGAGTGACCCCTAACTTACCTCTTAGATACAAAAATGCATCCTTAGGTAATGGATTTGTGAATATTTCAGCAATTTGTTCTTTTGTATGGACATATTCCAATCCGATCTCCTTATCTTGCACCAATTCTCTAACAAAATGGTATCTTATTGCAATGTGCTTGGTTTTGGAATGCATGATTGGATTCTTAGATATGTTGATTGCACTTGTATTATCACAGAACATAACAACTAGTTCTTTGATTTCCACCTTCATACCTTCCAACAACTATTTAAACCAAACAATATTAGAACAGTTTACTGTTGCAGCAACATACTCTGCCTCTGCTATAGATTGGGATGTACAATTTTTTTTTTGCTTGTCCAAGAAACTAACCTCTTTCCAAGAAAGAATAATCCTCCACTTGTACTTTTTTTGTCATCAAGGTTTCTTGCCCAATCATCATCAGTAAACACTTTCAAATCCAGATTAACTCCAAATTTGTACCATAAGCCATAATCTTCAGTTCCTTTCAAATATCTCGTTATTCTTTTGATTGTCATCATGTGGTTTTCTCTTGGTGTTGCTGAAAATCTCGCTACAATACCAACTGCAAGGGCAATATCTGGCTTAGTATGAACAACATACTGCAACTTTCCAATCATAGATCTATACAATGTTTGATCTACTTCTTTTGATTCATCTTCCTTGGTAAGTTTTACTCTAGTACACATAGGAGTCCCAACTAGTTTACAGTCTTCCATACCAAACTTTTTCAATATCTCCTTGATGTATTTTGATTGAGTGATGTAGATACCATTTTTATTCTGCTAAATTTGAAGACCAACAAAGAATTTGATCTCATCAAACATAGAAATTTCAAATTCCTTGTTTATTTTCTCTGAAAATTCTTTGCAAAGATCATCATTCCTTCTGAAAATAGTATCATCTACAAATATTTCTACCAAGACAATCTTATTATTTGGTTCTTCCTTTATATACAAGCTACTGTTATCATTAGTTCTTTGAAAACCAATCTGAATAAGATAGTTATGCAATCTTTCATACCATGCTCTAGGGGTTTGTTTCAGACCATACAATGCCTTGTGTAATTTGCAGACCATGTTCTCCTTATCTAGATCAACAAAACCTTTAGGTTGTTCAATGTAAACCTCTTCATCCAGTATACCATTGAGGAATGTTGACTTGACATCCATCTGATAAACTTTGAATCTTTTGTGAGCAGCATATGCAAGTAAGGTTCTGACTCCTTCCAATCTTGCAACAGGAGCAAAAGTTTCTCCATAGTCTATTCCTTCTTCTTGAGCATATCCTTTGCATACTAGTCTAGCTTTGTTTCTTGATACCTTACCATCTTCAGTCAACTTGTTTCTGAATACCCACTTAGTTCCAATCACATTTTTATCTTTAGGCCTGGGTACAAGAGTCCATGTCTTGTTTTTCTCTACATGCTCTATCTCTTCATTCATAGCCTCAATCCAACTATCATTTCCTAATGCATCTTTGATATTTCTAGGTTCAAAATTAGCAAGTAAACAAGTACCTTTCAACTTACTTCTTGTCATGGTTCCTTCAGATTTGTCTCCAATGATCTGATCTGCTGAATGATGTCTCCTAACATATTTTGCTAATATAGGTTCCTTAGCTTTTGAATGAATTTCATTGTTATCTTCTTGCACTTCAACTTTAGATTCTAGCTATTCTGGCTTGGTAGATATTGGCTCGAGTTCTTCAAACTCGATAGACACTTGCTCGGTAGCATCTGAATGTAACTCGGGTTGTAGTAGCTCGGTTTGAACTTCCTATAACTCAGTTACTGATGACTTAGGAGTAGAAGATTCCTGATTGACTGGTACTATATTAGGTTTAATGAAAAAAAACCTTCTATAATCTTTTGGTTCCCTTTTGCTTTCTTCTTTAGTCCTTTCTGCGAACTCATCAACTTTCACATGTGCACTTTCTATGACTTTGTAAGTAGACAAGTTCAAACATCTATATGCTTTACTTTTGCAAGAGTATCCCAAAAATATTCCTTCATCACTTTTCACATCAAATTTTCCTTTTCTAGATTCTTTCAAAATGTAACATTTACTTCCAAATACTTTTAGATAACTTACATTAAGTTTATAGCCATACCATAGCTCATAGAGAGTTTTGAATGAGTCCTTTTTTAGCTGTACTCAGTTTAAGGTATGAACTGTAGTGCTGATAGCTTCCTTCTAGTATTTGATATCAATGCTCTTTTCAATAATTAAGTTTCTTGCACAATCCATGATAGATCTATTCCTCCTTTCAGCTATTCCATTTTGCTCAGGAGTTCTAGGGGCTGATACCTATCTTTTGATTTCTCTTTCAATAAAAAAATTATTGAACTCATGTGAAATGAATTCTTCACCTTTGTCTGACCTCAAGCATTTCAATATTTTCCTTGTTTCCTTTTCTACTCTGGCCAAATACCATTTGAATTTCTCAAATGCTTCTAATTTGTTCCTTAGATACATGAAAATCAGCATTCTTGAGTAATCATCAACAAAAAGAATGAAGAAATTTTCTCCAGTATAGCTTTCAATTCCAATGGGTCCACATAAATTAGTATGCACAATTTCTAATATATCTTCAGACTGATAGTTTTTACTTTTAAAACTAGTCTTTCCCATTTTACCAATCTAACAATTCTTGCATAGATCGACCTTAGGTTTTTTTATGTTAGGAATGCCTCTTACTTTCTTGAATTTTCTTATCTTCACCAAATTATCAAAATTGACATGACACAACCTTTTATGCCATAACCACCTTTCTTCAACTTGAGCAATAAAACATGAACATTCACCTAGTTCAAGATAGAACAAGTTACCTTTAGTTTGAGTGCCTAATCCAATCAGCTTTCTTTAGTTATTCAATAGTATTTCTTTTCCATGCATGAATTCCACCTTGAATCCAATATTGAGTAACTATGCCACTCTTAAAAATTATGTTTGAGACCTTCAACCCAATAGGCATTATCACATATAAGTTCTTTGGTTAGAGAGGTTCTTCCTCTTCCTTTTATGTAATGAGGCTCATTATTACTAAACCCGACACTACCACCATCATAGTCTTCAAAATGTTCAAACTTAGTTTTATCACCAGTCATATGATGAGAGCAACCACTGTCTTTAATCTATGTATCATTTTTACTCATATGAGAAATGAGTGCCATTTCCTCATCATTATCAGACTCATCTTTCATAGCAATATAGACAATTTCATCTTCTTCTTCATCATTAGAATCATTAGAATCTTTAGCCATAAAACATGTTTTCTTAACTTTATCCTTGAATGATTTGAAATTTTTCTTGCCATTGTACTTGTAACCTTTCTTCTCATCTTTGTTCTGCTTGTTTGGTCACCTAGTAACAATATGACCAACTTCTTCACATGGAAAATAGATTAGAGGAACTTTACCTTTATATTTTCCTCTGCCTCTAGAATATTTTCTTGCTAGTAGAGCATCAATCACCTCAAGATCATTGTTTGAACTTTGGTCTAATTCATTTTCACTTTCTGACTGAGATTCCTTTTTCTTTTTTCTTTTCTCCTTGAGTGAAAGCTTGGCTTAAAATGCTAATTCAATGTTCTTGGAAGATGGAACATAGTTGTCAAAGTTGTCTAGTTCAAATGCAGCTAATCTTGCAACTATGGCCTCTAGATTTATCTTATGATTTACTTCACATCTTCTTTCTTGAATTACAGAAACTCTGATTGCATAAATGGGAAGTAGAGTTCTAAGAACTTTACTTATAATTGTCTCCTCCTTGATATCTCCTCTAGATGCTTTGATTGCACTGACACACGCTTTGACTCTTTCAACATATTTTGCAATGTTTTCATCCTCTCTCATCCTCATTTGATCAAATTATTCTCTCAAACTTTTTGCTTTGGCTCTTCTTACATTATCATCTCCTCCATGGATTTATTTCATCTTTTCCCACATTTCAAAGGCAGATTTGTAGTGCTTGATGTCATCAAATTCTTCATAACTCATAGCAGATGCTATATCTGTCATCATAATGTTGTGGGTCTTCTTTTCAGCAATATCATTGACAGATAGTGTACTAGCTAGTTCTACATATTTTTCATCAAGGTATTTTAGTCCTATATCTCCAATAGAAGCTAGATAAAGTCTCATCAACCCTTTCCATGCTAAGAAGTTGTCCCTATTAAGTCTTGGAATTTCCCTCTTATAAGACATCCTGATCTTTGGCTTAGATCCTTGAAATCTTATCCTGTAAGCACCAAAAGCTCTGATACCAATTGTTGGAAATATAGATGAAGTAACTGAGAGGGGAGGGGTGAATAAGTTACCACAAAAAGAATTCCAAAAATCTCGTAGATGTCTATAATGCTTTACTTTTTGTTGATACTTGGTAAACAGTGCAGGAATATTGTAACTCGGTAGATTAACTAGTTACTGAGCATCTAGCATTCATAGTTATTAATATGCATGCAAAGGTTAAATAAATGAACACAAGAGACACCAGATTTAACGTGGAAACCCAATATGGGAAAAACCACCAAGTAACTAGCCACCAATTTTTCACTCTTCTAAAGTGAGCCCTATTAGGAGCCAACCTTGTTAAAGGTTACAAATACACACTGTTAGGTGTGAACTTGTTAGAGGATTTAATCACCCTGTTAGAAGTGGCCTGATTAGAGGTTTTTAGAAAAATTCAACTGAACTGTCACCTTGTTAGAGGATTTACATAATGGTTATTAAACCAACTCTGTAAAGGGATTCTGGATTCACTATTACAATGGTTAGAAAGCAACAATGAAGTGACTTGAATGATATGCAACTTATCTTTTTGCTGATTACAAATCTCTGTTATGCTTTACTGGATCCTTACTAATCGAATACAACTTTGCAGCTCCTCTAGGATATCTAATCCTTCATCATAATTTGCTCAATATTTTCTTATTCCATCCTCATCCATATATTCTCACACACACTTGATTTCAGAACTTAAACATCTATATATACCTTTCAGATTATCAAGTCGGCTCAAATATAAGTTACAATAACTGAAAAATCATTACATCAGTCAGCTACATTTATTGCATGAATCAATTGAACTTAATATGAAAACAATAAAATCCTTCACTGGCTGACCCATTTCGGCAACCACTACTCCAAAAAATGCTTTGGAGACCGAGTGAACTCGGTTAGCACTGACCTTCCTTTGCTGACCTTGTGAGCTCGGTAGAAGCTAACTTTCTACCACATTTTCTTTCATGACCGAGTGAGCTCGGTAGACATTAACTTTCCTTCATTAACCTTGGGAGCTTGGTTAACACTAACTTTCTACTACACAATCCTTTGATGCCCGAGTGAGCTCGGTAAGAATTGACTTTACTGTGTAATGTTTAGGAACATTCGATAGACACTGTAAATTGCTTTGCTGATCAAATACCACAAAAAAATGCTATATTGACATCAATGATAAACTTAGTCATGAATGTAACATACCATCATAGTAATATATCTACAATACTCCCCCATAGGAATACCATCAGCATTCATGCTTGCAACAATCTCCCCCTTTGGCATTGATGGCAACATGGATGAAAAAAATCTAGTTCCAAGAATATCAACAAAAAGAAACTATTCATCTTACTTTTCAAATCCTCTTCATCAATCATTCTCCCTCATTGATATACCTCAATGTGCTTTTTGTCAAACTGTCATTCCATGCTCTGCTTCTTCCAAACTTACTATACTCATGCCAAACTTCTCCAACTCTCATACCATTTTTCCATGCTATTTTTCATGTTGAATATCTCCCCCATTGAGATCAATGTCAAAAGTTTCATAAACCAATTTTATTGTATCAAACTCTGCAAAAATTGATTCTTACTTAGCTCAAGTGTTAAAAGGCACTATTCAAAAAAACATCCAACAAGACTCTTAGATGAATCTATCTATCATAGATACTTCCCCATTGATGTAATATATGGTGGTGGGAAGAAGGTCCAAATAGCAAGAGTAAGGAATACACAAGATTCACAATGTTCTAATGTAATGTAATGACCTACAAGCATCTAGTACCTAAGATAATTAACCAAGAGCTATGCCCTATTCCAAGGTGATTGAATGGTCTTAAAACATCAAAAATAAAATGATCAAACTAGTTTTACCTTTATAGAAACTTTCTTTTGTCACAAACTGAACAATGCATATTCTAGGCCTAATAGCCCTGCTAATGAGGTCTCCAACAACCTTCAAAATTGAATAACTCTTCAAAATTCAAAAACAAAAAGGAAAAAAATTAAATTTTTAGATACCCTTTATTGCGTACTTCAACATACTAAAGGGTAGGTATAGTTTCTTTGAAGAATATTCCTTATTCCAACGTCTAATTAACAATTTATGCTTGCAAAAGGATGGTTTTCCATAGCAACTTTTTCTTAAACTTACTCCATGGCTCCAAGACTCTCAATAGTCTCATAAAATGGATCCAATTAGAAGAATGTACAACCAATTTCAATGTATAGTCTCAAGAAACACAAAAACCCCAAATCATGCCCTCAAACCCTCAAAATCTAGGGCTTTTTCAATCTCTGCTCTCCCAATGCATTCTTTAAGAAGTAAAGGTTGTGACACCTTGTATTTGACATGTATGGATGAAATCAAACACAAAAATAGGCCCTCCTTAAGGTCAAACTCCTATTGCTACAACATACCAAGAAAATTCAATGCAAAATGCTTCTAAATAGCATGGTGATCACCAAAAATCTATCTCCTTCCTTCACAATAGGATGTTAATGGGTTATAAGATATGATAAAGACGAAATTAGTGTTATTCCATGAGAACTAGGCATACATTCATGGATGACCATTTCTTTAAGAGTTTTATCAAGACT
This sequence comes from Cupressus sempervirens, assembly GCA_028749045.1. Taxonomy (NCBI): domain Eukaryota; kingdom Viridiplantae; phylum Streptophyta; class Pinopsida; order Cupressales; family Cupressaceae; genus Cupressus; species Cupressus sempervirens. The sequence continues at coordinate 601,587,217 of CM053783.1, read as the reverse complement.
TCTTAAGGAAAATTTGAAAATGTTGTTACAATCAGCACTAGAGAATACAAGAACATTGGAAAGCCTTCAAACCAAGTGTGAGATGGAGTGTGGAAACATAAAACAATGTCCTTGAATCATCCAAGGCCAATAGACCTTCAAAAAATACAAAAAGAAAAGAATGAACTTATCAAAATGGAGATTTTTCTTATCAAATCTATGTGCAATCCGTACAACCAATTCCTCCTGTCCATACAAATTATTTCTCCATAATATATAATATTCCATATAACCTTCCTAACCACCTTTGGTTGGCATAGGAATGATTAAGAGCCTAAAACATAAAGAAAACAATTTTCCCTCCTAAATCCAACTAACCATTGTAATTCAAAAATTTAAATTTACTACATTACAAATTTTGGATTTTGAAAGCATTTAAACCAATCTAACCTTTCCAAATGACTTAGATAGTCTTATTAAGCATTCCTAAATACTAACATATCCCATTATGATCCCTTTTACATTCTAATGACCATTTAGTCTCTTTTTGAGCCTTCAGGACCTAGGATTTACATATTTTGCAATTTTATGCCATGATAGGCTTTAAAACTTCCCAATTGATTCCACCATGATATAAGTGTTTTTTTTTCATGCTTGGAGTCCCCTAGTTTTCCTTGTTCCCTAAAGTGTCTCTATACCATACTACCCACCTTTTAAAAGATTCTTGCCCCAAGAATGAGACTTGCCAAAATGGTGTTGTCTTCCATGGTACTGTTGTTTATATGGTTGCATGAAATCTCCTAAAGTCATAGGCCTCTTCCTCTAACTTGCATACAACTTATTAGGATAATAATCAACATGGTCATGTTTATTATTCACCTTGGACCAATGGAGTGTGTAATTGCTACCATTGTTGTTTGTGTCCTTGCCTAATTTTTGTGCCATTTCTTTTGCCATCTAGACATCTACAACTTCTTCCCTTGACTAGTATCTCTATGCCCAATGATTGGACAATAAATGGTATCTAATTTTATGTAGTTCTAATCTTCAAAACTTTTTTTTAGCATTCCCAAGATGTTTTGATTTCTAGGACAGTTTGCCCCAATATTTTGATTTATCCTCCAACCAATGTCCTTCTTGTCTCTATGTTGACCTTGCGATGGTATCTTATCAAAGAAACACATAGTAATGGGTTCTTGAATTTTGTAAGTGGATGGTTGTAACTTATACTTCTCCTTTCCCTTATACACAATGTATGTGTTAGAGTATCCATCATGTAAGGTTCTCCTAGAAATTTTCCAAGGCTTTCCTAATATCATATGTCCACAATTCATTGACATGACATCACACCAAACCTAATCTTGATATGGACCAATTGAAAAATTTACAAGAGCCCTTTGACTAACCTTTACATTCAACTCTTGGTTTAGCCAAGTGGCACTATAAGGATTAGGATATTTTACTAATGTCAAACCCAATTTAGAAACCATATCAACTAAAACCAGATTACAATGATCCCCTAAATCAATGATGAAAGTACATACTTTACCTTTCACCAAGCATCTAGATCTAAAGATACCTTCTTGTGTTGGTGGTAATGTTGATCCTCCATTCCTCATATGAAGACATTCTCCTTCCTTAGATAGTATTATGGTAGATTTGTCTTCTTCTTCCTCCTTTGTTAGGTTTGCTCTCCTTTCTTTTCCTATATCTAGATTAATCCATTTAGGAAACCTAAATGATTGATGGCCCACTTCATTACAATGGAAACATCTCCTTGTGAAGCCTCCACTTCCTCTTCCACCTCCAAATCTTCCTCCTCTATAACCTCCTCTTGTCTAAGATGTAGACCCTTTGTCTTTGTCTTGATTACTTGAATTATCAGCTTGATTTCTTCCTCCTCATCATTGCATGGAAGATTCTCCTCTATTATTTTTCCTTTCACTCTTTCTTTTCAACTTCTCCTCTGCCCTGATGGCTTATTGGAAACATTCCCCAAGGGTCCTAGGAATGTTTAAACCAATCTCATCTTTAATGTTGAACTTTAGTCCACTCATATACCTTGCAAAATTTTCATCGTCTTCTTAAACTCCTCCCTTTATGCTTAAGGTATGAAACTTCTCAACATGACACCCATTATTCTTCTCATCTTCATTTGCATAGCCTAGTCTGATGGTAAAAAATGACTTCTTACCATTGTCTTCAATCTATCCCAATTTAAAATCTTATTTAGGCCTCTAGCCACTCTTTCATTTTGTAAAATTGTCCACCAAGTAAGGGTTGTTTTCCTTAACTTTTCCTTTTCCACTTTCACTTTCTTGTACTCTTCTGATTCCTCTAGATTAAAATAGTTTTCAAGTGCCTCTATCCATCCAAGCACTTCTTCACTCTCCATCTTTCCATGATAGATGGGTAAATACACTCCTACCTTCAATCTAGTACCCTGTACTACCTTTATCAACTTAAAAAATATTCTTTCATCAAGATCATCTGATACTTCATGATCCTCTTGCTTTTATCTTACATCATGATTGCCTTCTTCATTATTGTTCTCTCCAAGATCTTCCTCATGGATCGTTTCCCTTCTAGGTTCATGCCTATCCTTCTCCAAGGCTTCAATCCTTGCAATTAGTTACAATCTTTCTCTTCTTAACTATCTCTCTTCCCTCTCTTTGGATGCTTCTAGTTTCCTCTTCTCTCTTCTTTACCTTTCCAATTATTGTCTCAACTTTTCCATCTCCCTAGCCATTTGTCCCTTAGGAGGCATGCTTGAAACCAATTTTCCTCCCTACTCAAGGACCTACTAACTAGTGCTCTAATACCACTTGCTGCAATGGATGGTGGTGGGAAGAAGATCCAATACATAAGATTCACAATGTTCCAATGTAATGTAATGACCTACAAGCCTCTAGTACCTAAGATGATTGAGTAAGACCTATGCCCTATTGCAAGGTGATTGAATGGTCTTAAAACATCAAACATAAGATGATTAAACTAGCTTTATCTTTCTCCAAACTTTCTTTGGTCACAAATTGAACAATGCATATTGTAGGCCTAGTAGCCCTACTAATTAGGTCTCCAATAGCCTTCAAAATTGAATAACTCTTCAAAACCTTAAAATAACAAGGAAAAAAATTACATCTTTAGATACCCTTTATTGAGTACTTCAACATCCCAAAAGAGTAGGTATAGTTCCTTTGAAGAATATTCCTTATTCCAATGTCTGATCAACAATTTATGCTTGTAAAAAGGTGGTTTTCCAAAGCAACTCTATCTTAAACTTATTCCCTAGCTCCAGGACTCTCAATGGTCTCATAAAATGGATCCAAGTAGAAGAATCTACATTTAATTTCAATGTATAGTCTCAACAAAGACAAAAACCCCAAATCATGTCCTCAAACCCTCAAAATCTAGGGTTTTGTCAATCTCCACTCTCCCAATGCCTTCTTCAAGAATTAAAGGTTGCAACACCTTGTCTTTGACATGTATGGATGAAATCCAACACAAAAAAAACCCCTCCTTAAGGCCAAACTCCTACTGCTACAACATACCAAGAAAATTCAACGCAAAATGCTTCCAAATAGCATGGTGATCACCAAGAATCTATCTCCTACATGTTAATGGTTTAATAAGATATAATAAAGATAAAATTAGTGTCATTCCATGAGACATAGACATACATTCATGGGTCCCATTTCTTTAAGAGTTTTATCAAGACTTCTTAAGGAAAATCTGAAAATATTGTTACAATTAGCACTAAAGAATGCAAGAACACTAGAAAGCCTTCAAACCAAGTGTGAGATGGAGTGTGGAAACATGAAACAAAATCCTTGAATCATCTAAGGCCAATGGATCTTCAAAAAATACACAAAGAAAATAATGAACTTATGAAAATGGAGATTTTTCTTATCAAAATTGTGAGCAATTCGTACAACCACTTCCTCCTATCTGTATAAATTACTTCTCCACAATATATAATATTCCATATCACCTTCCTAACCAACTTTGGTTGGTATAGGAATGATTAAGAGCCTAACACATAAAGAAAAAAATTTTCCCTCCTAAATCCAACTAATCATTGTAATTCAAAAATTTGAATTTACAATATTACAAATTTTGGATTTTGAAAGCATTTAAACTAATCTAGCCTTGCCAAATGACTTAGATAGTCTTATTAAGCATTCCTAATTGCTAACATATCCCATTATGATCCCTTTTACATCTTGATGACCATTTAGTCTCTTTTTGAGCCTTTAGGACCTAGGATTTACATATTTTACAATTTTATGTCATGATAGGCTTTAAATTTTCCCTGTTGATTCCACCATGATATAAGTGGTTTTTCTTCATGCTTGGAATCCTTTAGTTTTCCTTTTTCCATTAAGTGCATTTGCACCACCCACATAGAAAGCATCAACATTTAGTCTAGACAATAATGGAGCTCTGTTACATTGGATCGATGCTCTCTTGCATCTTTTACTCTGATGTAGGAAGGGGCATAACCCCAAGCATACCTTGAAAATACTCAAAAGTCTCTTTGGGAAGAGGCTTACTGAATATATCTACAATTTTCTCTTTAGTGCTTGCATCCTCCAATTTAATTTCTTTTTCTGCAACTTTCTCTCTCAACATGTGAGACTTCATAGAAATATGCTTAGTCCTTGAATGAAACACTAGATTCTTAGATATATTTAAGGTGCTTGTGTTGTCACAATGTATGACAATAGGTTCACTAATTTCTATCCTTATATCCTTCAACATTTCCTTCATCTAAACAATTTGATTTCAATTGCTTGCTACTATAACATATTCTGCTTCCACTATACTTTGTGATGTATAGTCCTACTTCTTGCTTAACCAAGAAACAAATCTTTCTCCAAAAAAGAAGGTTCCACCACTAGTGCTCTTTTTGTCATCCATACTACCTACCCAATCAACATCAGTATAAGGACCTAGAGTAAAATCATTAGATCTATGATACCACAATCCAAACTCAAATGTTTCCTTCATATATCTAAATATCCTTTTAACTATTTCATAATTTGCTACTCTAGGATCAACTTGGAATCTTGCAAAAATTCCAAGTACATTTGCTATATCTAGCCTTATGTGAGTCTAATATTGAAATCTTCTATTCATAGAACTATACTTCTTCTACTAAACAGTAGGTGTCTCATCCTTAGTAGATAACTTGTGTCTAGTTACCATAGGTGATCCAATAGGTTTGCATGTTTGCAAACCAAACCTTTTTAGTAAATACTTTAAGTACTTAGTTTAAGGAATAAAGATTCCTTCTTTATTCTATACAATCTATAATCCTAGAAAGTATTTCATTTCTCCTATCATACTCATCTCAAAGTCTTTCTTCATCTCTTTTGCAAATTTCTCACTTTCTTCATCATTTCCTCCAAATATGGTCCAATCAACAAATATCGTCAAACCATCATCAATTTCTTTCCAGTAGAGATTACTATCTGCCATACCTTTTCTATATCCAAGCTTTGTCAAATGCTTTTCCAACCTTGCATACTAGGTCCTGGGTGCTTGCTTCAAGCCATACAATGCTTTCTTCAATCTACATACTATGTCCTTGTCATCTGTCAAAGGGCAACCTTCAAGTTGCTCAATGTACACTTCTTCTTCGAGTTCTCCATTCATCAATGCTGATTTGATATCCATTTGATACACTTTGAATTTCTTCTAAGCTATATAGGCTAAGAATAATCTTACTACTTCTATTGTAGTGACTAGAGCATAGAGCTCCTCATCATCTATTCCTTCTTGCTATGAGTAACCTTTACATACCAATCTTACTTTGTTCCTGACAACTTTACCTTGTTCATTCATCTTGTTCTTGAATACCCATTTAGTTCCTATCACATTCTTGTTTGCTAGTTTGGGGACCAATTCCCATGTCTCATTTTTTATTATCTAATCCAATTCCTCTTTCATAGCTTATTTCCAATAATCATCTTTACATGCTTAATCTACATTCTTAGGTTCAACTTGAGATATCAAATATAGTTCTTCATTGACTCTATTTCTTGTCATCACACCTTTGTCTTTTCTTTCGATGATCTTCTTAGATGGGTGATTCTTATCATATGATTTCCTAAAGTGAGAGTTGCTATTTAAACTCTTGGATCTACTGAAGATTATGAGGTTTGTTCCAACCTTGGCTCTCCTTCATTCTGAAAATCATTGTTAGTCTCAAGAAATACTTCATCATTCTTTGGCTTAGTAACAACATCATCATTAAAATTGTAATCAACTATTCTTTCTTGTGTTATGAATTTCTCATCAATTCTTACATTTGCACTTTCCATAATAGTCTTAGTTCTCTGATTATAACATCTATAAGACTTTCTTTTTAATGAATAACCAAGAAACATACCTTCATCACTTCTAGCATCAAACTTACCAATATCATTATCTCTTTTGATATAACACTTACTCCCAAAAAATTTGAAATGCTTAATTGTAGGTGAGTGACCAAACCACAGTTCATAAGGGGTCTTGTTTGTGTCTTTCTTGATTTGTACTCTATTCATAGTGTAGACTATTGTATTCATAGCTTCTCTCCAAAATGTCTTGGATACCTCATTCTCAACTAACATAGCTCTTGTAGCTTTTGTAAATGACCTGTTCCTTCTCTCTATAATGTCATCCTGTTCAGGGGTTCTTGGAGTTGATAATTATCTTCTAATTCCATTTTCTTCACAAAACATGTTAAACTCATTTGAAGTTAATTATTCTCTTTTATCTGATCTTAAATGTTTAATCTTCACTCTAGATTCATTCTCAACTCTATTCTTGAATATCTTAAACTTATCAAATGCCTCAGATTTCTCTTTATGAAATAAAACCCACATCATTCTAGAAAATTCATCAACTAGAATAATAAAGTACCTTTCATCATAGAATCCTTTAGTCTTCATTGGAACACTAATATCTATGTGTACAATCTCCAATTTTTCTATAGCAGTAAACTTCTTGTAGGGAAAAGAAGTTATTTTATTCTTTTCTAACACACATTCCTTGCATATTGTGTTCGTAGGCTTTACAATCTTAGGAAAATACCTAACTACAAACATACTACTAGTCTTCACAATACTATCATAGTTTATATGAAAAAATCTCTTGTGACTTAACCAACTATCATCTACCTTTGAAACCAAACATGTCATTTCAGTAGGATTCAATTGAAATACATTATATCTAGATCTAGTTCTTATTCCAATTATCTTTCCATCTTTATCTCTGATCATGCATGTTTTCTCTATGAACTGCAATTGATAACCTTTGTCCACTAGTTGTCCAACACTCAAAATATTGTGCTTTAAACCATCAAAAAAAATATACATCCTCAATGTTAGTCTTACCACCAAGACTTATAGATCCAATACCTTTAACTTGGCCCGCTGCATTGTTTCCAACTCTAACAATGCCTCCATCCTGACTTTTGAAGTCAACAAAACTGTTCATATCACTAGTCATATTACTATGAACAACCATTTTCAATAATCCAATTAGATTTCTTCTCAACCTATGGCACCAAAGCTACTTTCTCTAGACTTTCTTCTTTATTACTACAAATCCAATTTCATCATCACTAGCACTTAATGCTTGTTCATCAAAATCATTATCTTCATTTTCATACAAACACTCTCTATCTCTTTTAGGTTTTTAGTTTCCCTTATAATTTTTCTCCTTTAGGACACTTAGATGCATAATGACCATATTCATCGCAAGTCCAACATTTAAAGAATCTCTTACTTCCTTTTTTTCTTTTCACCAAAAGGACTACTCCTTCAATCTTTCTATCCTCCTCAGATCTATTGCTGCTAGTAAAATCTCCTCTAGCACTTGTGCTCCTTAATAAATTAGGTCAAATTTTCAAGGTACTAAAAGTTATCTCTATTCTGGTTAATTCTCAGAACTGTCTATGCTCATTCTCCACTACTTCAAGTCTTCTAAGCAATGATTCCTTTGTGAAATATTTGGTACAAGATATCAAAAACTATATCATCTGAACTATAACTTAAATGGTATTGTTAGAGCCTTCAATATCTTCCATATAACCTCATCATCTTCTTTGGTTCCTCCTTGAGATTTAATACCTGGAGTAATTTATGATATCCTGCCTATCTATGTTCTTACAAATTCATCTTCCATCATTTTAGCATCTTGAAATGCACAAATACAACTTTGTAGCCTCAACTTCTTAGAATGTGCATCACCTTCAAAACTATATTCCAAATCTTTCGAAATAAAATGTAAAGTAGCAAGTGATTTTACCTAATTGTATTCAATTTTAGGAAGAGCAATCAATATTGCTTCTCTAGCTCTCATGTCACACAAAAAAGATCTCTTTCATCCTTGGTACAATTTTCCAAATCCTTTTTAGCAATGATTGTCTTTGCTGATTTTGTCAAGATCCAATATCTTGGACCCATACATAACATATGTGTCTTCATCTTTTCTTTCCAACTATCATAATTCATTCCATCAAACTTTGGACTATCTTTCCTGAACATGCTTGCCATGGATCTCCCAAAGTTGTCAAAATTTATCATCAATGACCTAATGCTCTGATACCCATTGTTAGAAAAAATGGTCTACCAAGATAACTGGTGGGTGGGTAGGTGGGGGGGAGGGGGGTGTGGATTAGTAATCCAATAATTAAAACATTTATCTCCTTTAAACAAACTTAACCATTCAACCAAAGTAAAAAATAACCATAATAATATACACATAGACAATTACACTAGATATGTTGACTAGGGAAAACATTGATTAGAGGGAAAACCTTGGTGGGAATGATCCCCACAAGATAATGTACTAATATAAATGTTCCTTGTTAGAGGATGGACCCTATTAGGAGTCTATTACAACATTTAGTACATAGAGTCCCTAATAGGAGACTTTGAATCCTTATTAGGAGATTCCACCCCTATTAGGAGTTGTGCCAACCCTATTAGGAGTTGTAGTACAATGTATGCAAGAAGAGCCCACTATCCAAACATGCAATTTAATCTATAAGAAGAGCTCACTACTCAAACATATAGTTTACTATTATTTTCTTCTTTTCTTTATTTTCTCAATTGAACCAATAACTATTAGACCTTGTAGACTAGGTCATGAACCTTGGATCCAAATATCAAACCTTAGATCACCCAACAAAACCTTGACAATGAAGTTTCATTCACTTTTGCACTGCTCTACTCAACTTTGCATTTCACTCTTATTATTGCTCATCATCAATCATCAACCATGTCATATGATAAAGGAAAATGTCATTCCTTTAGACAAAGTCCACAAAATAATTCCTTGAGTCAGTTGTTAGACCTTCTCAATTAATCATTATAGGACCACATTAAGAACATGTTACACTTAGCAATAACATTAATCTTCTGCCTTGTAACTTGAATATCTTTTTGTACACATAATATTATGATGATTGATCTTAGCCACACCATCACCAACCTCAATTCTCAGAATAACAACTCTACTAGGAGATATAACAAGTTTACCAGAACATGCCTCTGTAAACTCTATCTTAGAACGTACATTACCAAAACTTACATAACTTCTTCCAGACTTATCATTTCTTCTTCCAACATTAACTACATACACTAGATACTCAAAAGTATCTCCCATAACCTTAGATAGTTAAATATTCAACTATCCATCCATACCAACTTGATCTTTCCATTATTCTTCTATCAAATACCATAGAAAACTACTATGTTGACATCAATGACAAAGTTAGGACCATGAATGTAACATACCATCATAGTAACATATCTACAACATTCTCACCTAGGAATATCATCAACATTTATGCTTGCAATACATTCCATAAGAAGCTTCACACTATTAGTTCTTAGTTGAGAAATTACATGATCACACTTACAAAAATGACGAATCAATGATGGTTTTCATTCCAGGTGTTCTCTTATCCCCTTAGTACCATGAAATTTAGACCTACCTCAAAGAAGGTATCATCTCCCTCCATCTTACAAAACACCAATGCCTACACCTCATTTGTGGATCTTGTCACTACAATATTGTGGAAAAAAACCTTATATCATTAGGGGTATCTTGATACTCTTTCTTGATTTCTAGATTCAAACAAGGCCACTGTGGCTCTAGAGGAAGTACACATTAGACTTTGTGGTGCCCACATGAGTGGAATGGTCCTAGCTAAGAAAATCTTAAGGACTAAGTATTATTGGCCCATTTTAAAACATGAAGCTTATGATTTTTTAAGGAAGTGTCTACCATGTTAGCATCATGATAATATAATACATGCACTAACACAAGATTTGCAACCCATCACACCACCATGGCTCTTTTCATATTGGGAGTTTGACCTTGATGGGGTAATGACGCCTCCATCTTTTGAGAGACATAAATGGATCATTGCAGCTACTGATTATTTCAGCAAGTGAGTTGAAGCAATCCCACTTGTTAATGCTACAAGAGTCCAAGTTTCTAAATTAATCCCACCACATTATTTCCTACTTCAGTATCCCAACCACTATCTTTATAGACAATGGTGGAAATATTGAAAACCTTAATATGGAGCAATTATGTTCTTGTTTACACATCCATCAGTGCTTCTCTAGTCCATACTTCCCACAAGGAAATAGTCAAGTGAAGACAACCAATAAAACCTTACTCAAAATCCGAAAGAAGGTTATCAATGATTCTAACCTTGATTGGCATCTACGAATCAAACCTAGCCTTTGGGCATACCACACTTAATTTTGTACATCGACTGGCACAATCCCATACTACCTAGTTTATGGTGTCAAAGAATTCTTACCCATAGAGGTTGAACTTCCATCCTTGCACATATATTTGCAAGGTGAAATATTTGATGATGACTACAGAGTTGCTAGACTCACCCAGCTAGATCTACTTGATAAAATAAAGTAGCAGGCGTATGACCACCTTGTGGTTTATTAAAATAGATTCAAGAGGAACTTCAATAAAAAGGTTCACACCCATTAGTTTCAAGTGAATGACATGATCCTAAAAGAGAACATGAAGGTCTAATTAGATAGAGAGAAGAAAGGAAAATAGGTCCATAGGTTGTCACATCATCTTTTGGCTCAGGAGCATAATGACTATCTATTGTAGAAGGTGAGCTTCTAAATGATCCCACCAATATCATTCACCTAAAGAAGTTTTATACCCGAGCCACTTAGTGTACCGTTCTAGTCCCAAAAAAAGTAAAAAAACATCATAAAAAGTAAAAAAAATATAAATATAAAAAAAGAAAAGGAAAAATTAGAAAATACTAGAAAATGACAAAAACAAGCATCCAACGATGAAAGCTTGACAATTCAAGCACCTTGGATAGGCCAATTGGTGAAAACCTAGCAATAGGTGTCATGTTTACTTGGACCTTTCTATTACCTATCAACAATCATACTTGATCCCCACAACATCCTTCCATCCACTTACCCATATCTCGAAGGATTTCCAAAATTGCACAATTGAAACACCTATGCCAATCACCATTCTTACAGAAAATCCAAAAACATTGTATTCTAACATGCTCTAGATGTACTATATCTTTGCCATGCATGGTGTCATCCCAAATCTTCACATGTGCTATATTACAATTCAAATGTAAAAAATCACATGTACTATATCAACATCTCACTATTACACTATCTTACAACAACCACCATTCTTGCAAAAAATCCAAAAACATTGTAATCTAATGTGGTACATATCTCCTATAGCTCTACCATGCATGATATCATCCCAAATATTCACATGTAATATATCACAATCAAAATGTAATATATCACATGTACTATATCAATATCTCTTTATCACACTATCTTACACTCTCAAAATATGTACTATACAATGCACCCTATACAATCTTCCACCCTAATAAATAGCTCTTGTATAGTTTCATCCTTGTAAATAGAAGTCAGTTCCATTGTATATGCCATCCCACATTATTAGTTATCCATCATTAGTCATCTTTCATCAGTCATCAATCATCAGTCACAAGTCATCAATCATCAATTGTTAATCCAATCCCATTGTACATGGCTCAGTCTCATGTTCTCTCCACTCTACCCTATAGAAAGTCCTAATGTAAGATCTTGTGTTATCGAAGTATTTTTCTTGATACTTTTAGTTGTTATTTAATCTAGGTGCTAGGTGCTATCAATAAGTTCTTGTAGGATAAAATTTCCTCTCATCAAACTTGGTTCTGTCAACATCTAGTCCTACCAATCTCTCTCACACATGGTTGTTTTTGGTCAATTTACACTTTCTTTTGATGGTGTCTTTCAATTTTGGTTCTTGATTATCTTTCTCAAGCAATTCGGATATCCCCTCCTAAAGGTCACCATGATCATTCATATCTTGGTGTGTTGCAAATGGGGCAATCAAAGAGTAAAGTATTGATTAGTCTTTCATTTGTTTTCTTTTCTACCTATGAGTCAGTTGGGTATAACCCTTGCATATCCAAAAATATGATCATTTATGGTTACATGGTGCACTTGGGAAATATCATTTTCTTGTGGGTGTCCTAATATCATTTCCATCCCAATTCTCATTGAGATTCATGTGTGATCCTAGGGAAATCCTTGCATGTTTGTTTCAAATTAGTCCTATGAAATGACATTTTCAAGGCCTTCATATTCTTGGTAACCTTGGAAGGTCCTCAATATTTCTACATTAAATTAAGTTCTCAACTACATGTTGGTTCTCCTTATGGAGAATCCCATGCTCAAAGCTTCAAATGGATTCCATCTCATCACCCCATTCACAAAAAAGAAACAAAAAAAAGATTTGGTTTCTTTAATCCTTATCAGAATTATTCTATCAAGATCTATCCTACATCCGTATCCTATCTTGAATCCTATTGAAAAATCCTAGAAGGATCCTACAAGTTTCTAAAATTTCACCCATTCACCCACTCCCATACTAAGGGTTCAATTTAAAATCAAAATCCCCCTAGAATGCCTCATAACTCCCTGATGTACATCCTCCTCCCTAATGAAGCTGTCTGAATTATGTAATTGATCTCCCCTTATATTGTTGTCCTGCAATGAGATTATGAACCCCTCTTAACCCTTTGTCACCATTTTTCATTCTCTTTCTCACCTTGGCCTTATGCACATTGTGAGACACCATTTGGCAATGTATTCTCTCCTCACCATCTACTCAAGGGGGCATCACATAGCATAGTCCTTATCAAGATTGTCACAACCTAGTTTCTTAAAAATATTCCTTGCATCATCTATTATTTAAAAATATCTTCAAAATAGTGTTGTATCAACACTATGTTGAAGTGGGGGGGAAATGTAGACACCTAAATTTGATCACATACATACATAATCAAATTTAGCCATTTTATATTTAATTATTTTATTCTTATCCCCTATTTCATTAATTTAATTAATTAATAATAGCCCAAGGCACTTGAAACTTGAATCCAATTCATTCTATCAAGATTGGCCTTTTTTTTTTCTTTTTCAATCTGGCTCCCCCAAGCCAGTTTTAGAATTAATTCCCACCCTACCCCCTAAGAATAGTAGCAATAACAAGCTGATTAATGTCAGGGTGGCCCAACATAACCTCTTGATGAACCATGGGTGGATTTGTAGGGTTGGCCCCAACTTCTCATTGGGACAGGTGGTTATTCTAGTTATTTGAGTTGACTTATGTTCCCCTACTGGGAAACCAACATTAATGAAGCATAGTAGATTTATGTCATTTACTTACTCTAGCAAGCACTATTAATATAGGAAGACCCCTGCCCTTGTCCCTCCATAAGAAGTTGTAGGGCTATGACTAGTTTTTTGTTGCACAAGTGAAAGATCCCCAATCCTAGTGACCTTGGAAATTGATGTTTGTTTCAAAATTTGAGACTTTGACCAGAATTTTGTACCTCTAAATAGAATTTATAGAATTCTGATTTCTTTTTGATTTTTCCTTATTTTCAAGATTTTAGGTATTTTGAAGATATATGCAAGTAAATAAAAAGTAACAAATAACTTTGAACTAAGAATGATGAGTAGCATTCATATATTAAAAACACTTAACAATCTAGAAATGATTCAAATCATATCAGGCATAGTATTCAAATTTTTGCAATTAATAAATTAAATATATTAAATGGATTTGATGATGTCTACAATGAATTGATGCTAGCTATAGAGGATTTTACAATCACAAAAGATGGAGAGCTTGCTGCCACAAACCCTTGTATGATCTCCAAATTGCAAAACATGGTTGCTAATAAGGAATGTCACCACAAATACAAGCCTAAGCTACACCTAGAAGAAACATCAAGCTAGAATAGGCTAGTTGCCTCATTGAATGTAATGTTTCCTTTTGATAAAAGGTGTTATGAATGATGTCAATCCTTACCACATAGAATAGAACCTTCCAACTGCAATACTGAATCACCAAATCCTTGTTGAGGTTTGCATCCCAACACTCTAGACTTAAGGTTTTTGTCCCAAGCTTCTAAATCACTCCATTAGAGAAATTTCCAATTTCACAAGTTTCAAATGTATAAAGATACTCCATAATTAGGTCTTCATCTCCTTATAACTCCTCCCAAGTGCAAATCAAACCCTAAATGAGAATTACACTTTGCACTTTATAATAAAATAACATTTTCCCTAATAAAGGAATCCAAGCTATAGGAAAAATATTACTTTATTAAAATATCATAACCCAAAGTGCCAAAAGGCCTCTAGATAGTGAAAATAGTTTATAATAATTCAAGACCTTTCCAATGAGCCATAACATAAGGGCACATTTGACCAAATGAAGCCATATTCCCCTTATTACTCTGTAATGGCTATATAAATAGCCTTATTATAAATTATTTAAATGCTAACTTAGGAAATATTTAAATATATGAAATATTCCCCATTTTGCCTCTAAAATCAAAAACCAACCAGATAAATGTGAAAGTGACCATGTCACTAGTCTGTGACTGATAAAAAATGAGATGGGTCAACTGGTAGTCCCTTCCCTATAATCTAGGGATGCTCCTACAAACTAGGGAACACACCCTATCATCCTAAAACTAAAACCATGGAATGAACCCATGGAATCCCACATATTAAAAATGCCACATCCTCCTAAAATGTAGGAATACCCCATAAAATTAAGCAATTTCCCCCAACTGGCTCCTAATTACTTGTAATGTCAAGCTCAGTAACTGAATATCTTGTATGAGTCTCTATCCACAACTACTAGCCTATGAGACCCCCATGATAGGCTAACATACATAACTCCACTAGTTATACTAAAGATGGAACATGAGAATCCTCCCTTCTCAAAGATGCTTTGCTACAAGAAATTGCAATGTTGGGTGATACAAAATGGATTCAAACTCCCAAGATGTATCCTCTATGGGTAGACCTCTCTAGCATAGCAAATAATATTGAATTAACCTAATTCTTGGTCATCATTCCATCACTTCAAAAATATCCTCAAGAACCAAAGTCAACTTACCTTCCTCATCCAAAGTAGGTAAATTGGGTGATTCTATAATATGCTGCACCAGTGCCTTCTTCAAGCATGATACGTGGAACATATTATGAATCCCATTATTAGGTGGTAACTCAACCTCATAAGAAACCTCTCCAACTCACCTAAGAACTCTGTAAGGTTTGTAAAAATTGAATGAGGATTGAGCTTCTCATCTCCCCCCTTTAAGGGTACTCTATCAGAAGAGATGTAAGCATAGGAAAACTATGTCATCCACCTCAAATACCCTCTCAATCCTATACCAATCAATGCGCATCTTCTACTAATTTTGTACATGCTATAAGTTATCCCTGAGATAACTCATGATATCATGGTTCTTTTATAACTAATCCTATGCCAAAGGAAATCTATTGTCACTCAAAGCCAGATCAACAAAATATAATGCATCATAGCCATAAAGAACTATGAAAGTAGACATATCAATGGACATGTGGTACATAGTATTATAATAATACTCACCTAGATACAACCAACACACCCATACATTCTGTTTCCTTGAAACATAGTTACACAGATACCCCTCAATCCATTTATTAATTATCTCCATTTGCCTATCTGTCTGAGGGTGGTAGCTGGTACTAGGTGGAAACTCTATGCCCGCGAGCCTAAAAATTTCCTACCAAAAGGAACTTAAGAATCTATTGTCCTTGTCACTCACTATGGTCTTAGGGAGACCATGGAATCTGAATACCTTATTGAAGAATACCTCAGCTACTTGGGATGCTATGAAATCAACTACAATCATAAATAAGTGGTCATATTTAGTCAACTTGTCCACCACAACATAAATACAATCCTTCCCATGTACTTGAGGAGGACCTGTAATGAAGTTCATAGAGAGTCCTATCCACTTCTATTCCAATATAGGCAAAAGCTACAAAAAACTAGCCAAGAAAGTATGCTCTATTTATTCTACTGGAAAGTCATGCATTCATGAACATGGTGTAAGACATCATCCTTGAGACTCTTCCAAGAGAATCTCTCCCATACTACTCTATATGTCTTACCATAACCAGAGTTTCTTTCTGTAGGAGTATCATGGAGAGCATGCAAAATTTTTCACTTTAACTGTGATTCAGGAACAAGGTAGACTCCATTTTTGTAGTAGATGACATCATCAATCACTCTATATTTATTATCCTGTACTAATCAATCCATGATCTCACAAGCTTACTAATTTTTGGAATACTCAACTCAAATTTGAGCTTCCAATTTGTTGAAATCTCGCTCAATGAACACAGGGTAGCAAGTAATGGTTTCCTAGAAAGTGCATCAACAATAGTATTCTTTTTCCCCTTAATAAATTCTATGTCAAAATCATAGGCTTGAATCTTACTTACCCACTTTTGTTGATGATCATTGAGCTCTTTTTGATCAAGAAAATATTTCAGACTATTGTAGTTAGTTCTTACCATGAATTTTTTGCCAACAAGATAATGTCTGAATTTGACTAATGCATGCATAATAGCCAAAATTTCCTTATCATAAGTTGAATACAACCTCTGATTATCACACAACTTTCTACTCTCAGGCAATGTGATGTATGTTCTATATTAAAACACCTCCTATACTACTACTAGAAGCATCACACTCAAGTACAAAAGGCTATGAGAAATTAGGGAGTGCTAAAATTAGACATGTGCTCATAACCTCCTCGAGTCTGTCAAAGACTCCTTGTGCAAGCTATGTCTATTTGAAGGCCCCCTTCTTTGTGAGATCTATCAAGGATGATTCTAACTAATAGAATATTCTCATAAACCTCCACTAATATTCACATAAATCGAGGAATCCATGTAACTCAATAATGTTCCTAAGATAAGGCCAATACTAAATTGCCTAGATTTTCTCCTTATGCACCTTCACTCCGTCAGTACTAATCACATGGACCAAATATAAAATCTAACTAAGTCCAAACACATATTTGGATAGCTTAGAAAATAGAGACTAACTTTCAATGATGCTAACTATATCCTCCTAGTGTCTGAGATGATCCTCCCAAGTACAACTATAAATCAAGATATCATCAAAAAACACTAGCATTGATTTCCTCAACTGCTTGTTGAAGTTATAATTCATACAAGACTATAAAGTGACTAGTGCATTTATAAGAACAAAAGACATCACCAAGAACTCATATAGTGACAACAAAATGTAGTCTTATGTATGTCCTCATCACACACACATATCTAATGAGAACCTGAATGAAGATCAATCTTAGAGAAGTAGATATCTCCATGAAGCTCACCCAACAACTCATCAATGCATGGAATGGGATAGCTATTTTTAATCATCTTCTTATTCAAGGCCCTATAATCTATACACATCCATAGAGTCCCATCCTTCTTTTTAACCAGTGCCACATAAAAAGAAAAAGGACTAGAGCTAGGATGAATGAACCCCATGTCTAAAAACTCATGAATGGTCTTCTCAGTCTCATCCTTGTATGCTCTAGGATGATGATATGGAGTGGTGATTACTGGCTTAGATCCATCCTCCATCTCTATCCCATGCTCAAATTCTCTATCAAGAGGTACATTCAGGGGTATATCACATAACACTCAAGCATGTGAATCCATCACTAAATGTATATCAAAATGAAATGGCCTACCATCCTAAGGTGCAAGTGTCTTGGGCTTCACATAATAATGTGTAACCCAAATTACATCATCATGTCTAATGATAGTCTCCATCCTTTGAGAAGACACCTCCCTAGATCTACCATTTGATGCTACTCTCAAGATAGTCTTCTTCCCCTTGGAAAGGAACTCTAACTACATATAATGGTGGTCAATAATGTAGCATCCGATACCCTATAACCACTACATGCCCAAAACCATATCATAATCCTCCCGTGGGAGTACATCAAAATCATCTATCAAGTAATAATCCTCCATATGAAGCTAAGAAATCCTTCCAGTACAACCCGATACTATGCCATTTGCAACCTCCACCCCAACACTAGAAAGCAACTCATAATGTAGCCATGCATATCCACTAACTTCTAATCAATAAAATTATGCATGGTGCTTTTGTCTACCAAGCTCATAACCCATTGGCCCTAAATTATTCCTTTCAAATGAAATGCATGAAATATGGGATAATTGGATAGAGTATCCATAGTCACTTTAACTGATGCCAAGAGCTCAAAAGTGTCTTACTCTAACTAGGCATGCTCTTGCTCAATCTCCTTCAGAATATCCTTAGTATCAGTGTCAGGAATCTCTTCATCTCCCATCTTAGATGTCACCTCAATCAAATTATTTTTTCCTTTACCAAGGAAATGATGTCTAGGCTCCCATGGATCCTTATAGGAGAAGCCTAGCTTTCTCCTTCTCAAATCATTCCTCATCTCCTAGTCCATCCTAGGAGGTTGAGGTGATGGTCCACCTCTACCTAGGAAGTGTTGGCCTTCTATGGAGGCTAAGAATCCCTGAATGGCTTCTTATCTATATGATAAGTAGAGGTAGTGTCTACTCTCAATTTCACATCAATGACATCCTTAAGAGTGGTCATCTTGAAAGTGCACACCAATTCCTTAAGCCTATCCTATAGTCCTCAATAAATAACATTACACTATGCTTTTGAGGCATATTAGACACCATAACTACAATACACAAAAATTCATTAACATACACCTCTACATGTCCAGTTTGTCTAAGATGCACCATCTCCCTATAGTAGAGTTATGTGTCCTTAAGGTCAAATTGGGTAATGAGACACTCAATGAACTCTGCATAGGAGTGAACCCTGGCGTGATCCTAGGTGACCAATCCATGGTGCCACTAGTCATAGGAAACCCCATATAAATGCAAGACCAAAAACTAAATAATATCATGCTTAGGCATGACCCTCAAAGATAGAAATATGGCTAGCTTGTACACCCAAGCTCGTGCACACGTACCACTAGTACCATCATATGTACTGTAGAGGAACCTTAAGAAAAATAACACAAGGATGATAAGATGTATTATATGATATATTGAACTTAATTTGAGTCATTTATGATATATTTGAGTCCATTAAGTCAAGGTGTAAAGGCTAGAGAAGCCATTTGTAATAAGTTATCAATATTGCACAATGAGGTCTTAAAGTGGTAAAAAAGATAAACATATGAAACACATCCCTATAAAAGCTAAAACTCATGTAAAATGTATAGATAAGTCCATTTTAGGGTGATTCAAGTGTCTATGCAAATACTTGTCAATGTTAGAGTTCAAATTGTAAAAGTTATAATGCAAAATGCATAAAATGTTGTCATGAAAATGTGTCATGATTAAAAGAATGTATGGAGTTGGTTCAAAAGGTAGTTAAGAATTTTTAAACTACCAAGGAGTCTATAAAAATTGATGTATGATTGAACCAAAGGATAATGGAAGGAATGAGTTACATTTGAAATAAATTTGGAGTGATTCTAAGTTGTTGTTTTGATTGGTTTTTCAATTTTTGTGTTGGTTCTAGTTCTTGTATAGCCACATGTTAACTATAAACCATGTATAATCTATACATTTGGAAATTTGGATGAATAAATGTTCTTGTGGCTTTGTTTTAGGTTTATTTCATAAATAAATGAATAATTTATGGTAGTTTTGGTAAAAGTTATTATTTGCATATTTGATGATGTCTGACTATAGTAAGATTGAAATGTTTGGTATGGACACATTGTGATGAATAAAGAAATGCATTTATATTCATTGGAAATATATATGAACTATCTTTCATTTCCAATTATTTTGAGTCATTTTCATTCAAATTTGTGTAAGTTGTGTGTCTTGGAGTGAAGACTGGTTTTTAAGGATCTCAATTGAAGTTACAGACAATGACTTATGTTTTTGTAGTTATCTATGGACTGGAAAAATTCATGACTTATAGATTAAAAAGATAGACTCATATAAGGTTTAGTTTCAATTGGTTTGGTATCATTTAGGATTTTTTTGGGAAAGTTATTAGATGCCCTGGGTAGGGTTATTGGTTTTACTTTTGGTTTTTGACACTAAATATGGGTCGTGGTTCAGAGAACATAACTTTTAATTTATTTATTGGATTGGTCTCATCTTTTGATATTCTTTATAACAAATAATTTGGAACAAATATTTCAAAGGGTTTTATAAGAAGATGTTGAGAACAATAGCTATGAATAAAATAATCTGGTATAGATTTCAGACTGTGTGAATGTAGATATATTGATAAACTTGTTGAAGCATATTTTGTTTTACTCATGAAATTCCTCTAATTATTTAATGGGATTAGTTAATGGATGTTGAAGGGATTAGAATGTATCCCACTTATTGGTTGGTTTTTAAGATGCTCTACATCAATATGTAGCTAATATGATCTTCCTAATAGCTCTACTAAGGTCATTGCTCTATTGTGGCATATGTCCCTTATTTGTTCTAAACCTAGAAACATCTCTCCACTGTGCATAATACTAGGGAAGAGGAAAAGAATCCCTAACCTCTAGAGGTAGGGATCTCCACTCATCCATAGCTTCCATAACTGAATCCTAGAATCCCATCTCGTGTGACTCTACCTGTGTTGATTGCTCTCTTGATACAAATTGCAAAAGTAGGGGTCTATCCCTAACTAGTGTACAAGGGCATGCCTATCTATTGGAATTAAGGGATCTCCCAAATAATATGTGGGATCTATGAACATGTTGACTTCCTAAAACTAAAACTGATATCCTCTACCCATATCTCTCATGTCTACCTCCCTCTCTATCCAACTCCATCCATTCTAAGGTACCCTATAACCTTTCCCAAATTTGAACTATCTTGGGCTATGTAGTGATGAGATTTTGCATCATTTCCATTCCTTCCTTCTCCATTTGGTTATGTCTATAACATCTCTATTCATCTACCATAATAGTTTCTTATGTAATTCCAAACCCTTGCTCAAGTTGAGATCTCCTACATGTGTAAAATTTGTTTATCTCAACTCTACCTAGATGCATAGAAGTGTCAATAAAATTCACAAGATGGCAAAATCAAAGCTCTAATACCACTGAAAGATCGCCAATCTTGGTGACCTTGGAAATCAAATTTTTTTTTCCAAAATTTAAGACTTTGACCAAAATTTTGTACCTCTGAATAAACTTTATAGAATTATGATTTCTTTTTGGCTTTTCCTCATTTTCAAATTTTTAGGATTTTTTGAAGATTTATGCAAGTAAATAACAATTAAAAAATAATTTTGAACTAAGAATGATGAGTAACATTCATATATATTGAAAAAACTTAACAATCTAGAAATTATTCAAATTGTACCAGGTATAATATTTAGATTTTTGTAGTCAAAGAATTAAATATATCAAAGGGATTTGATGCTATTTATAATGAACTTGATGTCAGCTATAGATGGTTTTACAATCAAGAAAGATGGAGAGTTTTTTGCCACAAACCCATGCATGATCTCCAAAATACAAAATGCGGTTGCTAATAATGAATGACACACACAATACATGCCTGAGCTACCCTTGGAAGAAACACCCAAGCTGGAATAGGATGGTCACCGAGTTGAATGTGATGTTTCCTTTTGATAAAAGTTTTTATGAAGAATTTTTATTCTTACCAAAAAGAATAGTACCTTCCAACTCCAATACTAAATTTCCAAATCCTTGTTGAGGATTGCATCCCAACACTCTAGACTTAAGGTTTTCATCCTAAGCCTTTGAATTGCTCCACTAGAGAAATTTCCAATTCCACAAATTTCAAATGTCAAAAGATACTCCATAATTAGTTCTTTATCTCCTTATAACTCTTCCCAAGCAAAAATCAAAGCCTAAATGAGAATTACACTTTGCACTTTATAATAAAATAACACTTTCCCAAATAAAGGTGTCCAGGCTATAGAAAAAATATTACTTTATTAAAATTTCATATCCCAAAGCACCAAAAGGTCTTCAAATAGTGAAAATAGTTTATAATGATTTAATACCTTTCTAACAAGCTATAACAAAAAGGCACATTTGACAAAACAAATCCATATTCCCTTATTACTCTAAAATCGCTATATAAATAGCCCTATTATAAATGATTTAAATGCTAAGTTAGAAAATATTTAAATATATTAAAGTATTCTCCATTTTGCCTCTAAAAACCCAAACCAACCAAATAAACATGGAACTAACCATGTCATGTTTTTGTGAGTGATATCGAACAAGATGGGTTAACTGGTAGTCCCTTCCCTATAATACAATAATGCTCCTAGAAACTAGGGAACACACCCTATCATCCTGAAATTGAAACCATGGAACCTCACATTTGGAAACTGCCACATCCTCCTAAAATGTATGGTAGCCCCCTAAAATCAAGGAATTGCACCCAACTAGCTCCCAACTACCTATATAGTTAAGCCCTAACACTGAAATATCCTATATGAATCTCTATCCATAACTGCTAGCCTATGAGACCCCCATGATAGGCTAACTCACATAACTTTACTAGTCAAACTAAAGAGGGGACATGACAATAGGGGTTTTATGGACTAGGGTTTGGGAAGGAGATAGGGACATTTCTTAAACCAGGCTTAGTAGCACTAGGATATGATATGTTCTTCCTTTCACTAATAAGGATAATATCTTTCACCTAGGGTTCCTTGTAGTTTCTTTATGCAAGTTTGATAGTGAGATACAAATCTCAAGTCCAATGTTCAAGATTGAGAAGCACCACCACCTATCGCCTCATAGGGCCTAATGAGAGCCATTTATGACCCATTCTATGCCATATTTTAATACATTTCATTTAGTTTCATACTTGTTTCCATATTCCATATCCATCCCATTTTATCCTATTTTACTATTTTATGTTGCATATGATCTAATATATATAAGTAGTATTTAATATTTTTTGTCAGGTTAAAATATGGAAAATTAATCATTGATTACTTTTTACTAATCTTTATTATCACAACATATTGATGTGCAAAATAGACATTCCCATCACATCCTTGATAAGAACTTCATGTCACATTTGAGACATAATTATTGTGGATAATGTTGGCCTACAAATTATTTGTGCTATTATTTTAAAATGTTATTCTAGCTTTTACTGTGGCATTACCTCTTCAACATAAACCATGTTGGAAAATGTGTGATAGTGAAAATCCTAATGTATTTTTTAATAACAAAATTGTTTCAATTTGTGGAAGGTAAACTATCCAATAAAATTTCCAAATGAAAACAACTAGCAGGGAGCACATGGGTATCAACATAGGCAACATGTCTACCATTGTGATCTCAAGCTTAAAGATGTTTTAGTTGCTACAAATATGGGTTGCCTTCCATTCCATGCTACTCATTTGTGAAAGATATAAAAAGATATGATATCTTCCACTTCTATCCACTTTTATATCAAATAAGTTTATGATTTGTGGGCAGAAAATGAGTTTTTACATACACTCATATTTCTTGGTCAATAGCAAAACAAAGTCATTATGTTTTATGCTATCTTTGTAATCTCAAACATAAAAATATATGTGCTATGCAATATTAGCATGAGATATAGATTATTAGAAGAATATATATTCATTTTTGACACTATTGTACAGAGATCTGAACTACAATATTTTTGAAATAAATAAAAATAGTGGTTTCACATGGTCCCAATAATGTAAGAAAACATTTTTTTCTATTAATCATGCAAGTTGAGGAGTCAAGGCCCGCTCTTTGGCAAAGCATGATGGTATTTCTACTTAGTGCATTTTTCTAATGTATAATTAAAGAGTTTAATTTCACGACGAGTTTATTTGATAAATTAGATGTGCATGTTTTTATCTATTTAGTAATTTTCAGCTAAGTTTATTTAGAGTCATTATTTTATTGTTATTTCTTTCATAAATTATAATTTTTTAATGTTTATTTATGTTTCTGACATTCCTATTGTTAGGAAGTGATAGTTCCTATTGCTAGGATTTATTTGGTTTTTAATAGATTTTCTTTTTTGTATTGTAGCTACATTTATAATCTCTCATCTCATAACTATCATCCTTTGATGGCATATTGCCTAGACACGTTTCACAAGCTTACACTCTCAGATTGGCATGAATAGACCAAGCTAAATTTCATCTTTAATTGTTAATTATTTCTTAATCATTTACCCTAGGGTTGGCCTATCAGGGCCACCTGTCACAATAATATTAAAGGGGGACCAATTAATAATAACTGGTTAGGCCCTTACCCCTCAGCCAGGATGCCCCCCCCCCTCTATATTATTGTAGGGGTTAATAAATTAAACAAGCATTAGTCTAATTTATTAATTAAATCCCCATTTGTTTATTAAATTTAAAAATGAAAAACCCATTTAATTTAATCCCAAATACCCTCTCTATTTAATTAATTAAATCCCTCAACCATAAACTCACCCTCTACACTAGCAATTATCTAGGCACAACCCATGCACCAATAATTTCCCTTTTAATTAAATAATTCATTTCTTTAATTAATGTAATCCACCAACCTTTTTTCTAACAACTCCATCCACCTCCCACATCATCTATTCAACTAAGATACCTCACCCACCTTAATTGAGACACATCAGCCCCTCATCTAAGTTTAAAATCCCTCTCCAAATTACTTGCATACATTAAGACATGATTTATTCTTCTTGACTCAAGCCCAAGTCCACTCTCCTATCGCATCTCCCTCTTCCACCTCTAAAGACAAAAGTCCATCTCCTACACCTATCCCAGGAAACTCAAACCTATTTCACACCATACTCAGCTAACTATCCATAAAAAATTATTATCTCCTCCTTACCCAATTGTCTATAAATTGAACCCTTTGCTCCTCACAAAACATCCACCTTATAAGTAGAATTACTATACCATTTTGAGAGATTAAAACTATAAAAGCATTATTTGATATTATTCAGATTTCCATACATTTGTTTGTTCCCATTCTTTACTAAAGCATCGAGCTTTCTATTGAGCACACATAATCATGACCATATCTATACATCAAGGAGGCTATATAGAGGTATGAAGGTTTGAATTCTATTTTTTCAGTTTCCTTTTGGTTTATCATATTTTTTCTTTTTTATTAGTTTATGGATGTTTGATTTTGGTTTTACATCCTTAGCATACTAGATTTAACACATACACCCCCAATTGTGGGAAGTCCAAAACCAAATTCCTTTGTGTCACATTTGAATATATGCCTCTACATAATTTCTGATTCCTATTTCTTCTCACCCTAAGCCACCTCCTTGATAATCCCATTTCTCTATGGTAAGTCAACATAAGTTGGGATAACCAATACTTCATCCTTGGGAGGTAGTTATTTCTACAAATTGGTGTTGATGTTCGAGGCCATCTCTTTTCCATTCAAGATTCTATTGGAGACAAATGTAGATGGCCTGACTTTCTTGAGCTAAGGTGTGGTGTCATTCTTTGGGACTTAGTGTGATGTACACCCTTGTGTATGTCAGTCAAGGAGCAAGGCACCAACAAAAAATTCATCTAATAAGATATACTCACCATAGCCTTGGTGGTTGATCTTAGTGATTTACAATATGGAGGAAAGAGTGGTGTGTGGATCATATTAGTTTCCATAAGAGCTAGTGACAAAAGTACCAATCTCAATCCTAGGATAATGATTTTTGTTGGGGTATGAAACTTCCAATGCATGACAATATGCAAAGGGTTTAAGAACAACATGAATGGTTATCCCATTTCTCTAGTGTTGGAATTAAATGTACTAATGATATGTGGATGGAACAACCTTTATTGAATGAACCCAAGGTTGACCAAGGATGACATTGAAGGGGAGGTTAAGATCAACCATGTGGCATACCATATCTTAAGGGGTTGGGTTGACTCTGATAGGAAACACAATAGTGCCTTCTGATGTTCTTTCTAAGTTATCATATGCCTTAATTATGATGATTTCATCCATAATACTTGCCTCAATATATCTTTCCTATTTGATAAATTTCAAAGCACATAAGTTCAAGGCTGACCCATATCTATCATGATTGACTTGACCTCAAATATAGAGGCCATAATGAAGATGTAGAGTGGAAGTTTGTGGTTTGGTTCTTCTTCAAGGATATTAGAGGGTTTCAATGATAGGGCACATGACATAGATAGGTATCCCACTAGGTTTTTAAAATTTAGTTGCATTGATATATATATAGGGACACATTATTTGTGGAGAGAATTTTTAGGATCCCTTGATGGAGTGGGATTGTGTAGAGGAGTTCCAAGGTAGAGATTTAGGCTAGCATATTCCCAAGTTATTACAGGATGTTATATTGTGCTCCGAGAGAGAAAATATGGGTGGACTTGTAATAGATATTTGGTTTCATTAGGTTGTAAAAACACACTAAATTTGCATGCCCTTGATATATATAAAGTTGATGGAGGGCTCAACTTGGGATATGCACCCAATTAAATTATTGTAGTTAATATAGACTGTGGTGTAAATTTTTTGTCACAAAAGTTACCTTGTTTGTGGTGTCTATTGTTATTGTTGTTATTGGTGGTCTTGTTTTTGGTATTGGTGTTTTGGGTGGGTTCCTTGCCCAAGTTCTTGTTATTATGTAGTGGGAATGTATTTTTGGTAAGTTTGAAATCTTATATTTGGAGAAGCTTGTGCAAGTACCCTTAGTGTAATTTCCTTGTGGTCTATCAAATTTCACACATAACTCTTGAGCTTCATACACTTGATTGTGGCATGTCCCTTGACCCAATGATAGGTCCATAACTCATTGTCTTTGTACCACGTGGGCTTAGGTTGACTCCAATCCAATGGTTATGTTTGTGGGAAGATCACTATGTTCCCTTTATCATTTATTTTTCAAAAATGATGTCAAGTGGTTTCCCTAAGGGAGTGAAGACTCTCTTGGAATTATTCTAGACATGCATCTGTTGTCCAATAGTGACAAACATCAAATTTGTTTGATTGGTTAGCACTTGTGAAAATATTGTCACACATGATTGATATGTCTATTTTTGGGGTTACTAAAATGATTGCTGGTAAAATATGGTTTTTTGTTGGAATGTTTCTATTGTTGGAATTTTTTTGATAACATGGGGGTGGTGGACTTGTCATTTTTCCTACCACATGGACGTTCTTTGTGTTATGTAGCACCATTCATTATCATGTTCTTGTTCTTGTTCTAGTATCATAATTTTTCATTAGAGTGATCCCACTCTTGGGTATTTTCTTTGTATAGATTTATGGATCCATCTTTGATGAGTCCTCTTTCTAGCTCAATACCCTTATGTTTGGTATCCTTGTATGTTTGCAAGAAGTTCCATCACATATGATACATAAGTTTCATGTGCCCATTATTGATGAAAATGTTGACAAGGTGATCTTCTAAAGGGTTGCATGATACTTTGGTTATAATGTTATTCCACCTTTGCAAGTAGTCAGCTAGGCTTTTGCCTACCTTCTATTTCCCATGGCATATGTCAACTGTTGATAGCTCATTTTTGACCAAGTGAGCATATTGCACAATGAATTTTTCAAAGAGTTATGAAAATGTGTTGACTATTCCATAGGGTATATGGTAAAACTATTTGAGAGAATGAGCCCCAAGGATCTTTGGGAATAGACATGCAAGGAAAATGTCACTATAAGACACTTCTTAGCAATGCATGCAAAGATCCTTTATGTGGCCACTTGATCTCCCTTCCCCCTAAATTTGTTAAATTACAACATCTCAAAGCTCTTAAGGAAGGGTGTCACCATGATGATAGATCTATCAAATGGGTAGGGGAATGATTCCTTAAATTTAAATTCCTCCTTAATCACATTCCTCATTTCCTCCCACTCTGAGTAAATAGGTGTTGCATGAGGTACCCCCAATCCTAGTGCCCCCAATGCAAGGTACATATCATATAGAGCATGTGAGTATGGATGATTTTGATGTGTTAATTGAGGTGGTTAGAATGATGAATATTTTTCTAGTTGGATAGAAGTTTGTAGTTGCTACGAGTGTGATGGGACATACTTCTGTTGTACTTCTAGGATATATTGTTGTTGATGCTACAAATTTTGTATATGTTGTTGTGGGATGCAATACAAATGGATAGGTATGATATTATACATTTTTATA
Organism: Cupressus sempervirens; assembly: GCA_028749045.1. Classification (NCBI taxonomy): domain Eukaryota; kingdom Viridiplantae; phylum Streptophyta; class Pinopsida; order Cupressales; family Cupressaceae; genus Cupressus; species Cupressus sempervirens. The sequence continues at coordinate 601,558,631 of CM053783.1, read as the reverse complement.
CTAATATTATTGTTTTTTTTGTTGTTGTTGGAGTTGATAGGTTTGTACACTGGTTTGGGAAGCCACATATGATGGATGTGCACCTACATGTGATGGCATCTAGGTACTGAATTGTGTAAAGTAGTTTGCATAAGGGGATGCCCCCATTTGTGGATATTGTGGTGGTGGTATAGGTTTGTTAATTCCTAAGGGAGGCATGGCCAAGTAGTTGGTGATAGGTGGTAATAAGATTGTAGGTGGCGCTAATCATTATGGTTGTACATAGAAGGTAGGTGCAATAGGAGTGTTGGTTTGGATGCTAGTGGCCTAGATTTGTGTTTATGTTAATATTTGGTCCCAAATGGTCCTAAGAGGAGTGGGGTGGGGGTGAATCAGTACTCTTCATAAAACTAGTTTTCTTTTTTCTTTCTTCTAACCTTGGCATGATCCACTTTACACTTTAAACATAAGATAAATGCATCAAGATAAAACAAGTTAACTCACACATACAAAAGAATTCAATAATTAACACATGTATTTTGTATGTAGAAAACATTAATGTGAGGATTAAAACCACATTGGGGATAATATGCCCACTAGCCCTTATAATGCATGTAAAGGGGTGCCCAGTTAAGAGCTACAAGTGCTTCCTCTTTCGGTTAGGAATGTCTAGAGCCTGTTAGGGTTACTAAATATTTATTACAACTACCTGGTTAGAGGATTTACAAAACTTATTTTGAGAGACATCTTGTTAGAGGATTTTACAATAGGATTCCAAAGGAATTTGGCCATGTTAGGGGCTCACAAAGAGATGCAATGGTGAGAAAGAATAGTATGTATTTGACTTGAATGTGGCACTGATTTTCTTTGTAGATCTTTTCTTTGTCTCCCTCGAATATTCTTTTATTTTTTTCTTATTTGATGAGTAATTTATCCTCATCTCTCCCTTGGTTTCTTGCAATAGTTCTCTACTATGATTATTTCACTCTACCACACTTTCTTCTCCCCCTACTATAGTTAGTCTTTTTTGACTTCTCTCCTCTCTCTTTTCTACAATCTCTTGAACAACATTCACACTTTGTTTCATATTCCATTTTATTGATATTGAGGCATATTTACCCATAGCTGAATTATCCCACTCATTTTGAATTTGAATTTTGAATACCATGCATACTTGGTTCATGAAAGACATGTAACCCCTACACATAGGGTTTGGACTAGTAGATTTTGCCAATCCTAGTTGTATGCCAATGGTGGCCTATTGTCCTTGCACTATTTTAGCCTCTCCTTTTTGTTACATTGATGGTGACCTAGTGTATTGATGACTTAGATGAATTGATATTTATTTTTGACTTCTTGCCAATAGGTGTTCCAGAGTGTATGCCAGTGTGCTTATCTACCTATAGCTCTATATCTCTTCCTTCTTTTTCTTTCTCTCAACTAGTTGTCACACATTTTCCCAAATGAATTTTTTTGCCATCAATGATAACACTCAATACTTCTCTGGCTAACAATCTCCCCCTTTGGCATTGATGGCATAACATCATTTATGGCCATGCTCCCCATTCCTTTTTGTGAAGTGCCTTACTCCTTTTTCTTTTACTAGTAAACGGTGCTGGTCCGTGCAATTCAAAAACTATGTTAGACACTTTGTTTATTGTGCATATCTCCCTTTATGCCACTTTGGCTTATGGTGCCTTTTGTTGTTATTTGTTTGTATTCCTTTGATGTTCTTCATAGTTGATATTCTTATCCTCCTCCTTTCATATATTTTCCCCCTTTTATGCTCTTCCCCTTTTGGTAGTCTCCTCTTTGGATCACATATTCATTCTCCTTATGTTCTTTCTTGTACTCTCTCCCTTTTTTTCATCAATGAAGAAGGGTTATGTGGCTACAAGTTACTAAATTCATCTTGATATTGTCCTTGTATGGTGGCAATATGGGTGTCCTATGATGACTTCAAAGTTGTAAGAGCAATGATCTCACTCTTCATCTCTCCCAAGAATGTCTCCACTTCAGTCATGCTTATGTTTGAGAGTTGGATGATGATGACTTCTTCTCTTGAAATTTATGTTTGGATAAACACTATCAAGGGAGATAGTTTGTGTTGAATTTCTATGAGCTTGTGGGCTCTCTTCTCTTGTTCATTCTTGATATCATGAATGAGATGTAGTGTCCCTTGTTTTTTGGATAGATAGTTAGCTCTAGAGTCAGTGAGTGCATTGTAATTTTCTTTTAGACTTTATAGCTCCTATTGAGCTTGTTGAAGTTTTATTCTCCAACTCTAGTGATAGAGCATGTGGATCATATGACTTATTTAGAATGAGAGCTGAGGCTTGCAAGATTTCTTTTAGATTTTGTTTGATTTCCTATAGAGTGGTCACATTCTTTATCACTTGTTTGTGTATAATACTCATCCATTTGGTTTCAATCTTCTTCTCGACCTATGCTTCTATACTTCCTTGGTCGTCTTTGACTTTATCACCCAATGTGGAGAGTTGGTTGATGAGATCTATTTTGGGATCATATTGCAAATTAGATGCTAGTTCTGACATGATATTTTTAGTAATCACTAGTGTACTATCTAGTTGTTCCTTTTTGATTTCTTCTTGCCTCTTCAAATGCTATCGCATTCATTGATCTCTTCTAGATCCATATTCTAAATTTTCTCTTTCTTTTCAGTAATAATTGCATCCAGCTTATTTTTTCCTTATGCTAGTCCAACATCTTTTTCATAAAATTCTCCTTCATCTTTTGAGCTAGAAGATGATGACGATAATGATAATGATGATGTCATCATGCATCTGGCTAGTTTTCTTCTTTTTCTTACTTGTTCTCTTCCTATAGTTCTAGAAAGGCTTGGTGGTCTCCTTTTACTATCTGGTTTATATGTCTTTCTTTTAAACACCTTTGGTTGTGACAATTCTAGCCTAGTTGTGACATCTTGTTTTTTCTTTTGTGATTCAAATTCTTGTGCTTTTGTCTTAGGTAGGGATTTCACGTCTTCTTTCATAACTGGGGACCTTTCTTTCTGAGGTTCTTCATCTAGAACTTGAAATTCAAGTGATTCCTTTGCTTCATATTCTTCATTTTCTTATGATGAATCAATAGAGATGGTCATAGTCTTAATTATTTCTTCAATCTTCTATTGAATCATGTCTTCTAGTGACTTGACTCTCTCTTCCATTATGTGTTTCTCAATCCATATAACCAATGGGGCATATATTAGTTGACCATATTTATTTTCTTTAGCTACAAACTTGTGTATTTCTATTTCCTTAGGTGCTATTGTCTCCTCTTGAGTTTATTTTCTTGATTCATGTTCTTCTTATTCTAACCAATATTCCTCCCTTTAAGGATTGTGAATTTCTTGAATCCTTTCTTTTTCTTTTATTTTTTGTTTCTATCCTTGTATTAGTTTCACCTTCTATTTTCCTAGCCTTGTTTGTTCCAGTACTCATCCCACTACCTAGAAATTAATTTCTTTTTAGACAAGCATCAATGTTTGATATTAGCTCTTTTAAATGCTGGTTAATGTTAGTTCTTGTCTACTTCCTATTACTGGTTACAAGATATATAATATATCCCATGTATTATTGAATTTCCCTTGGTACACCCTTATTATACAAAAATTTTGAGACTCACTTATTTTCGGTCTCATTTTCATTAAGAATTCTTCCAACATCTTCTCAAAAAATTTTACTCTAGTGCTCCATTTATCATTTAATATTTTTCTCAAATTTTGGGCAATTCTAACCCAACATCATATGATCTTCTATTGCTTATTCTTAGACTAGATAATACATCATTTGCAACCTTTTCTTTGTTTTCTTTAGTTAACCTTGTATATCTATTCTTAAGTATAGTGTAATCATAATTCATTATGATTATGTGTACAACCTTACTAATAGGAATTGGTTTAGACTTTATCTGACCTTTCTTAGCCATTAATGATGCTTCCTCTCTAGTGGTTCTGAAGTGACCACATCTACTTCAACTATAGCATCTTCAGATTCCATTTCTTCAACTTCTAGTTCCTTAGGAGATGACTCACTTCTCTATGTTGTTGTAGTCATGTGAGGTGAATTGGTTTCTCTCTTTTATTCCATCTCCTTTGTTCTCTTGGATTTCATAGTTTTAGAGAGCTTATGTGCCTAGCACCTTGTCATTTTTGGTTGGGTGGACTTTTGTATTTACTGTTTCTCCAATAAGAGCTTGTTTCTAATTTTTGCACATTTTTTAAACCTTTGTAGGATGATGCTTTCCTTTGAGGCTAGAAGCATTTCTATATGGTTCCTAGATTCTTCATCATTCAACTCATATCCAAAAGGTATTTACCACAATTCACATATCCATGTTTACCAAAAAGAGAATCCTATCCTTATATCTTTCCACTAGACTTGTGTCAATCCTTTCTCTCTAATTCATTTCCTTTTGAAAATGCTTGAAGTAATTGCACATAATGTAATTCCCTTTTCCTTCCAATCTTCTATATAACTCTTCTATTTGAGTCATGATCAATTAGTCTTTACACTATTTGAGCTTTAGGGATCTAGAGAATTCTTTCCTTAGATAGAGAAAAATACATACCAAAATGGATCCATATCTTAGAGTTTTATTCTGATGGTTATTCATTTTATTTCCAACATTTTATAGGATATGTTTATGAAGATATCTGTAGTGCCTACCCTCGTTCACATCTTTCTGGACACATTGTTGTTATTATTATCAGACTATGCTAGACTATTTTTATGTTGATGGATTAGTGGTATTGTTTTGAGATTATCAGATATTATGTTATGGATTCAGTTGATATATGATGAGATCATTTAGACTTTACATTTCATGAATGCATGATGATCATTACATTGCTTTCAGTTATTGATGATGATTAGTTAGATGGTTTATTATCTCATGTGTTTTATTATGGATACTTACCCCATACTTGCATGTGTATGGTGTGCATGTTTTCTCTTATTGTATGAAATTTCTGATATGGTTAAGGAAGCGAGTCATAGTCACCTGCTAGTCGGGATCTACACGATGCACCACTTCCTACCATTTCCTGTTTAGCATAGCATTATATATATTGTATGTACATGCATGGTTTTTATGCAGGTTGCAGGTATTGAGTATCAACTTTCCTGAATTGCCAGGATGAGTGTACCCTATTACACTATCTCAATGATAAGAGAAGGGAGATAAATTCTCAAATCCAAATCCCAAACCCTTAAACCATTTTTCCTAGTGAGGTAGGACAAGTATCTGGATATTTTACCCATCGAATGTGTCGAATGACATAATTTGTGATTTTTAACCCTTTAGACTGATTTTGTGTGAATTGTTCTATGATGGGTTTTTATATTTTATCTTGGAGGTCTATGGTGAATTTTCTATTAATTAAGTCTTAAAAGAATATATTTAATTAATAAATTAATTATTTGGAGAAATTAATATAATATCATGATCTTTGATATTTTGATTATAATTAATTAAATAAGAATTGATTGAGAAAAAGAATTAAATAAAAGAAAATTAGAAATTAGAAATTAATAATAATTATAAAATAATAATAATGTAATAAATAAATAATAATAATAAAAGTTATAAAATTTAAATAGAAGTTAAAAAAAAATTAAATAAAAGTTATAAGCTTGCCTAGGAGTAAATGCACCTTTTTATTTCTCATATGTCAACAACACAGGGATTAGTGCACCAATTATGCACATGGTGTCTACAACCTAATGACTCATCTAGAAGGTTAGAATAGACTCATGCTTAGTTGTCTACACCTTCTAGTTGTTTCGAGAGACATTTTAGGTGCTTCCTGAGAAGCCTTTATATCCAGGCATTCCTAGAAGCTTAGACATAGCGTTTGGAGAGCATTTTGGAGCATTGGAGGAATCAGGAACTCTGGAGAAGGGAGGAGCTTGCTCTGTAGGTTTTCTGAGGAAGAGCGAATTAGCATCAGAATTCGGGTAGACTCTTGTGATTTTGCTTATGCTATTTCTGCATCTTGCACTTCCTGTCTTCTTCGTGTCTTCCATATTTTTTCTGAAGAATTCCATATTTTGGTTGTTTGCATTCTTAATATGGGTAGTTAAAATTTATTTAAGAAAACACCCTATATGCATAGATCTGAAGAGAACACAGGGCTAGGGTTTAAATTATAGTCAAATCTATATATATATATATATATATATATATATGTATATAAGTATATATGTATATATAGTTATGAATAATTATTATTATATTTAAAACGTTAAATTAATGGGTCATTCTTTTAAAAGATAAATGATTTAAAATATTTTGTCAAATATTATTTAAAAAGGAAAGATATTAATAAGTTAGCTTAATTAAACTTAGTTTAATTAAGGTTAAATCCAAGTTTTAATTATGCAAATTATTGAATTAATTATTGGAACTCGATAGGAATCAATTTTGAACAATGTTTATATAAACAATATAATTAGAAAATTGAGTCTAATGGTTTTGGGAGAGAAACCTTTTAAACAAATACATGGGTTGGGAAAAACGTACAAATGTTTCTCCATTCATTATCTAAAACTCGAAACGAAAACTGAAACCTCTACACTCTATTCAAGTATGTAATTTTAGCAAAACCAAAACATGTGCTTGCATTGTGTTTTTGTTTTGGGTTTTGGGTTGACTAGTGTTGACCAGTTATAGGATGTCTACCAGAGGCTTGGGGGGGTTATGATTGTGATGTCGTGATGATGTCTTATTTCCGATCTTTATAAACCCAACCATGGTTATGTGATGGATTGCTCTATTTAATGTTTGTAATTACTGATTGTATAGTTGAGATTCTTATGTATGAGACACTTGACCTAATCATTTTTGAGTCATCGATCAGTTATCCTTGAGATATTTTCCAGTTGCCATGATGGGACTGAAATGTTATTTTATGATGTCATGTTGTGACATGTTTTGACTCAACCATTTTGGAGTCTTCGATCAGTATGATTTGAGATATATTTTGGTTATTGGGAACCAATGGATACTTTTGATTATCAATGATGCTTTAGTTGCCAATAGAGAGCTGTTGTGGTCATGATTTTCTATGGATGCTTGCTCATGGAGATTTGATGCTTTTATTGTGCATATTTGATGTTCTTATTATGGATTATCTTTTATGATTTTGAGATTTATGATTCCATGAGCTTAGGGTAGGTTATCTGCTTGTAGTGTCGAGAAGTGGCTTGCAATGGGGGCCGGGGCCCTAAGAGGCTGCCAGGGTAACTCATTGTAAGTTGTTTAATAAGTGAAAACATTCACACCTAATACTAACTAAATGAACATAAAAAGATAATTGTTTTGTTCTCACCCATGCCTCGAGTGCTTGTATAGACTAGGATGGGAGTAGAGAGAATGCATGGTTGCGACCTTGCATTCCATAGTATGACTCGTTAGTATGAGAGGATACTAGTGGCTGCATGAGGATCAGTAGGGACCCATGGAGTTTAGCTAACTGCTAGGGTAACTTCTACATGATATATGCGATGACACTTTTCCGCATGCATAGTAGGTTTCCTACATGTCATTGTGTGCCTCTAGGAATTAGATGTCATTTTTGTGTGATGGAACCTTGAGTTAGTATACTTTTAGGGTTCCTGGACTTAGAGAGCATTCTTATGCTATGTGATTTTGATAGCTTGTTTGGGACTTGAGATTATCTCCTCAGCATGGTGGGAGTGGACCACTTAGGTACCACACGATCGGGTGGTAGTGTTTTTTCACTCTTATCATTTGAGATCCGTTTGAGACATCGTGGCTGATGCATCCTTCATGATGGTGGATATGTATCCTTTCATTGATGATTAGTATATGTTAGATGATGTTATCTTATGCTTATATTTTCATGTTAGATTACTTTCTGCATATGATGTAGTATATGATAGGAGTGACATTCCTACTATGCTAATACCGATGATCTCTTTGGTGATTTGGAATGTTATGCACGGAGGGATGGCTAGGATCCACGATGGTCTAATGATGCTATTTACGATTGAGAGGAATCGTGCATTTAGTTTATTATGTTTGAACTTTATGATGGATGTATATATCTTCTATGATGATGTATCATGTATGACATGAAATTATCTCCACTTGATGTATCATGGATTAGAATAGGATGATGTACCTTGTTTCACATATGTATATTCTTTTAAGCTTTTTATAGCCTGTGACATGTACAGTGGATGATTGAGCATTTAGAAATGTAATGTATAAACATTGGACTTATCATTATTATTTCATGTGGTTGTTGTATTAGATGGATTCAATAATGTTAGTTGATTTAGATGTAATTCAACATTAAGGGATCCTTAAAGAATGTAATCTATTGTGTATGTTATGTTTACTTTTAGATGGACATTGCTATTACTTCCGTTATTGTGTATAAGTTATATGTGGTATTTACTTTCATGTTTAAAATTAAAAAAAATGCTACCAAACTTAGTGAAATTCTAGGTTAATTCTTTGGATCCCTTGGTGGGGCATTACATTTGGTATTAGAGCCCAAGTTTCTACATTGGGAGCTCTGGGTATTTTGGAACAACTAGAACTCTGAACTATTAAGTGTAACATCTTAGCTTGAAACTAGGTGAACTAAACTTGTATTGTTACTTGTATATTTTTTTTTTCATACTTCAACACTTAGTTTTAAAATTGAGATCTTACTTAAACCTAAACATAGACAAAACTGGATTGGACTTAGTTTTTTTTTGCAAACATGTGTTTTCTTGGTTGTAATAGTACTTTATAATGTTGCAGGATGGTATCTAGGACTACGTCTTCTATTGCAGGCCGTGGTAGAGGTCGTGGTCATGGCAGAGCCATTAGTGTCCATGAGTCTGCCCATGGGGAATCTTCTCATGAAGAGAGCAGAGGAGAGCATGCTAGTAAGCAGCAGGAAGAGAGCCGTAGAGAGGACCAAGCTGAGTTTGAAGAGGTTGATTTGAGACAGATGATGCAGACTATTCTTGACCATCTGCCTCCTATTCAAGATAAACCCAAAGCACATCAGACAGAACAAGAGCATAGACCCAGGTCTAGGAGTCCCTGGAAGGATTGTCAAAGGTCCATTGTATCCACTCAGATGAAGGATCTTTCAAGATCTAAGGTCAAGCCTTTCAATGGGCAAGGTTCTGGTTATGTGACTGAACATTGGCTTATTTCCCTTGACAGGATTTTTTCCATACAAGATGTCATCAGCAATGTTAAGGTAAGATTTGCGATCACCAATTTGGAGAATTTTGGGGCCACTTGGTAGACAATTGAGGAGAACAAGCTGGGAATCGATATGAGCAGTGTCATGTGGGAACTATTCTTAGAGAGTTTTCGTGAATGATTCCTACCAGAGGAATGGAAATAGCAAAGGGCAGATGAATTTCATAATCTCAGGTAGTACACTATGTCAGTGACCGAGTATGAGCGTAAGTTTTATGAACTCATGTCTTTTTCAGGATTCAGTGAAAATTCAGCTCAGTTGACACATCACTTTATTAGGGGTTTGAATAACCGTATAATTGGGGGTGTTAAGGTATTTGAGCCAAAAACCCTCAAGGATGCAGTACATCAAGATATCCTTGTTGAGCAAAGTGTCAACCTTGGTCAAGGAGGTTTTGTAGGAGCACCAACAGCATCAGGATCTAAAGGCAACTACAATTCAGGTGGTAACAAGAAGCCTTCTTTTTCTAAGGGGAAACAGTATCAGTAACAGTCTCAGCAGACGCAGCAGCAGAAGGGATCAAATTTTTAGGCTCAAGGTGGTGGCAGAGGTTCTAACTCCAATAACAACCACAATACTCAATGCAATAAACAAAATTAGTCCAACCAGCCAGCTTAGAGCAGTCAATTTTTTGTTAGTAGGAACAACCATCAGCAATCAAATGCACCACCTATGGGTAAAGGATCTAGCAGAAATACAAAATGTTTTTCATGTGGACAGATTGGACATTATGCAGCCCAATGTCCACAATGAGCACCTAAGTTTTTAGGACCTAGGCCTATAGCTTCAGAGCCTATAGTTGGTGATGCAGGTAGAACTCATAGAGTATTTGCAGCAGTAGACCACTGTCAGGAAGATCATCAGGGAATAGTGGTTGAGACCACAGGTTCTATTTGAGGTATATCCCTTTCAGTATTGTTTGATTCAGGAGCTACAGATTCATTTATTTCACCATCTATAGTTTCTAAGTGTAAGTTGGATGTGGTGAAGCAAGATTATGGTTGGCAAGTGGAACTAGCCTCAGGTATTAAGGTTTCCATAGATTCTATAGTTCATAAGTGTGGGCTTAGTTTAGGAGGTTTTGATACTGCAGTTGACCTTCGAGTCATACCCCTTGGTTAATACGATGTGGTCTTGGGTATGGACTGGCTTGAATCTCATAGAGCCAGTATAGATTGCAGGAAGAAGATTATAATTTGCCAAGATGACCAAGGGAATGATGTGAAGATAGTTGGGATACCAAGGCCTATATCTCTGCGGATGATTTCTGCTATGCAAATGAAGCAGAGTTTTCATAAAGGATGTCAGATATTTGCTATTATGGTAAATGACCTTGATGAGGAAGATCCTATGAGGAAGACTTTAGATCACCTAATTTTACAGGAGTACGCAGATGTCTTTCCAAGTGAGATTCTAGGCATGCCTCTAAAGAGGGACATCGATTTTAGTATTGATCTAATTCCTGGAGCAAAGCCTATCTCAAAGCTCCTTATCGTATGACTACATAGGAATTGGGTGAGTTACATCTTTAGCTAGAGGAACTTCTAGCCAAAGGGAGCATTCAACCTAGTGTATCACCATGGGGAGCTCTAGTGCTCTTTGTGAAGAAGAAAGATGATTCTTTGTGCCTTTGTATTGACTACAGATAGTTGAATAAGGTGACTATTAAGAACAAGTATCCTCTACCTATGATTGATGACTTATTTGATCAGATCAAGGGAGCTACAGTATTCTCCAAGATTAACCTCAAGTTAGGATACCACCAGCTTCACATTAAGGAAGCCGATATTTGCAAGACTGCCTTTCAAACTCACTATGGGCATTATGAGTTCACAGTGGTACCTTTTGGGTTGACTAATGCTCCATCAGTTTTCATGAGTTTGATGAATGGTGTGTTCTGATCTTATCGGGACAGGTTTGTACTTATGTTTCTTGATGATACATTGATATATTCTAAGACTCGAAAGGAGCATGAGGAACACTTGCAATTGATTTTATAGTGTTTGAGAGACAATCAGCTTTATGCCAATACAGCTAAGTGCAAATTCTTCAAATTAGAGATTTAGTATTTAGGGCATGTCATTTTAGGTGATGGTATTTTAGTGGATCCTACAAAGATTTAGGTGATAATAGATTGGCCTACACTGACTAATGTGTTAGAGATTCATAGTTTTATGGGTCTAGCTGGTTATTATCGCAAATATGTCCAAAACTTCTCTAGGATAGCGTATCCTATCACTTCTCTTCAGAGGAAAGGAAAGAAGTTCGTGTGGATGGAGAAATGTGAGGAAGCATTTTAGAAGCTCAAGGAGCTTTTGACTGGTGCACCGATCTTAGTTGTACCTAATCCAGAAGGTGATTTCATGGTGTGTACAGATGCTTCCCTAGAAGGGATTGGGGCAGTGTTGATGCAGAATGGACGGGTGATTGCATATGAATCATGCAAGCTCAAGGATCATGAGCTAAATTATCCTATGCATGACCTTGAGTTAGCAATAGTAGTTCATGCTTTGACAAGGTGGAGACATTTCTTGTTGGGGCACAAATTTGAGCTACACAGTGATCATCACAGTCTTCAATACATTTTCACTCAGCCTAATTTGAATGCTTGCCAGAGACGATGGATGGAATTTCTATGCGAGTATGATTTTGAGGTTAAGTACATTTAGGGAAAGGAGAATGTGGTGGAAAATACTTTGAGTCACACGAGACATGTTATATCATCTATGACTCTTAGTGTGGATTTGAGGAGTCAAATTCTTTAGGCACTTCCTACAGACTTTTGGTTTCAGGAAGTGTGCAGAGAGATAGATTCAGGAAGACCTTTGGAGGGTAAGTTTGCAGGCTACGCTCGAGAGTCAGATGGTCTTCTAAGACATTTGGCGAGGATTTATGTGCCATTACTAGATGAGCTTCGCACCTTGATCCTAGTAGAAGCCCATCATAAACCTTACTCAGCACATCCAGGTGTCAAGAAGATGCATGCTAATTTGAGATGTTTGTTCTTTTGGTCTGGGATGAAGTGAGACATTGCTGATTATGTGGCTAGGTGTCTTGAGTGTTAGAGAGTGAAGGTAGAACACTAGCACCCAACTAGACTTTTGCAGCCGAATCTCATTCCTTCTTGGAAGTGGGATATCATCTCCATGGATTTCATAGTAGGATTACCTATGACTATTTGTCGTCATGATGCTATCATGGTCACCATTGATTGGTTGACTAAGGTGGCACATTTTTCACCGATCAGGTCTTCCTACACAGCAGCTTCTGTAGCCAATGTCTTCATGCATGACATTGTAAGATTACATGGCATTCCTAGAAAGATTATTTCTAATAGGGATCCTATATTTACATCCACATTCTAGACATTGTTGCAGCATGAGCTTGGAGCTCAATTGAATTTCAGTTCGGCATATCATCTAGAGACAGATGGTCAGATAGAGAGGGTGAATCAAGTTTTGGAAGATATGTTACAGATGTATGTGATGGATAGATAGACGCATTGGAAGGACTATCTCTACCTAGTGGAGTTTTCTTACAACAATGGGTATCATAGTTCTATTGGCATGGCACCATTTCAAGAATTATATGGACATCCTTGTCATACAACATTGAGTTGGGATAATCTTGAGGTTCGCATCCTATTGGGTCCTGAGATGCTTCGTGATATGGAACAATAGGTAGTGCATATCCGTGAGCACTTGACTATGGCATAGGATAGGCAGAAAAAGTATGTTGATGCTCATAGGACAAATAAGAAATTTGCTGCGGGAGATAAGGTTTTCTTGAGAGTACGTCTGCGAAAGAGTCCGATCTAATATGGAAAGGGTTCTAAGCTAGCACCTCACTTTGTGGGACCATTTGAGATTCTAGAGAGGATTGGCCCGGTTGCTTACCGCCTTGCTCTACCGCTCAACCTAGCTCGCATTCATGATGTTTTCCATGTTTTAGTACTTAGGCAGTATATTCCTGATGTTGTACATGTTCTTGATTGGAATGCGTTGTAGGTAGAGGATGGGTAGCTAGTTTTGGAGCCGGTTCATATTCTGGAGCAGCGGGAGTTGACCCTTAGGGGTCGAACCATCAAGCAGGTAAGGGTCCAATGGGACCCTACTGATGATTCTTCAGCTACATGGGAGGATGCAGCAAGATTGCGGGAGTTATATCCCTACTTTTTTGTAGGCTTCCAGGAGTAAGCCTAACCCAAGGGGGGGTGGATGTAGTGCCTACCCTCATTCACATCTTTTTGGACACATTGTTGTTATTATTATTAAACTATGCTAGACTAGTTTTATGTTGACGGATTAGTGGTATTGTTTCGAGATTATCAAATATTATGTTATGGATTCAGTTGATATATGATGAGATCATTTAGACTTTACATTTCATGTATGAATGATGATCATTACATTGCTTTCAGTTATTGATGATGATTAGTTAGATGGTTTATTATCTCTGTGTTTGATTATGAATACTTACCCCATACTTGCATGTGTATGGTGTACGTGTTTGCTCTTATTGTATGGTGTTTCTGATATGGTTAAGGAAGGGAAGCATAGTCACCTGCTAGTCAGGATCTACACGATGCACCACTTCCTGCCATTGCCTGTTTAGCATAGCATTATATATATTGTATGTACATGCATGGATTTTATGCAGGTTGCAAGTACCGAGCATCGACTTCCCTGAATTGCCAAGATGAGCGTACCCTATTACACTATCTCAATGATAAGAGAAGGGAGATAAATTCTCAAGTCCAAATCCCAAACCCTTAAACCATTTGTCCTAGTGAGGTAGGACAAGGATCTGGATATTTTACCCACCGAATGTGTCAGATGATATAATTCGCGATTTTTAACCTTTTAGACTGATTTTGTGTGAATTGTTCTATGATGGGTTTTTATATTTTATCTTGGAGGTCTATGGTGAATTTTCTTTTAATTAAGTCTTAATAAATAGATTTAATTAATAAATTAATTATTTGGAGAAAATTAATATAATATCATGATCTTTGATATTTTGATTATAATTAATTAAATGAGAATTAATTGAGAAAAAGAATTAAATAAAATAAAATTAGAAATTAGAAATTAATAATAATTATAAAATAATAGTAAAGTAATAAATAAATAATAATAATAAAAGTTATAAAATTTAAATAGAAGTTATAAAAAAATTAAATAAAAGTTATAAGCTTGCCTAGAAGTAAATGCACCTTTTTATTTCTCATATGTCAACAACACGTGGATTAGTGCACCAATTAAGCACATGGTGTCTACAACCTAATGACTCATTTAGAAGGTTGGAATAGACTCCTGCTTAGTTGTCTACACCTTCTAGTTGTTTTTAGAGACATTCTAGGTGCTTCCTAAGAAGCCTTTATATTTAGGCATTCCTAGAAGCTTAGACACAACGTTTGGAGAGTGTTTTGGAGCATTGGAGGACTCGAGAACTTTGGAGAGGGGAGGAGCCTGCTCTGCGGGTTTTCTGAGGAAGAGAAAATTAGCATCAGAATCCGGGTAGACTCTTATGATTTTGCTTATTGTATTTCTGCATCTTGCACTTCCTGTCTTCTTCGTGTCTTCCATATGTTTTTTGAAGAATTCCATATTTTGGTTGTTTGCATTCTCAATATGGGAAGTTAAAATTTATTTGAGAAAACACCTTATATGCATAGATCTGAAGAGAACACGGGGCTAGGGTTTAAATTATAGTCAAATCTATTAGCAAACTTATTGAGTAAATTTGGAGAGAAAAATATTTCATGGTTTCATTTAAATTGAAAACCTTTAGAAAATTGTATTGATATGAACATGTTAATTCAGATCTGCAAATATATATATATATATATGTATATATATATATGTATATATATACATATGTATATATATATGTATATATATATATATATGTATATATATATATGTATATATATACATATGTATATATATATATATATGTATATATATATATATATATATATGTATATATATACATATGTATATACATATGTATATACATATGTATATACATATGTATATACATATGTATATACATATGTATATACATATGTATATACATATGTATATATATATACATATATATATATGTATATATACATATATGTATATATATATATTATGCTTAATCTTTGCATATTTATATAAATACACACACACACACACACACACACACACACACACATAAGTACATATATATTTTATTGGAGGACAGAATGTCTAATCCCATTGCGATTTACGTTTTTAAAAAAAATGTTATATATATTAAAAAAAAAGATTTGCATATAATAGGTGGGCAGGGAGGGCTGAGCCCGTACCCCCACCTCTGTGCTATGGTAGTGGTCAGCGACACTACTACCACAGGCTCTGCGACCATTGTCGCAAGCTTGTGACAGTAGGCCTGCACGGTACCTCCGTTTGCAGTGGCATTTTTAACATATGCAGTATCAACTTTGATAATATGCATTTTTTGATTCGTTTTCAATTTTTATAAATGTTGATATTATTAATATATATATATATATATATGTATGTATGTATACATAAATATATATATATATATACAGTTAATAATTATTATTATTATATTTAAAAGGTTAAATTAATGGGTCATTCTTTTAAAAGATAAATGATTTAAAATATTTTGTCAAATATTATTTAAAAAGGAAAGATATTAATAAGTTAGCGTAATTAAACTTAGTTTAATTAAGGTTAAATCAAAGTTTTAATTATGCAAATTATTGAATTAATTATTGGAACTTGGTAGGAGTCAATTTTGAACAATGTTTATATAAACAATATAATTAGAAAATTGAGTCTAATGGTTTTGGGAGAGAAACTTTTTAAACAAATACATGGGTTGGGAAAAATGTACAAATGTTTCTCCATTCATTATTTAAAACTTGAAACAAAAATTGAAACCTCTACACTCTATTCAAGTATGTAATTTTAGCAAAACCAAAACATGTGCTTGCGTTGTGTTTTCTATATGCTATTTGTTTTGAGTTTTGGGTTGACTAGTGTTGACCAGTTATAGGACGTCTACCAGAGGCTTGGGAGGTTATGATTGTGATGTCGTGATGATGTCTTATTTTCGATCTTTATAAACCCAACCATGGTTATGTGATGGAATGCTCTATTTAATGTTTGTAATTACTGATTGTATAGTTGAGATTCTTATGTATGAGACACTTGACCTAATCATTTTTGAGTCATCGATCAATTATCCTTGGGATATTTTCCAGTTGCCATGATGGGACTGAAATGTTATTTTATGATGTCATGTTGTTACATGTTTTGACTCAACCATTTTGGCATCTTCGATCAGTATGATTTGAGATATATTTTGGTTATTTGGAACCAATGGATACTTTTGATTATCAGTGATGCTTCAGTTGCCAATAGAGAGTTGTTGTGGTCATGATTTTCTATTGATGCTTGCTCATGGAGATTTGATGCTTTTATTGTGCATATTTGATGTTCTTATTATGGATTATCTTTTATGATTTTGAGATTTATGATTCCATGAGCTTAGGGTAGGTTATCTGCTTGTAGTGTCGAGAAGTGGCTTGCAATGGGGGTCGGGGCCCTAAGAGATTGCCAGGGTAACTCATTGTAAGTTGTTTAATAAGTGAAAACATTCACACCTAATACTAACTAAATGAACCTAAAAAGATAATTATTTTGTTCTCGCCCATGCCTCGAGTGCTTGTATAGACTAGGATGGGAGTAGAGAGAATGCATGGTTGCGACATTGCTTTCCATAGTATGCCTTGTCAGTATGAGAGGATACTAGTGGCCGCATGAGGATCAGTAGGGACCCGTGGAGTTTAGCTAATTTCTAGGGTAACTTCTACATGATATATGCGATGACACTTTCCCGCATGCATAGTAGGTTTCCTACATGTCATTGTGTGCCTCTGGGAATTATATTTCAGTTTTGTGTGATGGAACCTTTAGTTAGTATACTTTTAGGGTTCCTAGACTTAGAGAGTATTCTTATGCTATGTGGTTTTGATAGCTTGTTTGGGACTTGAGATTATCTGGAGCCTCAGCACGGTGGGAGTGGACCACTTAGGTACCACGCGGTCGGGTGGTAGTGTTTTTTCACTCTTATCATTTGAGATCCGTTTGAGACATCGTGGTTGATGCGTCCTTCATGATGGTGGATATGTATCCTTTCATTGATGATTAGTATATGTTAGATGATGTTATCTTATGCTTATATTTGCATGTTAGATTACTTTCTACATATGATATAGTATATGATAGGAGTGACATTCCTACTATGCTAATACCGATGATCTCTTCGGTGATTTGGAATGTTACGCATGGAGGGATGGCTAGGATCCACGATGGTCTAATGATGCTATTTACAGTTGGGAGGAACTGCGCATTTAGTTTATTATCTTTGATCTTTATGATGGATGTATATATCTTCTATGATGAGGTATCATGTATGACATGAAATTATCTCTACTTGATGTATCATGGATTAGAATAGGATGATGTACCTTGTTTCATATATGTATATTCTTTTAAGCTTTTCATACCCTGTGACATGTACAGTGGATGATTGAGCATTTAGAAATGTAATGTATAAACATTGGACTTATCATTATTATTTCATGTGGTTGTTGTATTAGATGGATTCAATAATTTTAGTTGATTTAGATGTAATTCAACATTAAGGGATCCTTAAAGAATGTAATATGTTGTGTATGTTATGTTTACTTTTAGATGGACATTGCTATTGCTTCCATTATTGTGTATAAGTTATATGTGGTATTTACTTTCATGTTTTAAAAAACAAAATGCTACCAAACTTAGTGAAATTCTAGGTTAATTCTTTGGATCCCTTGGCGGGGCATTACAATATCCACATAGATCAACCTTTGACTTGTTGTGTATGATCTAAGATGCTTCATAAGATACATTTCTTGCATCATGTTCACTTTCATTGGTGTGGTACAATTTTTACCCAAATATCATTGATGTTTACTTTAATTTTGAGCTTGGAATGTCACTTATGGTGCACCCCAATCCATCTTGTGTGGTCCTCCCTCCTATGAGTGTGGATACTTATCTTGCCTAGAAAATGTTCATAGAAAAATCAATGCTAGATGCATTAAACCTATTTACTCTTTCAATTAGGGCTTCAATTATCTTATATGGGTTGTTAAACCACATATATTGGTCATGAATTCTGCAAAGAACAAACCTTACCCATTCATCATGAAAGAAATTGGGTATTTTCACCACTTTGTATAATATAGACTCCATTGGATCATTGTGTTCTCTTTTAGGGATCCTTAAGCATAGAATGTGTTGTACAACTCCCTTATCTCTTAGTTGTTGATTTCTCATATCTCAACCTCTTCATATGCACTCACATCTTCAGTGAACAAAATGTCATCATGTAGAGAAGATAGTGTAGTTTCATCTTCAACATATCTTCCTCTTACTATGATTTCTTGATACTCTAGGTGATTTCTTTTCCTACTATCAAATAGGTTTACCATATTGATATCTTCCTCCATTGTTTGATTCAAGATTCCATACAAAGAATATTTTTAATAATTTATCTTTTTAGAGGATGCTTTCACAATCTCTCACTCTTCAACTCCAAGAGTTTCATACTATGAAAGCACAAATGTTTTTACAATGCAAAGTATGAAGTGACTCTCAATCCTTGTATTTATATCTCAAGATTTTCACTATTAGAGTTGTAATGGTTGAGAAATGCCTTAGCTACCAAGGGACATATATCATTAAAGTGCTAAGTCATTTGTAATAACTACCTTTTTAGAGACTTGATCAATAGGTTATGCTTGATTTCTTAATTATTTCTCTTTCATTTGCACTATATTGGTTTTGTATTGGGGGACCACTTTCTAAGTGCTACTATAGACTCTTAACCCCTCTAAGCTTTGTGACCTTAGTTAGTTTTTGAGATCTTGCCAATGACTGATGTGTTCTCCACCTCATCTGGATTAGTCTTGACTCTCTTGGTGGTGAAGTCTTTCTCTAGATGTTCTATAGTCATGATATTCTCCTTTTTGACTAGGAACTTATTGCCTTATCTTCTACTAAATTTGTAGCCTCTTGCAAGATGCCCAATTTTTTGGTAGATATAGCATGGCATTCTGGTACCTATCCATGTTTTGGTGCTATTCCTTGGGTTCATCCTCAACTTGCATTGGGTTGTTGGGTGTGCACCATTGCCACAAGTTATGCATCCTAGTGTGGAAAACCTATTCCTTCTAACATGACTCATTTCCTTAGGGGATCTTTTATTGTCTCAAGCTCTAGTCCAATAATATTCTTCTTTGTTCTTGCACTTGTTGTAGTAGTGGCAATGTCTATCTATTCTCTTCTCATTAAAATGAGATAAACACTTTTATGTAGTGTGGTCATAGAGATGGAAGTTGTTACAATGCTCCACACTATTGAACATGTGTTATCTACCTACAAAAGTTTCTTTGCTACTATTCTTTCACTCTACTACACTTGCCTCTCTCCTGGTAGTAGTTACTCTCTTTCAACTTCTCTTTTCTCTATTTTTTGCAACTTCTTCAACAACATTCACACTTCATTTCATATGCCCTTTATTGATGTTAGCAAAAAATTATCCTTCTCATTTTGAATTCAAATTTTGAACACCATGTTTACTTGATTCATGAAAGACTTGTGACCCCTATGCCTAGGGTCTAGACTGGTAGCTTTTGCCAGTCCTAGCTGCATGCCACTGGCACCCTATCATCCTTGCCTAATTGTACCATTTTACCTTATTATTTCTATCACATCAATGGTGTTTCACTATGTTAATGACTAGGACCAATTGATGTTCATTTCTAACTTCTTGCTAGTAGGTGTGCCAAAGTGTATACCAATTTGCTTCTCAACTAATAGCTCTAGACCTTTTCCTTCTATTGTTTTTTCTCAATCGATTGTCACACATTTTTCCAAACAAATATTCTTGGTCATCAATGACAACACTCAATGATTCTCTTACTCTTCATGCCAAATATGCATGTAGGGCTAAAAGGTTGTTGTTGTTGGAGTTGATAGGTTTTCACATTGATTTGGGAGCCACGTATGATGGGTGTGCACCTACATGTGATGGCATCTGGGTAATGAATGGTGCAAAGTAGTTTACATAAGGGGTTTCCCCCATGTATTGTGGTGGTGACATAGTTTTGTTACTTTCTAGGGGAGGCATGGTCAAGTAGTTGGTGATAGGTGGTAATAAACTTACAAGTGACATTGGTGGTGGTTATTGTGGCTGCACATGGAAGGTAGGTGCAATAGAATTTTTGGTTTGGATTCCAATGGCCTACATTTTCATTTGTGTTAAGCCATTATGGGCTGAGTGAAAATGAGACATTTGTGCCTTGTGTTAGGGTGAATGGATATTTTTTGGTTAACAAACATGATATTTTTTGGTTGGTTCATTAACACTTCCAAGGTAGTTGTGGTAGGTCTCAAATTGTTTAGATTTTGGGTAGGTGGATCGTACATGATCATGGAGACTTCTAGATTAGGATTTGAACTAGAAGAACCATAATCAAAATTGGGATCCATATCTTTTTTCTTATTTTTTTTGTGAGGGGCAATAGGTGGCATGAAATGATAATGCACTTAGGTGTGGGTTGTAAGTGATACCATATGTAGAGTGCAAGGTGAGTTCTAAGACCTTAAGTGATGAGGGGATAAGATATGACCTATGATGCAATGATTTTATAAGGATTTAAGGATAGGTGATCAAAGCAAAGGGATATGATGTATGATGATGTAAATATTGTGATGGAGGATTAGTCCTAAGGACATGATGCCTATAGGACCTAAAGATCAACTTGGTGTCAAGGATGCATGATATTTGTTTCCTATGTGTAAGCTCAAGATGATGGTGGATATCTTAACCTAGGGTAGGATAATGACCTTTGGAATATGTGAGATGATAAAATATGGATCCCAAATTATAATACAAGGTGATGAGGGACACAAGTGATAAGATCAACTATCCTAGGCAATGTGAGGTCCAAGGGTTAGTCACAATAATGTGATAGGTGGAAGATGTAGGATATAAAACTCTAGAATAATGACACCAAATGATAGTATATAATGGGTATTTGGTTGGAATTTTATTGGATGAGAATGTGATAAGGATATCTAAAATATTATCTAAGGATTATTGATCTAGAAATTCTAAAAGGATTATTACCTATGTGATAACTCCTATTGACAACTCTATGGTAAGATTGTGCAAATACAAAGTGCATGTGAGGAGGAAGACAAATATAATCATGGTAATGATAGTTTTTGTATGATATAAATATATAGTTGACTCCATGTCTAAGCTCCATGTTTTGGACTTTGCATTTTCATTAAGTTTGTTGAGCAACTTCAATGCCTTGTTTCTCAATTTACGATTCTTTCACAATTCATTTTTTGGGTTCCAACTTGTTAAGCTCTATTTTTTGTTCTCTACAGGCTAGAGATGGTTTGGTCTTGACTTTCTTGGACTTTTCCTTGGATTGATCTGACATGAGGTTTAAAATTGACTTCTTGGAATAACAACTTTTAGCTTTAGGTAGTGACTACGCTAAGTGTGCCCTAACTTAAGTTGGAAGATATGGAAATTTGATAATGGGTGAAGTAAACAAGAAATTCATCAAAGGAAAAAAAAATACTTGGCAGAGACACGCAAATGATCACTTTTGGAAAATAATTTCATAGCACCAAAGTGTGTATGTTCAACAAGTTTTTTTCATGCGATTAATCACAATAAGTATACTTCAAGCACATGCTATCCCTATGGTCAATTTGACTTCAATATGTTATTCATAGGCCCATACGGAGGAGCCCAATATTGATATTTTATGGTTCTAGTGCAGTTTGTCCCTCTCAATCTAAGAGGTGATTCAATACAAAAGTTGATTGATAAAATTACACATCAACAAGTCTTCAAGGCATGACAAATAGAATCCCTCTTTGTGTGGGCTTGATGACTCTTGGAGATGAAACCCAAGTAGCCTTATGCCTATACTAGGAAAAACATATATGGTGAGTAACTTTAGAGAAAAATTATATCCTTTTGCACCATGAATAATATACCAAGGAAAATGGGGTAGATGCTAGGTTGGACCATAGTAAGATCTATGGAGTCTTCCCAATAAATTTTTATGTGTGCAACTCACTTAAGAGCCTAGTTGACCATGCCAAAATTGTATGGATATTTACCTAGCTTAGACTACCATCAACACACATCACAAGAGCCTAAGAGGATGAGGTGAGAGTTTACTCAATGCTTTGTTTCTATATTAGACGAGGAGTTTACCAATGTGAGGTCATTATCCAAAGGGGATACACTCTTCCCAAAGGAAAAGCCTCTCTAGAAGTACTTCTAAAGTTGTTGTGTTTCTCTTGCAAACAACTCTCTAGTACACACATCACATAATTAATGGATCTACTTTAATGAAAGAAACAAAATAGCTCAAGGAAGTGTTGAGAAACACTCCTCCAAATACATCAACTAGTTGTTCACTCCAAATTGAAGATTTTAATTGTTTTCTATCTCGAGGCATAAAACACTCTTGATTAACATGCAAGATTTTTTTTGGATTTTGAAATTGAAAAAACAATGAAAGTTTGATTAGTCCAAAAAATCTTTTTATCCCTTAAGCATTCAAGAATTGTGATTCATTTAAAGGCCAAATCGGAAGTGTTTTATCATAGCTTTGTTCTTTCTCCTTAAGGCTTTCAAGATATTGTTGATTGATTTTAAGACCAAAATGAAATGTTTTGATTTTCCTTGTTCAATTCTTTAGAACACCAAAGTGAAGTGTGTTGATTGATTTTAGAGTACCAAGTGAAATATTTGATTATGTTTGGAGCACCAAAATAGAACATAAGATTTTTCCCTTGTTCAAGTTTTACCAAGTTGTTTTTAAAGCCCAAAAATCAAAGTTTGAGGTGTTGTGGATGCATATAAAGTTCATTTTAAGTACCCAAATCAAAATGTGAGTCATTTTTTCAATCAAAAATTATTAACTCTTTCACTTACATTCTTGCAGACTTGAGGAAACTGGTCAAGAGGTCAAAAGGAAACCCCATCATTATGGGAAAGCAATCCCATTGACTATTTAAAAATAGTGAATGTAATAACAAAAATCATGAATCATAAAATGGAAGCCCATGAGTGAAATACTCATAGAGCATTCCTATAGAAGATTGATCCTATCGATGTATCTGTCATTCCTGTAGTCACAAATTGGGAAATTTTTAAATTAATGCCCAAAGGCTTACAATGAGTGATCCCATGAGGTTCATAAGTGTTTTGACATCATCAAACAACGTTCCCACAAAGGTGGGATTGAGACAATAAGAAGGAGAAATGTTAGAGAGAGAAAAGGCCACATGGTTTGATTTAATTGGGTATAGGTTGCAATCCCACATTAGCAAGAATTCATTCCTTCCTTTCTATTTGGCATTCCCATAGCTGCAGATTTGACTGTATTTTTTTTATTGGCTATGTAAAATTTGAGTTAAACATGGGTAGTGTCCTAGCTTTCTATTGCATCTTCAACCTACAAAACCCAAGAAAACTATGCAAAACACCACTAAAACACAAGAACTATTAGGTACTTTATTTGTCCTTTAGTAGAGACAAAAAAAAGAACTTAGATAGTGTTGACAATTGGCAAAATATCATATGTAATTGTTTCCATTAATGGAAACACATGATGTACATGTCGATAGGAAACCTTGGAAATAAAGATACTTAGTGTTTGGTTGTCAAAAAATTGCCTAAGTATAGAATTTGGTTTACAACAATGTATTGTTTTGTTTATAACATGTTGCAAACACCATATTATGACAAGTGAAGTTACATGGAGATAGTATACATGTTTTTCATGATGTGTATAACCTAAAAAGTTTGTATGAACTATATGGAACAGAGTTAATCATATTTTGATGAAGCAAGATAATGGAATTGAAGGAAAGAATTGTTTTGGTTGCAAAACAATTACTTGTCTAATTGGGGACGACACCCTAGATGTTTACTCTAACTTGGAAAAGTGAATTGTGGTCTTAGTTGACCCAATAGTATTTTATGTAAAGGCATGGTACTTATGCAAAGGACTTCGTGTGATAAGAAGTGTGCTATTATGTGTATTGTATGCAAACTTGTGAGCAAACTTTTGTGAAAGTGATATATGTGAATTTTTGTATGAACTATTTGGTGATCTGAGATTGAGTTGAAGATTAGAGATTAGTGAAGGAAGGAAAATAATAGTAGATTATTTGATGGAGCAGTGAGCTCTTAATGTAGTTGAAATTGCATGTTTGGGCAGTGAGCTTATCTTGCATACATTATTCCACAACTCCTAACAAGGTTGTAATCTCCTAACAGAGATTCAAAGTCTCCTAACAAGGACTATTATGCTAAATTTTCTCATTGACTCCTAACAGGGTCCATCCTCTAACAAGGAACATATATATTAGTATATTATCTAGTGGGTATCATCTCCACCAGGGTTTTCCCTTGGCTAAGGTTTCCCTAGTCAACAAAATATGGTGTCATGAGTTATCTTTATGCATTGTTACTATTAATGTTCAACATCACTTTATTACTTTGTTATGCATGGTTTAAAGTAAGTAATAATATCCAGTTGGTGACTAAAGTTTTTAGATTACTGATTGACCCCCTCCCCCCCAGTTATCCCTATTTCTAACATTTGGTATCAGAGCATAGTTACTTTGAAGAGGCTTAACAACTTAACTAAGATCCTTATGGATATGGAACAATTGATGAAGAGCCTCAAAGAAGCTCTTCAACAAATTGATGTCTTTACTAAAGAAAGAGATAAGGTAAAGGACAAATATGAAGACTCCAAAGTATACATTGGTTAGTTGAAAGAAAAGATTGAACATCTAAAATCCGAGCTTGAATCTACTGAATCTAGAACTACTGATGATGACTATTCAAAGTTGAAGATAGAGTACAAAATCTTGAAGTATGAATTGAAGATTAAAAATCTAAAGTTGACTTTAAGAAATGATCCTGGCAAAATTGAATCTAATTTAAAGATGAAAAATGTAGATTTGAGAGCAAGTCTAGTGAAGAAAATGTTTGAGTTTGAAACATTGAAAGAAGATCATGAAAAACTCCATAAGTATAATACTATTGTGAAAGGTGGATTAACATAGTGTAAACAATAGCTTGAGAAACTTTATTCTAGTAGAGAAAAGCTTGATGATTCTATCTATATAGGGACCTTCTTATGACAAGATTGGTCTTGGTTATTTAATTAACATGTCTATGAAGAAACCTGAGATTAGATTAGATCCAAAAGGAAAAAAAAAATTCTGATGATAAGATTGAATCCAATCAATCTTTTGAGAAACCTAAAGAAGTAGAGCAAAACAAGGAAGTTAAAATCTTGGATGAATGAAAGCAAGTGGAGACTCCCAAGGAAACTAGGTATGAATTTAGAGGTAAGTGCTTTTTATGTAATGAAATAGGTGATATGGAAAAAGATTATACTAATAAGTCATTTAATCATGTTAAGGACTTTTATTGTCATAATTGTCATGGTATGGGTCATAATGCAATTGATTGTAGGAAACCTAAGTATGATAATAGAAGAAATAGTAGAATGTCTAGAAATACTAACCATATAGATAGAAGAAGATCTAATGAAAGGACATCAGGAGATAGAAGATCTTATGATGATAGAAGACAGATCATGTGTTATAAGTGTAACAACTTAAGACACATTGCTCGAAATTGTCATGCACCTGATGGTCAATAGAATCCTAGAAGTAGAGCACCTGTATGTCGGTTATGCAATAACTTCAAATACATAGCAAGGTACTGTAGAATGGACATAAACTTTGGAGATAGAAGGAACAATGGAAGAAACTTCGAGAATAGAAGGAATGATGGAACAAACTCCGAAAATGATAGAAGGAACCAAGAAAGGAACTCTAGAACTAGTAGAAGCAATGAAGAACAAAGAAACATTGTAAATGAAATTTGGGAAGAACTTAATGAAGCATTCATGGAAGGAACATATATCTCAAAAGAAAAGTTAGATGGTGATATAGAAAGATCAAAGTTAGTTGTTGAGTTTGATTCAATTAAGTTGAATTAAGCTTGTTCACAACATCTGAATTTGAGAACTTCAAAAAAAATTGAATTAGAGGTAGTGAAATTGGCAAATGATGTATCCAATTGTGTTTAGATGTTACCTAAGCTCACTTGTGATTTGGAGCTCATCTAAACAAGTCATGATGAAATTCAAAGTTACTGGTATTATAGTAATAATTGATTTTGTAACAAAACATGAAAATAAGTTTTTGTAGAAAATTTGGTGATGCAAAGTTTTGAGAATGATTTTCATGATGAAAGGAGGCTATAGTAAACCTCGAATGACATTTAAAGATTAGACAGATGATTTTGGATAGTTATTTGATTGTAGAAAGCAAATAGAGTAACATCAAGTAGGGAATAGATTTAACAATGAAGTAAAATTAATTATGTACTCTACTTATAATGTTATCATTTTGGAATGTTCTCATAATCAGATAACCACTATCCAATTGCTTGTCTATAGGGTGTCTTCTACATACCTCTAATATCTTCTCCATAGTGCATCTATCACTACTCATTATATCTGTTACTCACAAGTAGGGAATAGAGTTAACCTCAAAAGTTTGTACAAACTGTACGGAATAGAGTTAATCATGTTTTGATGAAGTAGGACAATGAAATTAAAGGAAATAATTGTTTTCGTTGCAAAACAATTATTTGTCCAATTAGGGTTGATCCTAGATGTTTACTCTAACTTGAAAAAGTGAATTGTGGTCTTAGTCGACCCAGCAATATTTTATGCAAAGGCATGGTACTTATGCAAATGACTTCTTGTGATAAGAAGTGTGTTATTATGTGCATTGTATCAAGTATGCAAACTTGTGAGCGAACTTTTGTAAAAGTGATATATGTGAAGTTTTGTATGAACTATCTAGTGATCCAAGATCGAGATGAAGATTAGAGATCAGTGAAGGAAGGAAAATAATACTAGATTACTTGATTGAGCAATGAGCTCTTCATGTAGTTGAAATTGCATGTTTGGGCAGTGGGCTCATCTTGCATACATTATTCCACAACTCCTAACAAGGTTGGAATCTCCTAACATAGATTCAAAGTCTCTGAACAGGAACTATTATACTTAATTTTCTCATTGACTCCTAACAGGGTCCATCCTCTAACAAGGAACATATATATTAGTATATCATCTAGTAGGTATTATCCCCACCAGGGTTTTCCCTTGGCCAGGGTTTCCCTGGTTAACAAAATATGGTGTCATGAGTTATCTTTGTGCATTGTTACTATTACTATTCAGCATCACTTTATTGCTTTGTTATGCATGGTTTAAAGTAAGTAATAATATCCGGTTGGAAACTAAAGTTTGTAGATTACTGATTTAGCCCCCACCCCCCACCCTCTTAGTAATCCCTATTTCTAACATATAGTAAAATGACCTATTGTGGGGTCCCACTGGGTACACCAAAATGTATGAAAAATAACTAGTATGCTAAGAACATAAATCTAACTAAGCATTTAACAAGCCAATTATTTGCTACACTTATGAATGACTAAAGAAAACATGAAAATAGAATGCAAACCAAGTATGATAAGCACTAAAAGTAGCCCTCTTAATCTTAAGATGTGTCCAATAGATGATATGTGTGCTCAAGCTTCATGTGGATTCAATAGTGGAGGATAGAGATAAAAAAAGTGTGGAATGAGAGGAAATTTGGGCATGGTGATATTTGGTTCTCAAAATGACATTATAACATTAGCTCAAAAGGTAGATGAATTTTGAAAGGAGAACAATTCAATTATAGGCCAAGGGTGAGTGAAATGGATGGCCAAGATGCAAAATAGAGGGATTGTGATTGTGAGGGACTACTAGGATACAAGAAAAAGGGAGAACATGGATTGTACTTTCTCACAAGAGATAGCCTTGTGACACTTGTCACAAGAGTAGTGAGTGTGAAGACATTTGGGTTTTGGAGGGATTGTGACAATTTTGGGGAATGTGAGGAGACAAATGAGTTATTAGGGGATGGGCATGTAAGAGATGTGTAAGGAGCATTTAAGGTTGACATTTAAGACAATTGGGTTGGGGTGTAAGGGATGTAAGTGATGAGACATGCTAGTGGACTTGGGTTTGGTTTAGGAAGTCTTAATCCATGCTTAAAATTATGTAAATGCTTACAAAGGTGATTAAGCTTAGATAGGAGGGAAATTAGGATGGTAAGTGGGCATGTTAGGAAAATGCAAGTGAGTGGGTTAATTAAGTGGATTTATCTAGTGAAATGAGTTAGTATGGTTGAATGGGTTGGATCAATCTAAAACTAAAGTTTGAGAATTGATTGATTATTTATTTAATCAAAAGGGGAAATTGGACTTAAATTAAATAGTTCATATAATTATTTAATTTAACAAAAGAATAGATATTTAATTAATAAATTAGACTATTCATTGTCATTTGATTATTAATTTGGAGTATAGCCAATTAGTTAGCTAGGGGAATTAATAAAATAGGCTAAAAGATATATTAATATAAAATATATTTTAATAAAGACTGCACTTCTAACTTTTATAACCTCCCCAATTAGTCATATATAAAAGTTTGATTTTATTTTCATAAGTAATGAATTGGATTTCAACTAACAATGATCTTGGTCAAGATAAGTTAGTTTTGCAACTTTTCACAATTAAGGTAGAGGGAAGTGCAATTCTCCATAAACAATTGCCTCAGATTTTAGAATGAAGTAAACATGAACAAGGTCAAATAGTAACTAAGTGATGGAAGATATAACTAAGAAGATAAATCAACAAGATAAAGCTTCTGGTATACTAAAAGGCTTGATAATGACGACCAAAGTATGTCTACAATCATATAATTCTTATAAACTCAAAGATAATCACTACTAAATTAAATTAAATTTTGTAAAGGAAGGAATGCCTTCCTAAATCTTCCCAAAATTCAAGGGAAGAAAAGATGAAAGGGAGGGGATGCCCTTTCAAAGAGCTTTGTCAAGTTACAAAGGAAAATATATTTACACACACACATGACATTAAACATCGCAGGCTATACTGGGGGTTTTCTTCCCCATTCTTTTCTCCCCAGTGCCCGCACTCTCATTGGGGAAAAATAGATTGAAAATATATTTGAATACAATATAATATATAAGGGCACTATGCCTTTTACTAATTTAAAGAAAAAATAATAATAAAATATTAAATACTAAATTAATAATGCCTTAGGAGATGGCTAAATAAATTTATTTAATTGTGTAATTAGATCTAGGTGTCTACAACTATTGATCCTTTCCTAATGGTCCTAGTTATCAACTTAAAAAATAGAAGAAATTTTAAAGTCTCAATATTTTCTATAAACTTGCCAATAGTGGCATGTTGTGATGGTTAAGTTATTGAGTTGTTATCCTTGCCATCAAGGTTCGAATCTAATGGGGATGAGGTCCCCCATTTGTGGCCTCACTAGTTCATAGCTCCAAGTCAAAGCGTTTACCACTCTTTATAAAAAATAAAAAATAATATTTTCTATAAACCCTTGATGTGAAAACATCTTTGAGGAGAGGAGAGTAGCTACAACTTCCTTAAAATAACAAATCAAGTTCATTTTAATATAATTTGACATTGTAATGGAGAAAAGAAAAACATTACAACTAAATGATTTCTTCAAGAAACTAAAGTCTTAAAGGTCTTGGTAGCATGTATGGTAGCATTTTGTAAAATTTTCACAAGGCCTAGTTGCTTTTAGTTTTCATTGATTTACAACATTCAACATTCCACTCCTCTACTATGAGAATGTGAGCCACATCTAATTGAGGACTTTCAAAGTAGACATGGAGAATAATTTGGCCACAACAATCTTTTTGGTGCTCAAAGTTGATGACAATGGAAAAGGTACAACCTAAGATGGAGAGTTGCCCTTTTTTTGTAATTGTAGCAAAATACAACATGAAGTGATATTGGTTGAATATCCAAATTCATTACGTTTTACATCTTATTTTTGTAAGTTTTAAAGGAGGGAAATCTCTTATTAATGTTTTAAACAATCCAATTTCTCTCCATGGCATGTACAACAAATAGGGGGAGGAAGAAGGTGAATGGTCATGTGACAATTGACCTTCACATACCCAACAATTGTTTTTTATCTCTCACATGATACTAAAAAATAGTGTTTATATTTTTGTAGACTTTTTGTTATCCTCTTGAATGGAAGATATGCTTCAAATTTTAAACTTCCTTATTCCACTTTACAACATTATATCAATTCAATACTTTTTATAATTTAAATACTTAAATTTTTTTTAAACAAATATATCTAACTAAAAATAAAAATCAACTACCTATAACCCCATACACACACATATATATAATTCAAAATTAAACATATTCATAATAAACATTTTTTAAAAAATTCAATACATTTATTAAATCCTTATTGAATAATCAAAATTCAAAACATGTTACTTATCTTAAAATAATTAAATATTTATCGAACACATTTAGGGTTATAATTAGAAATCAAAACCTCATAGAGACTTGTTTGAACGAATATTAATAGAATTGGTAAGGAACAATTAGCACGTGACTTGGCATTCATTCGTTAATATTCTTTGCAATTTCTTTCCAAATATTGTAATTAAATACGATTATGATTTTATTTTTCAATTTTAATAAATTTACTATATTAAGTATATTTATAGACATTTGATTTCCACAATCTATCATTATTGTATTCTAGAATTTTTTTGGAATTTGATTGTGTAAATTTTTTTAGCATCAACATTTCGGATCACACACAGAGATCCATCATCAAGATGAACAGCAAGAGAATAGAAAAAATAAGTTCATCCTGATGATGATGGATCTCTGTGTGTGATCTGAAACGTTGATGCTAAAAAAATTTACACAATCAAATTCCAAAAATATTCTAGAATACAGAAGGATATTTATAGTTAATATAATAATGTATCATTGTAATTTATTTCATATAAATATGATTGATATAATAAATTTATATGAAATCTAATATGTTCTTTCTCAAATTGTTTCTTCATTATATTTTAATTAAATAGGAAAAGAAAAACAAGTAGTCTTAGTCTTATTTGAACAAATTAGATTATTAATAATTTTCAATTTAAATACCATCATATTTACTAAAATCTTTTATAAAGATTAATAAATATTATTTATTTAAATTCAATTTATCAAATATGAAAAAATAATCATTTAAAAAAATCCTATTATGAAAAATTAATAAGAAAAATAAATTAAAAAAATATATTAAAAAATAGCAACATTACTAATAAATGTTATATTGACTAAATAAATTATCCAAACAAAAAAAAATTTAAAGGAAAAACTAAATTAATATTTAATTTTTTTTTAAAAAAATTAAAAACTAAAATCGAAATCAATTTTAAATATCAAAAGACAAATAAATAGAAATCATAACATGACCGAATGTGGAGATGACAAGTAATTAGTTTTTGAAATAAATAGAAAAAGAAAAATAATAGTTACTAATAAATATCAAAACAAGAGTTAAAAGTGGAGTAACATAAAAATTGTTTTGTTAATAATTAATGTGAATGATTCACAATTTTCCATCCAAATTCAATTTTTGGAATTGCTATATTATGTAATTAATATTTATTTGAATTTTAAATAAATAATATAAAATATTTATATTAATTTTAAAAATATAAAGCTGAAATTATAATTTATAGTAGAAGTGAAAAAAAAATGAAATTACAACCTTATAATATAATGTATGAAGAAAAATGGACGACGTTTAAATATATTCTAGATTTAAAAATGCATGAATATTAGATTATGATTAAAAATTTACAATTATGAAATTAATATTTATGTAAAATTTAAATAAATATTATACAATTCTAATATTTGAATTGTCTAAAAATTTGGCTGAAATTATAATGTCATAAAGTGCATGAAGAAAAAGAAATAAATTACAATCTTATAATAATATAATGTAGAAGAAATATATATTCTAAATGGAAAAAATGGAAAAAATGCATGAATATTCAAAATGATCTTTGAATATTCATGCATTATTTGTAAACTAATATTAAATGCATAATTTATTAACATATTCTACACATATGATTTATCAACCAGTTAACTTATCTTAGAACTTGATATTATAAATTACAATTATATTTCCTAATTTTTATCATTACATTCTAAACTTATTATCCACAAATATATTCTATATGCATAATTTATCAACAAGTTAACTTATTTTAGACCTTGATATTATAAATTACAATCATATTTCTTAAATTTTTTCTTTATGGGATCTAGCAATGCGAATTTGATCAGACATTGCGAATTCAGTGGTAATGAGCAGAATTTGAATAGCGAATTTGATTTAGTCAGGTAGTGGCACCCAAATTATATATTTATCGAGGAAATGATCTCAAACAGGAGCGAATTGTAGCGTAATTAGCAACGATAAGTAGTGACCT
Organism: Cupressus sempervirens; assembly: GCA_028749045.1. Classification (NCBI taxonomy): domain Eukaryota; kingdom Viridiplantae; phylum Streptophyta; class Pinopsida; order Cupressales; family Cupressaceae; genus Cupressus; species Cupressus sempervirens. The sequence continues at coordinate 601,525,775 of CM053783.1, read as the reverse complement.
TTGCAGCGAAAAGTAGCGGAAGAAAATTATAGAGACTTGATTTGCAAGTTTGTTTTTGTCTTTGGTAGCATGTGCCCTGGGGGCGTGGTGATCATTTGTGGAGGAGAACGCTCCTCCACCCTAGTTTGATTTTCTCTTTCCTTAACTCTTTGTCTACCTCTGCTCTACATTTTCTTTCTATCTCATGGAGATGGGCTCCGGTGGCTCCCTTATCGCCATTAATCCCAATCCTACTATGTTATCTCCATCGCCTTTAAATGTGCCCTCAGGTTCTGGCTCTTCCACTTTGTCTTCTGGTGTTGAAACCCGACCCTCGGCTTCTAACCCTAGTTGTAGCCCTTCAACCTTGCCTCAAAAGAAGACTTTTGCAGAGACGGTGGCACCCAGTAATCATGGGGTCTCCATTGATGCAAGATTTGTGCAGGTGGTTGGAGGGAAGAGATCATTCGAGGAAGGTAGGGAATCTCCCAACCCTTTGCATGAATTTTTCATCTCACCAAATGATGCTATGCTTAAGGAAATTGCTCTGGAGAAGTCTCAGCTCTGTGACACTACCATTTTCTTTGCATGCGTTGACATTGAGAAATGCCCTCCTAGAAAAATTTTAGACGATTGGTTTCATAATTTATGGAATTTGAAACTAGGGCTTAAAATTTCCTTTTGTAGATAGGTTCAGAAAGGGCTTTTCATTTTTTTTTTTTCATAATCATGAGGCTCAGGTCGAAGCCCTAAAACGATAGTACTGGAATGTCAAAAAAACCTCCTTTAGGGCTTTGGCTTGGTCTCATGATGTCGTATGCGAAGAAGTCCTTAGTCTGTCTTCACTCAGATGGATCATTTTAAAAGAAGTTCCAGCATTCCTTTGGAAATTCCTTGCTCAATTGCTTGCTCCTTTTGGTACCATTATCAGAATTGATGAAACCTCCAAACTTGTGGCTAATCTTGATGCTAGGGTTTTAGTTTCTCTTAAACCAGGGGTTGATATTCCCCAAAAAATTACACTAAAAATTCATGGTGAAACTATTTCTTGCTCAGCTAAAATTCTAGGGGGTCTCAATGCTTATTTTTTGTGTAAAAAAGAAGGGCATATCCGAAAGAATTGTCCTATCATTTATAGGAAAAATGTTGAAAGAAATCAGGGGGACATAGCTAACGGTTACCCTAACAACAAAGAATTAGCTATTATCCCATCTGCTTCGATTCCCACTCGAAACTTTGATAAATCCTCTAGTTCTCACACTGGACAGGGTGCTATTAAACCTAGCATTAATAACCCTATAGCTAATCAACCTAGCAACATTCAACACCCTACCATTTCTGACTAGAAAATCGATTTGAGGGATAATGAGGGATTTCAAACAGTGAAAAATAAGAAACCAAGAAAAAAGAATGCTCAACAATTGGCCCTTGATCAAATCCGTGCTACTTCTAAATCTAATCCCTTTGCTGTTCTGGCATCTCCTATGCGGTTGGTTGAAGATAGACACTCTGTGGATGAAAGGTTCCTTGGTAAAAATATTTTGGAAGGTCAGAGCTTAAGCAATGGTAGGTTTGGTGATGTTACCATGAGTGAAGTCCCTACAGACATGGTTAGTTGTAAGGAGTGCCCTAACCTGAATGTAGTCCCCCCTTCTGATGATAACATCATTAGTGCCCCCATCCCTACCCTTAAAGAGTTGGATGCTGATTTTTATATTGAAGTTATTCTTGCTAACAATGGTTCTGATAATGCCAAGTCTCAAACCTCGGTTGGTTCTAGCATTATTGGGAACCACAGAAACCCTGATTGCATGTTGACCCAAAACTTGGATGGATCACATGTTATTGGGGATTTTGACATAGTTTATATTAGTGGGGATGAGGATGCTCCCTCATGGGACCTAATGCCTCTAAGAAAAAGGGCAGGCCCTTAGGTTCTAAAAATAAAAAGAAGAACGGAGAAATCTTGACTCCTCTTATTGGCCCCTTAATGCATTCTTCATCATGAAGTGCATATCTTGGAATATAAGAGGCCTCGAGTCTCCTGATAGGAAATCTATCATCAAGAGATTTTTTTTGGGGCATAAAAACATAGATTTTTTTATGATGCAAGAGCTCAAAGCTATTAACTTTCTTCTTAATTCCTCTCTGGATTTCATCTGGAGGGATGCCATTAAAATTTGCACTAATCATCCTAAAGGGAAGGGTGGTGCTGCCTTGCTTATTAATCCCTATTGGGGAAGATATATTAATTCCATTGGAAGCTCCCTTTGTAACCGTGTGGCTTGGGTCATAATTGAATTCAATGGCACATCTTTTGGAGTTTACTCCATATACGCTCCCAATGAGGTTAAAGAGAGGACCATTCTTTAGGATTGGCTTCATAATCTAGCCAACATACCCTAGATTCTGGCTAGAGACTTTAACATGGTTGAGAATCAAGATGATAAGGCTGGTGGTCTTCCTTTTCCTTGAAAACATCAAGAGAAATTCTATTGGGATCGCTGTAAACATAAACTTAATCTATTTGATCCTATGGAAGGGTGTAGAAGGGATACTTCTGGCCTGTGGTTCACATGGTGTAACTTTCAGTAGGGGTCTAAAATGATCTACTCCAAGCTTGATAGATTTTATGTTAATTCTGACTTTTTTTCATTCTCTCCTCACCAACAACAATCCCCTGTTTTTGCTTCTTCATCTACTCTCTCTGATCACCTTCCTATAGTTGCTCTTATTAACATAAGGAATGCTCTGGCTCTTAGCGCTCATCATAATGAAAAGTTTATTCTTAACACATCCTTGCTTAATGATCAGGATACTAATATTGTTGTTAAGATGGTTAGGTCATTCAATCTTATTAATATTTTCTCTTCTCAAGTTGATAGATGGAATAGAAATGTCTCCTCGTGGAGGAAAATATTTCAATCCTTAGGTCAAAGAAAGGCTAAAAATTAGAGAAGAGTGGAAAATGAATTGAATGACCACCTTCAATCTGCTGAATTAGATGCCCAAGCTAATCCCTCCTCTATATCACATATTGAACGTGTCTCTGCTGCTAGAGATTCTCTGAGGAAGCATCAACATATTAAAACCATTGGAGCCTCTATTAGAAGTCATCAACAATGGTTGAAATATGGGGATAAAGGCTCCAAATTCTTCTTTAATTACCTTAAGCAAAAACAGAGAAAAGAGAAAATTGATACAATTGTTATGGATAATCAGGAGCTTAGTGATATCAATGACATTGCTGCTGCCTTTGAGCAATTTTACAAAGCTCTTTTCAATTCTGAAGATAGTAGTAATCCCAAAGATCTTAGGAATAAATGCAAGGAGTTCATTCCTAAAAAAATTGTTGAGGGTGATGTCTCCATCCTTAGGGCTAGGATATCAGTTCAGGAGATCTCTGATGCTATATCTGCTCTTAAAAAGGATAAAGCTCCTGGGTCAGATGGCCTCCCTGCTGAATTTTACAAATCCAATATTTATTGGATTGCCAAGGATCTATTTGATTTATATTCAGAAGCTTATGATCGTGGCACTCTTGGTAATTCTATCAATATGGGGACTATTAAGCTCATCCCTAAAGATGGAGACAAATCTCTAATCAAGAATTGGTGGCCGATTACTTTGCTTAACGTTTCATACAAAATTTTGGCCAAAGCCTTGGCCTCTCGGCTTGTTAATATTCTGCCCAACTTCATTTGTCCCACCCAGATTGGTTTCATCAAGGGACGCTATATTCTAGAAAACTTTGTCACCAGCTGGGAGTCAATGGAGTGGGCTAAGTCCTCAAATCAGAATTCTGCTATGTTTCTTTTAGATTTTGAGAAAACTTATGACCAGGTCGAATGGGATTTCATCCTTTCTATCCTTCAAACCTTTGGATTCCCTGATGAATTTGCTAGATATATTCAAGTTTTGTTTAAGGATTCCTCTGCTAGAATTGAAATTAATGGTTTTTTATCTAATCCTATATCCCTGTCTTGATCCATTCGACAGGGATGTCCTCTTGCTCCCACTCTCTTTGTTATTGCTTCTGATGCCTTGTATTATATCCTCAAAGATGATACTATCTCTCCCAAAGTTAATGGGATTTCCCTCCCTGACAACTCTGAGCTTCTTAATATCCAATTTGCAGATGATACCTCGCTCTTCCTTGAATTATCTTGTCTTAATATTCAACGTCTTGATCTGAAACTAGAGTTATTTGAAACCATCTCAGGTGCTCATATATCTAAGCCCAAATCTATCATGCTTGGATGGAAAGAGGAACCTCCAGATTGGTTTCTCCAATTTGGTTACTCATGGGGCGGACCTCATAAGATTGTTAGATATTTTGGGGTTCCTTTTTCCATCTCCCCTTCTCTCAAAGACATGTGGAATTGGGTTAAGGATAGAATTATGAAGAAACTCTACAAGTGGGATAATAGGGTGCTTTCGCTTGCTGGTAAAGTGCAGGTGTGCCAAAAATTCTTGTCATCCTACAGTATGTACTTTTCTTCTGTCTGGATGTTTAGTAATTACCAACTATTTGAAATTCAGAAGGCCATCAAGAGATTCCTATGGTCTGATGGTAAAGGTAATAGGAAGAAACATGCTGTTAGATGGAGTTGGTGTCACATTGATAAGAAGTTAGGTGGTTTAGGCCTTAAAGACCTTAGGATTCAAGGGGTTTCTCTTGCTACTAAGTGGATTTTTCAGGCTCTTGATGGTCATGAGCCTTGGAAAATTCTTCTTAGAAATAATAATCAATCTAGATTTCCTGAGCAAGCTAAATACTGGAAGAACCTTTCCTTTGTTGATCTTGTTGCTAGGACGTTCCCTGTCTCTGTTCAAGGCTCCATGGTTTTTAAGTCTATCTGGAAGGCTTGGGAGTTGGTGAGGGGCTTTATTTATAATTCTAACTTCGATAGCAATAATTCTATCCACAGTGAACGCTCTATCTGGTGGAATCTGAAACATAATGGCAAGCCTCTTGCCATGACTCAAGGGTGTTCTGCTAAACATTGACACAATCATGGTATCAAGAGCTTTATTGATATTTTGGAGAATGACAACCTTGCCAGTTGGCAAGATATTAGGCTTAAGTTCAATCTTCCTGACTCTCATAAACGTACCTATAATATGATAGCTAATGCCTGTCACCCTCTCAATCTTCCTCGTAGATGTGATGTGGATTCCCATAGATTCTTATATTTCCGTTGGGATGATGGATCCCTCTTACATAAAATCAAAGCTAAAGATATATATAAGGTGCTTAATAAAGATCACTCTATTTTATCACACCTGAATACCACCCGGTATATGAATTTGGACTCTCTTGAATGGCATAAAATCCTTGATAGATTCTGGAAGTCTCGTATTCCTCCCAAAATCTTACATTTTAAATGGCAACTTCTTCTTGATAGACTTCCTATTAAAAATCAAATTGGTGATACTAACTCTTGTTCTATTTGCAGGGTTCCTGAAAATTTAAGACATATTTTCTTTACTTGTCATTTTGCTAGGATTATATGGAATTTTTTTGGAATATCTTTAACTGATCACGTCTCTATGCTGGATACTATTCTTGGAAACATATCCGGTCTTAAGAAGGATGCTATTTTTTTTGGAATATTCTCTCTTCTCATATTCTTTGGTTTATTTGGAAAAGTAGAAATGAGGACAAATTCCAATATGTTGGTAGATCCCTTACTTTGTTTCATTTGAAACTCATACGCTTTAAGATTGTCTCGCGCAAGTGTGCTGCATTATGAAACTTGAAAAAGATAAACTAAAAAGATTCTCCGTGATGGGCACGCTACGATGTTCATCTACGGAATGAAGCATGGGCTGGAATGGGCCAGCATTATTGATGACCAAGCTGCTTTTGAAGAAGCCCTTAAGTGGTTGATTAAGGAGATACGAGATACTAGAGGCCCTTTTTCCGATAGACTTGATTTTTTTGCTCATATTCTTGAATGGAAGAAAGCTGTTTGGATGGAAGGAGAGCTAGGATGGACAACATGGATTGATGATCATGATGATACTCTGGATTAGCTTATCCAATTTTCTTTTTTGTAATCTCGCCAAAACTGTTACATATTGTGCTAGTTGATTGATCATGGATTACCAGTTGAACTAGGAGGTTGAGGTTCGCCTCCCCTCTCTTGATTTTGTACCTATCTTTTTGAACTATCAATTATTTAATTTAAATTTTATCTTTAAATTATTAACTTATAAACCATAAATAGATTCTAAATCTATAATTTATCCACCAGTTAACTTATCTTAGAACTTGGTATTATAAATTACAATCACTTTTCCTAAATTTTACCATTAAATTATATATTTATAATAATGATTATAGCAGAAAGAAGTGTTAGTGTGAAAAGTAAATTGGAAATCATAAGAGAAATACAAAAAAATTATATGAAAAAATATTAACATCACTAACAAAATATCTATTGACTAAATAAATTATCCAAACAAAAAAAATATTTAAAGAAAAACTAAACTAATATTAAAAAGATTTAAAAAATAAAAACTAAAATCTAAATCAATTTTAAAAATCAAAAGTTAAATAAATAGAAATCACAACATGAGCTAATGTAGATGACAAGTAATTATTATTTTTAAATAAATAGAAAAACAAAAATAATAATTAAAAGTGAAGATAACAACGAATAAATATCAAAACAAGAGTTAAAACTGGAGTGAGATCAAAACTATCCAGTTAATAATTAATGGGAAGGATTTACAATTTTTTGGTTTAGTAACTACTAAATTATGTAATTAGTATTTGTTTAAATTTTAAATAAATAATAGTAAAATATTTATATTAACTTAAAAATATTCTTATATAGAAAGCTGAAATTATAATTTATAGTAGAAGTGAAAAAAAATGAAATTACAATCTTATAATAGAATGTATGTAGAAAAATGGATGACCTTTAAATATGTTCTAAATTTAAAAAACACATGAATATTACATTATGATTAATAAATTACAATTATGAAATTAATATTGATGTAAAATTTAAATAAATAATATGCGAATATTTATATCAAGTCAAAAATAAATTTTAAAAAATAATTATAATATTTGAATTGTTTAAAGATTTCTTTGAAATTAAATGTCTAAAGTGCATGAAGAAAAATAAAAATATTACAATCTTATAATATAATGTAAAAGAAAAATAGATGACCTTTAAATATATTCTAAACTGAAAAAATGCATGAATATTCAAAATGATCTTTGAATATCCATGCATTATTTGTAAACTAATAATAAATGCACAATCTATAAATATATTCTACATATATAATTTATCAACCCATTAACTTATCTTAGAACTTAATATTATAAATTACAATTATATTTCTTAATTTTTATCATTACATTCTAAACTTATTATTCACAAATATATTCTACATGCATAAGTTATCAACAACTTATTTTAGACATCGATATTATAAATTACAATCATATTTCTTAAATTCTATCTTTAAATTATAAACTTCTAAACCATAAATAGATTCTAAATGTATAATTTATCCACCAGTTAACTTATCTTATACCTTGGTATTATAAATTACAAACATTTTTCGTATTTTTTACCATTAAATTATATATTTATAATAATGATCGTGGCTTAAAGAAGTTGGTATAAGAAAGTAATGTTCCGAGAACAGTAGTTCTGTTTATATCACAGAAACCTCTTCACATATTACAGTTAGTGCGAAGTGAATTTTAGTAGTGTTCAAGTTCCAGTAAAGTCTGAAGAGGAAGATGGATGGAGAATTAGGTTCAGTTGGTGAGGGTAAAAGATTTATTTGCAGATTTTGTAAGAGGGAGTTTTCTAAATCACAAGCTCTTGGAGGTCATATGAATGGCCATCGTCAAGGTAACCAATTCAATTTTCTCTCTATCTGCAGATTACATTGGTTTTTCTTGTCAATAAATTAATTTATGGCCATTTGATTAAAATAGAAAGATCTTGCTGTTATTTGTCACTACAGAGAGAGATACTGAGAGCTATTTGAAGGCAAAGGAACTTTTGGAACAGAATGGTGGAAGCAGTTATTGGATGGGGAAGTAAGTATAATGGAAGTTAACTGTTACCTGGGTGGGATCTCATAATTCTTTTAGTTTAATGATAACAGGGTTAATGATATTATACTCAGGGTAAGATTGTGTGTGAGTTTATTAGCAGTAATGTTTCGGATGTGAACATAATCTAATGAAGTGTTTCTTTTCAATTTTAGCAATCAATATGGAACACCTCAAAATTATTCATCCATCTCAGGAGGAGTGCAGAGACATGTTAGCCTATCTAGTCCATCACAAGTCCAATCATGGGCTCAAGCTGGTTACTCATCTTCAATGTCAACTTTATCAAACCAGAATGTGGGTGGTGCTGGACCTGCAGCCTATTCAAACCAGAATGCTGTTGGAGTTGAAGCCACATCATATCTGAACCAGCAACATCATCCATTTGCTCAAAACCAAGGAGATCATACTGATTATCAAGGGAGGGAGACATATCCATCTCGCCCTAATTATCGAATGATGGAGACATGTCAATCCCTTCCTTACCAACGGAACAACAATCTACAAATGGAAACATCTCTTCTAGAAAATTCAGGGATCAGTGAACCACCTCTAGACATGAAGAGCCACTTACAAATGAGAGGGCCCTATTTTCAAACTCCACAAGGAGGAAATCCTGATCTTCATGTGAATGGATATGCAGCAGCATCAGCAACTGGGCAACAGGAATCCACTTTTCCGACTTTACAAGGAGGAAATCCGAATCATGGTCTGCATGGATATGCATCAGCATCAGCATCTGAGCAACAGCAACCCTCTTTCCGAACTTCACAAGGAGGAAATCCTGATCTTCATGTGAATGGATATGGAGTAGTATCAGCATCTGAGCACCCGCAACCCACTCTTCCGACTTCGCAAGGAGGAAATCCAAATCATGGTTTGAATGGGTATGCAGCAGCATCAGCATCTGGGCAACAGCAATCAGCTTTTTTGACTTCATGAGGAAATCCAAATCATGGTCTGAATGGATATGCATCAGCATTGGCATCTGAGCAACAACAACCCTCTTTACAAACTTCACAAGGAGGAAATCCTGATCTTCATGTGAATGGATATGGAGTAGTATCAGCATCTGAGCATCAGCAACCTGCTTTTCCGACTTCACAAGGAGGAAATCCAAATCATGGTTTTAATGGATATGCAGCAGCATCAGCCTCTGGACAACATCAACAGTTTTTCAGCGTGGATCATTCTCATCAACCATGGCAATGGAACAACCCACTTCAGTAATCAAAGAAGTTCATTGCGACTCTAGATCATATGATTATTTTGGTATTTATGGAATTATCCTAAATGTAAACCTGCTATCAGGATTCAATTGTGTAGTTTTTAGTCAAACCCATTGACCCATTCTTCATGAATAGTGATTCAGATGAACCATCTCTCATGAGAATGAATGGAACACTTAACGCTCATTGCATCTAGGTGATGCTTATAGAGGTGAAATACCGGAACTTCTCGAGAGGTCACCCATCCCAGTATTACTCCCGCTTATCTATTATCCTAAATTCTAAAAACGATGTATGATGAAGATAGTATTTCATGTCCTTCTAATTATTATGGTTGTGACTTCATTGATATACTTTATTATAATGTTTTGTTACTTAATGTTGGCAACTATCCATGGATTTCATTTTGTCCATCCTCATCTCCATCATGAGCTTGCCGGTTATGGTTTATTTTGAGATATTTTCAGATAACATGGAGGTAGTACTCTTGATGATGATTACTGTGAACAAAAGTAGTTAGGGTTAAGGGTCTTTTTGATTAAGAATACAGAGTCAATTTCTTAACAATGGACCCCACACATGTAATCTAAGAAATACTTATAAAGATTGTGATATTGTTATCAGGGTTCAATTCTGTAGGTTTTTGCAGTCAGATTCATTAACCCATGTTTTAGCACTCAATGCATCAATGTGATGTTCATAGATTTCACCCATCCCGGTACTACTACTTTTTAATTATCCTAAATGCTAAAAACCATGTATAACAATAACAAAGTTCCATTTTGTTATATGTTTGTGATTTCATTCATGTACTTTATTAAAATGTTTTGTGACTTAAATATGTGTAACCATCTATGGATTTTATTTGTCCATCCTCATCTCTCGCACGAGCTTGCTAAATATGGTTTTGTTTTGAGATATTTTCCAATAATGTGAAAGTAGTGCTCTTGATGATGATGATGCTGATTCTAAATAAAAATAGTTAGGATCAAGGGTATTTATTGATGAAGAATACAGAGTCAATTTCTTAAAAACGGACGACACACGTTTATTTAAGAAAACACTTTCAGAAATTGCTGGAATGCTTCATTCAACAACAATTTCTGAATTAGCAGCAGGGTCAGATGACGTTTTGAAGACAACTTTAAAATCAGCTTATAAAGTAGATATATTTATGGTACGAATTGAAATCGAATATGAAATCTCTTTTATCTCTGTGTAAACATTGAACTATGAATGCACAATCTAAAATTATTCTTCCAGTATTCAGATTATGTATGCAAGAGAATGCCTTTAGACCACACGACGTTTTGCACCCTGAAGGCAATAAAGCATGCAGACTAGAAAAAATTGAATCACAGGGCTAATAAGCAAACGATTGAACTTTCAATGAAAAATTCGTGAAACCTACAAGTTTTCATTTACACTGCCCTTTTTTGAGATGAGATGGTTGAACTTATTTCAACTTTTGTTTGATTTTTGTCTATTTTCATTTAGGAATTCATATTTTATATCTTCAAATAAATTAAATATACAACAAATAAGCAGATAGAAGCAGATACTGCAAATATCTAATTTCACTCATCTTACACAATCCCTTCTATGGATCCAGCAAGAGCTGCTACTGAGACAAGGAGCAAATAAATCTGAAAGTTTGAAAAAGAGCCCATCTCAATGATCAACATTGAATTTTATTGTTTACAATGTACATCCCCACTTGAAAGTATATAGTCAAGGGCCAAAAATTAATAGCACCCAAAATCCCTAACACATTGTTCAAATAGGGAAACAACATTGAAATGGCAGTTGTTGACAACACAAGTGCAGTCTCCAAAACAACTTGAAGATTTTAATGGTGATCGGTCCAGCCAAGGGGAGAGATATGCTACGTTGGTGGTTAATTAATCTGTTATTCGGCCATCTACAAGAAAACCATCGTTCACCAAAAGAAAACAAGGGCTGACAATTTACCTGCAATTGAAGGTCATCACTATCCAGAGGGCAAAACTGCAATAAATACACCAAAATCAAGCCACATATTACTCCATATATATGTTTCCAAACATAAATATAGATGTATATGGCCAGATTCAGGTGCATTTATTGCAATTTAGTTCCTTGGAGAGTCAGTAATCAAGAGAGCAGAGTGTTATGAAAATGAGTCTTTTGTAAGAGTTCAAGCTTTCAAGAACCATTAAATTTGGTCATATAAATCTTGAAAAACATTGGAGGAACTCAACAAGGATACTGAGCAAGTTTCCACAAGCCATAATAAATTTTCAGGTCATGCTTCTAGAATCGATTGTGTAAAGATCTTTTCATCAACGTTTCAGATCACACTCTGTGATCCATCATCGGGATGAATGAAAGAAAGAAATCAAAAGAAGAATTCATTCATCCTGATGATGATGGATCACAGAGTGTGATCTGAAACGTAGATGAACAAATCTTTACACAATTGATTCAAGAAGCATGAACTGAAAAACTCAACAAGAATTCAAATTTAATTACTTACTTGGTAGGCTCCAACAAGATGAACTGCAATGGCAAAGTCAATCAACCAATAAGGTTCATAGAATCCAAAACCCGTCAAAAGGTTTCCAGGTGCATCTTCACCAAAGGCTGCATAGCCAAAGCAACCACAAATCATATAGAAGAAAGTTGTGATCATAATAGAAATCAAGGATGCTTTCTTCATGGTTCTGTTTTCTGCAGGTGGCGCTTTCAGTGTGTCCTGCATTTGACCATAGAATAAAAAGCTTCAAATTATTCATCTTCTGCTACTAGCAATAACAACATTGCATTAACTCAATTTATACCTCAATTTCTATGATAATGAAAGAATATAGATATGCAAATGCAATATCCCCAGGAGCTTGGAAAATACGCCAAACTTTCTGAGTTGAAGTAAGCGTAGTCATTACACCTATTCCCGATATGCTTCCACAGAACTGTCCATGTTCTACCATTTCACCAAGGATTTGAATATGAGAACTATTGGGGAAATTGTTGCATATAGAATTTCTGGCTTATATAGTAAAATTTTAGGTGACCTAAATAAAAACTTGAACTTTTTAAAAATTTTAGGTGACCTAAATCATGGGTACTTACGCAGATCCTAAAATTGAAAGAGGAGAATCGGAACTATACCGATTACTTTTACAATGCCCAATCCCAATCCTATTGTTGAATAGGAAAATGACATTATTGCTGCAACGATGGAAAGGCACCAAATTTGGTCAAAATCTGGAATTTGAGATAAGATAATTTGTATTATCCCAAAGAGGATCATAAAAGTGTACTCCGAGTAATTGCATGGAAAGTCATGTCCATATTTGTGGTAACAATTAGATTTTCTGATTGCTCTGCAATATATAGGATGAGTAAGAACATAAATGTATCGACCAGAGCCTGGTATAAATTATGCCAAGACAACAATGCCTCACATGACATCTGTACACAAAGCGGTTACCATTTGAATGCTTCTTGCAAAAATATTGTAGATACATCCCTAAATTGAACACATTGTAATAGATCATGAAAATGGTGGATCAGAAAGGATTTGGGCAAGAAACTGAACAAATATATAGAGAATGCCATCCAGATTAACTTTTCAAAATCACTACAAATTGAAATGCAAGGTGTTACAAGTATATCTAAGTACAGAATCTAAAATTTAAGAAACAACAGCACTTCTAGTAACATTGTCAGATCTCAATCTTGTTTTGCCAATCACGAGAACTTGGAAGGTTGGAATCTTGATATTTCCCTCCACTTAAGGTTTTGGTTTTTGAATTGTTGAATTCGGTTCCCCAAAGGAAAAGGGATTTGTTTTACCATTGGTTCAGGGGATTTTCAAGAGGATTTTCTAGGCATTGGGTCTTGGCTCCTTACCTTTGATCCTCACTGACTCTTTCTCGGCCCTTTTGTGTGAGATTGTCTTCTCTGCCCCTGAAATTCTAAGAAATGAAGAGCACTGAGACTATTGGAAATAGATTTGGAAAATATCACCAAATGTTGGATGCAATTCCTAGATATTCTTATTTCATTTATGTCTATATCTGTGCTGAGAAAGATATAACCAAGGGTTTACATTTGGAAATTGCTTTACTGGCGGTTGATAAAAATGACAACCACTTGCGGACTATGAGATAATTGCTTTTAAGTTCATACTTTTTATCAAGGGTTCGTCTGTAGAAATTTCTTTATCGATGACTTATGAGAAATGATCACCACCTGTATAGTTTGAGAAAATTGCTTTATTTCCATCAACATTTTATGTCCTTCAAGGCAATAGATGCAAGGGATTCATGTTCTCATCAATCCTCTGAAATCCACTTGATGGGTGGGTATTGAAACCCATCGTTATACGATTGCTCCAGATGTTTATCTAGAGACTTATGCTCAGTTTTTCTAAACAGATTGGGGCTGCTGAAGCTTCTGGTTTGGCTTTGACGCCTTCAAGTTGTTTCAACTTCTGTCAGTGAAAGCAATTTCCCCTACAAGCAACCACTATTGACTCGGGTGTTTTAAGGGTTCCCTTTTCATCCCTCCCACTCTTTGCCTAAGGACTCAAGCCCAGTTATATACTCTTAGAATATATTTTGTGGACTTGGAAACAAGAAAGTGGATTCTCTATCCTTCTGTTTCAAAGTGTGTTAAGGCCAAAATCAGAGGCATTACATCAAGCATTGCTTGAGGAGCTGGATTGGACTGAAGAGAAGATTAAGGATAAACTCTTTGTAGAAGTATACATTCATTGACTTGAAGCAATTTGTGTCTCTGCCAGCATAGGTCATAAAAACATGAAGGATACAAAGGACGCGGTTAAGCTATGTAACAAATTTCGAAGGGGAATGTTAGTGGCTAGTCCCGCAATCCTTCCTCAGCATTATTTGAAGGGATTTGAACTTGTGGCCAAGCTCTAATACCACTTATTACAAGTTAAGGTGGTTGTTGCACCAAAAGACCGACCTGTCAATGTCTGATACAACCACTAGACTTATAGAACAAAAAAGGTGGTTAAGCCATGTCACAAATTCTGAAAGTAAATATTGTCTGTTAGTCCAACATGTATTATATACCACAAAAGACCCGTCAAAGAATTTCTATGTTTATGATCTTGAACGTAGGTCTCTTCAAAAGTGTTTGTTACATTTGAGTGTTGGATCTTCTATTTTAATAATTCTTGAAGTAAAATTCAGATACCTCATGCTGATTGCAGCAGTAATAGTGTAGGCAGCCCCTGTTCACTACAGATTGATGTATTGCACTAATCCGCAAAGCCATTCTTTTGTTGCACCTGATATTTAGCAGCAAAACAGGTACAGTAATCACTATCAACACAGTCTGCCAAAACATAACAAGCTAACCCATTTGTGCTTATACAGATTCCCCGTTTAGGATGGCTATAGAATATTATGGAATTTAAAATTCACATATCAAAAACTGTGTTCCAATGCAAGAGTCTACAACAAAACGAGGTAAATTGTTAGTCTTTTATTTGGAAGGTCTTGGGTTGAGTCTACTCGAACTTACCAAATAATAATTAATCAAAATGCATAGTAATAATTAATCTTAGCTTCGGCCTTAAGTTCAGCATTGAAATGCCCAACTGAATGTTCTAATGAGAAAGGTGAGTACCCAAATAGACAGTGACAGCATCCTTGTATGTATAGTTCCTATTGGGTCCAGTGACAGAATCTAGAAACCTGTAACAATCAGCAAGCAATGAACTGGAATACAATGTGATGGAAGCTAAAACAAGCATGACAATAGGCCCCGCGATCCACCCCAACTGTGCGACACTCCATGCTAATGATAAAACTCCTGCTCCTATCACTGCTGTTACAATGTGAGCTTTTGCAGTCCATACTGCGCCTGTCATAGAACACCATACAAAGTTGAGAATCCAATTGCGAAAAAGAGTAACAGGATTCGATGTTGCTGAATTTTCTGAATTTGTTGGTGTGAAAGTTTTATATATATTAATAATATTAATATAGTGAGTATATTTTTAGTATATTCTCTCTTGTCATATTACTTCTGCCTGCCTTTCCTGTAACTTGATTCTTAGCTGTTTCGAGTTTGCTTGTTTCTGTCCTTTTCCTTTCTTTGGCAATGACTCAGTTTTCTTGCTAGTTCTTTTTATAAGAGTCTCCCTAACAAGCTTATTCTTTTAATAAATAATTTATTCTCTGCCCTTGTCCAACCAACAACCTGTACGAACAAGGATGAGACATGAAATAAGAGGTTACCTATCATACCAATAGCATTTCTGCAATCCTCCCTACAAATTGCACCATTGAATAAATTTCAAAAAAATGAAAATACAATGATTTAAAAAAGAAAAAAAATTCAGCATTTGATTTCATGATCTATATACTTTGTGATCAAAAAAGAATATTTTGCCTTAAGATTAGCCAGTGCCTTTTACTTTCCAAACGTGCTAAAATATTTAAATCTCATTTATTAATTCTTTTCATTTTCATAAATGTTTAAAATATTTCTAATGTTTTATAAACTCTTTCTTTCATTTTCATTAATGTATTTTCATAAATATTTAAAATATTTCTAATGTTTTATAAACTCTTTCTTTCATTTTCATTAATGTGATTAATCTAATTAGTAGACATCAGCATATATACATGTAAATAATGTTTGTTTTAAATATGAAGTATTAATTACTAGCAATTGCACCTTGGTGCCCAATAAATACGCAGTAACTAATTATTTGTAATATATCAATTTTAATAATTTTTGGTTACAACCTTGAGTATCATTTTTTTCAAGCAGTACTTATTGTTACTTTTACAAATTCGATACTTGTTTTCAATGTTTTCACTATTTTGTTATTTATTACTAATTTTGTATTTGGTATGGAAATGCCTTGAACCTTTTGTAGAATTGAATTTTTCAATTAGCAAATCTCTTGTCTTCATCAACTTTGAATTAGTAACTATGTTTTTGTATTGTAATTAATAAAATGATTCATTTTGAAATTAACTTGTAGTGCTTGCCATTAAAATTTTCTATTGTTGGAGGGGTAGTATTTGAAAATGTTAGTAGGTGCCTCTCCTCTTCCTTTTAGCAAGCAACAAATGGAGGTGGACCCAATCGATTTTGAGGAGTAGGTCAGAGGTGGTAGAAAAAAGTCTAGGAGACTCGCAAAATCAAAGGCTAAGAGGAGGTTAAGAGTCATTGTCCTACAAGATGATGAAGAGTTGGATTCTAAAGATGTGGCCCCCTCTAGCAAAGGATGAAGCAAAAGGTGACAAGATGCAGAGAGGAAAAAGACGATGATGTGGAGATGGAGGTTTGTATTTTGGATTCCTCGGTGTCGAGCTTGGGAGATGAGGATAATGGGAACAAGGAGGTGACCCGTGTCTCTGCATCCCTCATGATGAATGTGATGGATCTTACTCTAGATCAATTCCTGAATACTATGGATGACAAGGTTCCCTCTCCCATGATGGTCTCCTCGCCCTGCTCGGGCGAAACCTAAAGAGAAGATGATTTTTGACTCCCCAATTTGCAGGTTAACAACATGGAAGTGGAGAAGTGCAAGTCATGTGGCTCTTTGGAGGAAACTGTGGCAAATATGAAAGTGGAGGTCAAGGGGCTCAGAGAGAAAATGAGGGTTCTAGAGGAAAGGTTTGGCCTTTTGTCTAAGTTCACCATTAAAGTGACTCACATGGTGGCTACCACTCTACAATTGCTTCAAGATAATCAGGAGGAGGGTTTGAACTAGGAGGACTCCAAATTACTATTCGAATTCCTGACAAAAGATTGAGCTAATGTCCTCCTTAAGGGAAAAGGTAATGAGAAGGAAAACTAGTGCCTTGTCCCCTCCTCTGGTTTCTTTATGTGTTTTTGGTTTCTTTGGTGGGTCACTGACTTGGTTAGATTTAAGGTAGTGATGTCTTTGTTTAAAAACTTTTTATGATTGAAATGGTGTTGGTTATGGTACTCTACTATTTTGTCAATTTTTAAAGTTTTGGCTAGATAACCCCTATTGGGATCCTAGGTTGATCAGGTTTTTTTTTGGGTGTGTTAAGCTTGGTTAGGGGATGTGTTTTGTCTTTGTGCTTTGATCATTATCAACTGGTAATTGGTCGATAAGACAATTTTTGTAAGGGCCAACCTCCTTGTTTTGGCTACTTAATATTTCAAAAATAAATAGGTTTTGTTGCATTCATGCATATCTTTCAAATGTGAACATTGTTTGAATATAGATGTATGCAAGTTGACGAACTCTTGTTATTGTTGCAAATGTTAGCTATTTTCAGTCAGTATTCCCAATGTCGATTATTTTCTTTTGAAGTGTAAATCCTTATGATTTGTGTATTGTAAGGGCCCATGCCATTTTTAGTGGTATTTGACAATAGACCTTATGATTTATTGGTAACACTAGATAACAAAATTGTCTTAAATTCTATAGCTAGAAGGGGCTAGTTATTGAGCTCATAAATCCTCTGCATTTATTAGTGGAATGCCCCCAACTATCTCCATTCTGATGAACCATATTTATGCTAGCATATTCTATCCCATGAATAATCTTCTCATTTTATAAAATAATAATAATATAATAACTTTCACTCTATGTGTATGTTTCTTTATCTATTTATTTTCTTTCCTGATGTATTCCTTTTTCCCCTCTCCTCTCTCATCTTCTCTTTTCAATCGTGCTTTCCATCTTCACATTTCAATATTTGATAGGTTGATAAAGTAATAACTAATATGAAAAACTAAAATTTAAATCACAACATTTTTTTCATTTTTCATCCTTCTCAATTCTCAATTTTTGGTTCAAGTTGTACCTCTATCCTTTTATCTCTAGTTAACGGTTTGCTTGAGCTTCACTAGTATTATCTACCTCTAGTTCTTCTACTTCTACATCATCCTCCTCCTTAGATCTAGGAGATTTAGGAACTTGTTTCTTCATTCCTCTCCTTGGTTTCCTTTTTTTTTTTGTTGCCATCTCTTGTTCTTGGAGTTGTTTCTTGAGTTTAGCTTTGATTTCCTTTTATGTTCCAAATCTTGGCAGTGTACGATGTATCAACATATATATAAATATCTGAATGTGTAGACTGGCTATCAATATAAGAATTTGAAGCTTGTGTGTGTTCAATATTTGAAGTCATAAATTTGCATAGTGCATGACCTCTTGGCCAATACATAATATGACACTCAATTGAAGTTGTTCTTCATCTAAATTTGAGCACGACAACCCTTTAAGCTTTTTTTTTGTAAATTGGATAAGGAAATAGGCTTTGCTAAAGATTGCAACATGCATTTTTATGGAGTAATGCCATTTTATTTGTGGATAAAATATGTATGGATGAGGCAAAGATAGTTTTATCTTTTGCCTTAGCATCAAACCTATCGTGACATTAGAAGCTCCCAATTTGCAATTATTAGTGTTGCATTCCTTAAATTTGGTAAGAGTGCATGGGCATCTTGTCATGAACCGTCAAATTGTGTGTGTGTGTGTGTGAGAGAAAAAGAGAGAGAGAGATAAATTATTAATCTCAAAACTTCATTATTAGATAAATCATTTGACATTTAATTATTACAACTTTATTTGATAATTTATTTAATATTAGTCATCAAACTCAAACTTAGAGTTAGTAATATTTAATTATCAAATATCATATTGTCATTCATTAATATAATTGTGAAGATACCAAAGACATTATAGTGAACCCATAATATTAGAATGTCAAACATCATAACATCCTTGCAATATACATAAAATGTTATATTAGAACATATTGCATTAATATAATAACATCCTTGCAATATACACAAAATGTTATATTAAAACATATTGTATTAATACAAAAAGGAGGGTCTGAAGGGATGTGTCACATCACCTATCACACTATAAATAGGCGTGATCCATCGAATAGGGAGGTGAGCGAAAAAAGTTTTGGGAGTTTGAAAAAGGTTGGCAAAAAAAAGTTAAAAGGATTGAATCACCAGCGAACGGTACCATCCTTGAATAAATGACTGCCTAGTAAAAAGGACGTGCAGCAGCCGTAAGCCACGATTGTCTAATCCACAGTCGCTGCTTGATATTTTAATAGCATTTTAGCAACTGTGTTGTATGCTATCCTTCCTTTACTATTATATGAACTTATTTCTTATTCTTTCCCACCATGTAACATGAAAGATATAATTTTTGATATATATATATAGAGGATGGTAATTCTTTCCATCATATAATAAAATAATTAATTTAAATAGATAAAACTTTAAATAATATTTTTTAAAAATCATAATAATAATAATAAAATACAATTTTAAAATCTAATATTAGTAAGATCAAGTGCCTCTTGTATTGGTCACACGATGGATAGGGAGTGTGCACAGGGGGAGGAGTAAATCGATCACGTTGGAGCAAAATAAATCTCAATATGGACTAAGGTCTGAGGGAGCCTCAAGCTGAGTGTGTCCAAACTTAGAGACGCAATAAATCTTCCATCCATCTTGGGACCCACTACAAGGGCAACAATTATATGATTCTATTCATAACAATAGCATTATGTGTTTACTCCTAAGATTAACTCAATTCAAAAATAAAATCTCTCTCTAATATTAATTTATGTATTTATTTGTGTTTTAGGACCATTTTTTTTTTTGAACTAGTAGAAAGGGTCATTACAAGTGGTATCAGAGCATAATCTTGCCATCTTGTGAATTAAGGGTTATGGAAAATCAAGAGGGAAGGACAAAAAGAACTACTATGAATGACGTTGCAAATGAAATGAGATCTTACATGGAATGAAATAACTAAACATTAATAAATCAAATGGAAAGATCAAATCAAGCACTTATTCAAGCTCTACAAAATATGGGAAACTCAATTAGTAACAATTTGAAAGACCAATCTCTCCGTATAAAAGACACTAGCTCAAATCACTCAGAAAATAAAAATCTTTCCTTGAGAGCTAAGATACCACAACCTGCCTTTTTGCCCAGAGGAGAATTGTTGAGAGAAGAAGAAGGGGTAGAACAACCCATAAATTGAACTGAGGATATAGCAAGAGCATATGCTGAACTAGAGCCTTACATTAGAGCAGTAGTATCATTTAGAGAATTCTATGAAGATAAGAGAAAGGAAGCACCAAGGATACATGTAAATAGGGATCTTAGGCATAAAACGAAGAAAGTAGATGTTCCCAATTTTGATGGATCAAAAAAAAATTCAGCATACGATTGGCTACAAACACTAAACACATACTTAATATTCAATCCCATGACTGAAGAAGATGCACTCCAATTTGCTATTCTCCATCTAATTGACATAGCACGTGGATGGTGGCACTATGGAAAGAGCACTCAAGGTCATGATAATATTACTTCATATAGAGAGTTCACACAAAAGATTATGAAAAGATTCAATCGAAAACATCCCCAAGAAGACTTCAAAAGACTAACACCTATCAAATAATATGGATCAGTTGAAAGTTACATTAATGAATTTGATAAAAATATCAGTAAGAGTCACAAAGATGGACAAAGACAAGCTCGCGTATTTATTTATAGAAGGGCTAAAAGAACCACTCAAGGGATTGGTCAATTCGCTAAAACCTAAGAATCTTGAAGATGCATTCGAAGATGCATTCGAAGCAGCATCGAGTCTAGAATCTTCAGCAAATGTTAGACCAACAAATACCCAAGTCAAGACATATCATAAAGAGAATGGCTCCTATGAGAAAGAGAACTCTCACAAAAAAGAAGAAGCCCGTAAAAATTTTCTATCTAAGAGGGAGAAAGAAAAACTAAGAAAACAAAATCGATGTTTTAAATGTAGAGGAATATGGCAAAAAGGACATGATTTTAGCAAAAACAGACTCTGCTTCTCATGTAAGGAGGATTGGGAACTTGGTCATAAATGTGGAAAAAGAGAAAGAATACAAAATATTGAAACCATCTATGATGAGGATAATCAAGAACATACTCACAAGAAACTAAGGAAAGAAGAAGAAGAAGATCTTGGGGTAATATCAACTTTCACTAAAGCATCTAAGCATTGAGTAATGAGAATTAGGAGCACTCTTCAAGGGAAAAAAGTTATGACTTTAATTGATAGTGGAGCCTCTCACAATTTTATTAATAAAGAATTGGTTAAAAAGTTAGGATTGAAAACAAATAATTTTAAGGGCTTTTCAGCAATACAAGCCACGAGATCCTTAGTCAAGTGTACAAAAATAATTCCTCAACAAGAATTTATGTTGGGAAAACATTGTTTTAAGGAAGACTTACATGTGGTACCATTACATGGCAACATAATCTTGGGTTCACCTTGGATTTGTTCCTTGGGGTGCTTTAAGTTTGATTTAACAAATTTGAAAATCTATTTCATGCATGAAGGACAAGAGATAACCTTAGAAGGAATTCCAAATGGATCACCTCAATTAGTTTCCTATAAAAATATTGAAAGAATATTTAGGCATGGAAGAGGAGAATGGGCTGCCCAATGCGTAGTCTTGGATAAATCTACCTCAAAAGTTCCATCTATACATATTGATATTCAACCCATCATCAACAAATATAAGAAAATATTTGATGAAATTCCACCCATTCTACCCCCCAAAAGAGGTTTTGAACACATCATAGGACTAGAAGAAGGAGCAAAACCCATCATCACTACTCCATACCGACATCCCCAAAAGTATAAGGATGAAATAGAAAAAAAAATTAAAGAGCTCCTGGAGATGGGACTGTAATGGACACCCCTGGATGTCCCATAAAACTAAACCAATTTGCTGAAATGAATTTTGTCAAACAGTTTGCATGCAACCTCTTAAAACCCCTTATAACTCTGGAAATCAAACGTTTATTTGTTTGTTGTGTTTCGTGCATGGAATTGGTATCATACAACATAAACAAGAGAGAAACTACAACAATATGCAAAGTGGAAATGAACTGCTGCTAATAAAATGTTATTTTCAGAATTCATAAAACCAAATACATGGCAGATTTATCAACTCACTAATTGCTTCAGCAATATTGTCATAATACTCCAGCCCATGCTTACGAACTTGCTGCTACAATACTTTGTCCTCCAATCAGTCCACTACCTTCATAATACCATTCCCTCCAAGCGGCATAAGCGTCGGACAAGTAGTGAAGAAGATATGAGCAAAATATCAAATCTCCCTGTAGCCGGAAATGCAACTAAACTGCCTGATACTAAAGCCAATAAGAAAGAATTCCAAAGGCCAAACCCCAAGGGAATGACGTCTAGAATGTTACAAGAGAGGATAGACGTCCTCAAATGCCAAGAACAAAGCTGCAACTCACACACCAATTTCTTCTCATATTCAACCTGCCTAATGAAGCCACAGATGCTTCCTTTTATTCTATTCCCACGGGTCCGCTCAACTCATATGGGCAATGTGGGATAAAAGATGTGTAATATAAAACATATATTAAAATACCCCTTATGTCTCCCTTGGGTACACATCACCATAAAATAAATATTAAAGTAACACTTTAATATTTTACAATTAAATTAGACGTTACTTTTAATAAAACTTCAGGCATTAAAATGTATTAGCAATCGAACTCCGAATAATGCGAGTGATAGCTCATCGAAAAGCTCTCACCGAGGAGTATCGAATCCAATCACCAAAATTGACCTGCACTGTGTCCTACCGACTTACTAAAAATAGTAAGTATGCCTAAAACTGAGTAAATCAACTTCGTTTTGGCCCAAACTGGAAATGACTAGGCCAAAACACTCCAAGATCCCATTAAACCCTTCGTTAGCCCTCGGGACCATGTAGAACAAGGCTAACGCACACACACTTGGTCAACTGCTAAAATGGGGACATTACAGTCCGCCCCCCTTGAAATTGCTTGTCCTCAAGCAATCTCAGTCCAGCCTGCTGAATAACCTACTCACTCTCCCATGTAGAATCTTCCTCCGGCAGGTCTTTCCATCTGACCAAATACTCCTTCACTATCCTGCTTCTAAGCTTCCTCTCTCTGGTATCCAGAATAGCCTCAGGTACTAACACAAGCTTCCCCTCCTCATCCAAAGGTGGTAAATCTGCAGAAGGCACTACACTCTGACCAATGGCTTTCTTAAGCCTAGACACATGAAACACATTGTGCACTCGATTGCCTTCTGGAAGCTCAAGCTCATAGGCGACTTTGCCCACTTTGCGAATCACCCTGTATGGACCATAAAATCTAGGTTTCAACTTTTCAGCTCCGCTCTTCTTGAGCGATGACTGTCTATATGGTTGTAGCCTCAAGTAAACCATATCCCCTACCTCGAAGCTACGCTCTATTCGGTGCTGATCAGCATACAATTTTTGTTGATTCTGGGCCTGTTTTATATTCTCTTTGAGCACTTTCAGGATGTCCTGACTATCCTGCAATAAGTTTTTGGCTTTGGGCACTCTACTGTCCCCCAAAACTAAATCCATGAAGCTAGGTGCTTCATAACCATAGAGTGCCATGAAAGGAGTCATCTTGATGGACATATGATAAGTGGTGTTATAACAATACTCTCCCATATGCAACCATCTGATCCAAGCCTTTTGTTGTGTAGTTACATAGTTCCTCAAATATCCTTCCGCCCATTTATTCACAATCTCTGTTTGCCCATCTGTTTGCGGATGATAACTAGTGCTAGGTGTAAGATCTGTACCACACAACCTAAACAACTCTTGCCAAAAAACACTCATAAACTTACTATCCCGGTCGCTGACAATGAATCTGGGCAACCCATGTAACCTGAATATCTCTTTAAAGAAAAGCTCTGCCACCTGTGCTGCTGTGTAAGTGGACGGAATAGCAATGAAGTGAGCAAACTTCGTCAAGCGGTCCACCACCACATAGATGCAATCCCTTCCCTGTACTCGTGGTAAACCAGTGATGAAGTCCATCAAAATACTTTTCCATTTCCTATCAGGAATGGGAAAGGGCTGTAATAAACCTGCAGGAAATGTGTGTTCTCCCTTATTCTGTTGACAAACCACACACTCCCTGACATACCTCTGAACATCATCCTTGAGCCCTTTCCATGAAAACCGCTCTCGGATCTGCCTGTAGGTCTTGAAGACCCCCGAATGTCCAACTGTGGGTGCATCATGAAATGCCTTCAGTATCGCCTCTCTCAAATGTGATGATGGAATCAAATAAACCCTGTCCTGAACTCTGATCAATCCATCTATCACCTCATAGCGATCATCCTGTATGGTACCTGAAATCAATCCAGAAGCCCAAGCATCTCCGACATACTCTGCTATAATCCGATCTCTCCAATCTCCTGAAATCTCTGCCAGAGTACATAAGTGAGGTCTCCGAGATAAGGCATCAGCCACCACATTTTTCTTACCTTTGACAAACTCTATGTCAAAGTCATAAGCCTGCAATTTAGTCACCCATTTTTGTTGCCGGTCATTAAGATCACGCTGGCTCATGAAGTATTTAATACTGTTGTGATCAGTCTTGATCACAAAACGTCCACCTACCAAATATGATCGAAATTTGGCCAATGCATGCATTATGGCCAACATCTCCCGGTCATAGACAGAATAACTTTTCTCAACTCCTCGGAGCTTCCTACTCTTGAATGCAATGGGATGCTTCTCGTGCATCAATACTGCTCCAATCCCATCACCAGATGCATCACAATGAAGCTCAAAAGGCTTCGTGAAATCCGATAGAGCTAGAACTGGACATGAAGACATTACCTGCTTGAAATGCTCAAAACACCTCTGTGCTGCCCCTGTCCACACGAAGGCTCCTTTCCTGGTAAGATCTGTCAAGGGTGTAGAAATCTGTGAGAATCTATTAACAAACCTCCTATAAAAACCACATAAACCAAAGAATCCCTTAAGCTGTGTAAGGTTTGTGGGAGTAGGCCATTCTACAATAGCTCTAATCTTTTCGGGATCAACCCGAACGCCATCTGCACTAATGATATGCCCCAGGTAAAGGAGCCCAGTCATGCCAAACTCACATTTAGATTCCTTGGCATACAATGACTCTCTCTCCAAAATAGATAACACCTCCTCTAGATGATGTAAGTGCTCCTCCCAGGTCTTACTGAAGACCAAGATGTCATCAAAGAAGATCAAGACAAATCTCCTCATCTGCTTCCTGAATACCTGGTTCATACAACTTTGAAATGTAGCAGGTGCATTGGTTAGACCAAATGGCATAACCATGAACTCAAAGTGGCCATAGTGACATCGGAAGGTTGTTTTCTCAATGTCCTTTGCTCTCATCCTGATCTGATGATATCCGGATCGCAAATCAATTTTGGTGAAGAAGCATGCCCCATGCAACTCATCAATCAGCTCATCAATCCTAGGAATGGGATACCTGTTTTTAATTGTTTTCTTATTCAGTGCCCTGTAATCGATGCACATGCGCATCGTCCCATCCTTCTTCTTTACCAATACTACTGCTGAAGCAAAAGGGCTCTTACTAGGCCTGATATGCCCCATCTCCAACAAATCCTTAATCGCCTTCTCTATCTCATCCTTGTGTTTCTTAGGATGACGATAGGGAGTAATCATAACTGGTTTGGCTCCCTCCTCGAGCTCAATAACATGTTCCATCCCTCTGTCAGGAGGAACCCCATGAGGAATATCGCTAAATACTTTAGCGTGTCTATCGAGTATCTTCTGGACATCTAGTGGATGACTCTTTTCTTGTGGCTCTGGTGAAGTTGGCATAATGTGGCACTCTGCCGCCCACTCTATGTCATCATGACGAAAAAATCTCTGCATTATCCTCAAGGACACTATTCTGCAACCTCCATCTGAAAGCCCTCTAAGTACCACAGTTCTCCCCTCATGCTGGAATCTCATCTCCAATTTCGCTAGATTGAGTGTGAACTCAACTAGTGAAGCCATCCATGTCATGCCAAGGATGACATCATAATCTCCCATGTCCACAACATAGAACTCATCCTCCAACTCGTAGCCATCTCCAAACCTGATGCAAAGATTAGATATCTTTCGAGTGCATAATAACTTATCACCGTTAGCCACCATGACTCTAAACCCATCATGCTCCTCTATCTGTAACCCTCTCCTGGCTACCAATTGTGCATCTATGAAGTTATGTGTAGCCCCAGTGTCAATAAGAGATATCACTTTCTGCCCCTGGATAGTACCCCTGACCTTAAATGTGATTGCCTTTTGGGCGCCTGTCAAGCGTGCCAACGATCTATCATCCTTAGGAATGTTGCTCTCCTCTATAGTGTTACCCTCATCTGAATCAGAGTGCTGATCCTCCCCTTCTGACTCTGACTCTTCTGCTGAAAAATACTCCATTTGATTTGCCTTAGCCTTGAGAGAACATTTATGAGATAAGTCCCAAGGCTTTCTACAATGGAAGCACAGCTTCTTCTTTCGAAGTTCATTCAAGGTTTCATTGTCTAGTCCTTTTGATCCTTCTTTGGGTTTGCTATACTCTTTCTGAAATGATTTTTTGTCTTTGTCCTTGCGGTAGGAAGAATCTGTTGAATGGTTTTTTCCTTTGTATACCGAAGGGGCTAAATCTCATGCCTTTTTAGTTGCTTCAGCTAACGTGAGTGGATCATGTCCCTTCACCCAACCTCGTAATGGATCAGCAAGACCATCACAAAATAACACCACCAATCTCCTAGGAGAGATATTAGTAACAAGTACAGACAAGCGCTGAAACTCGGCAATGTAAGCATCCACAGAACCTGACTGTTTTAACTGTGCTAGCTCCTTGAAATGTAACTCGGGATCCTTAGTGTCAAATCTCCCAATCAATGTTTCAGTGAATTCCTCATAGGATGTAATCTGATTATGCCCCAAAGTCACCATGCCATGATGCCACCATTCATGTGCAATGCCATCCAAGTGCATAGCCGCATACTTGATAGCCTCCTCCTCAGGCATAGGATTTAGCTGCAAGTATGTATCTACCTTCTGCACCCAAGCTCGTGCAGTCATCTTCCCTGAAGCATCATAATAAGGTAAAGAAAGTTTTCCAACTTTCTTCCTCAGCTCAAAGTTTTGATTCCTCCCTCCTGCTTTAGGCATGTGTCTCATCCTCAAGTCCATATAATCTCTAAGAGAAATATCCGCCTGAAACTCTGGTCCACTAGCCTCCCAGTCCCTCCTGAACTGATCTTGTAACTCGGTAATCTGCGGTTCGTTTACTGGATGAACCGGATCTCTGGGTGGAAAAGTGGGTAGAAGAGGTCTCGAGCTCGCAGTCCGTGCTGGGTGTGCAACGTGTCTAAAGTTATCAGCCTCATTCCCATTATTGCCGTGTCCATTATTACGATTAATGTTATTCTCAGGACCATTGTTGTTGCCTTGGCCTTCATGGTTATTGTTTCCCCCGTTGTTATTGTTTCCCTCGTTGTTATTGTTTCTGTTGTTGGCATCACCTGGATTAATATTGACACCCATCTGTCTAGCCATGAGCTACAACATCATGTCCATTCGCCTATTCTGCTCCTGCTGCATACGCTGCCCCTGCTCTAATGTATCCAGTAACTGTCAGAACAGTACCTCCTCCTGATCTAGACCAGCATTTTTGCCTCCGCCTAATCCTGTATTCCTGTCATCTCGATCACCCATATTATTGTCCTGATCACAGAATATCTCCTCTGTGTCCGTATGGTTGAATTCAATGTCCCCCTGCATGGATGTACTAGACTGTTTGCTTTGCAAGTCTGAAATCCTATTTTGTCTTGCTTTGGTATCGCAAAAATTATAAGACCCCTGTCGCATGCTCAAACATAAATGCTTAGCCTGTGTTTTTTACTTACTTTTTCCCTCTATCCGGCTGTTCCAAATTCCCTATAAGACCTCCACAGGATGGCAGGACTTATAGCTCTGATACCACTGTAATGGACACCCCTGGATGTCCCATAAAACTAAACCAATTTGCTGAAATGAATTTTGTCAAACAGTTTGCATGCAACCTCTTAAAACCCCTTATAACTCTGGAAATCAAACGTTTATTTGTTTGTTGTGTTTCGTGCATGGAATTGGTATCATACAACATAAACAAGAGAGAAACTACAACAATATACAAAGTGGAAATGAACTGCTGCTAATAAAATGTTATTTTCAGAATTCATAAAACCAAATACATGGCAGATTTATCAACTCACTAATTGCTTCAGCAATATTGTCATAATACTCCAGCCCATGCTTACGAACTTGTTGCTACAATACTTTGTCCTCCAATCAGTCCACTACCTTCATAATACCATTCCCTCCAAGCGGCATAAGCGTCGAACAAGTAGTGAAGAAGATATGAGCAAAATATCAAATCTGCTTGTAGCCGGAAATGCAACTAAACTGCCTGATACTAAAGCCAATAAGAAAGAATTCCAAAGGCCAAACCCCAAGGGAATGACGTCTAGAATGTTACAAGAGAGGATAGACATCCTCAAATGCCAAGAACAAAGCTGCAACTCACACACCAATTTCTTCTCATATTCAACCTGCCTAATGAAGCCACAGATGCTTCCTTTTATTCTATTCCCACGGGTTCGCTCAACTCATATGGGCAATGTGGGATAAAAGATGTGTAATATAAAACATATATTAAAATACCCCTTATGTCTCCCTTGGGTACACATCACCATAAAATAAATATTAAAGTAACACTTTAATATTTTACAATTAAATTAGACGTTACTTTTAATAAAACTTCAGGCATTAAAATGTATTAGCAATCGAACTCCGAATAATGCGAGTGATAGCTCATCGGAAAGCTCTCACCGAGGAGTATCGAATCCAATCACCAAAATTGACCTGCACTGTGTCCTGCCGACTTACTAAAAATAGTAAGTATGCCTGAAACTGAGTAAATCAACTTCGTTTTGGCCCAAACTGGAAATGACTAGGCCAAAACACTCCAAGATCCCATTAAACCCTTCGTTAGCCCTCGGGACCATGTAGAACAAGGCTAACGCACACACACTTGGTCAACTGCTAAAATGGGGACATTACAGGGACACATACAACCTAGCTCTAGCCCATTTGCCTCCTTAGTAGTACTTGTTAAAAAGAAGGATGGAACAATTTGAATGTGTATAGACTACAGAGCATTAAACAAAAAGACTATTAAGAACCACTACCTCATTCCAAGAGTGGATGAGCTCATTGATGAACTACATGGGCTAAATACTTCTCCAAAATTGATTTAAGGTTAGGTTATCATCAAATAAGGATGTGGGAAGAGGACATACCAAAAACAACTTTTAGATGTCATTATGGACATTTTGAATTCCTAGTTTTACCATTCGGCCTTACAAATGCACCCACCACTTTCCAATCATGCATGAACCATACTTTTTGAAAGCAATTGATAATTTTTTTGCTTATATTTTTTGATGACATCTTGATCTATAGCAAGTCATGGGAGGAACACCTACAACATATCAAAGAAGTCTTAAGTATTTTGGAATCAAACTCTTTATTTGCAAAAGCCTCAAAATGCAAATTTGGATTAGAAGAGATTCTCTATTTAGGTCAGAAAATAAATGTAGAAGGAGTTAGTGTGGATGAAGAAAAAATTAGAGCAATTGAAGAATGGAAGGTACCTAAAACCCTAACACAACTTCGAGGTTTTATTGGGTTATGTAGTTACTACAAACGCTTTGTGAAAGGATTCTCAAAAATTGCAGCCCCCCTTACAGACTTAACCAAAAAGGGATCTTTTGGACGGAATGAAGTAACCCAACAAGCCTTTGAAAGGTTAAAGGAAGCAATGAGTTCATGCCCAGTTCTAGCCATTCCAAATTTTTCACAACCATTTGAGTTGTAGTGTGATGCTTAAGGAGAAGGAATTGGAGCAATCCTAATGCAAAATAAACATCCCATTGCTTTTGAAAGCCACAAACTGAATGAAAGTGAATGACACTACTTTATCTATGACAAAGAAATGTTAGCAATAATTCATGGTCTAACTAAGTTTAGACAATACTTAGTATGTGGAAAATTCAACATCAAGACTGATCATAACAGCCTAAGGTTCTTTATGAATCAAAAGGATCTCAACGACTGTCAACAAAAATGGGTTAGCAAAATTCAAGCATATAACTTTGACATTGAATATGTCAAAGGGACAAATAATGTGGTAACAGATGCCTTGTCACGGAAATATTATATAATTACAATAACAAGTTATAGCCAAGATTGGATAAGGGACATAATAGTTGAGTACACCAAAGACCCACAAACAAGAAGGATCATGGAAGGAGATCCACCAAGTGACAAATATAAAATAGTTGAAGAACTCATTTTTTATAAAGGAAGGATATTTCTTGCAGCAAATTCATAGGTGAAAAGGAAGATTATGGAGGAATACCATGATAACCCATTATCGGGACACCCAGGATTTTACAAAACTTACAAGAAGATTTGAGAAAGATATTCTTGGAAAGGCCTCAAGAAGGATATAATCAAGTATGTCCAAGAATGTTTAATTTTTCAAAAGAATAAAATTGAACATACTCTCCCAGTAGGATTACTACAACCACTTCCCATTCCAAACCAAAAATGAGAAAGCATTTCTATGGACTTCATTATAGGCCTACCCAAAGTACAAGAAAAAGATTGTATATTTGTGGTAGTAGACAGGTTAACCAAATATGCACACTTCATGGCTATCTCCACTCACCATAAAGCATCAAAAATTGCAGAGGTATTTTTCAAGGAGATCTTTAGGTTGCATGGAATTCCAAAGAATATTGTTAGTGACAGGGACAGTAAATTCCTCAGTCTATTTTGGCAAGAACTTTTTCAATTAAAAGGAACTCATCTAACTCCTAGCACAAGCTATCATCCTCAAACAGATGGGCAAACTGAAATTGTTAACAAATGGATAGAAGGATATCTGTAGAACTATGTAATAGGACAACATAAGGCTTGGGTAAAATGGTTATATTTGGGAGAATATTGCTATAATACTACTTATCATATGTCCATCAAAATGAGCCCATTCAAAGCTTTGTATGGATATGAGGCAACCACATTTGGAGATTTTATCATTGAAAAAAGCAAGGTACTTGAAGCTCAGGATTTCATTCAGCAAGGTATTGATGTTATGAACACTCTTAAAGATAATTTGCACAATGCTCAAAACCAACAGAAACTATATGCAGATTAGAAGTGCGTAGAGAGAGTATTTGAAATCAGTGATTGGGTATTCTTGAGATTACAACCCTACAAACAATCAACTATCAAAGAGAGTGGAGCAAAAAAATTCAAGCCGCATTTTTATGGACCCTATAAAATCTTAATGAAGATAGGTGAAGTGGCTTATGAGATTGACTTACTTGAGAATAGCGGAATACACAACATTTTTCATGTATCTAGACTTAAGAAGGTTGTGGGACAAAGAGTAAAGCCCTGCACAGAGTTGCCACTGCTAGATGATGAAGGGAAACTCATATTAGAACTGGAAGTGATTATTGATAAAGGGAAAAGATATTAAGGAATAGAACCATTCCCAAATAATTGGTAAAATGGAAGAATCTACTAACAGAACATGCTACATGGATGAGTGAAGAAATTATGTCTCACCCAAAGTTGCTTGAGGACAAGCAAAATTAGGGAGGGTGGACTGTCATGAACCCTCAAATTATATATATATGATAAGTTATTAACCTTAATAAATGATATTAATATGTACTTGTAATTGTTATTTTTTAGTAACATTTGACTATATGTGTAATTGCAATTAATATTAACTATTAATCTCAAAACTTAATTATTAGATAAATCATTCGACATTTAATTATTAAAACTTTATTTGATAGTTTATTTAATATTATTCATCAACCTCAAACTTACAGTTAGTAATATTTAATTATCGAATATCATATTGTCATTCATTAATATAATTGTGAAGATACCAAAGACATTATAGTTAACCCATAATATTAGAATGTCAAACATCATAACATCCTTGCAATATACATAAAACATTATATTAAAACATATTGCATTAATATGATAACATCCTTGTAATATACACAAAATGTTATATTAAAACATATTGCATTAATACAAAAAGGAGGGTCTGAAGGGACATGTTGCATCACCTATCACACTATAAATAGGTGTGATCCATCGAATAGGGAGGTGAGTGAATTTTTTTTTGGGAGTTTGAAAAAGGTTGGCAAAAAAAAGTTTAAAGGATTGAATCACCAACGAACAGTACCTTCCTTGAATAAATGACTGCCTAGTAAAACGGATGTGCAACAGTCGTAAGCCACATCTGTCTAATCCACAGTCGTTGCTTGATATTTTAATAGAACTTAGCAACCATGTGGTATGCTATCCTTCCTTTACTAATATATGAACTTATTTCTTATTCTTTCCTACTATGTAACATGAAAGATATAATTTTTGACATATATATATGGGTAAGTGCACAAAGTTGTGGTGCCAAAAGGGTGGTATAAGTGGACACCTTTTTCCTGAAATCTGCAAATTTTGAACTTCAACAAGAATTTGAAGATAGTTACGCTCAAAATTTTTAGATATGACAAAAAAAAAAGTCGTAGTCCTTTGAATCTAGTTTCTAAACTACTGATTTTTTTTCAAAATGGTTTAGTTTTAGGTCCTCAAAAAAGGGGGCCAAAAAAAGTGGTACTGTTTATTCCAAAAAAACATAGCACAATACAAAGTGTGCCCCCCCTAAAATTTTAACTTTTTTTTTCAATTTTTTTAATCGCTCTGGTCAAAAGTTACTTAACACTATGTAGTTTATCCTAGATTTTTTGAGTAATTTAATAATGTCTATTTTTTTTTTAACGAATTTTTTAACTAGACACATCCCAAAAATGTGAAATATCTGTGTGCTCCCCCTAGAAATAATTGAAAACTAATCTAAAATCAAAACTTTTTTTTTTCAAAGTGTGTAGAATGGAGTCTAGTTTCTAAAAAACTAAGTTGTTACAAAATTCAATGAACGAGCTAAAATCTATAGCCCAATTAGTACGTGGTGGTTTTTGACAAAAAATAAACATACATTCAAAAGAAATTATAGATGAAAGGCTTGAAGTAGTTCAAATTAAAAATAAATTATATGGTTAGATAGCTAACACAAAGACCTATAATGCTATGTAACCTGATCTTATCGATACCCAACCACGACAAATCTTGAAGGGGAGCACAGAAGAAAAAACAATCATTTTTTGTATGTTTGCTGAAAAACACGTCTTAGGCATGTTCATCGAATCCAAACCTTTGGGTTGGATCTCCAAGGCAAAACCAAGCCTTAGGCTTGGATTTGATTAAGGTTTAAATAGTGTGTGCACCCTATAGTGCGCACACGCTATAGTGTGCACGCGCTATTTAAGCCTCAGTTCTAAATAGTGCATGCGCGCTATAGGGTGCAAGCACTATAGTGCGCATGCACTATTAAGATGTAAGTTGCAAAAGAGAACTAGGTGGGGAGGGATAGGGGAATGGCTATGTGTGTGCATGAAAGAGATAGAGAGAAAGTAGGGGATAGGAGAGGGGAGAGAGTATAGGATGGGAGAGAGAAAGTGAGAAAGAGTAGGGGTGACAAAGAGAGTATAGGATGAGAGAGAGAGAGTAGGGGTGGTAAAGAGAGGAAGTGTGAGAGAGAGTACAGGTGGAAAAGAGAGAGTGTGGGATGGGGGAAAGAGATTTAAAGTAGGGGATGGGAGAGAGAGGAAGTGTGAGAGAGAGTACAGGTTGGGAGAGAGATTAAGAGTAGGGGATGGAGGAGAGAGAGAGTAGGTGATGGGAGATAGAGTGGGAGAGGAAGAACTTGAGAGAGAGGAGGATGGGAGTGCATGTGTGTGAAAGAGAGAGAGTATTGAATGGGAGAGGGGGAAGACAAAGTAGCTCAAGAGAGAGTAGGGGATGGAAGAGAGAGTAGGCGATGGGAGAGGGAGTGGGAGAGGGGGAGACAGGGGGGAATTAAATGTGTGTAAGAGAGAAGAGAGAGAGAGAGAGAGAGAGAGAGAGAGAGAGAGAGAGAGAGAGAGAGAGAGTAGGGGATAGGAGAGAGTGAAAATTTAAGAGAGACTAGAGGGTAGAAGAGAGAGAGAGTGGAGAGGGAGAGAGTAAGAGTGAGAGTGAGAGAGAGAGTAGGCAGTGGGAGAGGGAGTGGGAGAGGGAGAGCAAGTGAGAGAAAAAGTAGGGGATGGAAGAGGAGAGAGGAGGGATGGGTGTGTGTGTGTCAAAGAGAGAGAGTCAAGAATGAGAGAGGGGAGAGAGAGATAGAGAGAGTAGGCAATGGTGGAGGGATGGGGGAGAGAGAGAGAGAGAGAGAGAGAGAGAGAGAGAGAGAGAGAGAGAGAGAGTAGGAAGTGGGAGAGGGAGTGGGAGGGAGAGAGAGGTGGAATGGAAGCATTTAAGAGAGATAGAGTAGGGGATGGGAGAGAGTAGGCAGTGGTACAAGGACTGCAAGAGAGAGAGAGAGAGGGGGGAATGGGAATGTGTATTTATTTATAAGAGAGATAGAGTAAAGGATGGAAGAGAGTGTGAGAGTTTGAGAGAAATTAGTAGGGGATGGGAGAGAGAGTAAGAGTAAGGGATGGAGAGAGAGAGAGAGAGAGAGAGAGAGAGAGAGAGAGAGAGAGAGAGAGAGAGTAGAGAGGAAGAAAGAGAACTTGAGAGAGATAGACAGTAGGCAGTAGGAGAGGGAGTGGGAGAGGGAGAGAAATTGGGGGGATGGGAGTGTGTGTGACAAATGTAGAGAGTAGGGGATGGGAGAGAAGAAGAAGAGTGGGGGGATAAGAGTGTGTGTATCTATGAAAGTGAGAGAGTAGGGGATGGGAGAGAGTGTGAAAGTGTGAAAGTAGGGGGTGGCGGAGAGAGAGTACGACGATGGGGGAGAAAAAGTAGGCGATAGGAGAGGAAAAGAGAGAGGGGGGATGGGAGTGTGTGTGTAAGAGAGATAGAGTAGGAGATGAGAGAGAGTGTGAGACTGTGAGAGTAGGGGGTGGATGAGAGAGAGAGTACGATGATGGGGGAGAGAAAGTAGGCGATGGGAGAGGGAAAGAGAGAGAGGGGGATGGGGGTGTATGTGTAAGAGAGATAGAGTAGGGGATGGGAGAGAGTGAGAGTGTGAGAGAGTAGGGGATGGGAGAGGAGAGAGAGCAAGGGATGGGGGAGAGTAAGTAGGCGGTGGGAGAGAGAATGGGAGAGGCAGAGAGAGCTTGTACAAGATGGGAGAGAGGGAGAGAGTAGAGAGGGAGAGAGAGAACTTGAGAGAGAGAGATAGTAGGTAGTAGTAGTGTGAGTGAGAGAGAGAGTAGGGGGTGGTAGAGAGAGTACGACGATGGGGTAGAGAAAGTAGGCAGTGGGAGAGGGAGAGAGAGGGGGAATGGGAATGTGTGTAAGAGTGAAAAATTAGGGGATGGAAGAGAAGAGATAGAGTAGGGGATGGGGGAGAGAAATTAGGTGGTAGGAGAGGGAGAGAGATAGGGGGGATAAGAGTTTGTGTGAGAGATCTAAAGAGCCAGGGATGGGAGAGGAGAGGGGGTGAGAGAGGTAGAGAGAGTAGGTGGTGGGAGAGGGAGAGTGAGAGAGAGAGTAAAGGATGGGAGAGAGTAGGAAGAGAGAGAGGGAGGGGATGGGAGAGAGTGTAGGGAGGATAGAGAGTAGGGAGGATGGGGAGTGATGTGTTTTGAGAAAGTAGGGGGTGGCAGAGAGAGTACGATGATGGGGGAGAGAAAGTAGGTGGTGGGAGAGGAAAAGAGAGAGGGGGGATGGGAGTGTGTGTGTGTAAGAGAGATAGAGCAAGGGATGGGATATAGTGTGAGAGTAGGGGGTGGAAGAGAGAGAGAGTACGACGATGGGGGAGAGAAAGTAGGCAGTGGGAGAGGGAAAGAGAGAGGGGGGGATGGGGGTGTATGTATAAGAGAGATAGAGTAGGGGATGGGAGAGAGTGAGAGTGTGAGAGTGTAGGGGATGGGAGAGAAGAGAGAGAGTAGGGGATAGGGGAGAGTGTGAGAGTGTGAGAGAGTAGGGGATGGGAGACGAGAGAGAAATAGTAGGGGATGGGGGAGAGAAAGTAGGCAATGGGAGAGAGAGTGGGAGAGGCAGAGAGAGCTTGTACACGATGGGGGAGAGAGAGTAGAGAGGGAGAGAGAGAACTTGAGAGAGAGAGATAGTAGGTAGTAGTAGTGTGAGGGTGAGAGAGAGTAGGGGGTGGTAGAGAGAGTACGACGATGGGGGAGAGAAAGTAGGCAGCAAGATAGGGAGAGAGAGGGGGAATGGGAATGTGTGTAAGAGACACAAAGTAGGGGATGGGAGAGAAGAGAGAGAGTAGGGGATGGGGGAGAGAAATTAGGTGGTAGGAGAGGGAGAGGGAGAGAGATAGGGGGGATAAGAGTGTGTGTGAGAGATCTAAAGAGTCAGGGATGGGAGAGGAGAGGGGGTGAGAGAGGTAGAGAGAGTAGGTGGTGGGAGAGGGAGGGTGAGAGAGAATAAAGGATGGGAGAGAGTAGGAAGAGAGAGAGGGAGGGGATGGGAGAGAGAGTAGGGAGGATAGAGAGTAGGGAGGATGGGGAGTGATGTGTTTTGAGATAGTGTGTACGCGCTATAGTGCTTACGCACTATCTTAAATCACCAAAAAAGGGTCAAAAACCAACCTTGGGGCCCATTTCGTCCATTTTAAACTTTTGGTCTATTATGCTGTCTATTATTCTGACAGAAAACACGGGTTTCAACATCTAGCAAACACTATTTCAACACTTTTGGAAGGTAGCAAACACCAAATTCAATCATTGGATACGTGATTTGAAGAATTTTTGAATATTCTTTTAATAGAAAAGGTTAGTGCAATCCATTTTAAATATTATTTGTCAATATATAGATACAAATTTGATTATAATTTGATATGTTATGTAATATATAGTGAATTCATTAAAAATTGTATGTTTGAATGAAATGTTATTTCGAAATGGTTAGAAATTTGACAAGTCATTTGATATATATTGTGTATTCATTCAAATAATTATAATTTTTATATGTAATTCAATAATTTGTAATTTACACATTTTAGTAATTCGGATGTTTGAATAATTTGACATGTAGAAATCATCATCATGCCAAGGAAGAAATCAAAGATTCAAACAAATGCAGATAGGGAGAGAGATTTGACAATTAAAAGAGATAAAATGAAATTACTATGTGAACAAAGAAAATTGCAAAGCAATGATGAAGAATTAACTTTTGAAGAGGATCAAGAACCACCAGTACAAAGAAACAAGGAGGAAGAATTAGAAAGACAAAGAGAACGAATGAGATTTTTACGCTCAAGAAGACAATTGAATTGTGAAGCTACACCATCCTCCAATGTTGGAGTCATATCATCCGCTACACCATCTTCGAATGTTGGAGTCATATCATCCACTACACCATCTTCCAATGTTGAAGTCATATCATCCTCTTATGTTGAAGAGACAATGATTTATAGATCCAACGATATACACACTCCATCATGTCATGTTGAAAGCACAACATCAACACATCAAGTAGGTGATATTCCATCTTTTACATCTTATTGCCAAGGCACATCATCTTCAGTTCAAGGTACACAATACACTCAACCTTATATTGATGTTCAAAATGTTGAGAGAATTGAAGAGATTAGAACACCTTCTAGAATTTGTTTTAGAAAATCAAAATATTTGATTGATATTGATACTAACATTTTGAAATCAATGCCTAACAAGATTAGCAAGCGTACTTTTTAAAGAAAAGTTAATCATATGTGGAGATTATTTGTTGAAGAGTTAAATATTACAGGTCAATGCCAATTATTCGTTGAAATGACGAGGAATTTGAAATTTAGGCCTATCATGAAGATTCTTGGGCTAAGAACGATGGATGATTCAAATGAAAGAAATATTGTAAAGAATCTAATGAGTGCTTATGACAAAGTGGGTTCTAAATCACGCACCAAAGATAGTAATATCACACGACGAGTACTCACATCGACAATAGTAAGTAGGCAAATGAAGAAAGCTCGACTCATGAGAAAGACAAGCAAAACATTAAAAATTGGTAGAGGTACCTTAAGGAGAGCCATGCTAAGGCATGAGAGATTAGAACATCCAACAAAAAATGAGTTATGGACATTTAGTGGTAGACTACCACGAAAGGATAAAGAAATTAGTGAAGCCTTGAAATCATTGATCAAAGATTTTTTGAAAAATAACACACGTGTTTCTCCTAATCAAAGAGATGTTGTAAGAAGGAGGATTGGTAGCCGAAATCACGAGCCACATGCGAAACATTTTTTGGACTCAACTCAAACAAAATTTTTTGCAAAATTTATTGGTATGTATCCTCAAATTCGAATAAGTCAAAGATTTTTTGAAATGGGTAAACCTTTTTATGTGAAAATAAATCACACACGCACAACTTGTTGTTGTAGGATACATATTGAATTTTCTAACCATTTTGATGTTTTTAGGCACATATGCGTAGTTTTGCATTCTCAGTTTGTTTTGCAGGATTGTGACATAAAAGAGCCACCAAGATCTTCAAGGGAATTCATATCCAACATTTTATGTGAAATAGGGGATGGCCAACAATTTTACAAGACATCATGCTTGGATGGTACGTGCTTATTTTGTGGTTCTTTGCAACTTTTATCAACTTGTCAACATATGGATAGTACACATGCAATTGAAAATGAAATAGTAGATTACGAAAAATTCAAGACAGTGACATATGCTCTAAAAGATGGGAAACATGGTAAAAGATGTGATCTAGTTATTGAAAAGATTCTAGTGTATGAGTTCATGAAGATTTTTTGTGAAAAGATTATGTACGAGTATGCAAGGCATACCCATAGAGCTCGATGGTTGGATTTGCAATTCAAGTTGTGCCAGGATACGTTTCCATTGGATACCATTGTTTTGGTTGTAGATTTTACAAAGAACTACACACTACAACCACAAAATGAGGTGCAAGCAAAGTATTATACATCTCAACAGGTTTCTATCTTTGTTCACATAACATTCATGCATTCACCTACAAGTATAGAGGATGACAGGAAGATTTTGAGGGAGTACCATTTTTACATCAGCGATGATCGATCACATTCTACAGAGTTTGTACATGGTTGTTTTCAACTATTTTATGGAGAGTTGGCTAATAGGGGCATATCATATCGTCAACACATTATTTGGTTAGACAATTGTGCATCTCAATTCAAGAATGCACAGATGTTCTATTGGTTGAGCAAGATGCACAGGTTGTGTAGAATTCAATATATGTGGAATTTCATAGAGGCTGGTCATGGTAAGGGAGAGCATGATGGTGCAGGCACATGCATTAAAAGAGCCTTGGGTCGTGAAGAACTAAAGTACAAAGATGGAGCAATATTGATAGATGCAAAATCCATCGTCCAATGGTATAACACTACAATGGGTCCAGGTAAGGAAGGTGAGTCTA
Source organism: Cupressus sempervirens (assembly GCA_028749045.1). NCBI lineage: Eukaryota > Viridiplantae > Streptophyta > Pinopsida > Cupressales > Cupressaceae > Cupressus > Cupressus sempervirens. Next base: position 601,486,047 of record CM053783.1, on the reverse strand, counting down.
CAGTTCGTAGATTTTTTTAGTTGATAGATAATACTAACGTTGCACCATATCAAGATTGTTGCACACTAACAGGATCTAGTGAGTTACACTCTTTTAGAAGCTCTGATGCAGGTTCATGGAGTATCCACACACGAAAAATGGCATGCTATTGTCCATCATGTGCAGAGGAAAATTGGGATGACTGTAAGTCAACTGAATGGGTGGACAAATGGGATATACGGGTTTTGGACCCAATTGACACCTATCGTCCCCCACAAGCACTGAAAATGGTAGAGATGGATTCATCTATTGACTTTGACTGCTTGTCAAATTTAGTGCAACTTGGTAATATATATATATATATATATATATATATATATATACATATATATATATATATATTTATATATCTTTTTAATTTCAATATGTAACTTTATAACTTTTACCCAAGTATTTTTTGAATTAATGATCGCATTTTGTACATTTGTCACTGCAGGCCATGTTTTTGTTGTTATTGCACCTGAAGACAATGAAGAAGGGACAGATTATTATTTGTGTCATTGTGTTGAAGCCAAACAAAAATTGGATCACTCAGTTCTAGATGGTGAAGGTTTAGAGTACCATGTTGGTGCAGTGGTTGTAACAAGCACATGGCTTAGACGATATCCTATGAAGAATCCTAACTTGTGGTTATTCGAGGATTGGCAAACAGAGAGGAAGATTCTTCATTATTCAAACCTTGTTTTCGCATCAAATGTCCACTTGATAAAATATGGTGGAAAACCACATAATAAGATTCTTTGGAAAGTTCACGAGTCAGACCATGAGGCAATACTTGAGACATTAAAATGTCGAGCAGATCCAGTTGGCTCATTAGATTGAATTGTGAGAGAGAAAAAAAGTGATCAATTGGATTCAAATACAATGTTACAACCTCTTCCCCAAGACTATCACATGACTAAGGTGGACCTTATTTTTATGATGTGTAAGTGATGAGATTTAGTTTTGATTTGTTTAGAATATAGATACATTATTTGAATTTATATTAGATTCTTTAATAGGACCCATTTTTAAAATCTTATCTTAGATTTGTTACTGTGCTAATTCTTCATTTGTAGGTCACCAAAGAAGAGGGCTAATAAAGTTGACGCACAAGTGATAAAGGGTGAGATGCCAAAATCATCTGCGAAATGGTATTATCAATTCACATCCTCAATATTTATTAGTGTTCTTTGTTCAAGTACCATTGTATGCTAATCATCTTATGCCTAGAATTGCAGAGGTTAAATTATGTCAATACTAAGGTTTGTAGAATAAATACTAAGGTTTTTAGCATCAATTGGTCATGCTAAGTATAGTAGTTGTATCATGAATCCTTCTGAACCAATATGACTAAGATTCTTGGAAGAAGACTAAACCATATCATCTGTCTACTCCCTCTTTATATAAGAGATTGTCAAACAATGAGAATGAAACATTGATTATTACTCCCCCCTCAATGTAAAATTCTCATTGATTTCATTTTGTAAAGTTTTAAGTCACTATCAACCTCTATATCATTGTATTCTTCTTATCATCAGATTACACAACAATGAGAATATGAATGATGACTTCTTCACATGAACCTGACAATTATAAATGCTACACCTTAATAAATGTTTGGGCTTGGTCTTTACCATTCAAGCTTATAATACAATACATTGGCTACATTTGTATTTGGAAGTATTTATTATGTTTGTTCCAAAAGTCATTCTTCATTTGCCAATATGAAAATGCGACTATCATGAAAGGCATAGTATTATAATTTGTAATTTGTATAATGGTATAAAAGCTTGGTTGTGGGTTTGAATCCATTGCCCCCATGACCCTCCTTCTCATGCATTTATTCTATTTATTCTTCTACCTCCTCCTCCACTTGGCCATTTTGCAACACCATCTGGATGGAACTCTAGCCTTCCTCAAAACCATTATACATGACCTCTCCTTCTTCAAGATATTCTATAAAAAGTTCTTCAACCCTTGAACCTTTCAAAATCCCAATCTCAATGGAAGGCTTCTAGACCAAAGGTACAAGTAGATCCGGTTCTTTAAGAGAAAGAGATAACAAATCCAATTTTCTAGTGACTAGATAGAAAATTGGGGAAATCATTTCAATTAGTTGTAGATCGAAAGGAATTATAAGTAAACTATATCAATATAATAAGTAACTTAGTAATTATATCAATATAATTTAATTACTAAGGAAATGAATTTATTACTCTAACATATAGTACATTATTTTGCAGACAAAGGTGTTGAATTTGATGCTTAATAGATTTACATACATGTGTAATAAATAATAAGTGTTGTAGCTTTGGGATCAACACTATAAAATGAAGGATGTCATACTACATTCACAGAGGTACCAAAATATTTTATTTGATATGGAGACAAAAGAAAATGTGTATTCTTCATAACTGCATTTGAGTCTCATGTATTATCATTTTCAGCTATTGACATCAAAGATACCTTTACATCTTCATCATTGTAATGATCAACGAGTCCTTATTGCACTCACTAGTTCTAAGGCAATGACTAAGGTATGAAAGAGTTTACATTAAAATTTAATTAGTACTAAAATTCAATATAAAATTCATAGGCACAATCGAGTGGTAACTTTGATGGTTTTTGTAGGGTCTTATTATTCCTGACCATCAGTGTATCCCTGAGGTGTATATACAGAGGAATTATCAGCTAGCTGTAAGAAAATATTAAGTTTTATGTGTAAATATATTATATTTTTTTAATATAAAATAGTTATTTATTCATATATAATTTTGATTGTAACATGTCGAGTTACAGAAGATTCTAGACTAATGGACTAGTGAGCATGTTAGGAAGACCTCGTTATATACACTGGTCATCTCCCACTTGTTGGCAATTAAAGACAATTAGGGATTTATTTTGTTCCCCTAGTTGGAAAGAGTATATATCTAATGATGTACATTTTACACCTATATGGCATTATTGGGCATATGTTTTGTATAATTTTTTCTATGTATGTCATTTTTTACATACATTTCATGTATGACATTATTAGACATATGCTTATGATGTTTCAAATTATTGATAAATGAATTATATGATATTATTAGACCTTATGGAATCAACTTTGATTTTTTGTTATCACATTGGTTTGATGCTTGTATTCAATCAATCAACATATTTTCCTTTTGATTCTTCCACATTTGGCATATCCATCTAACAATGAACTTATGATACTCCCATCAAGAAGTGCATGATTGCATGGTTTTATGGTGGATGTCCCTCTCTTTTTAAAATTCCAATTTTATTCATCTACATGAGTAAGGGAGATCAATTCCATTTCTTTCAATTGTATTTAAAGGTCATTAAATTTTTTTCAAACAATGTGATTAAATAAATATTATTCAGCATTTACCTCTATCATCAAGGTTGATTCATTCCTCCTCTTATTTTACCAAATAATTTGGATGAATCACCCATGGCTCCTTACATTTCTTGAAGAAAATTTTCAAAGACTTTGCAACATGTCTTCTCTTCTTCCATATAGTTCATGTTCATTGAAGACATTTGGTCAAACAATATATATGCTTTGTATATTCTCACAACACCAATAGTCATGGTACAATGCTTACAAGATCCATAGTTGAAGAGAAGCTATGTGAAGCTTCTAGAACCATGGACCTATACTTAATTTAGTATTATTGCATCCATGTTACTTATGAAAGTGAAACTTTCACATAGATAAGTAGGGAAACCAAAATTGAAAGCCAAACTTAACATAGAAAAGTAAAGCAAGCCTCAACTATATTCTCATTAAACATTGTGAATTCAAATATCTTTGACAGGGCATATTTTAGAGCTCGTGCAAGATATGGATGAGGTTCTAGTTCCTACAGGACCATGTTATAGAGACCTACAATAACCTCTCTCACTTTTTGGAGATCGCATTCCATTTTCATTCTACAATGCCATCTTGGGTGATGTTGAAACTTGTAGTGTTGGCGAGTACAAAGTTGCCAACTGCCAAATCTCTCTCATCTTTCATTGTGGGATCAAATTGTCTACTCCATTAGCTCTGGGTGGTCGGGTAAACCCTATCCCCAACCTCGTATTGTCCCCTTCAATGCTCAAACATTCTCAGGCACGCTGAACTAGAATGTCCCTAAGGGTCACTAAATGCCACAGGGCTGCAATCTTTGATGAGGTATATCTTGGAGCTCGTGTGAGATATGGATGAGATTCTAGTTCTTACAAGATCATGTTACAAATACCTACAATAACCTCTCTCACTTTTTGGAGATCGCATTCCATTTTCATTCTACAACGCAATCTCGGGTGATGTTGAAACTTGCAGTGTTGGCCAGTACAAAGTTGCCAACTGCCAAATCTCTCTCATCTTTCTTCGTGGGATCAAACTGTCTTCTGCATTAGCTCCGAGTGGCTGGGTAAACCCTATCCCCAACCTCATCTTTTCCCCTTTAGTGCTCGAACATTCTCAGGCACGCTAAATCGGAATGTCCCTAAAGGTCACTAAATGCCACAAGGCTGCAATCTTTGACGAGGCATATCTCAGAGCTCATGTGAGATATGGATGAGATTCTAGTTCCTACAGGACCATGTTACAGAGACCTACAATAACCTCTCTCACTTTTTGGAGATCGCATTCCATTTTCATTCTACAACTCCATCTCGGGTGATGTTGAAACTTGCAGTGTTGGCCAGTACAAAGTTGCCAACTGCCAAATCTCTCTCATCTTTCATCATGGGATCAAACTATCTACTCCATTAGCTCCGGGTGGCCAGGTAAACCCTATCCCCAACCTCGTCTTGTCCCCTTCAGTGCTTGAACATTCTCAAGCACACTGAACCGAAATGTCCCTAAGGGTCACTAAATGCCACAGGGCTGCAATCTTTGATGGGGCATATCTCGGAGCTCGTGCGAGATATGTATGAGATTCCAATTCCTATAGGACTGTGTTGCAGAGACCTACAATAACCTCTCTTGCTTCTTGGAGATCACATTTCATTTTCATTCTACAATGCCATCTCGAGTGATGTTGAAACTTGCAGTGTTGGCCAGTACAAAGTTGCCAACTGCCAAATCTCTCTCATCTTTCGTCGTGGGATCAAACTGTCTGCTCCATTAGCTTCAAGTGGCTGGGTAAACCCTATCCCCAACCTCGTCTTGTCCCCTTTAGTGCTCAAACGTTCTCAAGAATGCTGAACTAGAATGTCCCTAAGGGTCACTAAATGCTACAGGGCTGCAATCTTTGATGGGGCATATCTCGGAGCTCGTGTGAGATATGGATGAGATTCCAGTTCCTATAGGATCGTGTTGCAGAGACCTAAAATAAACTCTCTCACTTTTTGGAGATCGCATTCCATTTTCATTCTACAACGCCATCTCAGGTGATGTTGAAACTTGTAGTGTTGGCCAGTACAAAGTTGTCAACTGCCAAATCTCTCTCATCTTTCATTGTGGGATCAAGCTGTCTACTCCATTAGCTTTGGGTGGCCAGTTAAACCCTATCCCCAACCTCATCTTGTCCCCTTTAGTGCTCGAATGTTCTTAGGCACGCTGAACTGGAATGTCCCTAAGGGTCACTAAATTCCACAGGGCTGCAATCTTTGACGAGGCATATCTCAGAGCTCGTGTGAGATATGGATGAGATTCTAGTTCCTACAGGACTGTGTTCCAGAGACCTAAAATAACCTCTCTCACTTTTTGGAGATTTCTTTTTATTTTCATTCTACAATGCCATCTCGGGTGATGTTGAAACTTGTAGCGTTGGCCAGTACAAAGTTACCAACTGCCAAATCTCTCTCATCTTTTGTCGTGGGATCAAACTGTCTTCTCCATTAGCTCCGAGTGGCCGGGTAAACCCTATCCCCAACCTTGTCTTGTACCCTTCATTTCTCAAACGTTCTTAGGCACGTTGAACCAGAATGTCCCTAAGGGTCACTAAATGCCACAGGGCTGCAATCTTTGATGGGGCATATCTTGGAGCTCGTGTGAGATATGGATGAGATTCCAATTCCTATAGGACCATGTTGCAGAGACCTACAATAAACTCTCTCACTTTTTGTAGATCACATTCCGTTTTCATTCTACAATGCCATCTCGGGTGATGCTGAAACTTGTAGTGTTGGCCAGTACAAAGTTGCCAATTGCCAAATATCTCTCATCTTTCGTCGTGGGATCAAACTGTTTGCTCCATTAGCTCTGGGTGGCTGAGTAAACCCTATCCCCAACCTTGTCTTGTCCCCTTCAGTGCTTGAACGTTCTCAGGAACGCTCAACCGAAATGTCCCTAAGGGTCACTAAATGCCACAGGGCTACAATCTTTGACGGGGCATATCTCGGAGCTTGTACGAGATATGGATGAGATTCTAGTTCCTACAAGACCGTGTTGCAGAGACCTACAATAACCTCTCTCACTTTTTGGAGATCACATTTCATTTTATTCTACAACACCATCTTGCGTAATGCTGAAACTTGTAGTGTTGGCCAGTACAAAGTTGCCAACTGCCAAATCTCTCTCATCTTTCATCGAGGGATCAAACTGTCTGCTCCATTAGCTCTGAGTGGCCAAGTAAACTCTATCCCCAACCTCATATTGTCCCCTTTAGTGCTCGAACATTCTCAGGCACGCTCAACCGAAATGTCCCTAAGGGTCACTAAATGCCACAAGGTTGCAATCTTTGATGAGACATATGTCAGAGCTCGTGCAATATATGGATGAGATTCTAGTTCCTACAGGACTATCTTGCAGAGACCTACAATAACCTCTCTCTCTTTTTGGAGATCCCATTCCATTTTCATTCTACAATGCCATCTCGGGTGATGCGTATCTTAATTATATTGTTGGAAAGTGTATCTAGCATGTCATTTTTTGAAAGACAAATCATGGAACTTGGTAAATGTTTCATAAGTTAATGAAATGTGTTACTACCAAATTATGTAAACTTAGGATTATATGATCTCCAAGAGTTTGGTTATGTTCTTTAGCGCACCTTGGACACAAGGTAGTGTGTAGCTTCTACTCCCTCTTTGTGAGTAATGTTAGTCACTTTGTATATGTAAATTGGTTTTCAATTGGGTATGTTATTTTCAACCTTAATGGTGATGAAGGATTAGCTTGAATCAGCTTGTAACTATCTAGCCACCAGATTTTTTGTGATTCCATCAAATGTGGGTTTTGTTCGTATTTTTTTATTTTATTTTTTTTGTTGTGCTCTTGACCTTTGAGGCTTTGAATTTAAACTTGTGCACTTTGGTTTTTGAAATTTTATGTTCTTGAGGTGGCTAGGATGTATGTTCTATGTTGCTAGTTATGTGTTGTGATGTTCTCTATCAGGTTCAATGTGAAACATTGATAGAATGTATAAGGGAGTAGATTGCGAAGAACATACCATTCTCCTTTTTGTAATATACTATTTATTATGTTTTAATTAAACTCACTTCTAAATCCTATCTTCCACTTGGACCCATTCCTCTTTTGGCAATCCTTGAGATTGCCAATTCTTATTAATTCGAGTAGAGACAAGATGAACCAGATTAATACAGTGACCTATAGATCGAAGGAGGATGGTTAAGAAATGGTCTACTAGAGATCAGCCAAGGATAAGGATAGCATAGTAGAAAATGATTATTTATCTGGTGGATATAAGTCTTTTATATAACAAACCATTTATATGCATAGTAAAAGAACTAAATATAGATTTGAGACATATTGATCACCTGCAGTATGATCATCTTCACAAGTATGCAACTTTTGTTTCACTATTTCATGCAGGTTTATTGAACTTTCTTTATGAGGTCATTTACAGATGGGATGTTCAAAGGTTGAGTTCCTATGGGCTGTCAATACTTTGACTATACTTTAAGTCAACGATTATCAATATGGGAAAAAATGGAACTTGTTGTATTTTGAAAAACCGAGAAGATGGCCTTGCCCTTCCCCAGGAGTTTTAGAAATGGGAGACATTAGGTAAGAGAGTGAAAATGTTACTATCGCTTCAACACACATGACACAATTGGAAATGTAAATTTTGATGGTAATCATTTTGTGATAAGGGAGAGACTAGGGATGATCATTGTTACTATCTCTTTAGTAGTGGATTTTAGTTTTCTCTTGAATTTGGTGGTGGGGGATCAGTGGTAATTCTCCTTGGATATTCCTTCTTATGATGTTAGTGACAAGTGTTGCTCTTTGAAAACACTTGTACAATCTTTTTTAAATTATTAGATAAAAACAAAGAATTGTAAGTATTAAACATGATTAGCCTTTAGTTCCTAGAAGATCTTTATTTCCCCATCAATGCATTTAGAAAGTTAAGTTTTAAGAAGATCATAAATAGAAAAAATTAGAGAAGTGATTTAAACATTTATATTGATTGGAAACATGTGAGTCTTGAGTTTCCTCTACCTTTTAAAGAATGTTCCTTAGCTAGCATACCTAATTCCACATTCCATAAGAGTGTCATTGCGCTAAAGATTTAGGAAACCAACTACTCTAAGATAAAGCTTCCCAGTCAATAATAATCTAGCCTATTGAGGTACATAATACTTCTCAATTAAACTTGTGTTAATTCAGTAATAATTTTGTAATTAACTACAATTTCAGTATTTGTGTACAGGGGGTGACTGAGAAAACTATTTGAGGTCCAATTTGAAAATATATTTGTAAGGATCTTGACCAAGGTTCACAACTTCGATGATTAATACATTCATTCAGGCTAGAACCTCACTACAAAAAAATAATATATAAAAAAAGTAGTGAATAACGTCATGTCTCGACCCAAATCAACCAATGAAAGTCAAATCAGCATAATGTGGAACAACAATATATGCATTGAGTGGGTTGTCATAGAAAAGCTTCAGAATAAAATTCATGTCTAGAATTAAAAGACCTTAAAGAAAATTTATGCTTGTAACACAAATGGCCATTCAAAATTGAATATGATTACAATATGTGAAATAGCATTACGAGAACTTGTAATGTTCTTGTGAACATTGTGTTAATTCTTGTAAGAATCCCTAAGATGCTTGTTATACTCAAAATTTTGTTGAAATTGAATTAATTTTTATCCTGTCAGTTAATTGGCTTAGGGTGATATATGCTTCTTGGATGGAATAATGAGTTCGTGATTAACTCTGTATTAAGATTCATAGCATCTTCTAGTTATTAGCAAAAGAAATTTATAAATTAAGCTAATGTCATATGGCTTGCTTGAGAAATATTTTCGTGTTCTTATTGATGGGTACTAATGACTGTCCACATTTAGTTCTTCAATATCCTATTTGACAAGCTTTCCATAGACATTTCTTTGCCATACTAAGTATTTTTGAAAACATATTTGAGTAGAAGCACTATAGTAGATACTACATGATGTTTTAACAAATAAAGTAATGGGTTAAAGACTATTATTTCCAAGGTATTATGTCATAGTATTTTAATTGTAATGATCTTAAACTAATGATATTCTTGAAGGTAACTTTGACATGCAGCAAGAAAGACAACCTACAGCCAAGGCTATACTGTGCCTACAACCAAAGCCATAAATGCTCACAGCCAAAGCCTCAAGTGCACATAGCCAAAGCCATGGATGCTTATAGCCAAAGTTACGAGTGTTCACAGCCAAAGCCATGAGTACATGAATTCGATGATCATAATTGTTTACAACTATTCACCAGAAACAGCTTCTTTTCAGTTTTTGAGAAATACTAATAAAGCAAAAAATAACATCTACTAGTTGGTAGACATAATGGAAACTCTCTAGCAATTGAATTTAATTTCATACATGCACATATCTAATTTAATGTCATACACAAACATATCTAATTTAACGTCATACATGAACAAACATATAATATAAAATGATAACCAATAATGTCATATACATTAACAAACACATAATATATTATGATAACCAATAATGTCATATATGAACAAACATATCATATATTAACCAATAATGTCATACATCAAATAAATGGCATACAAATATAGAATGTCATATGTACATCAAATGTATGTCAAATATGTCTCTCTGGTGCCTATATATATACATGGGGAAGGAAATAACTCTCTCTCTCTCTCTCTCTCTCTCTCTCTATATATATATATATATATATATATATATATATATGTATCGAATATCTCAACTACATCTTTTCCTTCCCACGAGGGGAAGGAAATAAGTCTCTTGATGTCCTCTACTGTCGTGTGGAGGGAGACAGTGGAGATGACGGGGCCCTCCTAACATGCTCACTTGACCTCTTGTTGAGGCTCTTCTCCAAGTCCAACTGATACAAAGAAAGTAGATATGAATCAATATTTATTATATGTTGAAATCAAATATATGTACACACAAAATCAATTATTTTCTTACCGCCAACAAATAGTCACTCTGTAAGTCCATCTCAAATGCTCGTGGACGATCAGGCATGACAAGACCCTACAACAATTCAATAAATATAATCACTTATAAATAACATTAGAAATTTTGAGATTAACTATTATAAAAAAAAACTAAAATGAAGAAAATTCTTTCATACCTTCGTTAGTGGCTGTGAGCTAGCCACAACTGCGACCACTCCACTATCAACAAACTGTCACAGATGAGGATGTGTGTCTGACATCATGAGTTGCATGTCATACAATACATGTTATATCTAACATGAAACATGGAATAAATATAATCAAATGAATTAAATTAACATGAAACAACTATACCTGTGTGAAGCTCGTATGATGTCTCTGCTCTGTGTTTGTGGTAAAGGTTGAGGGTCCTGTGGAGAACTGATGCACATGCATAATTTTTTTTGTCAATCCTTAATATGATTACGTAATAAATATATGTATTAATTAAAATTATTAAATTGATACATACCTCAGGAGTCATCAAAGGGACAAAAAATGGGCCTGGAGGATCACTGCTAGGCCCAACAACACTTTGACCCTAAATTTTGAACAATGTCAATAAATACTAATTAATTAATCATTCGCTATACATATGAAATGTGATCAAATTAGTAATTTACCTATGTGTCAATGCCAAATGTCTCGTTCAGGAACTCATCAATGACAAGCCCATCATTTGCACCATCTTCGGCATGAGTGCCAAATGTGCATAGGGATCCGCATGAAGTGCACATGTGACCACGATGAATAGAAGGCTCCCCCTCAACTAATGGGCTCGTGGAATGGATGAGGGTCTGCGTCAAAGCATTAATGGTCCCTAGAGTGCTGGCCTCTACATGTTCCTTCACAACTAAAAGAATAATCACATGCTTGTGCTCTGGATGGACCGCAGGTGCCCTAACTACATTAGGGTCACGATGTGCTCCTGGCCTCTCAAATGATGAGCCCCCACCTCTACCCTGAGAGTCTAACATATCAAAATAATTGAGGATCTCCCCAAGGACAAACTCACAATATAATTTCTTCAAAAAATACATGGAGACCTCGTGATTGTTGCAAGGAGGGGCATCAAAAACCATCCACCATCTATCCCAAAAATTATTTCTAATAGCATCGTTTATGCACCAATGGATGGGGAATCGTTTAGTACCCTCTCTAACAGTATTTGGCTCACTGGGTTTTCTAAATAATGCACATATACTACCTTTTGATATTTCTTTTTTTTTTAAATCTTCATATGACAATTTATTTGTATAAAATCTTTTTTGTTCATCCCTCTTAGCCTGCCAAATATCTAACTGACCACTAACTGAGGTTATCTGAGTGTTAATGGATTCGAGGGATGATGCTAATTGAGCCCTCATTGGATTGGTTTGTCCGGATTCTTTCAACCGAGCAATGAGTCTTTCTAATTCAGTTTTGCCTCTCTGTATTTCATTTCTTATATTTTCTTGTGTGCTTGGCAGAGGTCTTGCAATTGGTTTGGGTTGTGGAATTTGTTGTTCTTCTTGAGGAGGGTTTTGATTTTGAGGTTCTTGATGGTTTTGTGGATTTTCTGGTTGATTATGGACATTTCCTGATAAAAAATCAATTTAAATCCAACTAAATAAACAAATCTAACTAAAATTTGTAAAAACCCTACAAAAGAAAATAAAAAACCAATAAAACAATATGGAAAACATATTAAACAATGCAAAGTTAAGTTTATATCACTTACCTCGTCATCGTGGGTGTGCTCATTGTCTTGGATTTCATCGGTGAGGAGGCATTTTGGCAAATGGTGGTGAATTTTTGTTGTCAAACCCGCGTACGCACTGTTGGAGGGCCAAAAAACAAAATAAAAATGATGGGCCAAGGGTCTGCAGCCCATCATATAACTTTTTGTGGACATCAGAATAGCGCGTACGCACTATAGCGCGTACACACTATGGCTTGGGTGACCCAAGCCATAGCGCATACGTGCTATTGAAAATTAGAAAAAAAAAAAAAAACTTGTCATCTTTTTGGCACCACAACTCGGTGCATATGCCCATATATATATATATATATATATATATATATATATATATATATATATATATATATATATATATATATATATATATATATATATATATATATATATATATATATATATATATATATATATATATATATATGATGGTAATTCTTTCCATCATATAATAAAATAATTAATTTAAATAGATAAGACTTTAAATAATATTCAAAAGAAAATTCATAATAATAATAATATATACAATTTTAAAATTTAATATTAGTAAGATCAAGTGCCTCTTGTATTGGTCACATGATGGATAAGGAGTGTGCACAGGTGGAGGAGTAAATCGGTCGCATTGGGAAAAAATGAATCCCAATATGGACTAAGGTCTGAGGGAGCCTCAAGCTGAGCATGTCCAAACTCAAAGCCACAGTAAATCTTCCATCCATCTTGGGACCCACTACAAGGGCAACAATTATATGATTCTATTCATAACAATATCATTATGTGTTTACTCCTGAGATTAACTCAATCCAAAAAGAAAATCTCTCTCTAACATTAATTTATGTATTTATTTGTGTTTTAGGACCATTTATTTTTTTGACCTAGTAGAAAGGGTCATTACACATCTAAACAAAATTTCCTTCAATTTGAAAGATCATTTTTTAACAATAGATGTGAAGTTATGTCATACTGTACCACTATAGGAACTAGAATCATACATTGGGATGTCTTTGACTAGTGGTAGTTGTCCTAAGTTTTCAAATAGAACACTTAAGCATGCTCCAAAGTGAATATGGTTACGAGCAAGAAATGCTTCTCATAGTCTCATATAAATTTTTTCTAGTGACTTTGTGCAATGAAATTCATTTCATCTATTTAAACATAACAAACAAAGCACATGCTCTCTTGGAAGGTTGAAAGTGGCTGTCCTTACAAGGGTGTCATTTATTTGATTGGTATTCAAAGAGAAGAATGAATTGTTCATGCTTGAATGTTGATGATGCCCACTATGTAGACGACATGGTCCAATGAAAATGAATTAATTAATTAAAAAATAGAGATCATGAAGAACACTCAATTTTTTTGTTGTTTTTTATTGCAAAACATACAAATCAATTTTGGTCAAAGGTGCATTTTTCATGGAAGATAGGTGCATCCTTAATAATGATGCAACAACCTGTTTTATGGATGAGATTTATTGAATGGTTGTACAACCTTCTCCCTGAATTTGGACCATTAGATTGCAAAATCATCTTTTCCACTTCAAATAAAGAAACACCTACAACATAAAAAATGGAAGATTAGCAACCCAACTTTGTACTTAAAAACATGTCACTGAATCTAGTGACAATATGTAAATTGTGTTCAAAAAAATAGCAAAGTATTAATTACAAAAATTCACACCATCTATGTTTTGATGTTTATTATTGCATTATAATTATTAATTTATTTCAGTGTTAGTCTTTAATTTGAGTTAGGGTTCATAAGGGATAGAATTATGATTAGGCTTATAAGAACTAAAGTTAGGATTAATCAAAATTAACAGCAAGTTAGGGTTGGATTATAAAATTAAGAATCAAGGAAGGTTCTATCATGTTTAAATGGTTTATTTGGAATTAGTATACTATCAATTGTAGTTGATTTTCAATTAAGATTAGGGTTATAGTTTTTTTAAAAAAAAGGTTGAGTAGTTGTTTGGATTATAGTTAGTATTTAATATTATAATGAATGTTAATATAATTAAATTTATATTCAAATGCATTACATATATTATAATGTTATTAGTTGGTATGAATACTAATGAATAAGTTGAACCCAACTTTTTCAATAGTTCAGTCAAAAGGTGTATAGAATTAAAAAAAATTGAGGAAAATTTATATTATATATTCACTTTCTTATTTATTAATTTAAAAAATAAAAGCAAGTATATTTCCAAAATCCATTAGAATATTATGCTCATCTTGATGATGGATCACATCTTGAAACATTGATGCAAAAAAATGTTACACATCAAATCTAGAAACTATATTGTTATAGTTTTAAAATATCATTTATGTTTCTCATTATTGATTCATGTTGGAGATAGTCATTGCATTGAATTTTTTCATATGTTATCTCCTCAAGGGACATTTGTGTTGTCATTCTCTATCTAACTAAATATACAATTTAAAAAAAATCCTAGGCGTTATATATTCTAAAAATGAGCTATCTATTCTATAGATTGTTTATCTAAAAATTGGTCTATTTAACATTCGAATTGTTTTTATTTTTAATATTTTTTCATTACGTCATGGGCCTAATGATCTAAATGTTGAAGGGAGAAAAGGGAGTGAGTATAGGATCTATCTATAACTTGAAATGACATCTATTTATTTATTTATTTTTAAATAATGATAAAGATTTTCTATTAATTCAAAAGGATTCAATACAATCAGAAGCCATATTGTGCTGACCTAACCACCAAAAAAGATACAAAAAGAAAAAAAAACTACATATTGGAAAATTTTCAACTAATAGCATCCTTCACCTAACCTATACACCCAAAAAATCTACTTGCTAGCAAATTAGCATAAAAAAATTGTCATCCCCTAACCTGCATGAAACACCAAAGAGGAAACATAACAATGTAGCTCATACTAAGGAAGATTGGGCATGCAAATGAATAGGGGCCAAGACCTTAGCTAAACCAATGAGCAACCTCTTCCTTTGAGAAATTTAGGAAGGGAGGTTCAGTTGATATGACATTTCGATGTCCACTACAAACACTAAAGGTGTACCACTCGCATTCTCCTCACCACTAGAACCCATGCCCAACTCATAGTCACTACCAACATAAGCTAAGGTCACACTCACCACACCACCAACCTTGTGTTTTCCTTGCAGATGTCAACATGGAATAGGGAATCCATCCTCATCCATGGGAGTAGAAGACCTGATTGGAGTTACTTAGCTCCTCACTCAACCTTTGACCTTGTTAGATTGTTTAGAATAACTAAGAGTAGGGGCAGGGTGGAGGGGTGAATCAATTATTGAAGGTCCATATGTACCAATTCAATAAATAAATACTTCAACTAATTTGGTTCTTAACATCCATTAGCTTAGTCTCTATTGTAAACTTTTAGTAACATAAACTAGCAGTCCACTATCCTAAATACAATAGCCTTGCAGAATGCAAAACATTAACTGTAAAACATAATAAACAACATCCACACACATTTAACACTGGGATTTAACATCAAAACCCAATTTGGGAAAAACCACCAGAAACATGTCACCAATTTTTTGTTAGAGTAATAAAGCATTTTCTTATTAATTAAATCATATTGATTTAATTATTAAGTCACTTATTATCTCTAGTTTACTTAAGCTAAACTTTGGGCATATAATAATTAATTCTTTTATTAAATATTATCATGCAACCTAGGTTAGTTACCTGTTAGGGTTTTGATCTCCTTTTATATGGATTGACTTCTTTGTAATTTATAATTCATTTTTTATAATATCAATCTCTCTTTTTTCTCATCAAGAAGTCTCATCTGTGGATTTGGGAATTCCAGCCTCCATAGCTTTTTCTTCTCTTTTTCTATAATAAGTGTTTACATGTAGGTGATTCTTGGGAGTTGTGAAGTTGATCTTTCATCAACTTAAACATGGTACCAGAGCCCTAGATCTTCATGCCCTTGTTCTATTTATGAGAAGTTTGGCTTGGCTTTTAGATATGTATATTTTTAGAGGGTTTCATTTTTCAAATTTTTTGTACTATATTTGTGGGGTCACCATTTTTTGGTGCACTTTTAGCCCAAATGAACCTCACCATTGAGCTCAGGGTGCCAAAAAACCCCTATTTCATATAAAATTTGTCAAATTTGGATATTGTTGGAATCTGAGGCAAAAAAGTATTGCTCACAAATTGAATACATTTCCCGAAGTGGTGATTTAATGATTTTTAACACAAAATTGAGATTTTAGGTATGGAAATCGAGATTTCTTTGCAAAAAAATTGATTTTTTTGGCATGTAGATCAAGCTTTTTTGGCACTCAAATTGAGCTTTTTTAGCATGCAAATAAAGATTTTTCGGTACACAAATCAAGATTTTTATCATGTGAATTGATTTTTTGGCACACAAATCAAGATAGTTTGGGTACAAAATTGGCACACTTCTTGAGATAATTTATGGTATTGAGGGGCACACTTTCCAATGCATTTTGATGAGGATTCTGAGGCGATAATTTTGTTGGGCCCTTCTAGCTCTTTTTTTACCTTCATGTGATTTTTTGGTTGTAACTTGCTCGTCTGGACTTCATTTTTTGCAAATGAGATATCATTAGAAAGCTAGTTCTAAGGTTTTCTTGATGATGTAGTTTATTTGGACTTTTGATGTTGTTTGGTTTATGGTTTATGTAGTCAAAGTTAGAGGTTCTATTTTGTACTTTGGGAGACATATTTTTAGACATTCTATTTTTCAAATTCTACTCTAGGCACATCCCATTTTTAATTTTTCTTTTTTTGTATTCTGGTGGATATCTTGGTTATTTTAGGTCCAAAGATCAATTTTGTTGCTTCAGATGATTTTCCATTAGTTGCACTATCTCTTGTATCAGCTTTATATCTCTTTTGATCTTTGTTGACATTCTTTTGTAGCATTTTTGCAAATGCTTTGAGATAAAGTGCCACTCTATTGGATTTTGGGATCTTCCACATCTTTGTGTTTTGTTGTACTTGCACTACATTATAAAGTGCCTTGGGGGGTTTCATGTTTTTGATATTTGTCATCTTCCTTTGTCAAGTGAGTGGTCCTTGTATGACATTAGCCTCATGATGTGTCAATAACACGTGCCATTATAGGTGTTTGTACTTCTTTTGCACTCTCAATGTTCTCGACTCTTCTTTCCGAAGGAGATATTACATTTACTTTCAATGTTCATGTCTTAGCTCTCAACGTTATAGGGGGGTTATGTTCATTCTATTTCTTTCTTGGTTCGATGGAGTGAGCTATGTATTCAACATTTGATCCTATGTACTAGGAAATTGTAGTGGCTAGATACCTATGTATTTTAGTGAGATGGATCATTTACCATGTAAACATATTTTTATTCCTATTTTTAGAGGCCATGAAGATACGTTCCATTTTCTATTTATCAGCTCTTTAGACTTAGTCTTCTCTACCTGTTCATGTTCTATACAATGGAGGTTCTTTAGATCAACAATTTTGCAGTGTTTGCAACTTCATGCTTCAATGGTGTTCTTCATGATTATCCTTTTGTTCCTATCTTCTTGAACATTCTTTCCATCTATTTTTGGAGTAAGATTTTTCCCATGTTTTTTTCTCTATTTCTCCTCCTTTCAAAGGTTTTGTTGTGCTTGGGTACCCCATCAAGCCTTGTTGTTGGGACCTAATTCTTCTTTCAATAGTAGTTTCTAGGTTTTTAGCTACTCCCTAAGTTTATCTTGGGGTAGGGAGGGTGGATTATAGTAATAAAGTATTTTCTTATTAATTAAATCATATTAATTAAATTATTAAGTCACTTATTATCTCTACTTTACTTAAGTTAAACTTTGGGCATATAATAATTAATTCTTTTATTAATTATTATCATGCAACCTAGGTTAGTTACCCGATAGGGTTTTGATATCTTTTTTATAAGGATTGATCTCTTTGTAATGTATTAATTTATTTTTGATAATAACAATCTCTCTTTTTGCTCATTAAGAGTATCTCATCTGTGGATCTAGGAATTCCAACCTCCATAGCTTTTGCTTCTCTCTTTCTATGATAGGTGTTTGCATATAGGTGATTCTTGGGAGCTGGGTAGAAGCAAGGAGTTGGGTCTCAATTTTGCAAAAGTCTGCGGATTAAGATCATGCTCTTTTAGAAAGGGGTACCCATTTTAGGCTTAGGCACCTGATCTGAAATTTAAAAAATGGGCACCCATTTTTTAAAAATCGGGTACTCATTTTTTATTTTCAAAAAACAAGTACCCATTTTTGGAAATATAATGAATTTGCATATTTTTAAAAATGGGTACCCATTTTTGAAAAGTAAATAACGGGTACCCTTTTTTTACTTTTAAAAAAGGGTACCCATTTCTAAAAAAATAATATTTTGTTTTTTGGGGGGGATTTTATATGCCGATTTGACTTTTTCAAAATGGGTACTCATTTTTTGAATTTCAAATAATAGGTGCCCATTTCTTACAACATTGGGTGGGGTTTTTTTCTCCTACCTTAGATTTTGGTTTGGGACAGGCTTGGTGAAACCAAGCCCATGCCTTGACCTCTCAAGATTTGGCTAAGGCATGAAAATGACAAATTCACATCTTGCCATAATTTTTAGAGGGTCTTCTTGATAAAAAAATTTATGAAACAAAAACCCATTAGAGCTCTCACCTCTCTTGATTTCAGAAATATAAATTTTATAGTACGATAATTTTATTTACTATTTGTGCATTATTTTGTAATGAAAGGTGGTACCTAAATGTAAAATAGTGAAGTTCACTGAAACTTTAATAACTTTTATATTTTATAATTTTTCATAAATTTATTTGTATGTCATCAATCTACATACAATTCTTTTGAGGTTAAGAAAATTAATTTTTGAAAACAGCGAAATTTTGTCAAATTATGGTGTGTGTATATGAGAGGTTTAAAATTTACCTTTATAGCCAATTAATAATTGTTGGTGTAAATACGCATTTACTATTTACACTTTACTTAAGTTTACTTAGGTTAATGCATTATTTTATTATTTATTTTGTGAGACACTTAAGAGTTTACACAACTTTATGAGTTGTCATGTTGACAACACAAAAGTACACAACTCTAATTCAACACATGTTGTCTACAATATAAATTTGCATGTTACACCCTTGTAGGCTTATCCTCTCATCATTGCACTTACTTCCTTGCTTAATGGAGGATAACCCATATCTAGTGGACATGTGCCTGGTTGTATGACTTATCATGTAGCTCATTCTTAGGCATTCTAGATGCATCTCAAAGGCCTTTATATATAGACACTTCTAGTGCACTTTCATGCATATTGAATCGAATACATATCAATATTCTGATCATACTCTTTTTAGTCTACAATTGTGCTTGTGTTTGAGTTCTTAGTTCTTGGGTGAATTTTTCCCTAAGGAAAATTCTTACATGGTATCAAAGCTATACCAAATTCCTACATGGTATCAGAGCTTGGAGAATTTCTCTTCGCATAGTCATTCGAGATAATTGTTGCTTCATCACCTCAGCCTGAATCTGGAGTATCGCTATCATTGGGAGCATCTAGAGCTAGAATGGACCTCGTCATTGCATCCAAAACATCAATTTGGTGCAAATTGACTATAAATTCGACTACTCTGGGCCAAAGTCAATTGTGAGGCAATTTTTTTTTTTGCAAATCGACACTTAGAGGCCCTAATTTGCAGTTTGGGTATGGTCATTTTTTAGATCTAATTAATTATTTTGGATTTTTAATTTTATAATTTCTTTATTTTTTAAAAAATATTTTCAAAAAAAAAAAATTGCCCAATCAAGCTAGTAGAGAAATTATTTTTTGCAGAACCAAGCAGTCATACCCCAGCCTTGCAATTTGGTCAGAAGGAATATTCTTTATTTAAGAATCAATGGGCTTCTTTATTTATTCTAGCAATACCAATGACTACACAATTCAAATCTGGTAGCACCCACAATATTCTCGCATTACCAACAACACCAACCATCTAGCGGTCTTCATCCATGATCCATAGACTTGATTTACAATTATGGGAAAAGTATTTTAAAAAATAGCTTAATTCTCCCACTGCATACATGTGGGATTAAAACCCACAATGTCAGGCACCAAAAAAACTCCATTCTAGTGACTAAATTTAATCTGGCACCCGATGATCTTGCTCCAGCCATTGCTGCCAATAAAACATGTGATAGCCACATAAGAAGACCCTTTGTGACATGCAACATGATTCACACTTTTCCATGCATAACCTACCAGATAGCACCTACTAATGCAACATCCAATCAGAGTCCACATTTGCAGCCTACATCAGCCCATACGTGGATGTATAGTTAGCCAACCCTATCATGTAGGTTCTAGCATGTTGGAAGTCATACAATCTGACTTGGTAGGACTAACTGCCACTTCTACATTTTTGTACTACCACGTGTCAGAAATCTATACTTTATTCATACAACCAAGTTAACGACTATACTGCCATGTCATCTGGGCAGCTTTATTTTTGGTGATGTTAGCATTTTATGAGGTCAAATTTGACGGCTATTGAACTGTCAAAACTAGGCTTTTTAAAACTGCTATCATGACCATTTTACCATCAAATTTAAGCTAGCAATTTTTTGCCTAGACCCCTCTTTAGATTTCTTTTTGATTTGGTAGTTTGACTTTGTGAGGCCATAACTCGGTCATCCGAACTCCAATTCAGGTGTGATTTCTTTTGATTTTGGGTAAAATTTCATGAAATTTCCAGTGGTGGTGTTCTTTTCTAGTTTTGGTGCAAGGACTTTTTAGAAATTGCATTTTTGGTGACTATACCTATTCAATCCTACATTTTGCAACTTCAAACACTCTGTATGGGCTCATTTGGACATGAAAATAGGTTTTTTTTCTTTTGAAAGTGCATTATTTTTCATCTACTTTCAAAATCTATAGTTATATTCTAGGGTTGTGTGGACAAAAATCTCACTTTCAGAATTAGGACTTTTTTTTGCATTGTATTACTTTGATTACTTTTCCGAATTGTTGTGCATTTGAGCTACAATGCTTATTGATAGATTTGGGCCTCAAAAGACAGTTGTAAAAAGAAAAAATTAGAAGTCCACTTTGCACATTTGGACAGGTGGCCTATTGTACATGCACTATATATAAAGTGCCAAAAGAATCTTTTTTGGGGGGTTCTTTTGATTAAGTGAAAAGGTGGGGGTGTGTACTGTGTTCTTGTGTCTCTCTTGTGTGCTCTTTTCATTTTCTACATCATGGGTTCACCTAAATGTCCACTTCTAACTTCAGGTAATTATTCTACTTGGAAAGATATTGCATGGAGTAGATTAATGGAAAAAAGTTACAATCTTTATGTTGATGGTACAATTAACAAACCTACTGATGCTAAAGAACTCATTGATTAGAAAAAATGAGACCAATAGGCTTTAGGAATTATTAGGAGTTGTGTACATAGAGATCTCTTTTTATACATTGGTAGTTTCATAGAATCCAAACCTACATGGGACAAACTTGAATCATTGTATAGTAAGGTAGATAAGGAAAAGGGATTTCAAATTGAGGATGATCTACTTGTATTGGATCCAGAGAACTTTGACACAATTCAAGATTACATCAAAAAAGCCAATGAGTTTAGGGCACTACTTAAAGATTGTGGTAATCCCATGAAAGATTAAAATTTGATTCATCACATCCTGAAGAGGCTACCTTTAGAGTATGCTTTGTTTGTTTCGAGTTTTAATACTCACAAGTTGACCATGGAAAGTGCTTACTAAAAGCCTACATTTGATGCATTTGTAGAGATGTTGATTGTTGAACAATCTCACTTGATAGATTTGGGACTTCTCACAACATGAAAGACAAAATTCTTGGTGGCTAGTGATGAGCACCAATCAAGTCAAGGAAAAAGAAGTTCTAACAACAACAACAATAAGCAGTGGAAGCAGAAATCACAGTCTGAGACACAAAAATCTTCCTCACAACAAGGCAATTCTTCTTCCAACAAGAAGGGAAGTAATGAAAAGAAGTACAAATTTTTTTGTACATATTGCAAAAAAGAAAATCATGATGAACATCATTGCAAGACTAAAAGAAGTGATGAGTTGGAAAACCTACTCAAGAAGAACAAAATTCAAGTGCTAGGTACTTCCAAAGATTCAACTCCAACCTCTTCAAAGGGAAAAGGGCAAGAAATTATGGCAAATAAAAGTTCTTCTTCAGAATGGATACTTGACTCAGGTGCCTCTTATAATATGGGTTCTTCAAAGTGAGACTTTTTTTCATTGAAGTAGTCACAGGTACCGCACATCTTTGTGGGAGATGATACTAAAATAGAAGTTGAAAGAAAAGGACATGTGGAAATGGAAAATGGGGAATTCAAAGATGTTCTCTATGTTCCAAATCTTAGCTCCAATCTCCTCTTAGTTTACCAAATCACTTACCTTGGAGATGGTCACAAAGTTGTGTTCCTTCTAGATTCAGTGATGGTGCCTAGTCTTAAAGATGATTCATTGGTTATAGTGGGAAAAGTCAATCATGACAAGAGCCTTTATTCCTTCTCCCACATTGTGCCTAAGTCTCCTTCACATGCCTTTTTAACTCAATCTAATTTACAAATCAAACTATGGCATGAGCAGTTTGGTCATAGACTTCTGATATCTTCAACAACTTTGCTCTAAACACATGGTCAAATGTCTACCTAACATCAACTTTTGTAAGAGTGAGTATTCATCATGTTCAATGGATATGCATCTTGAGGAGAAGTATGATAAATGCAAGTCTACAAGAGCACCAGTTGTTCTTTAGTTGGTTCACATGGCTTTAGTAGGTCCTTTTGCAATAACTTTAGTCAGCCAAGGCTGCTACATCCTTACTTTTGTTGATGACTTTTCATGATTCACATGGGTGTACTTCCTTCATCACAAGAATGAAGTGGTTGATAAGCTTCAAACCTTTAAGAGTCATGTTGAACAGAAATCAAGGAAAGCCTTCAAGGTACTATGGATGGAAAATGAAAGCCAATATGTGGATAGAAGACTTAAAGACTTTTGAAAACTTGAGGAAATTGATCTTCAGAATCCACTAGCATTCAGTCTACACA
The DNA here is from genome assembly GCA_028749045.1 of Cupressus sempervirens. Classification (NCBI taxonomy): domain Eukaryota; kingdom Viridiplantae; phylum Streptophyta; class Pinopsida; order Cupressales; family Cupressaceae; genus Cupressus; species Cupressus sempervirens. The sequence continues at coordinate 601,462,789 of CM053783.1, read as the reverse complement.
AGATAGATATTGAAGCACTAAGGATACAAACTCTTAAGTCCATGGAAAGTTTTATGATTACAACAAAGTCTCTTGATCCAACACTTGAAGTTGAAGCCATTAGTAGTGCTATTCACATACTTAATAGGTCTCCTCATAATGCCTTAGATGTAAAAACTCCTTTTGAGGCATGGTGCACTAGAAAACCAGTTGTGAGTCACTTCAAATTCTTTGGTTGTCTAGCATGAGAAAACTTGTCTTCTAGGGGATGCAAGGCACCAACACCTAGGCCTTGTACTTTCATTGGTTATGAAGATGGTGTTAAGGCTTACAAACTTATTGATCCAGAGACTCATGAGATCTTTGTGGAGAAGGATGTTCACTTTGAAAAAATTTTACCCAGCTTATCCTCGACTCCTCTCCGCACATCATATAGTGTCAAAACTGATAGTGACACTAGTGATAGTGTTTCAAAAAATTTAAACACATGGAGTTCTATCGATGGTTGCAACAAGAGGTCACAACATTAGTCTAGTCCACATGCTTATATTGTCACAGTGAAAGGTCCAGCATAGCAGGGTACACATTGTCTTCTAGCTCTAGCAATAGAAGATGACTACATGATAGAAATTACAAGTTTGTTTGTAAAGTCACACGTAGTAGATCTAGGAGATAGCCTTGATGATTTGCATCTTCTCTTTGATTAAGATGATCCTTCTACAGCTATTGCAAGGGCTCACTCTGACCCTCATGTCCATTCTCTACATGATCAATCTTTACAGGTTGATGTGATTGTGGATCCTTATGAACATAAGTCATTAGCGGTCTCTTTATCAGTTGAGGAGACAGATGGTTCTTTGGAATAGGTTCAATAGACATCCTTGCCAAATCTGCATTCCTTCTATTCAAAGTGTTGGAAGGGGCAACCATCAACATCGACACAGGGATACTTGAGTAGGTTTCAGGGCCACCTTACATCTTTAGGATTTTACCTTTGCCATTGTTTCTTCCAAAGGGGAGGAACATCATTCTACACTCTTGGACCAACTTTTTCCTTGGAGCAGCAATCACTGGTCGACATTCCTCATTAGGGGGGACTACCTTGTCTCTCTTCCTCTTCTTTCTTATTGGGGGGGGGGGGAACTTTTTCCTCTTATGAGGATTTGTTCTTCTCATTCTTCACTATTGTATATACTTGATGTATGGCGTAATGGGAGGGTCTTAATTACTCCATCCATCCATGCATCCCTATTCATCTCTCTTTTTTGGGGAGGGTTTTTCCCATGAGGTTTTCCCTCTTTCTCCACTTTATGAGAGATTGCATTTTCATTATGTACATGGGTACCCAACATGGCCTAGTAGCTGTAACCCATTATGCATTTCATCCTAGTTTTCGTAAGCTTAAGGGCATTCCCCTAAGTTTCACTTAAGGGGGGGTGTTGGTGTAAATATGTATTTACTATTTACACATTACTTAAGTTTACTTAGGTTAATGCATTATTTTATTTTTTTCATTATTTTATTATTTATTTTGTGAGACACTTAGGAGTTTGTGCAACTTTATGAGTTGTCATGTTGACAACATAGAAGTATGCAACTCTAACTCAGCACATGTTGTCTACAACATAAATTTGCATGTTACACCCTTATAGGCTTATCCTCTCATCATCGCACTTACTTCCGTGCTTAATGGAGGATAACCCATATCTAGTGGACATTTGCCTGGTTGTATGACTTATCATGTAGCTGATTCTTAGGCATTCTAGATGCATCTCAAAGGCCTTTATATATAGGCACTCCTAGTGTACTTTCATGCATATTGAATCAAATACATATCAATATTCTGATCATACTCTTTCTAGTCTACAATTGTGCTTGTGTTTGAGTTCTTAGTTCTTGGGTGAATTTTTCCCTAAGGCAAATTCTTACATGGTATCAAAGCTATACCAAATTATTACAATAATTAGTAATAATAAAATTATTCAATAAAAAATTAAGAAAAAATATTGTCATCAACTTTAGGTGTATTAGGTAACTCCCTTTAAAAGGATTTATGAAAACTCATTTATTTGTTTCAAATTATGGTGTCCATCCATGAGTGTGGTATGGTCCTGAAATAGGCATTTTGAAAAAGTGGTTTTTAAAGATCTATATCAAAAACAAAATCTATCATATGGGTGCACAAATAAATTACATATTCAAAAACTAGATTCTAAACACTAAAATTTTTATTTTTGAAATTTTTTAATATCCAATCTCTAAATGCCTCAATTTGACATTAATTGACAAGAAATTTCAAAAATTGGAAAAACACTTTTTGCTTAAAAGTGAGACCCAACTTCTTACAATTGCCCATCTATGGGGTTGATCTTTCATCAACTTCAACATTTTTCTCTCTTCTATGGTGAGCTCTAGTAGGAACCAACTCTGTTAAAGGTTACAAAATATGCTATTTTTGAAATAAAAAGTGACCAAAAACAAGGGGGTCAACCCTTACAATCAAAAAACTGGTAACCAACACATTACTAGCAAAGACCAATAGAGAACCTTAACAGATTGAACTAAAGTTCCACTAAGCCACAGTAAAACATATACATGTAACCAACCAGCATAATAATATGAACAATACCTCCTAAACTATAGTAGCAGTCCAATAAGTCTATCAAACTATAGGATTTCATCATAAAAATTGTTGACATAACCATGCCTACCTAGGTCTGAGCCACATTTGAAAACTAGAAAAACCAAGACTAGCATATAAACATAAAATTTTGGATCCAAGGATCCCCAAAATCTAGAAAACTTAATTAACAATTTTCTCCTTTCCCTTTGTGGTGAGTAGAATCTGAGCCTAGTCATTTGCAAAGAATTTAAAGAGGAGCTTTTGATCCTCCAAATTCATTCCAGTGTCCTCCTTCTCCTGAGCCAGTAGTTGGAGGGTAGTGGCAACAATGTGGGTGACCTTAAGGGAAAATTTAGAGAAGGGAAGAACCCTTCATCTAAAGATTTAACCCTCATTTCCAATTTGGCATATGCCTCCAATTGCTCCTCGGTCTCATCCTTATTATCTGCTTCCACCTTCTTAGCTTCCTCTTTAGCATTCTGCTCCTAGTTATCATCCTGCAAAACCCTAGGGTTAGTAAAAACCTTAAGTTTATCTTTGGCCAATAGGATATAGTGATGGGGGAAATGTCCACTTTTCTGCTATCCTCACAGAAGGTAATTGGCTGAAAAGTAAAGCTGGTAGAAACATGGGTAATCTCTGTGGTTGCAACATTGCCAACTACCACTTGAGTGTTATCCGCATACAACTGGGCATTACCAATAGAATTGTCCATTGAGTTAACACTTTTTTCAACCTCCTCCATTCCTTCTTCTCCTTTGGAATCATCCTCCTCACCTTCTTCATCATTATCTTTTTCTCTCTCTTCTTTAGCCTCTTCAACCTTGAACTTGTTGGATTTTTGTTTGTGTCTTGCCTGGGATTGGGCAATTCTCCCATACCTTCTCCTTGCCTTTCCCTCAGTCTCCTCCTCTGAGTCCTCCTCTTCCACCACCATAGGTTTTTCCATTTTAATTTTTTTACTTCCCTTTTTTTCCCCAATATTATTAGGTTTTTTCTTTTTCTTATTTTCATGGCTAGGGGAGAGTCGTAGGGTATGAATTTTTGATCCAGTACTGGTGCTCGAGGGTGAATTTTGATGGTGATGCTAGTTTTCAACCACCACCACCCTAGGGAGACAAAGGGCAAGGTGGAATTGGTACAGGTGAAAGATAAGGCCTTGGTGGATAATGGTAAAGTGTTGCCCTTTATTTCTTTTCTCCCTGACATCACTGACCATATCTTCAAGAGAATGTAGTATAAAAAAGGGGATAGAAATAAAATCCCTAATCCTAAAATGATTCAATAAACAAAAGTGATAGTAGAATTAAACATTGAACCAACCCTCCAGTGTTAGATATTTCATTAGAACCAGGCACATATCATCCCATGGAGTAGGTGGTTTGTCCCTCTTAAATCCTCCTCTATAGCACATTGGTTCCTCACTGTCTGCAAAAAAACTATTCTTACTGACCTCATCCACAGTTTTAGTAACCTTCTTCCATTTCTTTCTTCTCATTGAAAGACTAGTAGCCATGGCTATCACCTCCTCATTCACTTGAAAAGTGTGTTGGGCCCATTTGCCGTTGCACCAAAAGCCATGACTGTTAGTGAACATGGAACACCACATAATTAACCACCTATGGGTAGGGGAGCGCGTCACATCACCCAACAATCTCCCCCTCGATGTGCATACCAGGTGCTTACGCGGGTTGGGAAGGCACTGGGGAGATTTGAACCCATGACCAGGCCAAAACCAGGCTCTGATACCAATCGTAGGGCCCATTTACCGTTGCACCAAAAGCCATGACTGTTAGTGAACATGGAACACCACATAATTAACCACTTGTGGGCAGGGGAGCACGTCGCGTCACCCAACAAAGTGATTCCATTAATGGTGACCTTGCGGTCATTCCAACCATTGACAAACTGACTGGCACAATTCTCATCATATCTCGCCATCAATTGCATGTAGGGAAAAAAGCCCCCTTCCTTCAACAAAAACCAAAATGCCATCCTATCTTTGTAGTTCTCCATTTTCGTGGGCTCTAGCCTATTCAAGTCCCCTCCCATATCTATCCCACCAATTTCCCGTTTCCCCACTTTAGTGATGCGCATCTGAACCTCCTTGTCTATGAAAGCACTGCACCTATAGTTGACCTTGAGTCTTTCAACAAAAAGAAAAGAAGTTTTATAGTCCCATGCTTGATAGACTTCAATATCCCAAAGGAATTCATTATGAGATTCGTGATTGTATGTTATCATAATTTTAGCACCCCAAAAAATTTTGACAATCTGATTAATGATATCGTTCGTCCTTTTAAATGGGGAGAAATTTGAATTTTGCAATGTGTTACCATAATGATGAAGTGACATTCCTCTTAATTTGCATTCACTCATATTTCTATTTGTATGGCCACGTCTCCTCATTTCCCTAAAACCTTTCTTAATTTTAGCACACTTCGACTCACACTTGCCAAATTTGGCCCTATTATTAAATATTATAGACAAAATATACTATTAAAATGTGACCTTGTTGAAGGATTTAATCACCATATTAGGAGTGGCCTTGTTAGAGGACTTTAGAACATTCTATTAAAATGCAACCTTGATTAAAGGATTTACATATGACTATTAGGTCAACCTTGATTAAATGATTTCAATACTGATATAATGGTTAGAAAGTAACAATAGGTTTTGATCTAACAAATATAACTCACTTTGCAAATATAAAACATAGTTTTATTCACATGTTGATCCACTAACTAACCTTCATTGTTATCTCTATCTCTAATCTACTTGGAAACCCTTCAAGCAATCACTCTTCGCATATTCACAATTATCTTCAACCTTCTACTTAAGCTCACCAATCAATAATATCAACAACTAATCCAACCTTTTTAGGTTAGATGTTGTACCTCCTTAAATAGGTAATTCTGATCTTTTGTCACTGAAACACCACCGTAGATCTTAGGATTTTGATCAGATCCAACACATACAATGAATTTGTCCACCTTATTGTTCATCCTTTCATTTTCTAGAAATTTCTCTTTCAAATTAATCCATTGATCACTTACCTAAACCTTTCCTTGCATTAGATGTTCCAAGTCATCCATCCTTATCTTCAACATGCTTTACATATTCCAATTAGAAATCAACTCCATTGGCTAGAAATCATGATTTTCTCATAAATTATCAAAATGTTATTCCTCAACCAACATTATAGTCTAATGCTTGATTGTTACTAGGTCACTCAATCACTACTAACATTCTTGTTTAGCACATATATTGATGCTCAGTTAATACTAATGCTCAACACATACTTGCACTCAGTCGACACTAGCATCACTCAACAATAATTTCAAGTTTCTTAATCTTCTCCTCTTATGCTTGGCCAAACCTATGCATTTGGTCAATCTTTGATCACTTCTTGAAGGCTTTAATAAAACTATCATCATCACTTGTAGGATGATTTAAACAATCACTTTATCTTGTCCAATTCTAACTAATCAAGTGTCCATTGTAGATTCCTCACTCAACCTTTCCTCTAGGTGCTATTGTTATGACCAAATTCTTAAATCCTTTTCATCAATCATCTAGATATGACACTTAAATTAGATAAAAAATTGTCTTATCAATAAGGTTTGACATCAATGATAATGTAACAATTGTTCCAATTATAGTTTCCAATAGACCCTCTCCCCACTGTTTACTTAGTTGCCTAGAAATGCAACCAACTTCCACCAACAACTCTTCACTTGTTTCATGTGGGTTTTATGCCTATAAGTAGGTGTCCATATGACCAGTGGTTGCAACTCCTCATCTCCACCCCTAATCAGCTCCTAGTACCCTAAAACATGTAAAGGCATGCACCAACTTCTACAAGTTCCATTATTTCTTTGAGCCCACTAGCCCATTTGGGATTGAAGTACACACTAGACATGCAAAGAGCCTCCTCTTTTATCAATCTCGCCAAGAGATCTAGACCCAAAAAGAGTAAGGAGATGTCCAAATTGGACCTCAGATGAAGCTCTTTTTTGAGGAATTCATCCTCAATAATCTCCACTATTGCATCCCATAACTTGATATCATCAAACATGAATATGTTACACATGAAAATGATTCAAATTTCCCCTTTGAAGGTTGGAGCCTGACACTTTTTCTTAAGAGAAACATTTCTTCCATCCTTCAAATCAACAACAACTTACTAGAACTCTGAACTCATTTCTCAATCAAATCTCCAAAATGGAAAAGGAATAATGGTGCTAGCATACCTTCATTTATCACTTAAAGGGAAGTTCACACACATCCTCTATGCTGAGAGTGTGAGGCATCCTACTTATCATCACAAAAAAGATATAAATCCTCACAAAATTCTATTCATACCCCCACATGTCCACTCTTTCATGTTCTTTCCTTAATCAAAATTTGGGTTGTCCTTGCCATGCCCCTATTTACTTAAAATCATACCTTTACATCCTTCCTTTTGGGGATGGGGGGTATCCTTCAATAAGCTTCCAGAAATTGGGAAAGATATAGGTACATTAAGTACCTTAGATGTTCAAAAAGATCAAAATTAACCTCTAAGGATCCATTAGCTTCAATGTTTGAGAGCTTCTCCACTAATGAGTTTGCTTGTCAAAACACATAAGAAATCTTAAAATCATTGAATTCTAACAAGAGAACTTTAATCCTTTTGATATTATTCTTTACCAAGTATTCATTTAACCCTTAACAATGTCATTTACCACAAGTTGGGAATCCCCTCCAAGGTAGATTTTTTCATACCACAATTTTTTGCCTAACATAATTGCTCCCACTAATGCCAAACATTCTTCTTCATTATTTTTCCCTTGGAGAGGCTCATATCCCCTATTTCAAAGATAGTTCCACATATCCTTCACTTGAATGACTTAGGTTGCCTCTTGAAGCGTTGTCAAAGTTGACCTTAATCCATCCATGATTTAGAAGTTGCCATAGTGCTTTGACCTATCACTTTCCAAAGGATTAACTCTCTGAGGCCCATTAGCATGCCACCTTGAAACAACATCATTTTATGTAGTTATTATGTTATTTAAGTTTAATTTAACATAAATATTTATATAATTATTATTTTTAAATGGTGTAGGAAAAGATCATGATATCTTACTAGATCACAATCCACAATTTTATAACAAAGACAAGAGATACTAGGGAATGATTGAACAATGACCATTACCCAATCCTTATAAAGAAAGATGAAAATATCATACAAGAATTCATTCATAAATATGTACCTTCTAAAAGGGTGTGGATAACATTCAATCGTTGGGTCTATTTCATCAAAATATAAAAATTCCAAATAGATGTAACTAATAGTCGACAAACAACATTATGAGAGGTGAATGGAAGGAGGCTTTCCAAAAACCTCCACACTTTGAATGAAGACACTTGTATGGATCAAATTAGAAAAGAAGGTTTTTGGGGCCTCAAGAATGGAAAAGAAAACTAATTAATCAAGAGAATAAAAATAGGAGGAGTCATAATGGTAGTTAGTGGAAAGAAATTGAGAAGAAAACAACAAAAGGTATGCCAAATCCCTTTATTCCCTTCAATGTCTTATATTTGGATAGCATAGTTACAAGAAGTGAAGTTTCTGAATTAAGAGAAGTGGGATTTTTAAAATATAATGGTTAGATTGTGTAAATGAAATAGGGGTTATCTTACCAAGATAAAATCTTTATTAGATAAATATTTTCTTGTAGAATACCCATCATAGGATATAAATAACAAGGTGATGTCTCAAGTTCCTTACATGATGGATGAATCAAGGTTATTTATGAAGGAATAGGTTCCTAATTTTGATCTATGGAAGTATAACATTGAGGTTGTTCTAGTATGGATTATAATGTATAGTCTACCCACAAAGAATTAAAACGAGAATGTACTAAAAAACATAGGGGACAAAATTGGAAACTTCATCAAAGTAAATTCAAGTGCTATCTGGATGACAAAAACTATCAGGTATGTGTCAAGATCTATTTGGAAGTACTCCATTTCCTTCAATATTCAAATCATTAGTACTAAACTCAAAATTTAGTATCTAGAAGTAGGTGGTAGAAAGGGAAGATCACTTAATCATGTGCCCTAAGTGTGGTTCAAAATGACACTTGATAGTAGATTGTTGGAAGGAAAAAAAGTAAATAGAATAAGGTCATTGAAAATCCACATGAAAGGAATAGTGAAAAATAATATTTTATTCATCGAGAGCCTAACCACAACTTTACAATATAGGAGATGAAACCAACACAACCAATATTAAGAAAATTTATCTAGTAGATAATGAATCAATAATATAAGTTAAGGGTAAGAATAAATTAAAGATAGGTGGGGAGATCCTCATTGGAGAGCTAGGAGATCATATGGAAGATATTGAAGAAGATTGGAAAATTTAGGATCTAGGAGTGCCTTAAGATAAATAAGATAAAGAAAAATACTTAGTAAATCTTATGTTCTCAAAATTACAAAATCTTTGGAAAATATATTTGGGAAAATATATTTGGGAAAATGTATGGAGAAAAATAGAGATTCTCACTTATATAATAGAATATGAACTATACTAATTAGAATCAAATAGTGAATTCAAATAGGAAGAAGATGATGACGGAGCAAAGAATATTAGAATAAACAATAAAAAATCTAAAAGACTCATTTATAACCCAAAGGATAGAAGATGTTTAAAAAAAAAAGGAAAAAAATTGAGTTGGTAGTCAATGTCAAGGGTCAAATAAAACTAAGATTAGAGAAGGAAATACTCCTTCTTGAGGATAAATTTATAAATTGGAACATTATGGGATTACTCCTCTAACAATAGGTTCTTGATTAGGAACCAAGTAAACCATTTCAAAATTGATGTAGTTCTTTTGCAAGAAACCAAATGGAGTGATGAGGAGATTGAAAAGAAATGTGATTCTAGTAAACATGGAAATGATGTTGTAGATAGAAAAATGGATTCTTAGGGGGGTTACTCTCATTATGGAATCCAATGTGTTTGAAATTGTTGATTTCTGATTGGTTTTGACAAGTGAGTGTCAACACACTTAAGCCATTTACTTAGTTCATGCTGAACTAGTAATACATGTGAAGCACAACATGTAAATATTAGACTATGTCGATTTTTAATGAGTGTCCAATTGCTCATGTGCTAATTCACTCAAGTGCTGAGCAGATAGGCAATGCCAAGTGATTCAAGAGCTGAGTAAATAGTGGATGTCGAATAATGCAAATGCTGAGTCACAATATAAAGATCAGTGCATGCCAAGCATCAAAGACTTCATATGTTGAGTGACAAAGTTTTTACATACTTTTTTGTAATGACACAAACAAATATGTAAAGCATTTTTGAGCCAACTTAATATTATATTTTGATATTGTGAAGATAAGGATGAATCTCTATTTGGATTACTTATGCAATTACATGCAACCAATCAAAAAATGAGAACATTTAAGCAAAAAAATGGATGAATCTCAGCCGTAGATTCATACCTAACCCTAAGCCTCCTAAGTATTCTTGGGGAGGATGAACCCCTACACTCTTAATGGATGATGATGGGTGAATGTTGAATGAAGGAATTGAAGGAGCAAACAAGATAGTTTGCATGTAGAGCATTCAAGGTGACTTAGAGTAAAGAGTGAATTGAAAAATTAGTTAGAGCATAGTAGAGGATAGAGAAAAAAATACAACATTGATACGTTTGATTAGGAAGGATCAAGAATACATTGTGTAGAGGTGATCTACTATTAGGAAAGCAAGTGCTAATCCCAGGATCTATGCTAAGACATTTTAACAGGTGATTTCAATTAAATCTCTTAACAAAGTAGTCTTAATAGGCTATATGAAATCCTTTAATAGGGTGCTTACTTAGTTGTAAGTTGAAGTCCTCTAACCAAAAACACTTCTAACAGGGTGTTGAAATCCTCTAACAAGGTGAGAGCTAACAGTCTTTGTAAGCCTTTAATAGGTTAGATCATGTTTTATGGTCAAATCATTGTAACCTTCATTGGATACACTTTAATTATTATAATAGTGAAGATTTTTGGGTATCATTCCCACCCCATGGGGGGTTTATGGGTAATCATATCTAGTGTTATGTGTGTGAATGCTTACATGGTTATGTGATTTAGATGCATATGCTTTACATGATTATTTTTATTTACTTATTGAATGCATGTGATGAATGAGTGGTGAAAGTTTTATGGGTCCTAGTGTAAACTACTAATTCACCCCCCACCTCTTAGAAGTTTATTGTTTCCCCTTGTAATTCCAACAATTGGTATCAAAGCCTTGTTCTCTAAAAGAGAAGCTTTGAAGCTTTGAGGAAAGATCTTGAAATAGAAGTCTATAAGTTGGGAAAGACAATTGAGAACTAGGAGATTGAAATACATCTCATACTACATCAATTGAATGAGGCAAGAGAGGAACAAAAGAAATCCTTGAAGAGAAGGAAAGAGATTTCTATTGTAGAGAATGATGCATTATACAAAGAGATAAACACTACCAAGCTATTTGTAGATGGTGATTCCAATGAATTTGATGCAATAGTTGTAGATCTAATGGAAAAGAACAGAATCCAAGCTGAGGAAATTAGAAATCTCAAGTTAGAACAAGAATCATAAACTATACTGCTATGTAAAGTGACTGAACAAAAGAAGAAAGCTATGGAAGACAAAAACATTCTAGTCAATAGATTGGAAGAGAAGTCAATGGAACTAACCAAGATTTCCAACATGCAATTGGATACTCTAATTTAAATGATGAATGCCAACTATGAATCGAATGTCAAGGAAATTGAAATAACTACATTGAAGTTGTAGAATGAACAATTTCAGAGTGACCTAAAGAGAGAAAATTAATTTGCAAAGAGTTTCAACAAGCCAAATGAAGCCATCAAATACTTTGAGAAATTATTGAGATCCCCTAGATCTAATAATGATACATTAGGATTGGGCTACACAAGCACTAAAGAAGGAGAATCATCCAAAGTTGCAGAAGAAATGAACATCAAATGTACCTACTTGTCATAATTGTGGCAAGAAAGGAAATATTACTAATTGTGCAAGAGAAAAACTAAAAATAAAAATGTCAAGCCTAAGAACATGACTCATTATCATAAGTGCAACAAGCAAGGTCATCAGGAACATGAATGCAGAACCAGGACCATGCATACACAAAGGTTTGAAGGATATTGCTACAATTGTCAGAAGTATGGACATAGAGTTTTTCAATGCAGATCCAAATCCATGTGGTCATCAAATAGGCTAGCAAAGGTGAGAAAAAATGGGAATTCTTACAATTGGGACTATAATACGAGATATAGCTATCATTATTTTCAAGAATATGGACATATCCCTGAGAATTCTATTAGAACACACTTCACTGGCAATTACAAAATATGTTTAAATTAAACTACATGTTTTAGCTATTTGAAAATTGGTCACATCAATAAATATTGTCTAACTAGGTCAAAGGTACCAAGTTGTGAATTTGATAAAGGTAAAGGCAAGACAAATGTTGAACACATCAGAGATGAGATGAACAAGACATGGAGAAAGAAAGATATTTGCAACACATAAAATGGAGAAGGGGTCACTTCACCCAATGGGTTAGGTGATCACACCTCATCAAACTAGGCAAACAAGAGGTATGTGGGACTGATATTTAAAGTTATATCATACATTAGTTCCAAAAGGAGATAGTACTAAAAAAGAATACATTAGCATGAATAAAGATGCAAGATGTTATTAGAAGTTCAAGATAAATCTTTAAAAAAATTTCATGTTGTTGTTGAGTATGAAAAGTTTCCTATAAGTGCCTAGTGAAAAGCTAGTTGATGTCAAGTTGTCAGTAGTTGATATCGAGTTGCTAGAGTACCTAGTTGATGTTGAGCCTATAGTAGCTGCCAAGTGATCGAAATATCAACGGATGCTGAGTGAACTCGAAAATGGTTATTGCTGAGCTTACAACTATGTAAACACTTAGCATTTAATGCAAGGTTTTCAAAGGGTATATGATTGATTTGAGCTCATTTTTCATCATTTCAAAATTGAGAAAGAGCAAGAAGAGCTAAAAGCAACCTCAAATCTGTCAAAAGCGATTGCAGAAGATCTGTACAAAGATTCATCACTAGCTCATAATATTTTCAAAGGTATTTATTGAGAGTTGAGCTACGTAGTTTAAATTTTCATAAACCCTAAGTTGTCAAGATGGCATCAAGTTCAAAAAATGTTGAAGGGAAAGAAGTTTTAAATGGTTAGCTAGTTAGTAATTGATCCAAGGGATTAAAAATTACTGAAAAGTAAAATGTCCCCAATGCTCCAAGAATCAACATCATTACAAAGTGTTCACAATTTTGACTCCAACATAACTTGAATGAGCAAAATTGGAGTTCAAGTGCAAAAAATATAACTAGTCAAAGTTTGGTCAAACTAGGACTAGAGGCCATAAAAGGGTGAAAAAATAATCATCTCAAAAGTATTTGAAAATGGATTCCAAATGAAAGAGCTCATCAAAAGCTTTCCAATGGAATTCATTTCATCAAGAACGGAGATTGGATATAAAAGTTATGATGGTTTCAAATTCAAGCAAAAGTATGGATTTTGATGATGTCAGCATGACATCACAAAATCATAAAGAGAGGGAAAATGTTCAAATTTGAATTAAAATGGCTATTTAATTCGAATTAAAGGAATGAGATAATGGGAGTTGAACTCCTAACCATTGGCCTCCTAAAATTAAGGCCAACCAATGGGCTATTTATAGCATACATAATATGAGGGGAAGAGTTGTTATCTATTCATAACAAATCCGCCCAAGCTTATTTAATTAAGGGTATTTGTTGAAAACAAACCCTTAATTTTGGTGTCAAATCATAACAAAATAATGGTAAAAGGGGTAAATTCGAAATATGTAACCAAAATGGGGGATTTTGTTGGTTAATTGTTTTAGCCCATTTTTGGCTAAATTTGATGTATAAAATGGGGGTAGTAGGCTTTGGAAAGGCATCCAGGTGGTGAGAAGGAGATTATGATCTTGGAGACTTGATGATTATTCCTGCACATTGGAGAGTAATGCTGCAATTGTGCTTAAAGGGAAGATCTTGAACACTTGTAATTGATTTTGGAGCAAATTGGATCGGTCCCCCTATTGGAGTTAGACCTAGAGACATAGTCCTTCCTAGATGAACTCCGTTATCAATTGTGTTTTGTCTTATGTCTCTCTACTCTCTTTCTTTCAGTCATTACCTTTTTATGCTTTGTTTATTTAAGCATTTAAGTTGTGTTAATTTTCTAATTAACACTGTGAAATTTTACTTTATGAAATAATGTCAAGCATTCCTCTATAATAGTCCTAGATCCTATTCATATCAAATTTGGTATTAGAGCTTTTGTTGGACTAGTATTGCAGATTTGAATGCTAACAAGATCCAGGATTGAGAAAGGAAAAGGAAAGCTCGAGGAATACAATCCTAAGATTGGAAAATGAAGGACTAAACCATCATCACAAATGGTAGACAAAGGTGGACAAGCTTTTCAAGATAAGAGTATTCAAAAGACTCTTCAGAATTTGTAGACAATGGTAGAAGTTTTGGTACAAGAAAGAGAAGAGAGGATGTGAAGATGTGCAACTCGAAAGGACAAAGGGAAAAAGAAAGGTGCTGATCATGATTTGCCAAAAACACCTCCATCTTCTCCTTCTTCTCCCTCTTCTCCTTCTTCCCCCTCTTCTCCTTCTTCTACCCATTCTGAGTCTTCTAATATTTTTAAGGGTGGACATAAGCCTCGAATCAAGTTGGATGTAAAGTTTGACTTGCCAAAATATTGTGGGGAGTTAAATGCCAAAGAACTAGATGATCGGATTCAACAAGTAGAAGTCTACTGTAGAGTTCAAAACCTTGTAGATGATGTTGATAGAATTTAGTTAGCCACTCTTCAATTAGGTGGTGTAGCCTTAACTTGGTGGGAGAGTAGGTCTAGGGATGAAACTTCACAACATGGTAAGTTTAATTTTCCTTGGTCAAAATTTGTTACTGCTTTAAAGAAGCAATTCTACCCCCTAGGCCATATGCAGCAGTTAATGATGAACTGGCAACATTTTAGGCAAGGGAAAGGTCAGCCTGTCCAGGATTACACCCACGAATTTTGTAAAAAGGATATTTCATTAAATGTCCCATTATATACCCAGGATAATTTACTCAAGTATATAGGTGGTCTTCATTCTTACCTAAGGCATTCTATTCTCATCCTGAATCCTTGTAATTTGGGTGAAGTATGTGTCCAGGCAACACATTTAGAATCAAGGGGTAAGGGTACTTTCATTGATAAGTCTGATAAAAAGACATCTAAGTTTGAGGAAAATTCTGAAGGAAAAGGAAAGGGTAAAAAGATAGCAATAGTAAAGAAAGAGGGTGAGAAACCCACATGCTCAGATTGCAAGAAAGAAGGGCATGATGATTCTAAGTGTTGGACGCTGCATCCTAAAAAGAGGTCAAAGCGGTTTGGTGGAAACAAAGGCAAACAAAAGACTGCTGCTATAACTCAACAAGATCTTGGATCTGACTCTGGAGATGAGACAAAAATTGTTGCTACTAGGATCCAAGGTAAAGGAAAAGGTATATCTCTCTCATCAGCTATAAATTCTTCTAGCATAAGTGCAAGTACAAGTAAAGAATCTTCTCCTAAGGATGATAAGCTAAGGAATGAATTATTTCACATCCAAGTTATTATTAAGCATACTAAGGTTGATACACTATTTGACATGGGTTCTCAAGTTAATTTGATAGCTGAAGAAGTTAAAAAGCTTAATTTGACTACAATGCCTCATCCGAAACCATACCCTCTTGGATGGGTTTGCGATGATGCACAATTACAAGTAACTAAACAATGCAAGTTAAGATTTGCTATCACTGCAAACTTTGTGGATGAGGTAGAAGCTGATGTAGTCCCTTTAGATATTTGTGGTCTTGTACTTGGGAGTCCCTATTTGTATGATCGACAGGCAATCTTCTATAGGGGGGAAAATAAGTATCATTTTTTTAAAGACAAGATTGAATACATTGTATGGGAAAATAAGGTTAAGACTAATCTGGCATTAGTCAATTCTGGTCAAATGAAAAGGTTAATCAACTCTAGTAAGAATTTTGTGTTAATTCTTGTAAAAGCCAAAGAAGATGAAACATCTGAGGCATTTAAGGGATGTGATCCAAAACATAAGGCTGAAATGGTCAAAGTTGTTTCCGCTTATGATGACTTGTTTCAGGAACCGAAAGGATTGCCTCCTAAGAGAGAGATACAACATGAGATTTAGTTGCAACAAGATGCGCCACTTCCTAATATTGACATGTACCGCTTATCAGTCTTGTAGAATGAAGAAATAAAGAAGCAAGTTCAAGAGCTAGTCGAGAAAGGAGTTATCCATCCTAGTACTTCTCCTTGTGGTTCTCCTATTGTGTTGGTTCCAAAGAAAGATGGGACTTGGAGAATGTGTATTGACTACAGGGCTCTGAACAAGATAATGGTAAAGAACAGGTACCCTCTTCCTAGAATTGATGATTTAGTTGATCAGTTGAAACATGCAATTTATTTCACTAAGCTAGATTTATGTAGTGGATATCATCAAATAAGAATTGCAGAAAGTGATATTTGAAAAATTGCTTTTAAGACAAAACAAGGACTTTTTGAGTGGTTGGTCATGCCATTTGGGCTTTGTAATGCACCAGCTACATTTATGAGAGTCATGAATGATGTCTTCCATCCCTTTATTGATGATTTTTTCATAGTCTATTTAGATGATATTCTTGTATTTAGTAAGACTTGGGATGATCATGTAATTCATGTAAAGAAAGTACTTGATGTACTAAGAAAAGAAAAACTCTATGTAAAGATGTCAAAATGCAAATTTGCAAAGACATCCTTAGTGTACTTAGGCTATGTCGTAGGGAATGGTCAATTGAAAGTAGACCCTACAAAGGTCAAATGTATTGTAAAATGGCCTAAGCCAAGTATAGTTATAGAAGTCAAGAGTTTCTTAGGTGCAGTTCAATACTGGAGAAAGTTCATTTCAAACTTCTCTTATATTGCATCACCGTTGCATGCATTAACCAGTAGCAAGGAAACTTTTCAGTGGGGAGGTCTACAACAGAAGGCTTTCAACACTTTAAAGGAAAAGTTGAGCACTGCACCAATTCTAGCTCTACCTGATTTACATCAACCGTTTGAGATTGAGACAGATGCGAGTGGGTTTGTCATGGGAGCTATACTCATGCAAGAAGGTAAACCAGTCTGCTACCACTCTGAAAATTTTTCAGGAGCAGTAAGTAACTATCCTATGTATGATAAAGAACTTGATGCTTTAGTTTAGAATGTTAAAAAATGGAAACATTACTTAATGGGAAAAGAAATTGTAATCCACACCGATCACCAGCCATTGCAATATTTACACTCACAATCTAAGTTGCAACAAAGTAGGCACTTTAGGTGGATGGGTTTTCTACAACAATTTCATTTGGTAATTAAGTATAAGAAGGGTTCCCATAACAAAGTAGTAGATATGTTTTCTAGAACTCCTGTTCAGAATGCTTTGATAATCCTTCAAAATAGTTCTATGGCTCATGAAAGTTTTCAGGAACGATAGGCTAATGATGCGAACTTTAAGGATATCTATGTAGCTTTAATCTAGGGTAAACCTGTAGAAGAGAAAGATTACTATGTGCAGGATAATTTGTTGTACCACTTGGGAAAACTATGCATTCCTAAAGATGAGCAAGCACATGTAATCCGTGAAGCACACACCTCTTTGATTGCAAGACATTTTGGGGTAAGTAAGACATTAGCTCAATTGCATAAATATTGTTATTGGCCTCATATGCAGGAAACTATCACTAAGTATATAAAAGGATGTGTAATGTGTGCAACCAGCAAACCAAGTAATAGGAAATTAGGTTTGTACACACCATTACCTGTACCATCCCGTCCATGGGAAAGTGTGTCTATGGACTTTGTGGGAGGTTTACCCATGTCTAGGAAGGGTCATGATTATTTGTATGTAGTAGTCGATCAGTTTAGAAAAATGTGTATTTTAATGCCTTGTAAAAAGCAAGTTACTGCTGAACTAATTTCTCATTTGTACTTTCAAAATGTATGGGTTCATTTTGGGTTACCCACTTCTATTGTATCGGATCGAGATTCTCGATTCTTAGGGGAATTTTGGTCATGTTTATGGGGACTCATGGACACCAAGATGAAGAAGAGTACAACCTTCCATCTGCAGACTGATGGACAAACAGATGTAGTGAACAGAATAGTTGTGCATCTACTTAGAGGTTACTACAACAAGCATCCTAAGTTATGGGATGAGAGTATTCACTATGTGCAACATGCTTACAACCATGCGACACACTCTTCTACAAAGAGGTCTCCTTTTGAGACTTGCTTCAGTTACTTGCCTAAGACACCAATGGATTTTTCTTTTGGGAAGGATGACATTTTAGATGGACGCCATGATACAAAAAAGGCTTTAAAGTTCATCCAGAAGGTCCAAGCAATCCATCAGGCAATAGAAGCATAGTTGGAGCAGAGCCAAGCAAAATACAAGGCTCGCCATGATAAGCATCACATTGATCACCAATTCCAAGTTGGTGATAGAGTTTGGTTACACATCAGCAAGGAAAGAATGCAAGGTGAAGGAAGCTCAAGCCTATCAGGAATGGTCCTTTTGAGATCTTGGAAAAGATTGGTACCAATGCTTTCCGCCTTAATCTTCCTCCATACATGCAAATTTACTCAGTTGTAAATGTTGAGAATATAAAGTTGTATGAGCCTCCAATGATCTTGGATGAAGACATTAGTGTTTAGGTTCCATCAGTTGATGATCTGTCACTAGAGTATATGTCAAAATTGCCAGAAGATGTTATCCTAGACAGGAATGTCAGAACTTCAAGAAGAGGACCAGTTGAATACCTCTGAGTGGGATTGAAGGGGATGCATCCAAGCAAAGCAAGATGGATGGAGATTGGTAAAGTAAGGGAAAAATACCCTCACCTTCTTTTCAAGTAATCCAAACTTTCGGAGCTTCGAAAGCTCTTCAGTGGGGAGGCTTGATCCAAGGGATAAAAAATTACTGAAAAGTAAAATGTCCCCAATGCTCCAAGAATCAACATCATTACAAAGTGTTCACAATTTTGACTCCAACATAACTCAAATGAGCAAAATTGGAGTTCAAGTGCAAAAAAATGACTGGTCAAAGTTTGGTCAAACTAAGACTAGAGGCCATAAAAGGGTGAAAAAAAATCATCTCAAAAGTATTTGACAATGGATTCCAAATGAAAGAGCTCATCAAAAGCTTTCCAATGGCATTTGTTTCATCAAGAACGAAGATCGAATATAAAAGTTATGATGGTTTTAAATTCAAGCAAAAGTATGGATTTTGATGATGTCAGCGTGACCTCACGAAATCATAAAGAGAGGGAAACCATTCAAATTTGAATTAAAATAGCTATTTAATTCGAATTAAAGGAATGAGATAATGAGAGTTGAACTCCTAACCATTGGCCTCCTAAAATTAAGGCCAACCAATGGGCTATTTATGGCATATATAATATTAGGGGAAGAGTTGTTATCTATTCATAAAAAACACGCCCAAGCTTATTTAATTAAGGGTATTTGTTGAAAACAAACCCTTAATTTTGGTGTCAAATCATAACAATATAATGGTAAAAGGGGTAAATTCGAAATATGTAACCAAAATGGGGGATTTTGTTGGTTAATTATTTTAGCCCATTTTTGGCTAAATTTGATGTATAAAATGGGGGCAATAGGCTTTGGAAAGGCATCCAAGTGGTGAGAAGGAGATTATGATCTTGGAGACTTGATGATTATTCCTGCACATTGGAGAGTAATGTTGCAATTGTGCTTAAAGGGAAGATCTTGAACACTTGTAATTGATTTTGGAGCAAATTGGATCAGTCCCCCTATTGGAGCTGGACCCAAAGACGTAGTCCTTCTCAGACGAACTCCGTTATCAATTGTGTTTTGTCTTATGTCTCTCTACTCTTTTTTTTTCAGTCATTACCTTTTTATGCTTTGTTTATTTAAGCATTTAAGTTGTGTTAATTTGCTAATTAACACTTTGAAATTTTACTTTATGAAATAATGTTAAGCATTCCTCTGTAATAGTCCTAGATCCTAATAAGATTAGTAATGAAGTTAAGCAGCCTATATTTAAAGCCTTTCCTGACATCACCTATAAACAAGACCCTTCTGGCACATTGTCAATGATCCCACCAAATGTGATAATGGTGTAAGATGTGAGGAAATGCTACAATTGTAAGATAGGAGGCATTAGAGACATGGAGATAAGAGGTGCATATAACAGATTGTGTAAAAATAGTATTTTGAAGGAAGAATACAAAATCATAGAGAAAAAGAGTTTGACATGAGCCTTATTTTTTCTAAATGTATTTAAGATTGAGTGGATACATATTGTGCTAAGCC
Organism: Cupressus sempervirens; assembly: GCA_028749045.1. NCBI lineage: Eukaryota > Viridiplantae > Streptophyta > Pinopsida > Cupressales > Cupressaceae > Cupressus > Cupressus sempervirens. The sequence goes on along the minus strand of CM053783.1, from coordinate 601,442,682 downwards.
AAATTCATGATGGATCCTTATGGATGGAAGGAATACCAATCAATATAACCAAGAGAATGGTTTATAGGGTTACTAGCTACCCAACCCTAGATCAGCCAAAGACACTCAAGAGTGATTCCAAGGAGGTTATTGAGAAGAATATCAAAGTAGTCTGGAATAAGAGAGGTATGACTATATATACCATCACTAATCTATTGCTAAAATTTATTGTAAGGGTAATCTCACATAAATTCTATCAATCCAGTAGATTGAATAGTGTACCCTACATAGTTGTGGATGTTGGTTACAAAATTATCAAGAAAGATCATACATATGATCTAGTAGAACTTTAGCTACAACAACTTATGGAGAATCTTGGAACAATAAGGAAAACCAAGAGTACACAACACAAGTTTGGTTCTATACTAGTTTGTATATTCTTTTATGTACAGAACACTTTTCCCTCATTTGGAAAATTAGGATGGAAGACAAACAAATCAATTGTAGTGTAGATAAATGATTTCATTAAGCAACTAGGAGAAAAATTTGAATCCATAATGACCAGTTACTTTGAAGATTTCAAGAATTCAACGAGGTAGAGACACAAGATTCCAATTTCCTTAGTGGAGAAACATTACAATGATGTATGTTTTCTTGTTGATGCTACCTACACATTTGTGCAAGCTACCACACCAAGGGTAAGATGGTTGAGACCCTTAGGTTATGAGGTAAATGTAGATGAAGCCTTAGTAGCCATTATAGCCCTACTTGCAGAAGTAGAAAAGACTTTAAAAAGTTTTTGGAACTTATGAGATGGTGAAATCAAAGATTGCCATGGAATTGAAAACTGCCTCCACAATCAAGAAAAAGGATAAGCTAGTTAAGAAGTTAAAAGCAAAACTTGGAGATGCTACCAAGGATGAGGAGGAAGAAGTTGAAGAAGAAGAAGATGAAGAACATACACAAGCTCAAGAATCTCTAGCATTAACTCAAGGCATGGGAGAAGATAGAGAAGAAGAGGAGATTGTAGGTGTTGAGGGAGAAAAAGCCAAGGAAGTACCTACCCCTATCGAGTCAAAGAAAAGGAAGGCAAAGGCACAACTAGCAGCAAAGGCAATGAAGATTGTGAAACTAATCCAGAAAAAACCTACTATACCTACTACAAGGGCCACTACATGAGAAACTACTCAAAAGGCCAAGGAAAAGTCAAAGAAAACAAAGCAAGGCAGATAGGAGCAGAAAAGACAGAGAAGGAAATATGTGGCTCAACTAGATTTAGATGAAGAAAAGATAGAATCAGATGATATCAACCAATTCAAGGTGGTAAGTCACAAGCCTCTCTTTAATCTTGAGAATTTGTGTGAAAATTTCAAGACTGATGGTGATTAATTAGTTTTTAGACATATTGATTTTGATAAGTTGAGTAAGGAAGAGAAACACCAAGTGGAAGAGGCATTATATGTGTTGGTGTAAATATGTATTTACTATTTACACTTACTTAAGTTTACTTAGGTTAATGTATTATTTTATTATTTTATTTTTGAGACACTTAGGAGTTTGCACACCTTTTTGAGTTGTCATGTTGACAACATAGAAGTATGAAACTCTATTTTAGCACATGCTGTCTACAACACTGATTTGCGTGTCACACCCTTGTAGGCTTATCCTCTCATCACCACACTTACTTCCATGCTTAATGTAGGATAACCCATATCTATTGGACATGTGCCTAGTTGTATGACATATCATGATGCTAATTTCAAGGCATTCTAGATGTATCTCAGAGGCCTTTATATAGAGTCACTCCTAGCATACTTTCATAATGCCTATTGAATGAATATATTGTCATTCTGATCATACTCTCTCTTTCTGGTCTATAGTTGTCCTTGTGTTTGAGTTCTTATTTCTTCGGTGAATTTTTCCCTTAGGAAAATTCTTACATGGTATCAAAGCGTGGAGATTTTCTCATCACATAGCCATTCGAGACCATTGTTTCTTTAGCACCTCAGCCTAAATCTAAAGTACTACAGAAATTAGGAGTGTTTAGAGCCAAATTTGATCTCACCATTGTGTCTAGAATGCTAATTCAGTGAAGATCGACTATAAACTTGACTACCTTGGCCCAAAGTCAACAGTGAGACAATTTTTTTGCAAATAGGAACCCTAAGGCCCCAATTTGCAGTTTAGTTATGGTCATTTTCAGATCTACAATTTAATTAATTTGGATCTTTTTTTTTTTTAATTTCTCTACCATTTCTAGAAAAAAAATTCCCTTCCGACACCGAGTAGAGATATATTTTTAGCAAAACTGGGTAGTCACACCCCGACTCTATGATTTGAAGGTTGATTTTGCACAGAGAATATTCCCCAAGCATCAAATAATATTTGACCAACATATCTGGGACCACACAGAGGCCTTACTACAATTTTTGGCCATGTCAAACAACCCTCTTGATGGACGCTTCTGGCAAAGTAGATATACCACTCACTGCGGCTTTGTTTAATACTTTGGTGTATTTTTTTTTTAAACCACCTAAAACCCCCATGCCCCATGCATGTGGGATTATAAATTTTAATTCTGGCATAGTGAAACTCTTTTTGACACCTGGTTATTGCCTTTTTTGGCCATGCAGAAGAATTTGATGTCTGCTATTTTTGTTGTTTCTAGTATTTGCATTTCTGACCTCAACGTTATTTTTTGAAGACCAGTGTCTACAAAGTCTGATCTTGGTGAGATCATAGAGGACTCTAGTCACTGCTATTTAAATATTCCAATCACTAAAGATTTTCCCTCTATTCTCTACAACATATTTTTCATCAGTGGTATCTTTAGTCATGTTTTGTTTGTGCAATCTTCTTTTTAGTGCTATTTGAATCTTGCGCCCATGACATGCATTCCACACCTTGCAACATGTGGCATCTGGTCTCCCGTCCATGTAGTGAGACACCCGTCAACAATGTACTAACACAAGGATGACCCTACCCCACCGCTAGCCTAGTCAGTAGGGCCCATGCCATGCAGGACTATTGCCACCTATATAGACCTTCTTGACATGTCATACAACCACTTGGACTTGACACACAGGTAATCGTACAAACACATTAGCAACTCTTCATCTACCATGTGTCATAGCTATACTTGCCACATCACCATTTGACTATTTTACAACGTTAGTGACATGCGTCTACCATGTCAACATCCATACGATATGAATGCCCAGTAAGCTTGACATGTCAGTAGGGGGCCCTTTTTTTCTAATGTCAATAGAGCATGAGTTTAAAATTGATAGCCATTTGACATTCAAAACTGAGCATTTTATAATTATTGTCATGGTCATTTGACTGTCAAATTTAACATAGCAATTTTCCTGCCAGACCCCTCTCTAGATTGCTTTTTGCTTTGGTAGCGTGACTTTGCGAGCCCATAACTTGGTCATCCAAACTCTGATTCAGGTGTAATTTTTTTTTTTGAAATTGGGTAGAATTTCCTAAACTTTCTAGTGGTGGTATTATTTTCTAGTTTTGGTGCAAGGATTTTTCAAAAATTGCATTTTTTGGTGATTGTACCTACTTAATCCTACATTTTTCCACTTCAAATGCTTCGTACGAGAACATCTAGTCACTTTTTTAGGTTTTTTTTTTTTTTTGAAAGTGCATATTTTTTGTCTACTTTCCAGATCTACAATTAGATTCTAGGGTTGTGTGGACAAAATTCTCACTTTTAGAACTAGGAAATTTTTGCATTGTAAAGCTTTGATTACTTTTCAAAATTGTTGTATATATGAGCTACAATGCTTACTGACAAATTTGGGCCTTAAAAGGTAGTTATAAAAGAAAAATTAGAAAGTCCACTTTGTTCATTTTGACAAGTGGCCCATTGTACATGCACTACTTATAAAGTGCCAAAAGCATCTTTTTTGGGGGGTCTTTTGATTGAGTAAAAAGAGGGGGGGGGGGGGTGTGTATTGTGTTCTTATGTCTCTCTTTTGTGCTCTTTTTTCTACATTAGGGGTTCATTTAAATATCCACCTTTAACTTCATGAAATTATTCTACATGGAAAGATATTGCTTGGAGTAGATTAATGGAAAAATGATATAGTCTTTATGTTGATGGTACAATTACCAAACTTACTGATGCTAAAGAACTCATTAAATGGAAAAGACAAGACCATCAGGCTTTAGGAATTATCAGGAGTTGTGTACATAGAGATCTCTTCTTTTACATTGCCTCTTGTATAGAATTCAAAGTAGCTTGGGATAAGCTTGAATCATTATATGGTAAGGTGGATGAAGAAAAGGGATTTGAGATTGAGGATGATCTACTTCTTTTGGATCCAAAGAACTTTGACACAATTCAGAATTACATCAACAAAGCCAATGAGTATAGGGAACTACTTAAAGATTGTGTAAATCTCATGAAGGATGAAAAGTTGATTCATCACATCCTGAAGAGGATACCTTTAGAGTATGCTTCATTTGTTTCGAGTTTTAATACTCATAGGTTGACCATGGGAATTGCTTACCAAAAGCCTACATTTGATGCATTTGTAGAGATGTTTATTGTTGAACAATCTCACTTAATGGATTTAGGAAATCTCAAGTCATCAAAGACCAAAGCCTTGGTGGCTAGTGATGAGCACCAATCAAGTCAAGGAGGGAAAAGTTCTAGAAACAAGAAGAAGAAGTAGTGGAAGCAGAAATCACAATCTGAGACACAACAATCCTCCTCATAGCAAGGAAATTCTTCTTCCAACAAGAAGGGAAGTAATGAAAAGAAGGACAAACTTTTTTGTTCATATTGCAAAAAGCCAAATCATGATGAGCATCATTGCAAGACAAAAAGAATCAATGAGTTGGAAAATCTACTCAAGAAGAACAAGATCCAAGTGCCAGGTACTTCCAAGGATTCAACTCCAACCTCTTCAAAGGGTAAAGGGCAAGCACTTATGGCCAACACAAGTTCTTCTTTGAAATGGATACTTGACTCAGGTGCCTCCTATCATATGGGTTCTTCAAAGGGAGACTTTTCTTCATTGAAGCAGTCAAAGGTACCACACATCTTTGTAGGAGATGATACTAAAATAGAAATTGAAGGAAAAGGACATGTGGAAATGGAAAATGGGGAATTCAAAGATGTTCTCTACATTCCAAACCTTAGTTCCAATCTCCTCCTATTTTACCAAATCACTAACCTTGGAGATGATCATAAAGTTGAGTTCCTTCCCCATTCAATGATGGTGTGTAGTCTCAAAGATGATTCATTGATTGTAGTGGGGTAAGTTAATGATGAAAAGAGGCTTTAATCCTCCCACTTTGTGCCTGTTGAGTTGTCATTTTACATGATGCTAAACGATAGGAATTATTGTGAATTCCTCTCTTGAAAAGTTGACTTTGTGAATCGACTCCAAGGTTTTGGGTGATCTTGTGACCTATTGGAATCCACTTAGTTGAAGATAAATGTGAATGTTCATGAGGAGGCCTTTGCTAGTTCATTTTGATCTTAGATGAAATGAAGAATCTACACACTGTTTCAAAAATAACACTAAAAGAACTATGTTTATGTATTTTTATGTTTTTTATGAATGCAATCTAATAATGCAACTAGTATGAAATCCTATTCTAACAATGGGGTTAATAAAGAAAATAAGAAGAAATTAAAAGAAAATGACATGGAATTCAAAGAAAATAATATGAAATTGAAATCTTAACAGACATAAGATACAAAAAATAACACGTCTGCGAGTTAAGCTTTTGAAGAGATCGATAGGTAACCAATGAAAGTAGGAGTAATGCTTCTTCAATTCCACTAATGCAATCATTAGTGAGAAAATTTAATGATCATATGATATTTCACTCTTCATCAAATTGCAAGGCCATGGAAAGTGCACTTATGCGAGACAGAGAGTTATGCAAGCATAATTTGATGATTTCTTCTCAAGCTCGTTACATCAGCAAAATTCATCAAACTGTAGCAAACACCAGAACTAAAATATTGCACAACTAGAAATAAAGAAATAAACCTTTGGCTCAATCATAATTCCATGAAGAAAATTCACAAAAATATGACACATTCAGGCAAGAATTACTACACTCCAAATGCGAGCACCAAAAGCATAATTTTATTGCAAAATAATAGCGGCCCTAAATTGCATATTACAATGGAGTATTTATAAGAAATCATCTCCTCAATTTGTGTTGAGAGTGAGAGATATCTTCATGCAATAAAATGCTTTTAAACAATAAATCAAACTACTTATATACAAACTAACAAATCTAATTGGTGCTAAATAGGACTCCATCCATATTTTATTCATTAATTGGATGCATGAGCCTTTACATGTCAAAATCAAAGAAATTATGAGAGAAGGGAGAATGAGAAAGCTCTAAACCAAAGTGGAAGTGTTTGGAAGTACCAAAATTGGAAGCTGATCCTTCATAGGGTGTTTTTCAGAGTTAAACTAATGTTAGAATGCATTTTTGATGCATGAAAATCTCTATTTTTGGAACTAGCAGTTAACTATTGGTGGAACTTTCAAAAATTTGTACCTATGAAGCTATGTACCTATAGACCTATAGAGATGCGCACCTCAAAATGGTCTTAATCATAAAGCTATGTTTGGATGTTTGCCCTTGAATTCCTCTATAATCTCAGTAATTTTAGCCACATCTGATAAATTTAAAGCCTTGTATTTGTCCTTGACCTTCTATTTGTAATTGTCTACCTCAATTCAGGTATCAGCGAAATCCCTGAGTTTGGTATCCAATTCTAGCAAAGCTTCTTCAATCCTGAAGGCTTGCTAGATGTATTCATTATCAACAACTTCCACAAAAATCTTCTTAAAATTCTCTACCACTATCTCTATAGGCAACAACTTTTCTCATTCCTCATCTTCAAAATTATCCAAGTAAGCATCATTGTAATGCTTTTCTTCTTCCAAAATTTGTTCTTAGGCTTGGTCCTTAAGCCTATGGATCTCCGCATATAATGTTTCCATCACTTTATTGCTATCTTCTATTTTCTCTATCCAATCATCAATCAAAATCTAGTACCTTTTCCCCTTTATGGCTTGTAGAGTTTGTAAGTCCTTACTCTAGGCCCTTACTTCATCCATAATGTTGAAGTCCTGCTTCAAAATTGCTACCATTTTATTCACGTTTTCTTGTGTAGCATGCAGTAACTTTAGGTTCCCCTAAATAATCAAAATTCCGTTCTCCTTGAAACTTTCCCACCATTATTGACAAGTTTTAAAAAATGGATTTGACTGTACACCTCCCCCTTCTCTTAGTATTCAATGTCTCCTCGGGGCGCTTAGGATCTAGAGGACCAACTATTTTGGCTAAATATCCCTTTAGGATCTCGATCTACCTTCGAAGTGTTTGGATTTCTATCTCTTCATGCTCCATGCTCCTAAAGGCTTCTTTGATTCCCATGGTCACCATCAATCAGGCTATATCTCATGTGGGTCTTCCCAACATAACCTCTTTCAATTGATAATCTTGAAGACCAAGGCTTTTCACATCTATGTCTTTAGGAGGGACAACCACTTCCGCAAACAATTCCTCATCCTATGTATTGGTGACAAACACCAACAGTCTTGCCTCGTGTGACAAGGACTCAAGTTTATTCTATAGACACCTAAAAATCCTTTAGAAAATAAAATATTTTTATTTTCTAGAAAAGTCTCTGATGACATCATCATTTATTAATTACTTATTTATTTAATTAATTAATTTATTTTTATGCCATTAAATCCGTTTATCTTAATTAAAAATATTTAATTAAGGAATCCCTCCCAAAAATGTTTAAATATTATTTAAACATTATTTCCTTATTTATTAATTATTTAATTAATAAATGGACCAAAAACCCCAAAATGAATAATTTATTTATTTTTTGCCCAAAATTTGGCCAATTTCCTTAAGACCACTAACCTCTTCCAAAATCTTCTAATCCTTCTCTAGTTTCGATTAAAGGCTAATCCCATCATTTCCTACCCCTAATCCCAACTCAAAATATTTAATTAAGATTAAATATTAATCCTCATGTTTATTAAAAATACTTTAATAAATATCTCCTCGACCCAAACCCTTGAAATAAACAAAACTTTATTTATTTCCTGAAAAACTTATTTATCCTCATCCTAGGAAGTTCTAGACTCTTCTAGAAAGTCTTCATCCTCATCCAAAGCCTAGACTCTTCTAGAAGATGTCAATCCTTATCTTTGACCCTAATCCTAATCCCCCCCCCAACCTTGTCACATTCCCTAAACATGGGTTAAGACTTGCTAACCCAAGCCAAAGTTAACAAATATCTCTTCCTTCACCCACCCTCATTTATTGTCATCCACTTGCCCATCTCTAACAAGCCTAATCTAATCTTAACCCAAGCCTAATCCAAGCCTTAATCATTTGCACATTCCTAAGTCAAGCTTAAAGACTTTCTTAATCCAACCCAAGTCAAAATATCTCAACTCTCTCACAAATATCCCAACCATAAAACTTTATGAAGCCCACAAGGCCATAAATGACTCTTACAAGCCCTTTCATTTCTCTTACAAGCCATTATGAGGATCTTCATGAGCTTTGAGTCTCCTTTGTTGACCCCTCAACCCTTCTTGCTCTAACCAAAGACCCTGTGACATGTGTAACTCCCTGATTATTTGTAAGGAAGCACAATCCATGTGCTCTCCTCTCATTCAATCTAAACCTTCCATAAGCTTTCTCGTATCCTTGCATCCTAGCCCTTGATCCCTCAAGCCCTTTGCCTATTTAAGGAATCCTCTCCCAAGCCATTTTAACACAATCACCCATAGTAACAAGGTAATGCCAGTTTGATCATGAAGTAAAGCCATAATGCCATTTTTGAGAAGCCAATTTACATCAAATCCATTCACCCAAGCCAAAATCCATCAAGAACACCATTGAAGCCTTTGGAGAATCGAGCATACATCCTATCTAATTAGACAAAGCTAATCAACTAGAGAGCTTCTCATTGAGAGAGCCCATTAATGGCTCATATTCTCAATTGAGAGCTCATCTTAGTCTATCTTGAAGTTACGTTTATTTAGTTTTGTGAATACTTTTGATTTGATATTTAGTGTTCTTTGCATTACTAATCCTCGTATACATATTCAAAATATTCGTATTCTCAAAAATGTCTTTCTCTAAAGCACATAATTGAGGTCTAGTACTCCTCATTATTTCTTTTCGAAGCCATCTTGGGATGTGCTCAGCCAAAGACCTACCTCTCAAAGATGAAGGAGTATGTTCTGCTACCTTCTTCCCCTTATCACTCCTCCTCAGAGTACTTCCCCTTTGCAAGGGCTCTTCTTCTATGGTCTTAGTCTCAGTGGACCATGCAACTTGCACCTCAGTGTCTTGGGAAGGTGGTTGAGAATATTCCACCATTTTTCCCTCCCTCGACACTTCATTGGTTGCCATTTGTTTTGGCTCCTCCCCTTGTGATGGTTCCTTTTGAAACTATTCTTCTTCTCAACTCTAAGGTAGAGGAGTAACATAATCTTTATCTACCACTATGACTTGTGGTGGAGATGGGGGAGTAAGATTGGGACCCTATGAATTTGGTGACATCTACGTCCAGTCTTCTTGTTGGGGATCACTTGTAGGGGTATCCCTGATCTTATCCCTATCTATTTCTATATCGATGGGCATAAAATCAAAATCTAACATTTTGAAAATGTCATTGCCCTCTTCATTTTTCTCATCCACACATTGTTGCACTTCATCTTTTGAAGAAGAGACTTCCAAGGGTCCTACTGGGGTAGATGGTGATGTACTTGTGGCACTCTTTCTCCTTTCTTGCTCTATGGCTCTAGCTAGTTAGGTTCTTCTCTACAGGGGTAGCTATTCTTCTTCATTTGTCTTCTCCTCTTCCTCCTCTTCTCCTTTTGGAATGGTCTTAGGAACAAATGGAAAATGCTCCATTCTCCTAGTCACCCTTTTCCTTTTCTTATTTGGATTTTAATTATCTTTTTTTTTGTGGAGACAAAAGGGGATATTGGCTCTTCTTGTGAAGGAGGAATGGAAATTTTTTGACTCTCTCCCTCTTCTGATTGGCTAGGCACAAAGGGAGGCAATTGAGGTTCATCCTAGAGTTGACTAGCTCCAGTATCCTTAGACCCTTGCACACTCTCTTCTGACTACTGGGAAGGTTCTTGTGCTTCACCCTATTCTATTTGAATCCTTTGATGGGAGGTCCTCTTCCTTTTATTCTTTCCTTTCCTCTCTAGAGGATGGTAGTATCCAACTGGGTGGTCAATTTGGTATACTATCTCTAGCCTAATGGGAGATTGAGCCACAATGGTAGGAATTGTAACTTTCTTCCCTCTATCTTTTTCTAGGCGAGCATGTGCATGAAAGATCATGGTGTCAGGTATTGGATCAAGTTGAAAAGGTTTGTTGATCCAAGTGACAACATCATTCTGACTACAATATCATTGGCCTCCTCCCTATCAACCTTAGTGTTCATGATGGGTCTTTCTCCTATTTTATCCGAGTTGAACAAGGGGTCTAATAGCTCCCTAGAATCTTGTTGCCTTATTTCCTCTAGAATGTTCAACATGAGAGCCTTCTCTGATAAATACAAAGTCATCCTACAATAGTCCCTTATGCAGAAATTGTAGTCATTTGTTGTGTTCACCCAATGGTCTTCAATGACATGTTCATGGTGGAACTCCCTACTAGCCAGGTTCTCCACTCTTTTGATATTATCAAAATAAGGCCTAGGGGAATTGTATTCTTTGAGGAGGTAATTCTCCCATTCCCACTCAAAGGAAAAAATATCTTGCTTCCATTTCACCTGGTATGGTCCTATGACCAAGGGCCATGCCTAACAAGCTCTCCATTGTCTTTTCACCCTCTCATATGTAAATTCAATCTATTGTACAATCTCCAATAACACTAGTTTATCACTAGGATATCTCAATATCTTTTTAGGGTTATTTGAGGCACCAACTACCCATAGATACATAAATGTCTTGAATTGGATGAAGTAGGCCTCGAGAGCTATTATCTATACTTTTGCCTCATCAAATAACCTCTTTGCATAATCTCCCTTTATGAAGTAGATGACCACAAAAATGAATGCATCATTCATGATTCTATACTCCTTGTTTTATGTTGAGATCTTTTTCCTTACTAGCTGAGGGTAGACAATATAGGGCCAGGCATTAGGATCTTGCATACTGCCTCTTTTGTACAAACTGGGGTAGTTTGTCACCCTTGTTGCAAGATGATAAACCATGTAAGAAGTCATATAGAAATTCTTCTTGTCCTTAATTTCCCCTATTTGCTTACACAAGTTCTCACTTAGTGTGGTGGCCTAATCTAGTGGCATCCTTATTGTCCTGATTGTCTCGATGAAGTTGACCATGAAAGTGCTAAGGTGGCTAGCTATTGGTAAACTCATGACTTTTCTTAGAAGAATGATGGAATAGAAAATATCCTCCTTCATATATCCCCTAGTCATGTCCACTTTTCTTGTGATCCTACCCTGAGGAGGCTTCTCAATGAGGTAAGAGGATTGAATGATTTTAGACGCTTCTTTTGGGTGCTCCATGTACCATCTCTCTACTACTTCGTAGGAGAGTTTGATGAATTGATCTACCCTCAGGAGGTGGAAGACCCTCTCAATGTTTTTGAGTTAGAGGTCAAGGACCACTTCTCTAGTTACACTTATTAACCACTCTCTCTTTAGAAAAAAAATGTTGAGCCAGTGCCATAATCAATTTTACTAATTGCATTGATACTAGATGTGAAGTTGTGCTTACCAACCCAGAATGAATCAAGGTGGATACCAAAGCTGATATTTCAGTGGATTTGTTGCAAATTCTGAGGAACTCTCCCAGGTTTTTCTATCCCAAATTAGTATCTTTGATTTTTGCATGATCATCATGGAACCTTGACTTTGATGGCATTCCTTGGAACTTGAATACAATGGGCTTGGGTGCCATTTTCTCTCTAGATGTGGATGCCATTTAACCTGCATGACACAAAAAAACATTTATTTGTTGAAAATAATGAAAACCTAAAAAAATGCAAAGAAAAACATTCAATTACTCTCTAATTAATTATTGACGAAACATAAAGATGAAAAGAAGGTGTCTTTTTATTATATTTTATTATATTATATTTTATTTTTTATTTTATATATATAGGGTTTTTTAGCTCTTAGAGGCAAAAGTGTGTGTGCATGTGAAGTGGGCATGAATATATGAATGACACATGCAACAAGAAATGCAGTGCATGTATGCACACATGAGCATGCGATGCAGTGCACAAAGTGGATGCACACACATGGGCATGACATAGGACATGAAGTGGGTGCATACAGAGGCATGCAGTGCGATGTGGACATGGGCATGCAGTGTAGTGCCAAAGTGGTTTGTGTTATGGGCATGGAGCATGCACAATGGGTAGGGAATGCCACATGTGGCACAAGTTTCACAACAAGGTTTTGGTGTGCGCAACGTGCAGTAGAGTTTATGGCACGCAATGCGGTGGATTGGTGTAAAGTGCACACACGCAATGTGGAGATGTATGCAATCAATTGCTCTCACCTTTGTGTGGATTCGATTTAGTTTGCAAAGTGTTTGAAAAGATTAAAAAAAACTTTGCAAGGTGGGGGGCTTTATAGCTACACCCACTCACGGGGTGCGTGGCATGCCCCTGTGTAAGTGCGCAGGTGTGCGTAATGCACCACCATGGGTGGTGTACACCTTGCGCACTTGTGTGGTGCACGGGGGTATTTATTTATTTATTTTTTTTTTTTTTTTATTTATTTATTTTTTTTCTTTTTAATTTTTTAATTTTTTAAAATCTTTTTTAATTTTTCCTATTTTTTGACTTTTTCAATTTTTTATTTTTTTTAGCTTTTCAACCTTTAGAATTTCCCAAATCTTGAATGATAAATTCAGGGACTCAAAAAAAATAGGGGGCTCCCATTCTTAGTAGGGAATGGGGCATGTGTTGTGGGACCACAATAGTGCCTATGTCTCCTTATCAAGTCTTGTTGACTCACTCTACTTCACAAATCACCTTATGGCATGAGTGGTTTGGTCATCTTGCCTTCTACCATCTTCAACAACTTTTCTCAAAACGCATGGTCAAAGGTGTACCTAACATCAACTTTTCTAAGGGTGAGTGTTCATGATATTCAGTGGATATGCATCTCAAAGAGAAGTATGATAAAGGGAAGTCTTCCAAAGCACCAATTGTTCTCTAGTTGGTTCACATGGTTTTAGCAGGACCTTATGCAGTGACTTTAGTCAGCCAAGGCTGCTACATCCTCACATTTGTTGATGGCTTTTTTAGATTCACATGGGTCTACTTTCTTCATCACAAGAATGGAGTGGTTCATAAGCTTCAAGCCTTTAAGACTCATGTTGAACACAAATCTAGGCAAGCCATCAAGGTACTACAGGTGGACAATGAGAATAGATATGTGAACAAAAGACTTAGAGACTTTTGCAAAATTGAGGGAATTGATCTTCAGAATCCACCAACATTCAGTCTACACAAGATAGATGTTGCAACTATGAGGATTACGACTCTCAAATCCATGGAAATTTGCACGATAAAGGTCAAGTCTCTTGATCATACACTTGAAGTTGAAGCCATTAGCAGTGCTACTCACATACTTAATAGGTTTCCTCATAATGCCTTAGATGGGAAGACTCCTTTTGAGGCATGAGGTGGTAGAAAACTAGTTGTGGGTCATTTTAGAGTCTCTAGTTGTCTAGCATGGGAAAACTTATATTCTAGGGGATGCAAGGCACCAACACCTAGGCCTTGTACTTTCATCAGATATGAAGACAATGCTAAGGCATATAGACTTATAGATCTTGAGACTCATGAGATCTTTGTGGAGAAGGATGTTCACTTTGAGGAAAGTTCACCCAACTTATCCTCTAATCCTCTCCACACATCATACATAGTGGAAACTGATAGTGACACCAACAATAGTGCTTCAATAGATTTAGACATGTGGGGTTCTATTGACAGTTGTAGTGAGAGGTCACATCATCAGTACAGTTTACATGCATACATTGCTACAACGAAAGGTCCAACATATCATGGTACATGTTGTCTTCCAGCTCTAGCTTTAGTTGATGACTGCATGGCAAAAATTGCAAGTTTGTTCATGGAGTCACACATCGCAAACTTGGGAGATAGCCTTGAGGACTTACATCTTCTCTTTGATGAAGGTGATCCTTCTATAGTTGTTGTGATGGCTCACTCTAACCCTCATGTCCATTCTCTACATGATCAATCTTTTAAGGTTGGAATGATTGTGGATCCTTATGAAAAATAGTTGTTGGAGGTCTCTTTATTAGTTTCGGAGATAGATGATTTTTTGGAACAGGTTCCATAGACATCCTTGCATTCGTTCTTTTCAGCACAATTAGAAGGGGCGAGCATCAGCATCAGGATAGGGATACTTGATTAGGTTTCAAGGGCACTAAACATCTTTAGGATTGTACCTTTTCCTTTGTCTCTTTCTAAGGGGAGGAACATCATACTGCACTCTTGGATCAAATTCTTTCTTGGAGAAACTTTCACTAATAGACATTCTTCATTTGGGGGGAGGGGGGACTACCTTGTCTCTCTTCCTCTTCTTTCTTACGGGGGGAGGGCTTTTTCCTCTTATGAGGTTTTGTCTTCTCATTCTTCATTTTTTGTATATACTGGATGTATGTTGTAATGGGGGATTCTTGATTACCCCATCCATCCATGCATCCCTATTCATCTCTCTTTTTGTGGGAGGGTTTTTCCCATGAGATTTTCCCTCTTTCTCCACTTTATGAGAGGTTGCATTTTCATTATGTACATGGGTACATGTGTTGGTGTAAATACATATTTACTATTTACACTTAAGTTTACTTAGGTTAATGTATTATTTTATTATTTTATTTTTGAGATACTTAGGAGTTTGTGCACTTTTTCGAGTTGTCATGTTGACAACATAGAAGTACACAACTCTATTTTAGCACATGGTGTCTACAACACTGATTTGTGTGTCACACCCTTGTAGGCTTATCCTCTCATCATTGCACTTATTTTCATGCTTAATGGAGGATAACTCATAGCTGGTGAATATGTGCCTAGTTGTATGACATATCATGATGCTGATTTTGAGGCATTCTATATGTATCTTAAAGGCCTTTATATATAGGCACTACTACTGTACTTTCACAACACATATTGAATGAATATATCATCATTCTGATCATACTCTCTCTTTCTGGTCTACAATTGTGCTTGTATTTGAGTTCTTAGTTCCTGGGTGAATTTTTCCATTAGGAAAATTCTTACAATATTCCATGATGCCAAAGTTCAAGAACACACCACTAGAATTTGCCTACTCTATACCTAAAATTCTATATGACTTAGTTGAGAAAAAATGGCATTATTGTTTGAATATGGAAAGACAAATCAGGGAAACAACTTTAGCCCAAGTAATGCTAGAGTTGACAAATGGAAAAATTGCTAAGGTAATGAAGAAATATGTAGTTAGGTTCACAACTAAAGATAGAGCCTTCAACATTCTTCAAAATAACATTGAAGATGTGGTCAAGAAATTAACTCAAATATGGAAACTTATCTATGGGTTGACCACTATGAAGCAAGGAGAAAATGCCCCTTTAGAGGGTAAACATGATGATAATGATGATGACAAGGAAGATGATTATAAAAATAATACATTTGGGGAAGAGACAGAGAACCAAAAGGATGATAAGACAATAATTGAGTAGCAGCAAGATGAATAGAGTGTACAGGACACACAAGTGCCAAGCATTAGTCCTTCCCATGGCACAAAAAAACCATTGAAATTATAACTATTAAGGATGTTTCTAATGCATTAGCTCAAAACATCAATCCACTTATTGTAGAAGATCTAAAAAAGATATTGGATCAGTCTACACTTCAAGCTAAACTTTGTCAAAATCCAGTTTTGGTTAGTGTAGAAGAATTGCAAAAGGTAGTGACTAAAGTCACAAGGGAGAAGGTGAATCCACAAGAACCACCTTCAATCATCCCTTTAGTTACCAATGTCCAACCTTTAATTCAAACAATAGTAGACACATCCACCAAGGTTGATACAAGTGTTAAAATTGATACAATTAAGAAGAAGGTAGAAGAGGAAGACACTACTATAGGTCAACAATAGGAAATGGGATAGATAGATTCATCTATACCTACAACATAAGAACAAGGTGCTAGCCAAGTCATAGTGATAGACCATGGCAAGCCTAAAGAGAGTGAGAAAACACCAAAGGTGAAGGAACAAGTGGCCATCCAAGCACTGGTAGCCTTACCAGCTTCTGCCACTCCTTCTACTAAAACTCTTCAAAGGCTGAGCATAGAAGCCATTCCATTGCTATCTCAGTGCCAAGCCACAACTCATCAAAGGTAGAAAAGGTAATTCATTATGGAGACATAAGCCTTGATGAAGAAATTATTATTCAAAAGTATGACTATGATACTATGACATTGGAGCATATAGGCATTTTGCAAGAAGCCTTATAAAGGGAAAAGCATCAATAAATGCTTAGGAGAGAACGCATGAAAAAGTAAGCACTTCAAGATATTAAGGACATCTTTTTAGATGCATTCAGCCTACCAACCCCTAAAGAGACCAAGCCACTCATAGAATAACTAACTGATATAGTGGAAAAGGTCACTAATGAAGACCTTGATACAAATGCAAAGCTTCTAGAATGGTCTAAAAAGAAGTTTCAAGGAAAGGTAAATGAGAAAATATCTGGTGAAATAGCACTACAAAAAGTTGGTTTGGCAACAAAGGTTGAGGATGTAAAGAAGGTACTTGAGAATATATTCTCATTGTACACCAAACTATGTAATCCTACACTCTTCACACAAGAAACCATGAGTCACATTCTGAGCTTGGAAAGAAAAATATTGCATTAGGTGTAAGCCTACCTAAAAATCCAACTTAGAGTGAGAAGAACTTTAGAACATTGCTTTAGACATAGAGTTAGTTAGCTATCTTAACAGTAGGTGAGGCTAATATTAGACCCAAATAGACAAATATTCAAGTGACCTTCACCCCACATATGGAGATAATGCATAAGGAGCTACGCTATGCAAAAAATCTATTGAAGAAAGACCCCAATCTTTCTACATTTGATGGCCTAATACACCTTGTTTTGGAGATTGCAATCCAAATTAAGTCATTGGATGTTGTACATGACAACTAGGATGTAGCTCTAAGAATAATCATGAAGGTCCATAAATATTTTTTGGAAAAACACACCATAAGTGTATAACCCATTTGACATAAGTGTCAAGAAAAGGGGGATAAATGTACTCTAGGGAGTGATATATTTTTGGGGGAGATATACATTTTTGATGAAAAAGTAGAAAATAGGGACAGATATCAGCTAAGGGAGAGCATATCAAATGAAAGAGTATTAGATGAGAGAGTATCATATACAATGTATTGAAGTCAAAGGGAGCACAAATTTTGAATACAAATCATACACATTAACTTAGGGGGAGTTACAAAATCTTGAGGTGTACAAGTTAGTGCAAAATTTTGAAATTTTGTATATAAGTTGAGTCATGGATATGTTATCCTTGAGAAGATTAAGGATAATATTGTATATTCAAGTCTTTTTGACACTCATGTCAAAGGGGATATTGTTGATCTTAGATTGGTTTTGACAAGTGAGTGTCAAGACACTTAAGGCATTTACTTAGTTCATGCTAAACTAGTAATACATGTCGAGCACAACATGTAATTATTAACTATGCCAAGTTTCAGTGAGTGTCGAGTCACTCATGTGCCATGCAAATAGACCATGTCAAGTGATTCAAGAGCTAAGTAAACAATGGATGCCAAGTAATGTAGATGTTGATTCATAGTACAAAGATCACTGCACACCAAGCATCAAAGACTTCATATGTCAAGTGACATAGTTTTGACATACTTTTTGTAATGGCACAAACAGCTATGTAAACCATTTTTGAGTTGACTTAAGATTATATTTTGATATTGTGAAAATAAGGAAGAATCTCTATTTGGATTCCCTATGCAATTAGATGCAACCAATCAAAAATGAGAAGGTTTAAGTGGAAAAATGGATGAATCTCAGCCATAGATTCATACCTAACCCTAAGCCACCTAAGTCTTTTTAAGGAGGAAAAAGCCCTAAAGATGAAGTAATTGAAGGAGCGAACAAGATAGTTTGCATGTAGAGCATTCAAGGTGGCTTAGAGGAAAGAGTGAATTGTAGAATTAGTTAGAGTAGAATAGAGGATAGAGAAAAGCATACAACATTGATGCATCTAATTAGCAAGGATCAAGAAGACATTGTGTAGAGGTGATTTGTTGTCAGGCAATCAAGTGCCAATTGCAAGATCTATGCTAAGACATTTTAACAGGTGATTTCAGTTAAATATCTTAATAGAGTAGTTCTAATAGGTTGTATGAAATCCTTTAATAGGGTACTTAGTTGTAAGTTGAAGTCCTCTAACCAGGAACACTTCTAACAGGGCATTGAAATCCTCTAACAAGGTGAGACCTAACAGTCTTTGTAAGCCTTTAACAAGGCAGACCTTTCACAAGGTAGATCATGTTTCATGGTCAAATCATTGTAACCTTCATTGGATACACTTTATTACTATAGTATTGAAGATTTGTGGGTGTCATCCCCACCCCAGTTTTACCTTCTCACTTAGAGGGTTTCTGGGTAATCATATATAGTGTTATGTGTGTGAATGCTTACATGGTTATGTGATTTAGATGCATATGCTTTACATGATTATTTTAGTTTACTTATTAAATGCATGTGATGAATGAATGGTGAAACTTTTATGGGTCCTAATGTAAACTGTTGATTCACCCCCACCCCTCGACCCCCAGAAGTTTACTCTTTCACCTTGTAATTCCAATAGAAAGGACATAACTTGATAAAAGAAGATAAATATTTGAAAATTATGAGAATGGAGAATTTATAAAATAAGAAGATCTTTTTTGTTTATAAAGTTTATGACTTGGTAACTACATAAAATAAAAATGAAGTTTCGAATTAGCTAAGTATGATAATTGGTGAGAGAATGATCATTATTGGATATTTTAATCAAAATATAACCGATTTGGAAAAGATGAGGGATTTCCTAGTGGACATGTGTTTAAATGGATTTTTAGGAGTCTATTGACAATAATCACATGAGGGATGGTGTCTTGGAGAATAGAATGCATACTAAGATCAATAAAGAAAGGAATTCACAAGAATTCTAAAATGGCTTGACATATTCTTGTTAGATAGTGATTTTGAGAAAATATCTCAGTTTTCCTTGAATCTTATATTCTCCCTTATTTAGATCATATTACTTCCTAGTATATTTACAATCTATACCTACCAAATTTTTGGATAAGTGCCCATTGATGTTTGATAACATGTGGCTAAAGTATGCTATTTCTTTAGACCTATTTTCTAATTTTGGAAAGAGACTATGTAGAGAGATCATATGTGGGTGTATAAAGTTAGTGAAAATTTAAAATTTGTTAAATATAAACTAAAATCCTAAAATATATCTTGTTTCAAAATAGTCTTTACAATAAAGGTTAGGATGGATAAAAATCTAGGTAGATTGAATGATATGGTGATTGAAAAAGGAATGAATAGACATTATTATGAGATTAAAGAAAAGTTTAAAGGAGAGATATAAGAAATTGTGGTTAATGAGGAAGCTTGTTGACATAAAAATTCTAAAGAAATATGGCTTAAGGAGGGTGATCAAGAAGCTCGTTGACATTAAAAGTATAAAGAAATATAGCTTAAAGAGGGTGATAAAAATACCAAAATTTTCCATTAGTCATCCATACAAAACAAAAGTAGGAATAGAATCACCTCAATAAGAAAGGAGGATAGGGCCATTTTATCAGTGAGGTAGGACATAAGCAAAGAAATTGTTTAATTCTTTCAAAAAATTTTGAACATATAAATTTAGGCAAGCAAGATGACCATGTGAGAGTATCCAAAAAGTATCCCAACATTTATTACAAAGATGAAAAATAAACTCTTTGAAAAGAAAGTATTGTGAGAAGAAGTAAAGAAAGCCACTTTTCAATTTTATCTAGATAAATCATTGGGTCAAGATGGATTTTTTGTAGGTTTCTTTCAAAATTTATTAGACATTGTTGGACCTGATGTTCATAAAGAAGTGGGGAAATTTAGAAAAATAGACAAGGGTATTGGGATCTCTAAACTATACATTCCTATTCCTCATGCCAAAAGAGAAAGATGTCTTTAAATTGGGAGATTTTAGGGCAATATCATTGTGTTATGCCATAGAAAATTTCTATTTCAACTCATAATTTGTGGTATGCCATAGAAAATTACTTGGTTATTAGTAGGAAACCTCTCTATTTTACACCTAGGAAAAAATATTTAATAATTGGAAAAGGTTTCAATTTTTCATGGATATTAGAGTGCATATTTTACACTCAACCTAATCAAGTAATGAGAAAATTTATCAATGAGGAGGAAACCTATGTACTTCATGTCTATCACGATGAATATGGTGGCCATTTTGTAGAAAAAGAACAAACCTAAATATTCTCTACATAGAATACTATTGACCAACACTACATAAAGATGTAGTTAAATTTACTAAGAGTTTTGATCGGTTCCAAAGAATAGAGAGGCCAACCAAATCATATGAGATGCATCCAATTCATCAAGTTTTAGTAACCACATTTTAAAAATTGAGATTAGAATTTCTGTAGAAAATTGATCCATCCTCAGATGGTAAATCATACATACTAGTTTATAATTATTATGTTAGTTATGCCTATAAATTAGGTAATGGATAACAAGGTAGTTCAACTCTTCTATGAGGAAATACTCACAAAATTTAGGGTTCCAAGGGATATCAAATTAGGGGGAATAGTTCACATAAAAACTCATCAAGAGTACAACATATGACATACGAAGTCATCACCATATCACCCTCATGCCAATGGACAACCTAAAATCACCAATAAAGAGATAGAATCCATCTTGAAAAAAGTATTAGTATTTAACAAAAATTATTGGGAAAATAGGTTTTACAAAGCTATATAATGGGCCTACCACACTACATGGAAGACAATAAAAGCCTTTCACCATTTGATTTTATAAATGGTAAATTGGTTGTTATGCCAATTGTGTTTAAATGCAAGACATTAAGAAAAATATTTAATTTAGATATTGAAGAAACAAAGGGATATGATATTGTAGTTGAATGCATAAGATGAGTATTGGAAGTCTATTGTACATAGCATAGAGATAATCTAGAAATAAAGGAAACAATGGCATGCTAGATTTATCAAGGACAATAAAATTTTACCTGATAACTAGGCCTTATTAAATGACTCAAGATATCAAAACACACTAGCTAAATTTAAAAGATGATGGCTAGGGCCCTATGAAGTTACTCACATGTATGAAATGGAGTTTTATATTTGTCCTTAATTGATCCAATTCATTTCAAAGTCCTAGTCAACAAGCATCAAATTAAATTTTACAACAAGCCAACTAGCCACATGGAATTCCTACAATAATTTGTAGACAACAATGCTAGCATGACTCCTACAATTGAAGGAGATGAATGAAATGTCCACATTTGGGAATATTTACCAAAATCGTGTGAAAAAAAGTGGACAGTGTGAAGAAAAAGTCAAAAGCACACATAACACGATCACATTATGTGTACTTTTGATCAAATTTCAAAATGGGCCTTAGCTTGGTAATGAGCCAAGGAAGAAACATTGAAAAATTAAAATTTTACATAACACAATTGGGTTAATGAGAACTAGAAGCATTGATTCTACTTCTCCATAACTCCATTAGGCTATGAAGAACTAGAAGCAATGATAGTGATATGTATAGAGAGATGGGGAGTGAAGGAGATGCAATACAGGAGTTCACATTTCTCTAGAGAGAGAGAGAGAGAGAGAGATTAGGGGATTGATAGAGTTCGCATTTCTCTATGGATAATTCTATAGCTCTTGTTACTTCTCTGTTTGAATTTTTTTTTTGAGTGCATGTGCACTAAAGACCTTCTATCACTACTTGAGATACATGTATATGGTGAGTATTCATCATCATCATCTAAAATAAGCTCACATGTATATCTTAATTCTTTCCTTTGTTTCATCCCCCTTTATATCTCTCAGGGTCATTATTTGTAACATATGTCTGTTGGAAATATAGATGAAGTAACTGAGAGGGGAGGGGTGAATTAGTTACCACAAAAATCAATTCTAAAATAAATCCCTTAGATGTCTTTACATACTGTTGATACTCAATAAACAGTGCAAGAAAACTGTAACTCGGTAGATTAATTAATTACTATTTATCTAGCATTCATAGTCATTAATATGCTTGCAAAGATTAAAATAAATGAACACAAGAGACACCAAATTTAACGTGAAAACCCAATATGGGAAAAACCACCAAGTAACTAGTCACCAATTTTCACTCTTCTGAAGTGAGCCCTGTTAGGAGCCAACCCTATTAAAGGTTACAAAACACATTGTTACGTGTGACCTTGTTAGATGATTTAATCACCTTGTTAAGAGTGGCCTAGTTAGAGGTCTTGAGAACAATTCAACTAAACTATCACCTTGTTAGAGAATTTATAAAATGGCTGTTAAACCTGTTAAGAGATTCTAGATTCATTGTTACAATGATTAGAAAGCAAAAATGAGGTGACCTGAATGATATGCAACTTATGTTTTTTCTGATTACAGATCTCTATTCTGCTTTTACTGGATCCTAGCTGATCAAATACAACTTTGCATCTCCTCTAGGATATCTAATCCTTCATCAGAATTCACTCAATTCACTTATTCCATCCTTATCCATATACTCATACTAATTTACAACTTGAACATCTATATATATACCTTTCAGATTATCAAGTTGGCTTAAATATAGGTTCCAATAACAAAAAAAAATCATTGCATCAGTCAACCACATGAAGCAATTAAACTTAATATCAAAATAACAAAATCCTTTGCTAGTCAACCAAGCTTGATAAAC
The DNA here is from genome assembly GCA_028749045.1 of Cupressus sempervirens. Taxonomy (NCBI): domain Eukaryota; kingdom Viridiplantae; phylum Streptophyta; class Pinopsida; order Cupressales; family Cupressaceae; genus Cupressus; species Cupressus sempervirens. Next base: position 601,419,628 of record CM053783.1, on the reverse strand, counting down.
CACTGCTCCTTTGGAGACTGAGTGAGCTCGATTAGTGCTGACCTTCCTTTGCTAACCATGCGAGCTCGGTAGAGATTGACTTTCCTTTGTTAACCTTGGGAGCTCAGTTGACATTAACTTTCCTTTGTTAACCTTGCGAGCTTGGTAAATACTAACTGTTGCTACAAAATCCTTTGATGCCTGAGTTAGCTCGATAAACATTAACTTTTCTTTGTTAACCTTGGGAGCTCGGTTAATACTAACTTTTGCTACAAAATCCTTTGATGCCCAAGTGAGCACGGTAAACATTAAATTTTCTTTGTTAACCTTGGGAGCTCGGTTAATACTAACTTTTGCTACAAAATCCTTTGATGCATGAGTGAGCTCGGTAAACATTAACTTTTCTTTGTTAGCCTTGGAAGCTCAATTAATATTAACTTTTGCTACAAAATCCTTTGATGCCCGAGTGAGCTTGGTAAACATTAACTTTTCTTTGTTAAGTACAGGAATGTTTGGTAGACACTATAAATTGCTTTGCAGATCACCTAAGCTCGGTAGACTCTATTTGATGACTAATATGACATTTTTGTAACATCAAATATGATACACAATTATAAATTGTATCCAACAATCTCCCTCTTTGGCATTGATGGAAACACAACATGTCATAGCAGAATGAAATTTGAAAACAAGTCTAACAAGCCTTTTTCTGTTTGAACAACTTTCTCTATTAGATAGAAAACTCTCCCTCTTTTAGTAATCTCCTTCTGTGAGGGAATATCATAGAAAACTTCTTCCTTTCAAACAAATTTCATAAAGATATGACAGTAAAAACTCTCCCTCTTTGACAACACATGCCAAAGACAACACAACTCAAATGATTTTAATGTACCTTTAGTACTAGTTCATATGCAATATTTCCTGATTATGCTACATCAACTGATAGATTTTCATCTTGGTATGCGTTGATACATCACTAAAATTTTATTTTGTTACACTTTAGATAGGGGAGTGACCCCTAACTTACTTCTTAGATACAAGAATGCATCCTTAGGTAATGGCTTTGTGAATATGTCAGCAATTTGTTCCTTTGTATGAACATATTCCAATCTGATCTCCTTGTCTTGCACCAATTCTCTGACAAAATGATATTTTATTGCAATGTGCTTGGTTTTGGAATGCATCACTAGATTCTTAGATATGTTTATTGCACTTGTATTATCATAGAACATAGCAACTGATTCTTTGATTTCCACCTTCATGCCTTCCAACAACTGTTTAAACCAAACAATATTTGAACAGTTTACTGCAGCAGCAACATACTCTACCTCTGCTGTAGATTGGGATGTGCAATTCTGCTTTTTACTTGTCCAAGAAACCAACCTTTTTCCAAGAAAGAATGCTCCTCCACTTGTACTTTTTTCTGTCATCAAGGTTTCCTGCCCAATCAGCATCAATAAACACTTTCAAATCTAGATTACCTAAAAATTTGTACCATAAACCATAATCTTCAGTTCCTTTCAAATATCTCATTATTCTTTTGATTGCCATCATGTGATTTTCTCTTGGTTTTGCTAAAAATCTTGCTACAATACCAACTGCAAGGGCAATATCTAGCCTAGTATGAACTACATACTGCAACTTTCCAATCATAGATCTATACAATGTTTGATCTACTTCTTTTGATTCATCTTCCTTGGTAAGTTTTAATCCAGTATACATAGGAGTCCCAACTAGTTTACAATCTTCCATACTAAAATTTTTCAATATCTCCTTGATGTATTTTGATTGAGTGATGTAGATACCATTTTTATTCTGCTAAATGTGAATACCAATAAAGAATTTGATTTCACCAAACATAGACATTTCAAATTACTTGTTCATTTGCTCTGAAAATTCTTTGCAAAGATCATCATTTCCTATGAAAATAGTATCATCTACAAATATTTCAGCCAAAACAATCTTATTATCTGGTCCTTCCTTTAAATACAAACTATTGTTATCATTAGTTCTTTGAAAACCAATCTGAATAAGATAGTTATGTAATCTTTCATACCATGCTCTAGGGGCTTGTTTCAAACCATACAATGCCTTGTGTAATTTGTAGACCATATTCATTTTATCTGGATCAACAAAACCTTCAGGTTGTTCAATGTAGAGTTCTTCATCTAGTATACCATTGAGGAATGCTGACTTGACATCCATTTGATAAACTTTGAATCCTTTGTGAGTAGCATATGCAAGTAAGGTTCTGACTCCTTCCAATCTTGCAACAGGAGCAAAAGTTTCTCCATAGTCTATTCCTTCTTCTTGGGCATATCCTTTGCATACTAGTCTAGCTTTGTTTCTTGATACCTTACCATCTTCATCCAACTTTTTTCTGAATACCCACTTGGTTCCAATTACATTTTTATCTTTAGGAATGGGTACAAGAGTCCATGTCTTGTTTTTCTTTATCTGTTCTATTTCTTCATTCATAGCCTCAATCCAACCATCATTTTCCAATGCATCATTGATATTTCTAGATTCAAAGTCAACATGTAAAAAAGTACCTTTCAACTTACTTCTTGCCATGGTTCCTTCAGATTTGTTTCCAATGGTCTGATTTGCTGAATGATGTCTCGTGAGATTTTTTGCTAATACAGATTCCTTGCCTTTTGAAACAGTTTCATTGTTATCTTATTGCATTTCAACTTCAAGTTCTGGCTTAGTAGATATTGGCTCAAGTCCTTCAGACTCGATAGACACTTTCTTGATAGCATCTGAATGTAACTCGGGTTGCTATAGCTCGATTTGAACTACCTGTAACTCGGTTACTGATGACTCGAGAGTAGAAGATTCCTAATTGACTAATACTGTATCAGGTTCAATGAAAACAAACTTTCTATAATCTTCTGGTTCCCTTTTGCTTTCTTCTTTAGTCCTTTCTGCAAACTCATCAACTTTCACATGTGCACTTTCTATGACTTTGTAAGTAGACATGTTCAAACAGCTATATGTTTTACTTTTGTAAGAGTATACCAAAAATATTCCTTTATCACCTTTTACATCAAATGCTTTTTCTAGATTCTTTCAAAATGTAACATTTACTTCCAAATACTTTTAGATAACTTACATTGGGTTTGTAGCCATACCATAGCTCATAGGGAGTTTTGAATGAGTCCTTCTTAAGCTTTACCCAATTCAAGGTATGAACTATAGTGGTGATAGCTTCCTTCCAATATTTGATAGCAATTTTTTTTCAATCATTAGGGTTCTTGCACAATCCATGTTAGATCTATTCCTCCTTTCAGCTATTCCATTTTGTTCAGGAGTTCCAGGGGCTAATACCTGTCTTTTGATTCCTCTTTTAATGCAAAAGTTATTGAACTCATGTGAAACAATTTCTCCTCCTCTGTCTGACCTCAAGCATTTCAATCTTTTTCTTGTTTCCTTTTCTACTCTGGCCAAGTACCATTTGAATTTCTCAAATGCTTCTGATTTGTTCCTTAGATACATGACAGTCATCATTCTTGAGTAATCATCAACAAAAAGAATGAAGAACTTTTCTCCAGTATAGATTTCAATTCCAATGGGTCCACATAAATTAGTATGCACAATTTCTAATATATCTTTAGACTGATAGTTTTTACTTTTAAAACTAGTCTTTCCCATTTTACCAATCTAACAATTCTTGCATAGACCGACCTCAAGTTTCTTTATGTTAGGAATGTCTCTTACTTTCTTGAATTTTCTTATTTTTACCAAGTTATCAAAATTGACATGACACAAACTTTTATGCCATAACCAACTTTCTTCAAATTGAGCAATAAGACATGAACATTCACCAAGTTCAAGATAAAATAAGTTACCTTTTGTTTGAGTGCCTGATCCAATCAGTTTTCCTTTGCCATCCAACAGTCTTGCTTTCCCATGCATGAATTCTACTTTGAATCCATTATTGAGTAGCTGTGCCACACTCAAAAAATTATGCTTTAGTCCTTCTACCCAATAGGCATTATCACATATAAGTTCTTTGGTTAGAGAGATTCTTCCTCTTCCTTTTATACAACAAGGTTCATTGTTGCCAAATCTTACACTGCCACCATCATAGTTTTCAAAGTATTCAAACTTAGTTTTATCACCAGTCATGTGATGAGAACAACCACTATCTATGATCCATGTATCATTTTTGCTCATATGAGAAATGATTTCCATTTCTTCATCATTATCAGATTCATCTTTCACAACAATGTAGACAATTTCATCTTCTTCTTCATCATTAGAATCATTAGAATCTTTAGCCATAAAACATGTTTTCTTACCTTTTTCTTTGAATGATTTGAATTCTTTCTTGCCATTGTACTTGTATCCTTTCTTGTCATCTTTGTTCTGCTTCTTTGGGCACCTAGCAGAAATATGACCAACTTCTTCACATGAAAAGCATATTAGAGGAACTTTACCTTTAAATTTACCTCTGCCTCTAGAATATTTCCTTGCTAGTAGAGCTTCAATCACTTCAAGATCACTGTCTAAACTTTGGTCTGATTCATCTTCACTTCCTGACTAAAATTCTTTTTTCTTTTTGCTTTTCTCCTTAAGTGAAAGCTTGGCTTCAAATACTGATTCAATGTTCTTGGAAGCTAGAACATAGTTGTCAAAGTTGTCTAGTTCAAATGCAGTCAATCTTCGAACTATGGCCTCTAAATTTATCTTGTGATTTGCTTCACATCTTCTTTCTTGAATTGCAAAAACTCTGATTGCATAAATGGGAAGTAGAGTTCTAAGAACTTTACTTATTACTGTCTCCTCCTTGATATCTCCTCTAGATGCTTTGATTGCACTGACACATGCTTTGACTCTTTCAACATATTTTGCAATGTTTTCATCCTCTCTCATCCTCATTTGATCAAATTGTCCTCTCAAACTTTTTGTTATGGCTCTTTTTACATTATCATCTCCTCCATAGATTTCTTTTAGCTTTTCCCACATTTCAAAGGCAGATTTGTAGTCTTTAATGTCATCAAATTTTTCATAACTCAAAGCAGATGCTATATCTATCATCATAATTTTGTGGGTCTTCTTTTTAGTAATATCATTGACAGATAATGTACCAAATAGTTCTACATATATTTCATCAAGGTATTTTAGTCCTGTATCTCCAATAGAAGCTAGATGACATCTCATCAAACCTTGCCATGCTGAGAAGCTGTCCCTGTTAAGTCTTGGAATTTCCCTCTTATAAGACATGCTAATCTTTGGCTTAAATCCTTGAAATCTTGTCCTGCAAGCACCAAAAGCTCTAATATCAATTGTTAAAAATATAGATGAAGTAACTGAGAGGGGAGGGGTGAATTAGTTACCACAAAAATCAATTCTAAAATAAATCCCTTAGATGTCTTTACATACTGTTGATACTCAATAAACAGTGTAGGAAAACTGTAACTCGTAGATTAATTGATTACTGTTTATCTAGCATTCATAGTCATTAATATGCTTGCAATGATTAAAATAAATGAACACAAGAGACACCAAATTTAACGTGGAAACCCAATATGGGAAAAACCACCAAGTAACTAGTCAGCAAATTTCACTCTTCTGAAGTGAGCCCTGTTAGGAGCCAACCCTGTTAAAGGTTACAAAACACACTGTTAGGTGTGACCATGTTAGAGGATTTAATCACCCTGTTAAGAGTGGCCTGGTTAGAGGTCTTGAGAACAATTCAACTGAACTGTCACCTTGTTAGAGGATTTATAAAATGGCTATTAAACCAACTCTATTAAGAGATTCTAGATTCACTGTTACAATGATTAGAAAGCAACAATGAGGTGACCTGAATGATATGCAACTTATGTTTTTGCTGATTACAAATCTCTATTATGCTTTTACTGGATCCTAGCTGATCGAATACAACTTTGCATCTCCTCCAAGATATCTAATCCTTCATCAAAATTCGCTCAATTCACTTATTCCATCCTTATCCATATACTTATACTAATTCACAACTTGAACATCTATATATATATATACCTTTCAGATTATCAAGTCAGCTTAAATATAGGTTCCAATAACAAAAAAAAATCATTACATCAGTCAGCTGCATGAAGCAATTAAACTTAATATCAAAATAGTAAAATCCTTTGCTGGCCAACCAAGCTCGGTAACCACTACTCCTTTGGAGACTGAGTGAGCTCGATTAGTGTTGACCTTCCTTTGTTGACCATGTGAGCTCAGTAGACATTGATTTTCCTTTTTTAACCTTGGGAGCTCGGTAGACATTATCTTTCCTTTGTTAACCTTGCGAGCTTGGTAAATACTAACTTTTGCTACAAAATCCTTTGATGCCCAAGTGAGCTCAGTAAACATTAACTTTTCTTTGTTAACCTTGGGAGCTCGGTTAATACTAACTTTTGCTACAAAATCCTTTGATGCCCGAGTGAGCTCAGTAAACATTAAATCTTCTTTGTTAACCTTGGGAGCTCGGTTAATACTAACTTTTGCTACAAAATCCTTTGATGCCCTAGTGAGCTTGGTAAACATTAACTTTTCTTTGTTAAGTACAGGAACATTCGGTAGACACTGTAAATTGCTTTGCAGATCACCTAAGCTTGGTAGATTCTGTCTGATGATTGATATGACATTTGTGTAACATCAAAGACAATACACAATTAACAATTGTATCCAACAATGTCATCCAAGAAGCTCCTCCTACTCTTTTCCATTAACCACATGGGCTTTGTCTCTTAATCCTGAGTAATTAGTTAATAGTTTAATTCTTAATAGAATTCATAACTAGGTTCTCCATAACTAGTTTTCTTCTTGATCACTACAACATTTTCTCCTCAACTGAACATTTTGTTTGAATGACACCATTTGACAGTTTTTGTTGGCACCAAGAACTTCTGAAACAATTAGAATTTTAAGGCAAGCATCCCCAATCATCCTCATAAGATGGGCCTAAACTTCTTTCTAGTTGTTCTTTATCCAAATATTATGAAGTAAATAACCTTTTTACCAACAAATTCAATTTCCAAGCATATATTTTCCTTTTGGTTGTCTAGACTAGATCTCAATATCAAAATCCTCTTGATATATTTTTCCGAACATACATAGGAATGTACAACCATTGTAATGTGCTTTGTCTTATCATATTCAGTTATTATTGTTACATTATGCATAGATGTAAAGGGTTTATCAGATTAACAAGATATAGACTACAAAAGACCTCTAACAATATGATACATTCTATCTACTAATAATTTGAATGATTGATAGGAAAGATATTGAAGGATAATCATATACAAACATATCTTAAACATGCCTTCTCTTACTAAAAGCCTTCAAAAATAGATGACAATTGAAACATACACCTCCTTTTTATGTACTTTTTATGATTGTTTTTTAGCTCAAAGAGTCTCATACATTGATAGGCTCCAATGATCCCTTAGAATGCTAAGACTAGAAAGACCTAGTTAACATTCACCTTGGTTGCAATTAACGCATGACATGCATGTGAGCCTAGATGTTAGATTATGATGATGAATACTCACCATCTACTACTATCTCAAGTAGTGAATGATACATGATTCCTATGGTAATATATTCAATATATGGATTCCAAGGATCACCCAGCTTCATAAAATAAGAAAGAAAACTTCCCATCATAGAATAGCATACAAACCTATCTAATGATCATATTGTGCTAAAGATGACTTCTAATGTAACATCATGATGATGATGATGATGAATACTCACCATCTACTAGTACCTCAAGTAGTGACAAAAGGTATTTAGTGTACATGTACTCAGGAAAAAAATTTAGAGAGATCTTATGGGATCTTAAGGGGTCCTAATGTCTCTTTCAACACACTAGGACCCCTCATGATCCCTTTTGACACATTAGAGCCAACAAGTCTCTAGAATCACTTATATTTTTGTATCATCTTAAAATGGAAGTGCTTCCATGTTAAGAGTGTTCAACCCTCCAAGTAAGTGGTTTAGGGTCATGTCAGGTGCCTTGAATGGGTCTTTGCATGGATCTATCTATTTTCCCCCTATTTTGCTTCTCTCTCTATTTCCAACCCATTTTTGACAATCTTCTTTGTGAAACTGAGGACTTTGACTTTTGGGTCAAGTATGACCTTGGCCCTAACCTAGGTCAAGGATGTTGACTTCATCCCTAACACCAGGTTCATTTTTCAATTTCCAAAAGTTTCAGGACTTGAGCTTCAGAAAGTCTCTTTTCCCACTTCTAGGTTAGCTGTTTTGAGTTTTGGAATGGTAGATTCTTAAATTACATTTAATCTAAGTCTATTCCAAGGGGTTAAGGTTAAATGGTATTTAATGCTCCCATGTCAACCTTCTCTAGGAGTTAGTGACCTAGATCTCTATATAAGGAAGCCTTCTTCCCTCATTTTAGGAAGGGACTTACTATGGAACATTATCTTGTGCATCCATCATCCACTATCTAGAAGAAGAGTTATTTTATGATGTGAAGATCTACTACCTATCAAGCATTCAAGCATCCAAGTGTTTAAGCATCCAATTCATCAAGGATATCCATCGTTATCCATTAAAGGATACAATCTCTATGGAGCCCACCAGTTGAAGATTTCTCCATCCATATTCATCCAAGCCTTTTCATATGCAAAGATACATTCAAGATTATTGTTGAAGATCTGATGCTAATGATTTGAGACATCCTGCATACATTTGTACATTCATTTGGAGCATTTGTATTTGTGGATTCAAGGATTTAAATCCTCCACAAGGATGTCAATATAAGCAAGGTAAATTTTTCATTTACTTTGTTTATACATAGTACAATTTCAATTCAATTTCAAGGTTAATTCTAAACTAGGGTTTGACCAAGGAAAATCCCCCATCCAAAAAATAAACCATTTTTTGTGTAGATACAGGTGTGGAAAATTTAATTAAAGAGAAGATTCAGTTCCCTTTTCATCAAACTTTTGAGATTTGCTAATAGAAATTTTGTCGGAGCAGTACAAGTCAAGGTCAATTTTTTCATGTAAAATTGTGTTCGGGGTAAGATTGTGCCTTGCTATTAGGGTCAAGGTCAACCTCCATTAAAAAAGATAAAATATTTTTGGGTTTTCTCTATGTCAACATTTCCTATCCGGAACAAGTTGCAAAGATCCCTAAAACTATATATAGACATTAGAAAACAACATTTTCTAGATCCAAGATTATCATTTGTCTTTTATAAAATAGAAAGACCATTTAACCTTATTTCTCCCTATTCTCCCTCACATGATTGATTTATGCATTGATCACTTTCTTGTGCTTAATAAATTTAGATTATTCCTTTAGAAATTTAGGGTTAAGAAAAGGGGGAGCTTTATTTTCTATTTTCTTTCTATTCATTTTGGTGAACCTGACACATTTACTCAATTTATCTTATGGAATTAGATACCCTATTGTGTTTTGTGATATTATATTTCATTTCATATTTTCTAGGTCTTTTCTTGCATTAAGATTAGATTTCATTTATGCTCTTGCATTTTAATTCAAAAAAAAAAAAAAAAAAACACAAAATCTCTTTCAAAATACAAAAATATTTATGGTTTATGTTTTCTTAGTTTAGTTCATTTACATTGCATTGGTTTATGAGTTTTATTACTTCTAGTCCTACTTCTAATATTAGGGTTAGACGTAGTCATAAACTTATGGGTACCTTTGAGCTTGAGTCTTTTTCTCATCTCCTTAGGATCGTAGATGAGACCTTGATTTTTTTTATTTTAATCCTATTAGGGAGAAAAATTCTTCTCACTCATCTCCTGATAAACTCTTCTCACTCATCTCATGACGAGGATGATACTTTAAGAGTTCCTCCTGAACAAGTCCAAAAAATTTCAAATAAACTTGATAAAATGTGTAATTGGCTTCTTCAAGAAAACCATAACCAAGATTTTATTCAAGATATAGAGGCTCTTAAGAAAGTTCTTTGTGATAATAACCAAGGTGTTAATCTCTTGTGTGGTATTAGTCACCTTTTGCATTCCAATGTTAAACCTTTAGCTCAAAAACCTCAAGATTTAGGGTTGATTCCTCCTATCACTAGTGTAGAACCTTCTTCTATTCCTCCTTCTAGTGTTTCTATTTATACTCCTTCTTTGGTGATGATGATGGTTGCCTCTATCCCTATGAGTTTTCCTCCTACGTCCCTTCCTACATCACAACCTTCTTATCACATTGTTCCTTTTACATATTCTACTGCTCTACCAACTATAGTTCCTAGTGTTCCTTCAGTTGTGCCTTCCATTCTTGCAGCTTCTTACACTTTACCTAATGTATCTAATATTTCTATTCCTCCTATTTCTTCTCATGATTCTACAATTCTCACTTTGGCTCAAACTATGTCATCTTTACTACAACAACTTGCATCCTAGACTCAAAAAAAGTTTAGTATTCCTACTTGTGACATGGGAAGTCCTTTGTCTCAAGATATTATTCATACTCCCCTTCCTTAACAAGTTTATATGCCTTGTCTTGAGAATTATAATGGCAAGGGAGATAATATTCATCATGTTAAAGCATTTCAAATCCTTTGTAGAAATTATCCTACCGATCATAGGATTTTAGCCAAGTTTTTGCTTAAAATTTTTGCAATAAGGCCTTGCAATGGTTTTGTTCTTTGAATCCTTATTCTATTAATTCATTTCCTTAACTTGCTAATGTTTTTATTCAAAAATTTGAAAATAATAGTGGCCTGCAAGTGTCTTTGACTAATTTGATGCATATTAAATACAATTCTAAGAAAAATTTGATTAAATTTATTGGTAGATTTAAATATTTTCATGCTTCGATTTTCTATCCTATTCTTGATATTGATATTCAACATATGTTTATTTAAAATTTGCAAAATAATATTAGAGATTAGATTTTTCTTATTTAATTTACTTCTTTTCAACAACTTTGTGCAACACTTTGTCATTATCAATTAGAAGTGGGTCAATTTGAGATCACCACTCCAATGGCTCATGTTCTTATTGATAAAAGTGATGCTCCTTCTAAACCAAATAAAGATAAAAAATTCAATAACTATGTCAAGATAAATAAACAAGCAAATGCAGTTGTTGATCCAATTGTTGTTCCATCTCATAATGCCACTTTTGCATCCACTACTTTTCAATTAAATCGTACGTTTAGTCCTTTCTCTGAATATTTACATTCTATCATATTCAACATATTTTACCTGCTATAATGGTGGCTAAATCTTTTGATCTGAAAGATTTTTGTCAATATCATCACCAGAATGGACATGATACTAAGGAGTGTTACTCTTGGAAACATAAGGTTTGGGACTTAATTGATTCTAATGCTTTATCTATTGAAATTTTTTTATGGTAGTGGGAATAAATTTGTTTCTCCTCCTAATAAAAATTTACAAATCTATATGAATCCTTTACCTACATAGGATACTAATACTATTGCTTAGCCATCTTTTATGGATATTGTGTATGATTCAAAGATAGATGATCTTAATCATGTTGTTAATCAAGTGGAGTATATGATTTAATCTGTATCTCCACCTCCACCTCAACCTCAACTTCAATCTCTAGTTTTAGCTCCACCTCAACTGAAACCTAAACCTAAATTGAAGCCTTAACCTAAACCTTGATAATGACCTAAGAAAATATGACCTTGGAAACTTTTGATTACCTTTGATGATTATGAGGCTATTAAACCTCCTGATGGTCCCCTTTATATTTATTCTAAGATTTCTCAAATACCTACCCATGATTGTCTTATTGATCCTACCTCCTTAGTCAATGTTATTACAGAAGAAAATCTTTTTATGAAAATTTTGCAACATGATTTTTATGATAAATTAGATGTATGGATTCAAACTTTTAATGGTTTTCTTTATCCATCATTTGGTTCTCTTGATTGACTGGTTGAACTTTGTGGAAATATTGTGAACACCACCTTTTTTATTGTCCCTACTTTTGATTAGTTTCAAGTTAAGCTTGGTTTACCATGGTTAAATTCCATGTATGTTGTTTCTTCACCTATTCATAAATGTCTTAATTTTTTTTATGATGATGAAGTGAAGATGACTAATCATAGTTTATATCATACCTCTAGGCCCAAGGACTTTTCTATCATTGACTTTTTTTGGCCTTCATTACCTAACTCATGTCCTTTTCAACCTAATCATCTTTTTTGTTTGTATCAAGTCTATAAGCATCGTAAGATTCTTTAGTTAAGTTTACTTCATAGGGGTCTTAACCATGATCTTTTGCCTACACCTTCCATACCTCCTTTATCTATGAATTCTACATATGTTAATCAAGCTCCTCCTATTCCTTGTTAGTTTGCTAATAATCCTAATAATCCTCCTATAGAACCTATGCAAGATCCTATAATTGTTCCTCCTAGTTCTCAACAAATTTCAAGTAAGGCAAAATGTACTTGATCTATTAATGAATGCTGTAAAAAGCATCCTGCCCAAGCTAAAGCTTTTAATTCTATTCTTCAAAAATATTTACTTTCTTTGGATATGACTATGCATGATGTGTTAGAAGAAGTTGTTTCTAATAATGATGTTAAGTTGCATGATTCTAATGATTCTATTCATATTTTAGATCCTATTTTGATTAATCTAGATGAAGAAGATACTCTTGATGATACTCATGATTTTAATGATGAATATGAAACTAATGAAATTGATATTGATTTACCTTATATTCTTTCCTCACAATTGATACTTAGGCCTAGTGTTGAACATTATGATTCTCAAGAGGATCCTTGTTTGGAACTGGCTATCATTCCTACTGTGTTGGATATAGTCTTTCTTGTGAGTTACCCACCTTCCCTAAATGATATAAAATGAGATGGGGAGAGTAGGCAACAAACTTGATTGGATTGTTCTTCATGATAGCCTTTTTTGTGTGCTTGTTTGTTGTATTGTATTTCTCCCATGATGTGTTTGCTAAATATTGTTAGATTCTTTTTTATGATCATTGTTGCTTCATTAGTGCAAGGTGATAAAAGAATTTAACATGTTGTACTATTACTCTATATGTAACTCTATTCTTCTATATTTTGTTTTATGTTATGTTGTACATGTGCTATTGTTCATATATGTTTCCTTATGTAATCTCCTTAGATTTGCAACTTGGTAGCACTAATTCCTTTTGATTTCTAGGTCTTGGTTTGAAAAGATTCTTCTTTGTATTTCTTATGTGATCTTTCATCTTTTGTGATTGTAGTTCTACTTTCTTTAGGGAATGATGTCAATTCATTTGTAATACACACACACACACACACACACACACACACACACACACACACACACACACACACACACACACATGCGCGAACGCACGTGCACACACACACACACACACACACACACACACACATATAATCATACTAACCATAGTAGGTAGATCCCTTCTATATTCTTTGTATGTTTATCTACTATTTCCTTTGAGTTGTCTTTTTTTGGGAGAATCTCATAATAGAAATGTCATCAATGGAGTTGTATATGTTTCTTTCAAAGTCATTACTCCTATTAAAGTGTTAGCAATGACTTTAATGTGGGGGCATACACTTTGCTCACTTATTGCACACCCACACTTTTCAAAACATATATATTATTTTTCAAGATACTTTTTCTCCCTTTTTGGATTAGTGAATAATCCTTAAAGCATGGATTTATATTTTAGGATCTCTTGATCCCTCCAATTCCAAATATTTTTTATCCCTTAAGGTTGAAGGTGTCCTTAAGATTAGATCTCTTTTTTTGGTATTACTCTTATACAATAGAATATTCTCAAGAGTGAATCCTTCATGGGTTGACTAGTGAGTAGCCACATTTATGGGGTTGTTCAATTCCATCTTTCTAGTTGTGCAGTTTCCTTGTGTAGTTCACAATGGGACATATGTTATTATTGGGCTAGGCAATCACTCTTTTTTCTTTTTCTCTTTTCTAGAGATGTCTCTCTTATTGTGATCTTAGAGTTGATGAAGACTTGAGTCTTTAGGTGCTTAAGGATCTTTTTGTCTCTTTAATTTTAATAAGATTATTTTTTTGATTGTGATCTACTTTACTAAGAGTTTGCATCGAATCCATACTCTTTCTAAAGTGAGGGCTAAATATATCATCTTAAAATGGAAGCACTTCCATGTTAAGAGTGTTTAGCCCTCCAAGTAAGTGGTTAGGGGTTATGTCAAGAACCTTGAATGGGTCTTTGCATGGATTTAACTATTTCCCCCTTCTCTCTCTCTCTCTCTCTCTCTCTCTCTCTCTCTCTCTCTCTCTCTCTCTCTCTCTCTCTCTCTCCAGCCTATTTCTAACAACTTGCTCTATGAAACTAAGGACTTTGACTTCTAGGTCAAGGTTGAAATTTTAGGTCAAGATTGACCTAGACTCTAACCTAGGTCAAGAATGACCTTGACCCTAACCTAGGGTAGGGTTGACCTCATCCTTGACCCCAAGTTCATTTTTCAATTTCTAGAAGGTTTGGGATCTTAGGCTTTGGAAAGTTTCTTTTCCCACTTTTAGGTCAGTTATTTCAGGTTTCAAAATGGTAGACTCTTAAATTACATTTAATCTAGGTCTATTACTAGGGGCTAAGGTTAAGTAGGATTTAATGCTCCCATGTTGGCCTTCTCTAAGAGTTAGTTACCTAGATCTCTATATAAGGAAGCCTTCTTACCCCATTTTGGGAAGAGATTTACTATAATCATTATCTTTTGTATCCATCATCCACTATCTAGAAGAAAAGTTATTTCATGAAGTGAATATCTACTACCTATCAAGCATTCAAGCATTCAATTCATCAAGGAGATCCATTGTTAGCCATTGAAGAATTCAATCTCTATGAAGCCCTCTTGTTGAAGATTTTTCCATCCATATTCATCCAAGCCTTTTCCCATGAAAAGATACATTCAATATTGGTGGTTAAGATCCAATTTTATTGATATGAGACATCTTACATACATTTTTATATTCATTTGGAGCATCTGTATTTGTGGATTCAAGGATTGGAATCCTCGACAAAGATTTTCATATAAGAAAGGTAAATTGTTTCATTTACTTTTTTTATACATATTAAAATTTCAATTCAATCTCAAAGTTAATTCCAAACCAAGGTTTGACCAAGGAAAACCCACCATCCAAACAAAGAAACCATTTTTCTTATAGATACAAGTGTGGAACAATGAATTAAAGAGTAGATTCGGATACCCTTTTCATAAAACTTGTGAGATTTGTGAACATAAATTTCATTAGAGTAGTGTAGGTCAAGGTCAACTTTTCAGGGTATAATTGTGCCCCAAGGTAAGATTGTGCTTGCTATCAGGGTCAAGGTTGACCTCCCTTCAAAAAGAGAAAAGATTTATGGGTTTTCTCCATCTTGACATTTCTAATCCATAATAGGTTGCAAAGATCCCCAAAATATATATAAACATTAGAAAACAACATTTTCTAGATTCAAGGTTAGCATTT
Source organism: Cupressus sempervirens (assembly GCA_028749045.1). Taxonomy (NCBI): domain Eukaryota; kingdom Viridiplantae; phylum Streptophyta; class Pinopsida; order Cupressales; family Cupressaceae; genus Cupressus; species Cupressus sempervirens. Next base: position 601,404,192 of record CM053783.1, on the reverse strand, counting down.
TTCTTTTATCTATTTTAGGATTTAAGCACATACTCCTCAAAATAGAAAGACCATTAAACCTCCTTTCTCTCTATTCTCCATTAGATGATCCATTTCTACATTGATCACTTTCTTGTGCTTAATCAATTTGGATCAGTCATTTTGGAAGTTAGGGTTAAGAAAAGGTGAAAGCTTATTTTCTATTTTCTCTCTATTCAAATTTTTAATAGAGGAGATACACCCATTGGATCTGCAATAATCTTAGATATCTCACTTGAATTGATTTTTTTTTTAAAGCTTTCTCCCAATGAGACCTCCTTGTCCTTTTATAGTACCTACATGAAAATAGAAATCTAAATTTTAGTGATAAGCTCTATAGATACCTTGAAAAAGAAAGTGTACTAAAAAAAAACTTAACATGATTTTATAAAATGATATAGGAGGGATGACAACAAATAAATCATTATAGTTGTCAAAAACCATATCAAACCTTTCTTGATTCAGAAATGTTATTTTTATCTTGACTTGATACCTCTGCACATCTCTACCAGTATGTTCTTGTTCTTTCTCTTGCTATTCTAAAGAATTTTGTGAATTAGGACTTAGTGTTTGTATATAAACTTCATGAGAAATCCAAAAGAAATATTTATTTATCATAAATAATCATATTTAATTCATACGACACACCCCATTAACATGCAGAGTCATAACTACATAGTTAAACTACAATCAGAGACTATTGAGTTGCAACTAGAGCAAACTGAGTCTAAAGGACCCAAGATTGAAATAAAAGATCATGGAGAGGCTAGTGGAACACATTATAACTATAAAATACCTATGTTAGAAGGAACCATGCACCTACTTAGATCATTGGAGATAAGTCAAATGGAACAATGACAAGAAGCAAATTGAAAGCTACATGTTTGCTTGAAGAATTTGAACCTAGATTAGTGAAAGATGCTTTGGATAATGAAAGTTGGATTGAAGCTATGAATTAAGAGATAGAATAGATAGAGAGGAATAAGACTTGGACTCTTGTTACTAGACTCAAGGATATAAATGTAATTAGCACAAAGTGGGTTTTTAGAAATAAGTTGAATGAAGATGGAGAAGTTTCTAGAAACAAACAAGGGTAGTATGCAAAGGTTACTCTCAAGAAGAAGGTATTGATTATGGTGAATTTTTTTCTCTTATTTAAATATTAGAAGGTGTTATAATTTTACTTGCTTATGTTGCACATAAGGGATTTAAAGTTTATCAAATGGATGTGAAATTTGCATTCTTGAATGGTATTCTTCACAAAGAAGTCTACATAGAACAACCTGAAAACTTTATGGATCCTAGAAAAAAGGATATGGTTTCAAAATTACATAAAGAATTGTATGGTCTCAAGCAAGATCCTAGAGCTTGGTATGAAATAATTCACAATTACTTGATAAATATAGGTTTTCAAAGAACGGATGTTAACAACATGTATATCAAAGATGGACTAGACAAGAAGTTTGTGTTGGTAAAAATATTTGTGGATAAAATTTTTTACTAGAAATTATGATTTATGAAAAGATTTTTCAAAATATATGAGTAAGGAATTTGAGATGTCCATGTTTGGAGAGATAAAATCCTTTTTTGGATTATAGATTCAACAGAAGAAAGATGGTATCTACATTACTGAATCTAGATATATCAAGGAGATTAAAGAAATTTGGAATGGAGGATTCAAGACCAGTTGGAAGACCCATGTCTACTAGACATAAGATTTCCAAATATTATGATTCCAATGAAGTAGATCATACCACATATAGATCAATGATTTGAAAATTGCAATATGTAGTGCATATAAGGGCTCATATTGCATTAGCTATTGGTATGGTTATGATATTGCTACTAGGATTTAACTATGTGATTTTGAGTCAAACTCATTGATCCATGTTTCATGAGTAGTGATTCAACATGAATCCATATCTCATGAGAATAAATGGAAAACTTAGCACTCATTGGATCTAGGTGATGCTCATAGGGGTGAAGCACCAAGACTTCCTAGGAGGTTACCCAAGTACTTTTCTAGCCTGAGCACACTTAATTATGTAGTTTTTTATATGGTTAAACCCAAAGCTTGTAATCCCATTTGAAAAACCTTCACTAAGTGTTGTGCCTTATGAACCATTCATTAGAAAGCACCTTAACCTCATAAATTGATAAGTAGGAGATAATTTCCATAGCAAGTCAAATTGTGATATTGTTGTCAAGATTTAATTGTGTGATTTTGAGTCAAACTCATTGAGTATTGATTCAAAGTGAATCCACCTCTAATGAGAATAAATGGAACACTCAGCACTCATTAGATCTAGGTGATGCTCATAGGGGAGAAGCACTAGGACTTCCCATGAGGTCACCCATCCCAGTACTACTCCATCCTGAATGCACTTAACTATAGAGTTTCCTCCATGTTAAACACATTAATGCAAAGGATACTACTTTAGGAGCTTCCTAATGTAATCAAAGAGCCATAACTTCAAATTAGTCACAAGCAAGGTGATAGAGGTTGAAGTTGAAGAAAATCAAAAGTTTATATCTATCATGTTAAAGATGACAAGTCTTTGGCATTGTTGTCAAAGATGGAGATATTCTTCTCATCAAGATAGTATAAATGTTGAGGGAGAGCTTACTAATCAAGAGATTTTTGACAAAAAGAGAGATATAAGAGGGAGACATCAAGAAATAATTAAGGAGAGAGTTATTGATTAGGAGAACAAAGAAAGAGAAATTCAAAAACTACCTAGTCAGAGGAAGATATAGTAAGAGGAAGCCATAAGAAAGGAGTTCTAAGAAATAATTTTGTAACCTACTTAGAAGATGGAAGTTGCTGATAGAGGGAGAGATTTCATACAAGTTTTTTTTTTGGTACTATCTTACTATTTTAAGCTAGTTAGTTTGGTTGAACAAAGATGTTTACCATTTGGTTGATTTGGTTGATCAATTTGGTTTGCCAACAATGCCAAAGAGGGCGATTGTTGAAAATAGATTAAAAAGATAATTTTTAAAAGAGATTGTTGAAACTAGATTGAAAGAGGGTGATTGTTGAAGAAGACTATGTGTTTCAATCATTGTTTTTTCATTGATGTCAAACTTGCTATTTGCTGGTAAGACAACTACTTATAAGATTCAAGTACTATCACTTATTTGATTGATGAAAAGGATTTGATCAAAAGATGTAACAATAGCACCTAAAGAAAAGATTGAGTTATGATTATGTAATAAAGTATAAGGATCAATTAAGATACTGATCATATGATGTATAGATAATCTACTTAAGATTATAAAGGCTAGTTATACTAAGAAAGTTTAGAAGAATAAGTTACAAAAAGTTTTCCTACCAAGCTTGACTGAGTGGATAGTAGGTACCGAGCAAAGATGGAGCAAGGTGAGTAGAAAATTAGTTAGTGCTGAGTAAATGTTCAATCTAGTGTGTGTCAAGTAGAATAGTAGATGCCAAGTAAAGTTTAGTTGATGCCAAGCACTAATAAACTTTAGTTTGTGTTGAGTAATTTCATATTGGATGTTGAGCAACACAATATATGTTGAGCATTAGAAGCTTGATAATGTTGAGCTACTACATTATTTAAAAGATCGCGGATTCAATGAATTTGAGACAAAAATTTTATTTTCTTGGATTATGTGAACTAGGTGGAAGATAAGGTTGATGAGATAGTGGCACAAAATATAAGGTAAACCATTTTAAAGTGAATTCAAAGTGGATTCTAGGAGAATTTTCTAGAAGAGATATGGAATATGGGGTAGATACATTGTATCCTACCTAATCCATCCAAACCCTAAATTGGACGATGGAGAATGAGTGGCAAAAATATCTTAATTTCCTATTTATAGGAATGGATCATCATGAAGCAAGGTTGTCATATGCAAGAACCTAAAGGAGACAAGGATTCAAGGGTCTTGCTTCATCAAGTGACCTAAGAGAAGAGTTTGTAATGACATGTTAAGAAAGAAGGCTTAAGGAGATGAATTCTTGAAGGGTGAACAAGCTATTAGAGCTGTAAAGTATGGAGGCCAAGCATAATTGAGGACTGAACATAGATCTATAATCTACAAATGAAGTTGTAAGTTGTATGAAATCAAAACCTTACGATTACTCTCTAACAATTGTATTAGCCTAGGGTAGATCATTTGAATTAAAGTTGACCCAATAGTCATTTGTAAATCCTTTAACTAGGTGACATTCCAAGTGAATGGTCTAAAGTCCTCTAACAAGGATCACTCCTTACAAGGTGATTGAAATCCTATAATAGGGTCACATTTTACAATGTGTATTGTAACTACAAGAATTTGATATAGCTTTGATACCATGTAAGAATTTTCCTTAGGGAAAAATCTCCCAAGATCAAGGAACTCAAGACAAGCACAATAGTATACCAATAAGGTATGATCAGAATAACAATATCCAAAATGTATTTATTGTCATTCCATGTTTTGTTGTATCATGTACATACACACTAGGAGTGTCTGAATATAAAAGCCGCTAGAATATTTATAAAATGTCTAGGAGTTAACACATTGATAAGTCTTACAACCAAGCACATGTCCACCAAGAGTGGATTATCCTCCATTAAGCACAGGAGTAACTACGATGATAAGAGGATAAGCTTACAAAGGTGTAGCATGTAAAATTATGTTGTAGACACCATGTGCTAAATTAGGAGTGCGAATAACTATGTTGTCTACATGAAAACTCAATTGATTATGAAAACTCTAATGTTGTAGACACCATGTGTTGAATTAGAGTTTCTTACTTCTGTGTTGTCAATATGACAACTCATAAAATTACACAAACTTCTAGGTGTCAAACTAATCAATAACAAAATAATGCATTGACCTAAGTAAAATTAAATAAAGTATAATAAGTAAATACTTATTTACAACAACAACCCCCCCTTAAGTACAACTTAAGGGAATGCACTTAAGCTTATGAAAGCTAGGATGAAAATGCATGATGGGTCTCAGCTAATAGGCCATGTTAGGTACCCATGTATATAATGCAATGAAAACTCTCATAAAGTGGAGAAATAGAGAAAATCTCATGAGAAAAACTCTCCCCCAAAAAGAGAGATGAAAAAACAAGATGCATGGATGGATGGAGTAATCAAGAGCCCCCCCTCCCCCCCATTATGACATACATCAAGTATATACAAAAGAGAAGTAGGAAAAAACCCCATAAGAAGAGAAAGTCCCCCCCATAAAATAGAAGAAGAAGGAGACAAGGTAGTCCCCCCCAACCCCCCCAAAATTTAGAGTTTTGATCAGTGATAGCTACTCCAATGTAGAAGCTGATCCATGACTATTGAATAATGTTCCTCCCCCTTGGAAGAAACAATGGTAGAGGTACAAATGAGACACTTCTCCTATGTGTAGAAAGAATCCCAAAGATGAATGGTGTCTCTAAAACCTACTCAACTGTCCCTGTGTTGATACTGATGGTCACTCCTTCTAATACTACTAAAAAGAAGAAGTAAAAATCTTGCAAGGATGGATGTAGAACATGCCTCAAAGAACAACCTATCCCCTCAAATGATAAAAAGACCTCCTGTAATTGATGTACATAAGGATCCACAATCATATCAACCTGTGAAGACCAATCATGTAGAGAATGGATAGGAGGGTCAGAGTGAGCCCTCGTGATAATTAAAGAAAATTATACTTAATCAAAGAGAAGATATATATCATCAATGTTGTTTCCCAAATCTACTATGTGTGGCTCCATGAACAAACCTGAAATATCTGTCAAGAAGTCATCCACTGATGCTAGAGCTAGAAGACAAGGTGTACCCTATTATACTGAATTACATGAACCTATCACTATGGCAATGGATGAAGTATTCACCTCAACAAAGAGAAGATGATTATCATCAATGATGTCTCCCACATCTTTAATGTGAGACTCCACAAACAAACCTAAAATATCTATAAGGAAGTCATTCCATGAAGCTGAAGTAGGAAGACATAGTGTTTCCTACTGCACTGAATCAAAAGAATCTATGGTTGGAACTAGATTAGTAGTAGCAATAGGAGCATCAAGAGGTGTGATCTCTTTTGGAGAGGATGCAACTACAGCTGGAGGTAAAAGATCTTTTGGGAATGGAGGAATGTGTGGATCTCGATACATCTCCCAAAGATAGATCCAAATATCATATAAATTAGTTCACTTCATGTCATCAAGTGAATCCATAAACTCCATATCCATATTTAGAAAAAGGGCATGAAAAATGATGGAGCTAGTTTCACCATTGTATGAAAGTCCCTTTTCATATGGCAATGCATTATGTTGACTAAGATAAGTGAGAACCAATTGATTCCATTGCTTATAGTTTTGTGTTGTCAAGGTAATTAAATCTTCCTCATCTATGATGTACTAATCAATGTACCCCCCAAAATGAAAAAATAATAATCAACCACAGCCCCCCCCCCCCCCCCAATGTATGATTGGGTGCTTTATAGATAGTGTGTATACAATAGGCCACTTGTCTAAATGTACAAAGTGGACTTCTAATTTTGCTGTTTACAACTGCCTTTTGAGACTCAAATTTGGCACTTTACAATGTAGCTTAGAAATACAAAATTTTTGAAGCAATACAATGCAAAGAAATGACCTATTTCTAAAAGTGATATTTCTATTCACACAAGCCTATAATCTAATTGCAGATCTAGAAAGTAGATGAAAAATTACACACTTTCAAAAAAATGGAACCTGATTATATGTCCAAATGAGCCTATACTAAGCATTTGAAGTTGTAAAAAATAGGAATAGAGAGCTCAATCATCTTGCACCAATGTGTAGATCACGAAATTCTACCCAAAAACAACAAAAAATTGCTCAAAAAAAGAAGTCTGTATGAGGGAGATATCATTGTTTGAAAATCACCACTATAATTATTTTTCCTGAATCATCACCATCATGCCTCCAAAAATCAAATGACTCTAATTTTCACCTTAAATGTTTGATTTTGGTGAAAAAAAAGTTGATTTGGGGGTTTTTTGACCTTTTGAATATGATATCAATTTTTTATTTGCACTAGCAAGTGCCAATCTTCACCTACAAAAAATCTCTCCTCTACAGGCCTGATGGCCAAACATTTTTTGGACAAAATATGCAAATCCAAAAAATAATGTAGAGAAATTGTAGAGACTAAAATAATAAAATATGTAGATCTAAAAATTAAATTTAGAGATCTAAAATGATCATATCAAATTTGCAAACTAGGCCTTTAGGTTTTGGTTTGCAAAAAAAAATGCCTCAGAATTGACTATGTCCTAGGGTAGGCAAATTTATAGTCAAATTTTACTAAATTGATGTTTTGGACACAATGGAAAGGTTTTCTTTGGCTTTAGACACTCCCAATGATTGTGATACTCCAAATTTAGGTCAAGGTGTCCTCAAAGAGGTGAAGCAAGATCGGTCTCCAATGGCTATGTGAAGAAAAATTCCCCAAGCTCTGATACCATGTAAGAATTTTCCTTAGGGAAAAATCACCCAAGATCAAGGAACTCAAGCACAAGCACAACATTAGACCAACAAGGTATGATCAAAATAACAATATCCACAATTAATTTATTGTCATTCCATGTTCTATTGTTTCATGTACATACACACTAGGAGTGCCTGAATAGAAAGGCCTCTAGAATGCTTCTAGAATTCCTAGGAGTCAACACACTGATAAGTCTTACAACCAAGCACATGTCCACCAGGAGTGGATTATCCTCCATTAAGCATAGGAGTAAGTGTGATGATGAGAGAATAAGCCTACAAAGGTGTAGCACATAAAATTATGTTGTAGATACCATATGCTAAATTAGGAGTGTGAATAAAAATGTTGTCTACATGACAACTCAATTAATTATGTAAACTCCAGTGTTGTAGATACCATGTGTTGAATTAGAGTTGCTTACTTCTATCTTGTCAACATGACAACTCATAAAAGTATGCAAACTCCTAGGTGTCAAACTAATAAATAATAAAATAATACATTAACCTAAGAAAACTTAAGTAAAGTGTAATAAGTAAATACTTATTTACACTGATAGTAACCTTTAACAGGGTTGACCTTTCATAGGGCATCACTTTAGAAGAGTGAAAAGAGTAGCATGTTACTGGTGGTTTTTCCCAAATTGGGTTTCCATATAAATCATTGTGTTAAGTGTGTTGATGAATCTATTATGTTTCATGCTTTACATTTTTGCAAGTTGGTTTGATAGTAACCTACAAGTTTTTAAGTGATTGCATAATCTTATGTATGCATGCATGAGGATAAATGTTTTATGGGTTCACTAAGCTGTGAAAAGTTTTATTCATACATTTGGACCTTGGATAACTAATTCTCCCACCCCCAGTAACCCCCCCCCCCGGCCTATACCCCAAGTTATTCTAAAGTATTCCAACAACATGTTGTATGAGTCCCTACCTTTACCACATTGTACCAACTCAACCATAAATAACCTTTCATGTACAATAACAACCACCACTTGCAAGGTAATTTCTACCTATCACCAACTACTTGGTAATTCCCCCACTTAAAATTATCCAAAACATTTACCAACCATAATAACAGAAAAAAGGGATGCCCCCCTATGCAAATTACCATGTACCATTAAATACCCTAGTATCTCCTCAGGTAGGAACACATCGATCAGACATTGGGAAACCTATACTACTCCAACCTAATATACAACAATATTCACCCCAACAACAACTTTTGTAGTAGTACATACAATACACACATTTTCAAACCTATTATTTCCCACAACAACTCCATTGCTTAACACAATAGTATATGAAAAATCCACTACCTCAACAGAAATATATCCAACCACCTCCACAACAAGCACAAACTCATCTCCAAGTAGTTGGGTATTCATCATCTTAACCACCTCAATTAATGCAATAAAATCCTCCATATTCAACCACTCCATTTGATAAGTATCATACACCTAGGGTACTCAATTGGGAGCACTTCCTATGACACCTATAAATCCAGAATGGGAGTAAATGAAATAAGCCATTGAGTAGCTAAAGGATATAAACAAGACTAAAATTTCCAAATTTGAGATTTATTTTCCATATCCCATTGACAAGTCTATCACAATGATACCCTTCCTAAAGCATTTTGAAATACCCAAATTTAACTAATTTAGAGGGAGGGGAGACCCAATGATACACATGAAAGAATTTTACATGCACTATTAGGAAGTGACATTTGGTGATGTATTCCTCATGCATTTATTCTCAAAAATTCTTTGGGCCCTACTATAGAATGGTTCTATTGAATACCATTCAGAACCACAAATACATTTGCAAAACTTTTTAAGACATTTATTACATAATAATCTCACCTAGTTGAGATAGAGCTATCGGTAGTGGACCTAGTCCACAAAAAATATAAGGGGAGTAAAAATCTTGTTGACTTCTTATAGATATGGTAGAACCTCACAAACTGAGTTTCCTGAAACTTTCTTGAAAGACACCTTCTAAAAATGTTTATTAGCAGCACATACTAGAAACTTGTGCATCACATATATATGAACTACTTGCAAACACACAATGATATTTGAGAAAAAAGTATGGAAATAGAGAAATGACTCATTGAAGATGGTGTCATTAAAATATACAAAGAGAACACCCAATCCTAGAGTCACCCCAATAATAGACCATGATATTTGAATAAAAACAAAAATATGGTGACTGGTCGTGTTATAAACACAAAATATGTCCATGTGGTTGGCACAACATAGAACCTACAAAATCCCTATTATCAACAACCAAAATATTAAAAAAAACCATATCTGCAACAATCACATTAATAAAAAGCAACATATCAAAAAAGAACACATCAAAAGAAAATAAACTACCAACAACATGCCTATCAACAATACATGTAGAAACATACTCAACAAGCATTGATAAATAAAACCAATGTTATATCTATTGTAGCTAGATAGAAAACATGTGTCCACAATAACCCAAACTGAGTTTTTAGGTCCCTTGGGGAACCATTCAACATTATATTTGACAAGATCATGAAAAATAACCTAGTAGCCTTCCCACAAAAATAATAACTTGACAAAAGTATACCTAAACCCACATGGTGCAAAAAAATGAATTTTGTAGCTACCACCACATTAAGGGACATATCATAGTCAAAATTCATAAAACTCAAAGATTATTTAGAAGATCTTGTAGACCACAAGGAGATAATAGTAGGAGGAAATACAAAAACCTACCCAAACGTAGGTTTAAAAAATACCAAAATGTGTTTCCATCACATAACAATGTGGGTAAGATACCCATCCAATACCAATAATAACAATGCCATAAGCAAAAAAAAAAAACAATAAAAGACACACTCAAGGAGACTTTTGTGACAAGAAATATTGGATAATAACTTACATTAATTATGAAAATCTAATTTGTTGTATATCTTAAAATGAACCATCTATCAATGTCATACATGTCAAAGGTATGGTAAGTCAATTTGGTATTACAACCTGATGTGGTTATATATCTTTTGTCAGTCTACCTAATACTCTTGCAGGAACACAATAAAACATTCTAGAACACCTTAGGAATACACCATCCTAAATCTCTATCTTAGACCTTCTATGCACTAGCCCACTCTTCTAGGTAATTCTTAACAACACCTTTCATTAATCTTATATTCTCATAGATATCAATGCAACTAAATTTGGAAATGCCATGGGACATCTGTCCACATCATGTGTGCTATCATTGAAAACCTTTGACATTCTTGAAGTTGAACTAGACCACATCCTTCCAATATGCATTGTTGTCATGGTCTCCAACTCTATTGTAAAAACATTCATTATAGATAATGGGTCAGCCCTAAACTTATGTAGTTTAAAGTTCATCAAACATGCAGGGTACATTGAGGTAGATATTATCGATGACATTATCAAAATCAAGGCATAGGATAAATTACAGTCGACATCCAATGAGACTTTTTTTTATCTATAAAAGTTAGTCTAGTTATTCAATAAATAATTGATCACATGGTTTACTTTAACCTCCTATATAACATCCTCCTTGGTCAACTTTGGATTCATCTAATGAAGGTTGTTTGATCAACATATCATCACTGCATTAAATTTCTATATCAGTGCATTGAGATAACCATCCATAGTAGTCCCAAACTTTTTGCATATTGTTAAAAATTAGAATAATTTTACATAATCATTTCTTAGGAATTGAAATTGGAACTTCTATCATAAGATCTTCCACTAATTATCATTACCCACACACAATCCTCCCCTCCACATTATCTACCATTAAGATCAGTCATAAAGATTGTGGAGAATATAACCTAATAAAAGCATTTACAGTTGGTGTCTTGCCCCTTAATTCAAATAGACAAGGTCTCCCCTTATGTCAAGGACCTTAAAAGGACACCACACCTCATCTTAAGTAGATTGGACCTTGTAGTTTTGTCTCTAAAGGAATATTGAACATAAAGGAGATGACACCAAATATCAACACTTGATTGTACAAAGATTCACCTCTAAAAGATGAAGGGTTTCTTGATTATTTCAAAAAATAATATCCTCACTCACATAAAATTGCTACAAAATAATGGGATTACCATAGAGGAAACTTTGGCTAAGATGAAATTGGAATCTAACAACCTATAGAGGCATATAATCAAATAAAACACAAACATCTAGCTATGGACAGCCTACAACTTGAGGCACTAATGAGAATGATCACACCTTCTTAAACATCCTAAATAAACTCATAGAAGTCAAAGACATCCCTAAAGAGGTTGAAAAGAAATCCTATAATGATATCTCCATGAGATCTTCCTAGGAGATTTTGTACTTCATGAACTATCCATTAACCTTATCAATCTTCCCCTTATCCATCTTGAACTTATTTAAAGGCACCAACTAAGCATACTTCATATTAACATGGAAGTTGAGATACAATACAAGAAAGTAAAGCCACCATCTACGTATGTCTACAAATTGGACCTAAAGGGATACTTTGGGAATGATGAAATATCTATTCACAAAATTAAAAGTAAAAGTAGAAATTAAAAAAAGAAGAGAACAAGGTCACCTGATGAAAACACGTTTGGAGCATCATCAAACCCAATAATAAAAAAGAAATAAATTATGATTTGAAGGTGAAAACCTCCTTGAGGTTCCAATCAACATTAATATCTAGAATGTCACCAAACAAATTTACATCTATACATCCTTTCTAGAACTGCAAGAGGAAGCCATAATTAAGGTACTTCAAGACAACATTGGTCAATTTACATGGTCATATTGAGATTGTTATCTCTACAAGTTACACCGAGACTGGATTCTAACTTAGTAAACTTTGAGTAACATGGAAACACTCCTGGGTAGTGGGTATACCAAGGTTAGGAGTGAATCTTTGGATTATAGGTTGGTTCCTTATGATGTTCAGCTATTTACTTCTTCAAACTAGAAATAAACTTGAGGGGAAAAGGTATAGAAAGATTTCTTGTAAACAAATGCTGAAAAGGGAAATGAAGGTGATACACCAAACATTAATATGAGGATATTGCTAGACTAAAATGATGAAACACTTCTGAATAGTTGAAATAAGCACAATATTAATCATTGGAAACTCATATATAAGTATTTCATAAAAAGAAAAGCACTTCAGAGAAGATGGTAAAGAAAATGTTGGCATTCATAGTTAGCTATTTAAAGTAAAGCACAAATTCATGACTTATGGCCTACATGAACTTATCCACAACCTCACTTGAAATCAAAAACTGAGACAAAGAACAAGGGATTCAAAATAAATCACAAAATCTATATCATATTAGTAATCTAAGTAGTAGAGACATAATAAGGACTTCTAAACTATACCTTTAGTTAGATTTCAAAGGGTAGTTCCACAACATTCTTCCAAATTGACTGTAATCAAAAATGTAGAAAAAGCTATGAAGGACTCATAAGAGACTACTACAACATAATTCTGCATAGAAACTCTAAGAATTCAACCAACCAACCCCTTTTCCACATCTTGGAAATCTTTATAAAGAGAAGGATTACAACAAGCTTCAGGTGGGAGGGGCACATGTCCAAAAACTATTGGAAGAACACATATATTTTAGAAAATTGTCTTACATTTACCACTTCTACTTTTGGGTAAAACTAGTAAGATAATCATGATACATTTGGTGATATTTGCTATAGGGACTCCCTAACTGATTTTGTTTCTTCCACTCCATATAATCATGAAACCCTTTTTTGGTTCTATTTTATTTGGAAACTGATCTTTATATTTCCTTCTTTGATTTAAAGCTTGAAACTATTGACTTCCACCACCTTTGGCCAAATTCTAACTTACTATCTTGCAAGAGCCACATGTCACCATTTGGCAAGTATGGTTTGCCACCTTTTGGTCAAACAATCTTATGATTGGGCATAAGAATGTAACTCCTTTCTCTTTGGCTAAATGATATGTTATATGAATCTATTCTTCTTCCTTTGATCAATGCTTCTTTGATAATAGAAAATGGGCCCACCTTACAACCTGGCAACAACATGATGCTATGATAGAAACATGAATCATCACACCATCGTGACTTATCTCTTGAATTTCTCTTTTGAATGAAATATCAAATGAATTAATATTAGCTCTATCGGTAAAGATTCATTAAAAGAAAAAAATTTACCATTCATGCAATCATGTGAAGCTTTGACATTGTGATCAAACTAGAAATGCACCTTTGTAATAGTTAATCTCCTAACATCACTTCTAACCACAAGCATGTGATAGGAAGGAACCTTGATTGTGTCATGACTTTGCAACACTTTTTATGATTGGTAGACTTAAGTTACAACACTTAAATTGACTTTGACTGAGATTGCATGTTCAACACTTATATCTTAACTCAATTGCTAACTCTAATGACCTTGTGATAAGGCAATCACCACTTCACACTATTAACCCATGATTAACCTAAACCTAGTGCGACCATGTGATAGGCTTGAATGTTAACTATTCTTCAAAAAAATGCATTAGATGAACATAAATTATACTTTATTGACCAGATATATGAAGCTCATTTGAAAACTGGCCCATTATTTTTCTATTGACTATTCAACCATCTAGTGCATGCCATGTGTCATCATCTCATTTTCTTGCTTCTTCTATTGGCTTCACCATCTAGGCCCTCCAAGACATGCATCAAAAGGGTGTATCCCTACATTAGTTAATTGTCAATAACCTTTAGAATGTGGGCATGCATAGATTGCCAATCTTCATTATTTGACAACTAAGAAAAACAAACATCCTTTTGTCTATCTCAGCCTCTTTGACCAATGGAAATGCATCCATATGCTGACTCATCCTGACATCTTCCCATTTATGGCCCACAATTAAAAGAGGTCCCACCTTTTCCAAGTGTCAACTTGGTGTATCCCTGATTTCATTAAACTATGCACATCTTCAAAATGCAAGCATATGCTAGTTGTTGATCTACTGAGATCTGACAGCTAAAAGAAAGTTTTGGTTTATCACCCAAATCAATGCCTTGACCAATTAGAATCTTACCTTTCAATAGATTATTCTGACATACCAACTACCACATCATCTAGTTTATTCATATGGTGGCCTATTGCACCTCCATGACCATAACTCATGATTATGCTTTGACCTTTACAACCATGCAAATGAAAGGGAATCACATGGTCATAACTCATTTTATTGATCTTGAGTTAACCTTATGACTTAATGATAAACCATGAAGTGCATTTCCTTATCCATGGAATAGATCAGATGAATATATTGAATACTTTATCAATGGCAATACAATGAACTTCATTTGAAAACTAGGCCTACCATCTTCAGTAGACTGCCACACATCAATCACTTGCTTTTCTACTTTCATTGAACCTCCATTACTTTCAAAATCTAGGCAAGTGATAGCCATAGATGATTGGTCATCTAGTGGTTGGCAGAAAAAATTCATTTGATATTTGTGCCAATAAAATTGACCAATCAAGAACCTTCTATATGCCATGTCACCCTGACACTATATTTCCTCGTTACCTAGTATATCCATATGCGATGGATGGTTGCACCTTCCAAATATTAAACCATGATTTCCACTAAACTCATGTGATCTTGTAATCCACAAAAAATGCACCATCACAACATGAGACCCAAGGTCAAGCCAAACTCCATGTGACCATGTGACTGAAGGTGATTTTAAACACTTATCACTCTATCATAACTTAAAAACTTAACTCCATGCAAACTCTAACAACCTAGTGACAAATCTTTTCTATTATGATAACTACAAACCATGGTTAAACCTAATCACCTACGATACTACAATCAAGGGATCTCTGCAAACAATGGGTCTACCATAACATGTGTCACTCCCTCATACTCCTACATTGTTTAAACTTTGATCACTTTGAAAATGCAAGGATATACTGATCATTGATCTTTATATGATTGATGGTGTATGCAAGATTAATCATTCTCTAGCTCATTCAATAGTATCATCAAATCGGGTACTGCCACATCATCAAGTCTTCTCTAACATATTCCTTACTACATGGCTTGAACATTTCATCCATCTTTACTAGGACACATATTGCATGCTTTTATTACTACATTGCTTAAAATTTTCCCATCTTTGAAAAGTGAGGATGCACCAACCGTAGATCTTCTAAGATCTGACAATTTTGGAAAATTTGATTAAATTGTCTAAAAATATGAGAAGCACTCGATAGGTACACATGTCATCATCCTATCCTTTCAAAACTTAGATCTTCATTTCACCAAACTACTTGTTTCATCCTCCACACATTTTCACAACCTAAAATTTAACTGAATCTTTAACCTCATGACCAAGTGAAAAGATAAATGCATCTTCAAAACTAGAACTCTGGTTAATGTTTAACTCTGTGCAACTATGTGAAGAAAACCTTTCCACATCCTCGTAGGCTTAACTCATGATTAGCCTTAACCCTTTGTGAACATGTGACCAAAGAAGGATTGCATGTTCTCGACCTTAACCATAATTTCTCATTAACTCTAGGTGACTCTGTGATCAGATAGGAATCACTACTTCACAACTTGTATCTTGACCTTGGCATTAAAACATGTCACCATGTAGTTAACCACTTGACTAACTTCTTCATCCATTAATGCATTTTCATGACTTGAAAGTTTAACAAGACCTTTAGCCATACTATCAAGTGATATAATATTTCACATCTTTTCCACATAAACCCATGATTATCTTTAACCTCCCATGACTATGCGAATCAAGGTCTTTACAATCTTGCCACCTTTACATCAAATTAACTTTAACTCATTGTGAGCATGCAAAAATGAATTTCTTTAACTACCTAATTAACTATGTCACATCATTGCCACATAAGATGTAACTACCTTCTTCACCCTTATGAAGCCACAAAAACCACCATGTATTGACCACTCAGTCACAACTTAAGATATGTTAGAGGTAAAAAACATAACAAGGTAATATGACCATAAACTTAGGGATAAAATTATATCCATGGTTTTATGTACCCCTCTAAGTTATATGGAATTTAATGAATCAAAAGAAGTACGTGAAATATATTATGTCCACCACCCTAAAGAAAATGAGACTGGTCATCCTCTCCATCCATTTTGCATAGTGATAAAAAGGTAATAGAGACATTCTAGGATTAGAACCAAAACTAGTTTTACATCATTTAGAAATAGATCCAAATGCCAAGCTAGTCAAACAAAAGTATGAAAGATGCATCCTAAATTATCCCTGTTGGTAAAAGAACAACTAGAAAAAATACTTTAAGAAAAAATTCATTAGACGTATTGATAATTCATTTTGGATTTCCAACATGGTACTAGTCATCAAACCATCTAGCGATGTCAAAATATGTATCAAGTTTAGAGTTTAAAATAAGGATTATTCCAAAGATAACTTCTCATTTCCAAATACAAACATGATTATGGACCTCATAGTAGGACATGAGATGTTGTCTCTCATAGATGGCTTTTCAGGATATAACCAAATCCATATTCTTGAAGAAGATCAATAGAAGACATTATTCACAACCCCATGGGGAACCTTTTACTATAGCATAATGTTTCTCAACCTCATGAATTTTAGCACTATTAGAATATATAGTCCACCAATATAATTGAGAGGGGGGGTGTGAATCAATTATCCAACTATTATCACAATTATCCACCTTAATAATTATTAACCATATTGAGCAATATAATCAAAAACCACAACACGATACTCATGCACAATAATGCCAGATATGTTAAATAGGGAAACCCTTGATTAGAGGGAAAACCATGGTGGGATGGTACCTACAAGATGATGTACTAATATAAATATTCCTTGTTATAGGATGGGCCATGTTAGGTGTTTATGAAAACATTCATAACATATTTATCCAAGTTAAGAGACTCTGAATCCCTATCAAGAGATTCCAACCCTATTAGGAGTTGTGCCAACCTTGTTAGGAGTTGTACCAACCCTATTAGGAGTTGTAGAAGGAAGATGGACCAACTATCAAACTAGCTTCAGGGGCAAGATCAATGAACCCACTGTCCAAATGATCTTTGTATTATTCCTTGTAGAATAATAGAATTGAATTGTACTGTTGCTTCCTCTTTCTCTTTCTTGTCACCTGGACTTTTGCTCCTTCTAATCTTGATACTAGATCACAAATTTCATATCCAATAATTCCTTGGATCTCTTACTCAAATTTACCAAACACTCTGCTCTTGTTTTCACTTCCTTGAGCACTTCACATTCCACATACTTTACAATTAAGGAAAATACTTTCCTTTATACCAAGTCCTCAAAAAAATTCCTTGATTCAGCATTAAGGATTTACCAATTAATTATAATAGGACCACAATAATATAATTAATAATGTTGTAATCATATAACTAATAGCTCACAGTCTTTACAACTTCTTGCACATGGGACTTCAGAACTTGCACACTCACTAATGTCATCATCAAACTGTCCTCTATCATTGTATAACTTTGTGTACCTTGATTATACCTTTGTTAAGAGATAAAATAAAATTATTATAAATTGCTTCTCAAGTACTCTATTTTTTTTCTTCTCTCTATAAATCACATATATCTTCTGTATCAATTTGACTTATGTATGTACACTTAACCTTGTCATTTGGATATGGTATGGAATATGTCCATAACCATGTGTCACCTAATCATCAAAAATTTCTTCATACGATCATGATCTATGTCTGCTATTATGCTTGTCTTATAAAATTATTGTTATTTTGACATCAATGACATACATGGTCATCAATATAACATGCCAATATTGCCACATGCTCTCTAATGCTTAGGATACTCCCCTAAAGGAATATCATCAAAATTTATTCTAACAATCTCCCCCTTTAGCATTAATTAAAACATAGATGAAAAACATCTAGGTTCCAAGAATACCAAATAATACTTTATTTCTATTGCTATTCTCATCTTTCCAAATCCTCTTCATCAATCAAATCTGAAATCCTATGGAATATTTCTCTACTATTCATTACTTTGGATGGACATCAATTATTCACATAGTAATAAACTCTTAGCTTCTTCCCCATACATCATAGCTCTTCATGCTATATATCTCCTCCATAGAGATATTCCTTCTCCTTACACAAATCTTTGTAAATTTCCCTACTAAAGTAGATATTTCCATGCAAACTTATATTCTCCACCATTCATACTTAGGACAGATGTTTTTCATGCATTCTGCCTCCATTGACATCAATGAAAAATAACTCATTATGTAAATCATCTACTCCATGTCTTCAACTAGCTGAGGTCTCCAAAGATATTGTTCAAGACAAATTACCAAGAGTCATTAATGACTCTACTCATAAGAGATACTCCCCCATACAAGAAGCACCGACATTCAGTCTAGTCAAACAATAGCATTTTGTACCATTGAACTGATGCAATCTCTACATCATCTACTCTAAAGTAGGTAGGGGTATAACCCAAAGCATACCTCTTAAGTGCTCAAATGTATGTTTAGGTAAGGGCTTTGTAAAAATATTTGCAATCTAATTTATTTCTCTTTGACTTTATCTCTCAAAAAATGATACTTAATGTATATATTCTTAGTCTTAGAATGCATTAGAATATTATTATACATACCTATTGTACTTGAATTATCACAATATATGATGACAGACTCAACAAATTCTATCCCAATATCCTTCAGTATTTGCTTCATAAACATAACTTGATTACAATTATTTGTTGCTACTACATACTCATCCTCAACTTTTCTCTATGAAATACAAATTTTTTTCTTGCTTATCCAAGAAACCAATCTTCCTCTAAGAAAGAATGCTCTAGAATTATTGCTTTTTCTATCATCCATATTGTCTGCCCAATTTGCATCACTATAAGCATATATAGTGAAATCACTTGATCTATCATACCATATCCCATAATTAGATATTTCTTTGAAATATATGAATATCCTTTTTACTGCTGCATAATGATAATCCTTAGGATCAACTTGAAATCTAGCTACAATCTCAACTACATTTTCTATATTTGGTCTATTGTGAGTTAGATATTGCAAGCCTCTAATCATGGATCTTTATTTCTTCTACTCATTTGTAGGTGTCTCATCCTTGCTAGCTAACTTGTGACCAATTATCATTGGTGTACCAAAAGACTTACAATTTTCTAAGCCAAAACATTTCAACAAGTCTTTCAAATACTTAGTTTGTGAAATGAAAATGTCATCACTATTTTGCACAAGCTGCAAACTTGGAAAGAACCCCATCTCTCCTATCATGCTTATTTCAAACTCATTTTTCATTTCTTTAGAAAACTTACCGCTTGCTTCATTATTACCTCCAAAAATTATGTCATCAAAAAATATTACTATTCTCATCAAACCATTCTCAATTTATTTCAAGTACAAGTTACTATATTGTGTACCTTTAGCAAATCCAAGCTTTGCCAAATATTTGTCCAACCTTACTTACTAGGTTCTTGGTGCTTGTTTTAGACCATAAAGATATTTTTTCAATCTACATACAATATCTTTATCTTTTGTCAGATGAAATCCTTCAAGCTTCTCAATGTATATCTCTTCTTCAAGTTTTCGATTTAGAAATGTTGATTTGACATCCATCTGATACACTTTAAACTTCTTATTCACTACATAAGCCAAGAAAATTCTCACTTCTTCCATTTTGGCTATGGGGCCACATGTTTCCTCATAATCTATTCCTTCTTGCTGTGAATATCCTTTGCATACAAGTCTAGCCTTGTTTCTTACAACTTCACCTCATTCATTCGTGTTGTTTCTAAATATCCATTTAGTTCCCATAAAATGTGTATCCTTAGGTCTTGGAACTAATTCCCATGTGTCATTCTTCACAATCTGATCCAATTCTTCCTTTGATTTTTGAATCCAATGGTCATCTTTGCATGCCTCATCTACGCTCTTGGGTTAAACTTGAGAAATCAAACACAATTCCTCGTCTACTCTATTTCTTTTCATCACTCACTTGTCTTTGTTTCTAATTATTTTCTTTGGCGTGTGATTCTTTGCCATGTTCCTATTAGAGGTAGGAGTTTCTAACTCAACTCTTATATCTTCTCTTTGTTCTCCTCTTTGCTCAATAATTTACACATCATTTTTTAGATCATTTTTAGTCTCAAAGAAAACTTCTACATCATCTCTAGCAATTCGAGTATTTTATTCTTCTTCATTAGAATTATAGTCCATCATCTTTCCCTCAATTTCAATATTTTCATCAACTTTTACATTTTTTAATTCAACTATTGTCTTGGTTCTATGATTAAAACACCTTTAAGCTTTTCTTTTCAATGAGTACCCAAGAAACATACATCCATCACTTATTGGATCAAACTTACCAACATCATGATCTCTCTTTATGTAACACTTGCTTCCAAATGTTTTGAAATACTTTACTGAAGGTGTATGACCAAACTATAATTCATAAGGGGTCTAATTCATACCTTTTATGATTTTTACTTCATTCATGGTGTATATAGTTGTATTAATTTCTTCTATCCAAAATATCTTGGATACATCATTCTTAAATATCATTTCTCTTGCTACCTATAATACTAATTTTTTTCTCCTTTCTGCTATTCCATTCTGCTTAGGGGTCTTGGGTGAAGATAATTATCTCTTAATTCCATCTCTTCACAAAACATGTTAAAATCTCTAGAGGTAAACTCTCCTCTATCTTATCTTAAACATTTTAGCTTAACCCTAGATTCATTCTCAATTCTATTCTTAAATATCTTAAACTTCTCAAATGCTTCAAATTTCTCTTTAGGAAATGCTACCCACATTATTCTAGTGAAATCATCAACAAATGTCATGAAATACCTTTCTCCATAGAATTCTCTTATCCTAGTAGGGCCATTAAAATATGTGGAAACAATGTCCAACTTCTCTATAGTAGTGAACTTCATGTTAAGAAATGATACCTTCTTTTGTTTAGCCATGATACATTCTTTGCAGACAACATTTTTAAGCTTCATTATCTTAGGAAAATATCTAACTACAAATGTGCTATTGACCTTCACAATGTTATCAAAGTTTATATGAGAAAACCTCCTATTCCATAACAAATCATTATCCACTTTAGCAACCAAGCATGTCATCTTAATGAGAGCCAACTGGGATACATTACCTCTAGATCATGTACTTGTTCCAATCATCTTACCATCTTGATCTTTGATAATATAATTTTTTTCTATGAATTACAACTGATAACCTTTATCTACCAATTATCTAATACTCAACAAGTTATACCTTAAACCATCAACAAAGTAAAAATCATCAATGTCAATCTTTACATCAAGAGTAATAGATCTCATCCCTGTAATGTGACAAGTTGCATTATTTTCAACTCTAACAAAACCTCCATCATGATTCCTAAATTTAAAAAACTTTTTCATATCACCTATCATGTGATGTGAACATCCAATATCTATTATCTAATCATATTTATTTTCAACTTGAGAAACTAGAGCTTTCTCCTCTATAATTTCTATGTCAAGATCATCTTCTTTAATGGCTAAAAATCCTAGCTCATCATCACTTTCACTTTGAACTCTTTATTCAATTTCCTCATCTTCATTTACATACAAATAGTTTCTAGGTCTTCTAGGCTTAAACTTTCCTTTATACTTTTTCTCTCTTTTAGGACATTTAGATGCATAATGACCAAATTCATTACAAGTCCAACATTTAAAGATATTCTTACCATCTAGTTCTCTTCTTACTAGAAGAGTTATACCTTCTTCAATATTCCTATCTTCATTAGATCTGGTTCTACTATTGCTATTGAAATCTTTATGAGTTCTTGTACTCCTTGATAGACATATACAACACTGAAGGTACTAAAAGTTATCTCCACTCTTGTCAATTCTCCACAGAATCTCAAACTAGCTTTTATTGTTTCTAATCTTCCAAGTAGATTTTCCATGGTGAACTTATTAGTATAGGTTATCAAAAGCTCAATCATTTGTGCTACTTTCTTAAATGGTGGTGTTAAAGTTTTCAATATATTCTATACAACTTCATCTTCTTCCTTGGATCCACAATATGAATTGATTCCTACAACAATCTTAGATATCCTATAAACATAGCTTCTTACAATTTCATCTTCCATCATTTTAGCATCTTGAAATAAGCATATGGAATTTTGCAATATTATCCTCTTTGTATGTGTATCAACTTCAAAATTAGATTCTAAAGCTTTCCAAATTTTATGAGATGTATCTAGTGTCTAGTGACTTTACCTGACTGTATTCATTCTCAGGAAGAACTGATAGTAAGGTTTCTCTAGCTCTCATCTTGTACATGAATAGGTCTCCTTTTTTCTTTACTACATCCTTCAAGCTTGGCTTCTTCCACAATATTTTTGTTGACTTTTGTCAAAAGCTAATATCCTAGACCCATATATATAGGAAGATTAGTCTTCATCTTCTCTTTGAAGCTATCATAATTAACTCCATCAAAATTAGTACTATCCTTTCTAAAATGACTCACCAGTGATCTCCCAAAGTTGTTAAGCTTTTCTTTAAAGGACCTAATGCTCTAATACTAATTTTTAGAATATATAGTCCACCAAGATAACTAAGAGGGAGGGGTGTGTGAATTAGTTATCCAACTATCATCATAATTGTCAACCTTATTAATTGTTAACCATATGAGAAATATAATCATAAACTACAACACAATACTCATGTACAATAACACCAAATATGTTAATTAGGGAAACCCTTGATTAGAAGGAAAAACTTGGTGTGTATGGTATCCACAAGATAATGTACTAATATAAATATTCCTTATTAGAGGATGGATCCTATTAAGAGTCTAAGAAAGCATTTAGTACATATTAGTCCCTGTTAGGAGACTTTGAATCCCTCTTAGGAGATTCCAACCCTATTCGAAGCTATGCCAACCCTATTAGTAGTTGTAGAAGGTAGATGGACCCAATGTCCAAATAGCTTTAGGGTAAAGACCAATGAACCTACTATCCAAATGATCTCTGTATTATTCCTTGTAGAATAATAGAATTGAATTGTACTACTCCTTCCTCTTTCTCTATCCTATCACCTAGACTTCTACTTCTTCTAATCTTGATATCAGATCAAAAAATCTACATCCAATAATCTCTTTGATTGCTTACTCACATTTACTAAACACTCTTCTATTTTTCACAATTCCTTGAAAATTAGCATTCCACATACTTTACAATCAAGGAAAATACTTTCCTTTAAACCAAGTCTTCAAAACAATTCCTTGATTTAGCTTACCCAATTCATTATAATAGGACCACAATAAGTTAATTAATAATTTGCAATCATAAATTATAATAGCATCAACTCATAGGATTTACAACTTCTCACATGTGTGACTTCATGACATGCGCACTCACTGACATCATCATTAGATTGTCCTCGATCATTGTATAACTTTGTGTATAGTTATTATACATCTATTGAGAGATAGAATACAATCATCAGAAAATGCTACTTAGGTGCTCTATTTCTGTACTATTCTCTATAAATCATGTATATCTTATGTATCACTTTGACTTATGTTATGTGCACTTAATCCCATCATTTGGATATTGTGTGGAACATGTCCATAATTGTGTGTCACTTTATCATCAAAACTCTATCCGTATGATCATGATCTACGTGTGCTACTCTACCAATCTTCACAAAATTATTACTATGTTGACATCAAGAAAAAACATAGTCATGAATGCAACATGTTAATACTACCACATGCTCTCCAATTCTTAGGATACTTTCCCAAAGGAATGCAATCAACATTCATGCTAACAAGAATAACCTAGAAAAAGATACATAATAGTTATCTTCCATGACCTAATCTACAAAACTCTTAAGGATTATGTAGATGATGTTTTGGTCAAATAACTTGATATTTTGACTCATTTACATGATTTAGAGGATTCCTTTGAATGTGTTGGAAAATATCATCTCATGTTGAATCCAAAAAAGTATGTCTTTGGTGTCACATTGGTAAAGCTTCTAAGATTCATTGTTCTTATAGAGAGGTATAGATATTGACCCTAAAAAAAGTCAAAGAAATCATGGGCATTCCTCCACCCAAAATAATAATAAAACATAGAATCCCTTCGAGAAAGTTGAAATCAGTAAGAAGATTCATCTCCTAACTTGCAAATAAGTTCCAACCATTCACACATATATTGATATAATATTAAAACTTCAAATGGGATCCTATATGTCAACAAATCTTAAAAATTTAAAGAACTGCCTAGAAAATTCACCCATCCTAGTAAATGTATGCTACTCCAATGGTAGTTAAAGGGAAAGTCATCATAGGCTGACTAGTTGATGCACCTATAGATGAAAACCATCCACTGGTCATGGAATTTATCAATGAGTATCTTTGTATGATCAAAGAACAACCTCCATAGAAAATATACTTTGATAGATCCTACACATCAAACATATTGAGAGAAGGGACATTGTCAGTTATGGCATGCCCAACCAAGCAACCTAAAACAACAAGACTAAATACTACTAAGTTTAATGGTTAATTTTTTTTTTTTCAAACATTTTACTTTACATTATCTCCATGAAATTGAATACAAAAACTTTACAATTTCCTTGAAATTTTCCTTAACACTATTTCTTAGTTTTTGAAATGTAAGAGTTATGTTTTACTTATCCAACTACATAGGTATTTCAAAAAATTTAGTTATTTAATTTCCTTTAACACTTCTTTACCTTAATTAAACCACCTATTAGTTTATGTCCACTTGTAGTTTCTTACTTTATTCACTATTTTTCCCAATATTTATTTCATTATATTATCTTAAATCTCACAAAGGGAATCAGACAATTCTAATAAAGTTGTTCCACATGTATAATTGTAGAAGTTAGCATGATAGTTATTTCTAAACATTTACTCATAAGTCCCAAATGATATTTCTCTTGAGCCCTATCTTTAATCTGCTAAATGTCATCATGCAATCCTTCCATAACCTTATTACCTATTGATATTTTCTCTATCCAATCATCAATATTATCAATTTGCTCAACCATAGATATGTCAATTAGCATATGATACCTTTGATCTTTTATTTCTCCCAAAGTTGGTAGCTCTTTTGCCCAGGTATGAACTTCATCTATCAGCACAAAATCTTGGTTCACTATAGAAACCAACTTGTCAGCACTTGACTACATGTGATGCATCAGGCCCAAATTTCCCTATATGATCTGTACATCTTTCTCTTCAAAATTACCATGCCATTGCTAACATTCTTCCAAAAATGGATCTAATTGTGTTGTGCCTACTCCCCTCCTCTCTAATTCTACTACAAGAGTAATCTCTATATTTTCTAGGTTTATGGGGCCCACAACTTCATGCAAATAGCCTCTTAGTAGCTCATTTTTCTTTCGCAACATTATCAACTTAGACTCATCTTGGTCCATGTGTCTAAACACCTCTTTTATACCCATACTAATCATTAATTTTGTTGTGTCTGATGTGGGCCTTCCCAACATGATCTCCTTGATTTGGTAATCTTTAGGAGTTAGTTATTTGGTGTTAGCATGAGGAGGAGGAATGGAAATATGTGAAAGTAGGTCTTGATCTTGGTTCATCATCATTAAGGCCAATGTTTGTGCATCACCTTTAAGTGGCTCAAGCATCTTGACTGCTTTTACTAATTTTGTCATTCCCTTTTTGAATGTTAGGTCCAATTACCTCTTCTGGTGAAATATAACCTCCCTCTTTAGCCATGTCGATGTGGTGCCCATGGGAAACATGTACTTGGCTAAAGAGGTTGGTCCTACTAAAAGCTCCTTTCCCTTATTAGTCCTCTCTAGATTCTTCTCCTACCAAGAAATATCTTTAGTTGGAGTCATTGTCTCTAGTTGTGCTAAGGTCCTAGCCTTTATATTTTGAGGAGTTTTTTGAGGTCCTTCATGTGTTTTCCCTTCCTCGGATACTTCATCAGTGTACAGATGCTAGAGTTCCCCTTCCTTGGTCACTTGTTCTTCTTATGTAGTCAAGGGAAGTAGAGTCACTAAGCCATTATCCAAAACTACCAAATCCTAAGATGGTGGTTGTGGAATACCATAGGTGCTTGAGATAGAGACAAAAATTGATTCCAATCCTTTCTGAATAGTTCACTTGTGGGAGATTTTTTTAGTTTCTCTCCCACCATTTTATAGCCTACTAGCATAAAGTCAAAATTGGAGAGGTCAAAGACATCAATTTTTTTACCCTCCATATCATCTATCCATCTTTGTTTTTCATCCTTTGAATTTCAAACCTATATAGGCTCCCTTAGAGGAGATCGAGGTGTCACTATGGAGCTTTTTCTCCTCTCTTCCTCTATTAATTTAGCCAAGTGGGTTCTTTGGCTAAAAGGGACAAATTCTATTATCTCCCCTCCTTCATCCCCCACTTTCAAGATGGTCTTGGGCACTTATGGAGATGAAGTG
This sequence comes from Cupressus sempervirens, assembly GCA_028749045.1. Taxonomy (NCBI): domain Eukaryota; kingdom Viridiplantae; phylum Streptophyta; class Pinopsida; order Cupressales; family Cupressaceae; genus Cupressus; species Cupressus sempervirens. The sequence continues at coordinate 601,377,116 of CM053783.1, read as the reverse complement.
TTTTTCTTATTTAGTATCCTTCTCTAAGTTCCCACCATAATTGATTAAATTCTTTCCTTCTTTACAGTTGAGGGGGCGCTTCTTCCTTGTAAGTTACTATTGGTGGTACCCTCTGCTCCTCTACCTATTCTTTTAGCTCCTATTTTGGTTGTTCTTGTTGTTGTGACTCTTGGATTGGCTCTTGTACTTGTGGCTTAGATTGTGCCTATTCAATTTGTGCCTATGCTTGAGCTATTTTCTTCTTTTCCCTAAAAGGTACTCTCTTCCTTTTATTTCCCTAATCAGACCTAAAGTACTCAACCTCCTATTTATGTTGATGAGCCATTTCTAGCCTTAATAGCGATTGAGAAAGGAAGGTTGGTATGGTGACCTTTACACATTTTCCTTTGATTGTCCTTGTTGTGGCTTGTAGGGGTATGGCCTAAGGAACTAGATCCATTCTAAATAGTTTCTTGATCCATTCGTTTATCAATTCAACTATGTGCCAAGCTTGATGATTTATATCAATGTTCTCATCCCTCCCTATTTTGGCATTCATTATTAGCCGGTCATAGATTTTATCCCTATTGTATATAGGATCCATGATGCCTTTGACATCCTTTTCCATGACCTTAAGAGCAATCTTCATTTTTAGCACCTTTTTTTCTAAGTATAGATTCATCCTACAATAGTCCCTTATATAGACATTATAGTCATCTATAGCATTCATCCAATGAACTTCTAATACTTTTTCATATACAAAATCTTTCTCTACCAAGTGTTGTACCATCCCAATTTTATCAAAGTATGGGCGAGGGGAGTTGTATTCTTCTAGGGAATATTGATCTCACTCAGAGTTGACATTGGAAATATCCTACTTTTGCTTCACCTTGAAGGCACCAATTGTAATGGGCCAGACCCATGTCTTATTGTGTTGTCTTCTCTCTTTGTCATATGTAGATGTGAGTTTGTGCACAATATCTAGAAGGATGAGCCTATTTGATGGGTATCTTGGGAGCTTCTTTGGGAAAAATAGAGTAATAGCTACCTAAAGATAGGTGAAGGTCTTAAAATGAATGCAATAGGCATTGATCTTAGTGATCCTGGCTATTGTCTCTACTTACATTCTTTTGGCATAGTCACCTTCAAATGAACCTGATGATTGCAAAGATAAAACCATTATTTACCGCTCTATATTCCACACTTTTCAATGGGAGCTTCTTCTTCACCAGTTGTGGATATACCACATAAGGCCAAGCATTTTCATCTTGCATGCTTCCCTTTCTATAGAGGCCTAGGTAATCTGTGGTTTGCTACCAATAAATATACCATGTATGATGCCATACAAAAGTGTGGATTAGCTTTTATGACTACTAACTGCTCATCCAAGTTGTCACTTTGGATGGTAATACAATCAATTGGCATCATTTTCATTTTAATGGTTTTAATAAAGTGGACCATCTAGGTTTGAAGGTGACCTACTACTAAGAGTCCCATAACTCTACTAATTAACACAATTGTGTATCTAATATTATCCTTCATATATCCCCTTTTCATATTAACTTTTCCCACTCTACGGCCTACTAGTGTTCTCTCAAATGGGAAGGAGGATTGAGCTATTTCCTATTTTTCTTTCACATTATCCTTGTAACATCATTCTTCTCTATCATATGTTATTCATAGATATTGGTCCACCCTAGGAAGGAGAAACTCTTTCTTGATGTTCTAGGGTCCAAAGTCAAGGATTATCTCTCCTATAACACTCTTAATGACCTTCTCTTTGGTCACATAGTCTTCTAAAAGAGTTATTATGAGTTCTAAATATTGAACTAATGTTGGATGTGGTGTTAGAAATATGGATTATAGGGGGGTGAATCAATAATCTAAAAACTTTAGTTGCTAACTAGATATTATTTCTTACTTTAAACCATGTATAACAAAGAAATAAAGTAATGTTGAATAGTAATAGTAACAATGCACAAAGATAACTCATAACACCATATTTTGTTATCTAGGGAAACCTTGGCCAAGGGAAAAACTCAGTGGGGACGATACCCACATAATAATATACTGATATATAAGTTTCTTATTAGAGGACGAACACCGTAAGGAGTCAATAAGAAAATTCAGTATAAGGATTCCTTATTAGGAGACTTTGAATCCTTGTTAGGATATTCCAACCCTGTTAGGAGTTGTGGTATAGTACATGCAAGATGAGCCTATTTCCCAAACATGCACTTCCAATTATAAGAAGAGCTCACTACCCAAACAAGTAATCAAACTTTTGGAATATGTACTATATCTTCTTCCTTGATTGATATTTGATCTTCAACTTGATCTTACATCACTAAATAGGTCATATAAAACTTTTCATATATCACTTTCACAAAATTTCACATATAGCACATGTAATCACAATCATAATTCAGAAATCACAATTGTACTTCTTTTTTCCCACTTCTTATCACAAAATGTCCTTTACATAAATACAATGCCTTTACACAAATTTTTGTTGGGTTAGTTAAGACCACAAAACACTTTTCCAACTTAGGGTAAACATCTAAGATGTCAACCCTAATTGGACAAGTAATTATTTTGTAAACAAAATAATCCTTTCCTTTAATTATGATGTCTTGTTTTCCTTTGAACATGATTATCTCTATTCTGTATAGTCTATACTAACTTTTGAGGTTATACATATCATCACCAACATGTATACTATCTCCTTCTAACTTTTTTAGTCATAATATGATGTCAACAACAAGTTATAAACAAAACAATACACTTTTGTAAACCAAATTCTATACTTAGACAATTTTGATTGCCAAACACTAATTATCTTTATTTTTGAGGTTTCTTGTGAACATGTACAACATGTGTTGCCATAAATGACAACAATTACATATCATTATTAGCCAATTGTCAACATATGGAACCCTCTTTAGGTTTTTTTGCAAACTATGAGGAATGCATTCTAATCTATATGTCTAAGTTCTATGTCTTTGATCTCTATATATTCATCTTGAAAGCTTGATTTCTTTGGTGACCCTAATACTCGTTGAGTTGTCATTTTGCATGATGCATAATAGAAAGAATCCTTCTAAACTCCTCTCTTGAAAATATAATCTGAGGATCAACTCCAAGGTTTTAGGCAATCTTGTGACCTATTGGAATCCACTCAATTGAAGATAAATGTGTTTGTTCACAAAGAGGCCTTTGCTGGTTCGAACAAATTTTGGATAAGATAACCAATTTGCTTGTTGTTTCAAAATTAACAACAAAAGAGATATGTTTTTTTGTATTTTTTTGTTTTTACATGAATGTAATCTAAGAATGAAACTATATGAATTCCTAAATTGACCAAGGGTTAGCAAAGCAAATAAAAAAGATAGGGTAACAAGAAGTTTAACCAAATAGCATGAAAAGTAAAATCCTAATGGGCATAAGCCATAGAAACAAAGCATTTTTGAGTTAAGTCTTTGAAAAGATTAGTTGATAATCAATGAAAATAGGAGAAGTGCTTCCTTAATTCCAATTATGCAATCATTGTTGGGAATTTAGTAAGCATAAGATGTTTCACTTTTTATCAAATCGCAAGGCCACAAAAAGTGCACTCATGTGAGACAAAAAGCTATGTAGGAACAATATGGTGATCACTTCTTGAACTAAGTACATTAGAAAAATTTATAAACATGTATAAAACACCAAAATTAAAAGATCACACAACTAGAATAATGCAATAAAACTATTGGCTAAATTAGATTCCATGAATATACATCCACAAAATATAACACACTTAGGCAAGAATCACTACACTCCAAATGTGAGCACCAATAGCATATATTATTGCATCAAAATAATGGTAGCAACCTAGAATACATATTATATTCCCAAACTTATAAGAAATATTCTCATCAATTTGTGTTGAGAGTGAGAGATATCTTTATGTAATCATATGCATCTAAACTAGTAAAAAAAATCTATTTATGTAGAAACAAACTATCTAACTAGTGCTTAGTAGGACTATATCCATATTTATATCATTAATTGGATGCATGAGCCTTTACATGTCATAAAATAAAGAAATCATGAGAAAATAAGAAGAAGAAAGCCATTAGATGATGTAGGAGCCTTTGGAGATGCCAAAAATAGAAGCTCAACCTTCTCTGGATGTTTGTAGGAATCAAACTGCCATCAAAATGCATTTCTAATGCATGGAAAGATCTAAATTTAGAACTAATAGTTAACTATCAGTGCACCTCTAACTTCTTCAAAGACTTCTGGCAAACCTTTGAAAAGTACACTTATGCACCAGTGCACCAACACACCTCAGAAGAAATTTATGCAAGGTGTTAATTTCAGTAAAAAATCAAAGTTCTCAATTTTGAAAATGGGTTTTGGGTTTTTCTCAAATAGGTTTTTAGATCACTTTTTTGTACTTACTTTGATCCTTTTGATGATTCATACACTCTTTATAGCCAAAAATTTTTATAGACTTGAATGTTTTTTGCTTCTAAAATCCTAAGGCACCTATGTTGAATCTTGTTATTAATAGTTGCATAAGATGAAGAACCTACTTTGGTTCATGTGTCAAACCTCTGTATCTTTGATCTTCAATGTAAATTGCTTGATTTTTTCTTCTCTCTTACATCCCAATCCTTCTGGGTCAGAGACTAGGTGATCCAAATTATCTAGAATGATCAAATGTTTGAAACTTTTCCACAAGATTTTCTAGGTCTTTTTGAACTAACATTTTCAAAGGTCTTCTACTCAAAATTTCAAGTTGAAACTTTCATCAGTCCCTAAAATTGGGCAGCCAAAGACTCTCTATTTTAGGGACTAAAATTAGATTTTTAGTTCTTCTTTCCTATGGTGTAAATGGTTTTGAATTCTGAGCTCTAGGTCAAAAGTTATGACCCAACAAGTCAAGGATTTGTTTTTATCTGCAAAAAGAAGCAAACATTAGTTTGGAGAGTTGAAAATCAAACCTTAAACAAATCCAAATTGTGACAAAAATTGTTGAGAATGCAAAAACATTACAAAACACACAAAAACCTCATTCAAACCTCTGATAAGAAAAAAAGAGTGCACCTGGCACACCTCTAATGTGTGCTAGGTGTGCTTTTCTTTAACAAAGCACTTAAAAATAAGGATGCATATCTAGGGCACCTCATGGGGTGTGCTAGGTGCACACCCTTATGACACAAAGGGATTTTTATCCTAAGTAAGGTGCGTAGTTGCACACCTTAGATAGGTGCACATCTGTGCACCTTATACTAGGTGAAGGCTTAGCTTAGATTGTTTATGAGTTTTTTGTAATGTTAATATAAAAAAAAAATTCACACCTTTCGGGGGGTATGCAGCTACATAGGTGCATTTTTGCACACTTTCCAAGGTGAATGTACTCTTTTCCCTAAATGACCAATGTACTAGCACACCTGGTGAGGTGCGCTAGGTGCATTGGTGCACTTCTCAGCATGCAAACTTGATTTTCTCCCTTAGAAACAAGGCTTTTGGCATCTAGGACCTAGATGAGATAAAAACACCATAAAAAACCTTAAAAAGGACTAAGGCTTTGGAATAGGGACCCAAAAAGCTAAAAAATTAAAGTAGGGGGTCCCCATTTCTCAGCAAAATGGGGTGTGCATTGTGAAACCACAACAATACTTTAATGCAACTGGTTTTGAATCTATCTTTTCTTCCATTGAAGAGGATGATGATGCCATCTTATCTGCACAAGAGAAGAAAAATTTAGTTGGAAGGTTGAAATTTGACATAAAATAGACCATAATTAACTCCAAAATAGATCAGAACTAGGTAAAATGGAATCAAAATAGTTACATCTATCCAAAATTCTATGTTATTCACTTTAGCACACCAAGCACACCCTTACAGATACTCAAGTGTGTTGTTTCAAGCTTAGAAATGGATTTTTTTGCATAGTTGTGCACTTGCACATGTGACATGCACATGACAATTTTTTTTTTTTTTTGTTTTGGGGGGGGGAGGGGAGAACTCTTAAGTTTTAACTTAGTGGTCATAAAGGTGCACACATGTGCACCTTGTGGAGGTACTCATATGTACAACTTCATGGCACCTTCAAAGTATTTGACCCCTTGTTCTTTAGTTTGAATGTTTTGTGTCCTAATGTTGGAAGGTGTGCACATGTGCACACCTTCCTTAGGTCTAAGGAGTCTTTTTTAAGGTTGAAGTCTTATTGTCATGTGGAGGTGTACATATGTACACCTTATGGATGTGAGCATGTATGCACCTTCATGTTGTGCTAACCATTGTGTTTATGTTTGTGCACTAGAGGCTGAGAGTGGTTTGGTGGAGGAGTGCACTTAAAGAACTATGGAGGTGGACACAAAAGAGAGAGAGAAGAACAAGCAAGGAGGAGAAGGGGGGTTTGGTATCTTATAAAGACCCCAGACCTAGTGCACACCTCCACAAGTGTGAACCCTCTAGAATAGTGCATTGTTGTGTCCACTTATGCATTGAGCACATAGGTGCATGTGTGTATGTGTGCTGGTGTGTACTTAAAGGCCTTTTAAGAAAAAAAAATTCTCACTTTTTCCTATTTCTTGATTCTCTAGACCTCCCCTGTCAGATATTAGGGTTGGACTCTTAAGGGAGTCTAAAATGTGTTAGGTTTTGGACTAGGAGCTTGGTAGAGAAAAAAAATCATTAGGGGGTCCCCATCTAAGAGAAATTAGATATGCATAGTGAGACCACAACACATACCTTCTTTTCTTAGTTAGAAGTAGTGTACTGATCACTTGATCTATTGGATTGGTGGACCTCAACTTTACTGTTTGCACTACTACCAGATTCTACCTTCTTTCTCTAGGTTTGATTCATCTCATTCCTTGTTTTTCCTACATCAACTTTTATTTTACCTTTGTTGTGTTCATTTCTTGGTTTTGTTGCTCAAGTTCTACAGTCCTTGCTTACATGTCCAATCTTGTTACAACTATAAAAAACTAAACTTTCATTGATCCAACTCTTAGATTTGCCTATAAAATGTTTCTTGATATAGTTTTTTACAATGTGACTATATTCACCATGATAATGAAAACTATAACATGTGTTGTAGTCCTACTTATATAAGTTACCTTTCTTAGGTTCATGCCCTTACTTTTTGGATGTTAACTTTGATTTTTCCTTGGATCTTTATTCTTGATCTCTATGTTCATATTGTTGACAATTGTAACAATGACTTTCAAATCTAGGTACAATAGGTGTATTTATATCCTTTGATCCACACTCATGTGCTTGGTGTCCTTGCTTATTACAATTAAAACAATATACATAAAATTTTAGTTTAGGGTTTTTCTTACAATCTTTCTTTTGCATATACTTTTTGTGTGTCATTACTTGTCATAGTGATAGCATGTTGCTTTGTTCTTTGGATTTGCATTTCTTTTATCTCCACTCTTTGATGATTATCCTTCCTTACATAGATTATTGGTATAGCCTAGACCATATGTGTCATTAGGTATTATTAGTTATCTCATCATCTCTTCATAATATCTCATAGCTTCCTTAGGTTTGTTCAACCTTTCAATGAGTTTCTTTTCCTGTTTTAGTTCATTCTTCATATGCACATTTTTAGATTTCAGATTAGCAATCTCTACATCCTTTCTACTAAACTCGAGTTTTAAAGAGCATTCCATTTTCCATATCAAATAATTTTTGAGTAATCCTTTGCACTTCACTGTTCTTGTCATCAGATCTTTTAGATATATGATCTTTTTCTTCTTCGTCTTTATTTTTCTTCTCACTTAATTCACACAATCTCATTGACTAGATTTCATGTTCTATCTTGAGTGCTCTTACTTGTTCAGTAGTGTGTTGTTTCTTTCCAATAGGTCTGCTATTGCAGCATCACTTTCACTAGGATTTCCATCTTCAAGTAGTCCTTCAGTGTTTTCTTTATATAGTATGTCATTCTATTAGATAGTGAAGTCCTTTCTTTTTTTTAACAATTTCTTCAATTCCTCTCTTACTGCTTCAAGTTGTTGTAGTATGACCTAGATGTCAAGATTCTGACTCTTAATTATATTTTTCAACATATGAGCTTCCATCTCCAAGTTCTTAACTATTAATTTGTTAGATTTTAATTTTAAGAGAACAAAGCTCTAATACCATTATTGGAAGTCTTAATGGGGAAGTCAGATACTAAGAGGGGGGTTGACTTAGAATCTACAATAACTTTTTAACTTCTTGAAATAAATAGGAAATCAAATGTATTCACCTTTAACCCATCTCGTATCTAGATCATAAACCATATAACCATAAACTATTATGTTGAAATGGATCTAAGTTTTCCTCACATCCATAAACATCAAAGTAAATGTAAACACATAAGACACAAGATTTGGTTAGCCCAAAACACTCCAAGGTGAAGGAAAAACAAGGGTGGGGATGACACCCACAAATCTTCACTACTGGAGTAATAAAGTGTGTCTATTAAGGCTACAATGTTTGACCACTTCTAGTTATCTACCCTAGTCTACTCTGTTAGGAGCTTAGAAGACTTATTCGATCTACCTTGATTAAAGGATTTAAAACTTACAACTAAGTAAGCACTCTATTAGGAGATTTAAATAGGTCTATTGAAACCATCTTGTTAAGAGATTTATCCTAATTTACTTGTTAGAAGGTCTCTATACCTAATCCTTTGGTTAGTACTATAGATGTTCTCTTTCCTTATATGATTATATCTCTTTATTTAATATAGTTTGTTCTTTTCTTCACTACTAGTTTCCTCTTTTGGATCTCTACTTCTGATCATAAAGTATAGTTGTCCTTTGCTCATACACTTGTCTCTTCACTATCTCCTAATCCTTGTCACACAAACACACTTGATTTAGGGCTTGGACCCTTATTAAATAAACAACTAGAGAAGGTTTTAGATCATGATAAATAATCCTAGTCTCTCCATTTCCCCACTTAGTCCTTTCAATTTTCTTATTAGTTACTTTGCCTTCTTAGGGATTGATTTCTAACAAATTGTGTAGTTACCTCATTATTTGTCACTACAATTCTAAAATCATGGAAAGAAGTTAACCAAACTAGTTTACATAAGAGTTGTGTTATCACAAACACATATATAAAAACTAATTTATTCATCACTTGAATACTATGGCACTTAGTCACAACTGATATTCATGTTGTTCCTTAGCTTTTGTATGCTCGATAGTAACTATCTCACTCAATATAAAATGAATTTTCCTTTCTTGACAGCTTCTATCTTTACTCAAAATAAACTATCACTTAGTTCATATTGGGGTGATCAACAACCTAATAATTTCTTGGTACAAACTAAAAAGTGAAAAAGTCTTACATCTTTCAACCTTTATTGGGTGCCTTGATCATAGTGATGACTAACCAACTCTGCCTCAGAAATGACTAAGTGTTTGACACTGATAATCAACACAACATGGAGATCAACAAGGTAAAGGTGAATACTATCCCACATTCCTACTATTTCCTTTTTCTATTTGACAACTTTTACAACCTCTAATCATTCTCTGCACATCTTTTTAAATCTATGGCAAAACGTATCTCTCAATAATTAGTTTCACAATCTTATCAATCCTAAAATTTCTAGAAAATCCACTACTATGTTTCTCTTTCATTATATTCTCTTATATAGATCCTCTAGTTTTGCATGACCAAATTCCTTTGAACAACATATCCTCTTGAATGAAATAATCAACTTACTTTTTACTCATTGTCTTTTCCTTACAAACTTCCTAGGTTTTGCAAAATCTAGATCAGTCTCATACAAACACTTCAAAACATCAAATGAAGTACCTTGACTATAATCTCTATCAAAAAAATTCTTCTTTAGCTCAATGCATCAACAAATTTATTTAACTATCCACTTTTATGCTTCAATGAAAATGAATTTTTTTACAAGAACTCAACCTACTTCATATGTCTCTAATTCAACTTATTCTGACTTCCTAAATACTGCAAAGATTTATGGTCAGTATAGAATACAAAATCCCTATCCATCAAATAATGTCTCAACTTGTTCAAATATTGAATGATAGCATAGATTTTTTAATCATAAACTAAATATTCTCTTTTAGCATCATTCATTTTTTTACTAAAAAAGGATACATGTCTTCCTTCTTGAATCAAAACAACTCCAATTGCACTTCCACTAGCATCACACTCAACTTGAAAAGCTCTACTAAAATTGGGTAAAAAAAGTGTAGACAATTCTATAATCTTTTGTTTTGATGTTTCAAAACTCTTTTGTGCTCCATGTGTCCATTTGAAAACCCTTTTATCTCCTCTTGTAATCTTAGTCATAACATTACAAATAGAACTAAAATTTATGATAAACTTCCTATAAAAATTGTCCAATCCATGAAATGATCTTACCTCTCCAACAGTCTTTGGTGTAGACCAATCAACTATTACTCTCACCTTTTCAAGATCCATCTTCAAACCATTAGCTCAAATTAAAAAACCAAGGTACATGATCTCCTCTTTCATCAATGAAGATTTCTTCAAGTTAATCAACAACTTTTCCTCCTTCAATATCTACAATACTTGTCTAATATTTTCAAGGTTCTCTTCTTTACTCTTGTTGAATATCAAAATATCATCAAGTTATACAATCACAAACTTACACAAGAATATTTTCAAAACTTCATTCATTAGCCTCATGAAAGTACTAGGTGCATTTGTTAAACCAAAATGCATAACTAGCTACTCATGCAATCCCTAATTAGTCTTAAAAGAAATTTTCCATTCATATCCCTTCATGGGCCTCTAAAAGGCTATTGTTTTAAGATTTTTTAATCTTGTTTTAAGTAGTTATCTTGTAGAAATAGTGTTGACTTCATAGTGTGTGTGTGTGTGTGTGTGTGTGTGTGTGTGCATGCATGTATGCATAGTATGAAGTAGAAGTAGGGATAGTTCAAATATGCTATAATTTCTTGAATCTATGAAAAGAAATGGCATAATGAAGTAATATTACATGCTAATAAATGTTTCCCCATTTATGTTATGTCTTGGGTAGTTTTCCTCCTATAGCCATAGGATTTGAAAGAGTGGTAATTTGAACCTTACACCTTTTCTAATATTGATGATGAAAATATATATATATATATATATATATATATATATATATATATATATATATGTATGTATGTATGTATGTATGTATGTATGTATGTATGTATGTATGTATGTATGTATGTATGTATGTATGTATGTATGTATGTATGTGCGGATGTTGTGTGTGCATTGAATGTTTTTCAGGTACTTGTCATGAATGTTCAAGGTGTTTGCCTTAAAGTTAGAACCAACCAGATTGTTGAACCATCACAAGTGGAGCAAGTCTTATATTTTTTCTATTGGAACAATGCATGAATATTGCCTCCAAAACTTGTTACATTCCTGGAGGATATAATCTTGATTAACGTTGATTCTGTTTTAAACTTTATAAGTTTGTAATTGATCCTAATTAATGAAGTGATCATTGAGTTAGGGAGTAGTTGTAGTTTCCTCTAAATAATGTCTGTTGTAGCTTTAAATGCAATTTTTGAAGAGAATAGGAAGTCAATTTTCATAGCAACAGATTGTGATGTTGTTTTTAAGTGTAATCTTTTCACCATGAATGAATAGAATGAGATGTTCAAGTTTTTTCCTTTATCTTGATTATCTTTTCTATTTACTCATCCAAGGGGGCCCACTTGGTGAGTAAACTATTCTGTTAGAGTATATTTCATTTCCTTGTTTTTTTCCTTATAAAGTAGAATTTCGTTGCTCCTATAGCCACTGATAATAGAATTGGTGAATTGTTCCTATAGCATAGGTGTGTAGATAGGTTTACTATTGCAACATTACTTTTAAGCTTCAAGTTAAGTTGTTGTTTCAGTTTCTAGCATAAATTTCCTTTATCATTGCCCTTAATTTAGTCATAATGACTTAAAGGAGAATTAGAGAATACACTTTGTAGTCATCCTCTCAAGTTTATGCTCCTAGGTTGACAAATTAAATGAAGTTAGTGCACTATTTTAGAAAGAACACATGAGGTTGTCTGACCATAGAATCACTATAGAAGGATATCCAATCCTTTGTTACTAATTTATTAAGCTAACCAACTATTTTGGCATCATTGCTAGTGAGGTGTCAATCTAGTTCAACCCTAAAGTCATTGTGTTAGTTTAAATCCTACATTATATTGCATGCAAAGAAGAAGAAACCTCCTTGGGATATTTCTTCCCCATAATATTTAGGAAGACATTTTTAATCTTGAACCTGAAGAACCTCATAGTGAGAATGAAGAAGAATCTTTTGAGAACCCATTTTTTGTTGCTCAAGAACAAATACCCTCATCCTCTGAAAAATCATTGCATTTGAATGATCTCTTTATTGAACCTAAGTACCAAGATAATCCACTTGCCCTTGTCATCTATCAACCACCACCACCAGGTCCTCCTCCAAGAATGGCTTAGCCTCAACCTACATTTCCTTTTCCTATCTCGCCTCCGCAGGGCAATCAAAACTTGAAGAACATACCTTCTGCTACACTCCCTAAGTTATATGGCCTAATCACTAAAGACCCTAAAACCTTCTTCTTTGATTATGATATCCTTTTCAGAAGTAATGACTATACAACTAATGTCCACAAGATAAAGTTGTTCCCATCCACCTTAAAGGAAGTTTCTTTGAGATGGTTCATGGGGTTGGGTGCCAACACTATAGAAAATTGGCTTGCAATGATAAACTTGTTTCTCACAAAGTACAAAGAATATTGCAAGGGTTGAGATTTGAAAGGGGATGACATTTTCAAAATGTCCCATAAGGATGATGAAACTTTGGAAGACCGTGTTTCACAATTTTGTTCAACTTGTAGCATAATACATAACATCAACTGAATGAAGAATCAAAGAAACACCTTTTTCTAAGAGGACTAAATGATGGAAGTATTGAATTTGTAGATCTAATGGTAGGAGGAGATATCACACAGAAGAACTAGACTAATATACAATCCATATGTTTTAACTGTTCTAGGGCCACTATGAAGAAAGGTAGGGGACTTAGAGACCTACCACATAAGTCTAATGGCAGTTCTAGAGTATCAAAGATGGAACTATCCAATTTTTAGTAAATTTCAAACAAGACATCATTAATGATGTAGCCACTCAACTAGATACCATGCAAGCTAGAAGGAAGAATGATAAAGTTGATGCAATGTTAGCTAAATTTTGTCCACATTGTAAGAAAAACAAAAGGCACTATAGATACAAGTCTGTTTCAAGCCTAGAGACACAACCAATTCCTACAAAGTTTAAAGTCATTGATGAAAATGGATAGGTGCTCTATGTTTCTCAACAAATACCATGGGCTCAAAGATAAGGTATGCCACAATGTCCTCTTTAAAGTTATAATAGTAGCAATCAATGGAAAAATACTAGTTTTAGTAGAAATAATAACTGGCAACAACCCTAGGAAGGTTGGCAACAACCCTAGCAAGGTTGGAAGCAACCTCACCAAGGTTGGAAACAAAACCAAAATTGGAATACCCAACCTATTTAGCAAGCCTTAATGTCACCACCTCAACAACAAGCTCTAATGCCTCCTCATGTAACCATTAATGCTTCTCCTAAGAAGACTCAACTAATAGTTCGGCCTAACATAAATCCCAATAATACCAAATAGCCAGATAAAAAACAAAGCTATGTTATTTTCTTGAATGATATCCACTTAAGGTCAGGCATTACTCTTCCTTCATGCCAAAAGCCTATAATAATTGAAGTTGAGGATTCCCCAACTGAATAGGCAAATGTGTCAAATCAATAGACCTATCTTGTAGCCAAAGAACCTTCATTCCCTCATAGGTTGATGGAACAAGGCCAACCTACAAAAAATTGCACAGTAATTGATTTACTCAGTCAACTCAAGCAAATGATAGTACAAATACCATTAATTGATGTTATCAAGGAAGTCCCTACCTATACTAAAGCTATCAATGAAGCATGTATCAAACATCCAAGAAGAAAGAAAAAGGATCCAAAAACTATTCATGTCTTAGGACAATTGTCTAATTTAATGTTGGAAAAGTTAACTATACCTAAATATTTTGACCCTAGGAGTCATGTGGTTATTGTCACCATTCATGAAATGTAAAGTCAAAATTATTTAGTTGACTTAGGAGCACCTATAAATGTCATGAAAAAGGAGGTATTGTCTCATTTTCATATCATAGGTCTTAGAGAAATACCAACTGTACTTCAGCTTACTAATAATTTTGCTATCAAATTGGATGGGATGATAGAAGATGTCATAGTCACCTAAAATTCTTGGGAGTATCCTGTAGACTTTATTTTCCTTTCCCCAGAGGCTAACATGGGTGGATATTCATTAATTTTAGGGTAACCATGGTTGGCCACTGTAGATGCCTATATCATTTTTTGATCTAGTAAGATGACAATATCCAACAATATCCATTCTAAGAACCTGACCTTATACTCCCTTGCTCAACCATTTTTGTTACATTACCAAATATTTTGGCTAGACTTGGGTGATGAAGATCCAAAGGTAAATTCCATCCATCAACTAATGATGATAGGTCAAGAATCATTTTTAGCCTCTTGAGAAGAATATGAGAATATTTCATCCATTATCATGAATGAATATGGAGTAGAACCTCAAGTGTGTTCTCAATTGAAATATTTCCTAGAAAACATATTACCACCTTTGAAAACACTCTAGTATTTAGAAGATTCTCAATTACTTCACTCCTTATAACCTCATGAGATAGATTCTCCTCTTGTTGGTTACTTATTCATGACAAATAAGATTATTAAGGTGAAAGTTGGTCTGGAAAAGGAATTAAATGTAAACAATGCCTTATCACCCTCCCATCAATAAATTATGTTGTAGTTACTAGAAGAGAACCAAAAAGCATTTTCTCGGGACTACATGGATGTGAAAGGACTAGATCCTATACTTTGTACTTGCAAAATTTACATCAGCCCTAATTTCAAACATGTTCAATGGCCTCAAAGGAGAGTTAACCCTATTTTGAAAGATATAGTTAAGAAGGAACAATAGAAATTATTTAGTGTTGGCTTTATCTATCTTGTCTTTGATAGCCAATGGGTTTCACCCCTAGTTATTGCACCAAAGAAAGGAGGAAAATAGAGAGTTTGTGTAGGTTATAGGGAGCTCAAATTAGCCACTAAGAAAGACCACTTTCCCTCACCATTTATAGATCAAGTTCTTAATAAATTAGTTGGTAAGAAATGTTTCCCTTTTTTGGATGGTTTTAGTGTTTACAATCAAATACAAATAGTTCTAGAGGATCAATATATATATATATATTTCACATGTCCATGGGGTACTTTTTCCTATTTAGTCTTACCCTTTGGCCCATATAATTCCCCAACCATATTCCAATGAGTTGTCATAGCTATCTTGTCATAGCTATGTTTTTAGATATGTCTATTGACTATATGGAGATCTACATGGATAATTTTACTATTTATGGGACTACTTTTGAGGAGGCAAAATCCAATTTAGAGATAGTACTCAAGAGATGCCAAGACTATAACCTTTCCCTAAATAGTGAAAAATATTTTATGATGATGGAAGGAGTAGTACTAGGTCATTTAATTTCATCCCAAGGCATCTAAATAGATCTTGCCAAGATTTAAGTCATTAGTACCTTGCCTATGCCATAGAAGCAAAAAGATGTCTATAGTTTCCTAGGACATGTTGGATATTATAGAAGATTCATCAAAAAAATTAGTCAACTTGTAGCACCCCTTTATAACTTACTTAAAAAGGATTCTGAATTTTCCTAGGACTTTGAGTGTGCTACATCTTTCCTATAGCTTAAAGAAGTTATCACCACAACATGATTTTTGAGAGAACCTAATTGGGGACTACCTTTCCACATCCATATTGATGTCTTATACTATGTTATAGGTGCAGTGCTAGGACAAAAGGTGGACTCAATTGAACATGCTATTTATTTCATTAGTAAAAATTTGTAGGGTGTAGAGTTTTATTACATAATCACTAAAAAAGAGCTACTTGCAGCTATTTAGGCACTATATTGCTAGATATGCAATATTTGTTCATATCGATCACTCTATCATAAAGTATCTAATGAACAAGCCTACAATATTAGGAAGCTTGGCTCACTTGTTGTTACTTATGCAAGAATTTGAGATCACCATAATAGACAAACCTAGCAAGGCCAAAGTGGTAGTTGACTACCCTAAAACCAAGTGGTAGATGATCCTACAACTATTGGTGAAAATTTTCTAGATGAACACCTTTTCTTTTTATCAACGCAAAATCCATGGTATGTAGATATTACACATTATCTAACCACAGGCAAGATGTTAGCTCACTTCTCTGCCAAAGAAAAAGAGTTACTCTATGAAAAGAGCTTTAACTATTCTTGGATTGTTGGATTATGTCTTATACCAAAACTAATCAAGTAATGCATCAGTGCATAAGGGAAGATAAAACATATGATATCTTGAGGGCATGCCATGATGAGCCCTATGGAGGTCATTTTGTAGCCAAAAGAATAGCCTTTAAAATATTGACAAATGGGTACTATTGGCCATTTTTACACAAGGATACAGCTAGATACACCAAGAAATGTAATAAGTGTCAATGTATGGAAAGACCCACTAAATCAAATGAAATTCCCCTACAACCTCAAGTAGTTGTTGCACCCTTTGATAAATCAGGGGTTGACTTTATCAGCCCTAATGAACCCTCTTGATAAGGTAAATCCTATATCTTAATTTGCATTGATTATGCAACTAAGTGGGAAGAGGCCAAACCCATAAAACACCCAAGGGATTAAAATGTTGCAAAGTTTCTTGTATGAATCCATGTTTACATGATTTGGATTCCCTAGGGAGTTAACATCTAATCAAGGAGCTTAGTTTACATCTAACCTAATAGTCATTCTCATGAAAGAATATACTATTCAGCATGGTAAATCATCACCTTACCACCTGTAAGCTAATGGCCAAGTAGAAGTTATCAACAGGGAGCTGGAATCCATTCTCACCAAAGCAATATAACTCCATAAAAATGATTGGACCACACACCTTCTTTAAGCTCTTTGGGATTATAGAACCACCTAGAAATCTACAACAGGATTTACTCCTTTTGAACTTGTCTATGGTAGGTTAGTTGTAATGCCTATAGAGTTTGAATATAAAACATTGAGGGTCACTTTGGAGCTCAATATGGAACTCACTACTACACAATAAGACTACCTCCTAAGTTTAAATGGTCTTGATGATTGATGCAAATCTACATTGAACAACCCTAAACTCATCCAAAATCAATGAAAAAAATGGCATGATAAGTTTATCAAAGATAAAATGTTTTCTTTAGGAGATTGGACCTTTCTTTATAATTCCAAGTATGAGCACAATCCAAGAAAGTTTCAAACTCACTAGTTAGGACCATATGAAATTGTTGTTGTATTTCCAAGTGGAGCAGTCTAGTTGTCAACTATTGATCCTATTTGATTCAAGTTATTTATGATTGGGCATTGCCTCAAGCTCTAAAACAAGCCAACTAGTCATGAGAAGTTTCTATAGTAGTTTCAGCATAACAAAGATATACTTGTTCCTATAGTTGATCAGTCTGGGTCTTCTACCTTGACTGCTCCCAGCTCTTGATTCCATTAAATATTTTCATAATAAAAACTTCCTTTTTTAAAGTACTTTCTCCATGTTATATTTCATCTCACCATTTCTCTTTTCCATCCTTCCACCCATCCCATCACCACATCATTTATGATGATCTTTTTTTAGCACACTTTCCTGTAACACCTACTAGGTATGTGCCACATACTCTTGCGTATATTTTATTTTTCTCATTCTTTATTAGAAATTCATGTAGTCTAACTTTATTACTCTTTCATATATCCTAGCTTGGTGGGACCCATGCATCTATGTAGTTGGGGGGGGGGTGGTGGAGAATATTCATTTTTCAAAATTTCAAATCACATGTGACTTTTAAAAGCTATTGTCTTATGATATGACTATCATCACATATTGATTACATGTCCTTCTATGATTGCATCATTAAGGGAGTTAATGACATTAATGTTGAGCTTAACTTTTAATGATAATTGGCAACGTGTTTGGGGTGACATACATGTACACAAGTGAGAAATTATGAAACTAGATGTAAGGAAGGATATCATGAGATTATGTACATTAAGATATTTATGAAGCATGAAGTGATAGTACATCATTTTCTTTTT
Organism: Cupressus sempervirens; assembly: GCA_028749045.1. NCBI lineage: Eukaryota > Viridiplantae > Streptophyta > Pinopsida > Cupressales > Cupressaceae > Cupressus > Cupressus sempervirens. Next base: position 601,358,854 of record CM053783.1, on the reverse strand, counting down.
CTGGTGCCATAATATTACAAGTTTTGTCAACTCGCCATTGTTGAATTCTAGAAAAAGATATGGTTCTATCAATATTCTACTATGAGCAACAATGGGTGGAGGTCTCTAGAGATATAAACCAAGTAATCACTAGGTTTTGTTGGGTGATGCAACTAGTTGTGAGATATTTCAAAGAACGGGATGGTTAGATTACTACCTTAGTCTTATGGGATTTGATGAGACAATTTCTCTCCAATTCTTGAGCACCTTGTAGGATGGCATTATAATGGTTAAGGGCCTTAGAATTGAATTTATAGAAGATGTGGTAGCCAAAGTCATTGGGTTAGCCCAAGAAGGAGAAAATTGGGCAAAATATTTTAACCTATGAATGGTAAGGGCACAATTCAATGTGCATTATAACCCTCCATTGAAAATTGACAAGAAGTAAGTTACCTCTAGATTATGATTTCCTTTAGAGTTTATCCAACCAAGAGCAATCATCATTCAATAGTTCACCTATGAAGGTCATTACAAATACTTTCTTTCCCTACATTTCAAGATTTTGGCTCATTTGTTGCATGATTACCTATAGGTAAATCTTCCCAATTTCCTATTTAACATTTTTAGGAAGCAAGCTCCTTTAGTTCAATTAGGAAAGGATCAATTTTTCTCCCATCATTTCTTGATAGAAATTAGTTGTGGAAAGAGAATTGAACAAATAAAAATTTGGGATATGGGAAGATTTTTTGTAGTTAAAAGAGGTAGAGCCTAGGTTGATCGACCCTAGAGGCCAAGTGGTTGGATGAAGGGAAAATAAGTCTATTAGTTTTTGTATGGTTATTCTCCAAACTAAGAACATTCTTGAAGCCTCTCCCTCTAGTCCTAGACTAGATAAGAAGAGGATTTATAAAGCTAACACCTTTGATTCTAGCAAAAAGAAAAGAAAAAATAGAGAAACTACCAGCACCCCTAAGATCCCATCATCTATTAAGACTAGGTCTACTATTAGGGAAAGAAAAGATAAAGTTGTGGGAGCTAAAGAAGAGAAATTAGAATGAAAACCTAATGATAAAAGTAATGTTAATGAAACCCTACACTCACAAGAAGAGGGGGCTTCAGAAAAACCTCCTAAAGCACCTACTATAGAAATGTTTGCAAGCAAGAGGAAATGAAAGAATCTTCCATGCCTATCTACACCTCCTATGAGGTGAAGTGCAAGGATTTATAAAGGAACAAGGGTTATTGAAACCCCTATTCCAATGATTGATCTAGAGTCTTCTAAGGTTGAGAAGCAATCCTATTTGGAGAAATTATAACAAGATGTAGCCACTGATAATGAGTGCAATAGTTAGAGTTCACAATCTAAAGTTGACTTTAGTGTTAATTATGTGTTTGTTGATAGTGATAAGGAGTCTGATGAAATAGAAGTATCTGAGGAATTTGAAGAAAGCCCCACTATGTAGGATACTGATGAGATTCCAAAAGACTTCCTCTTGAGTTGCCATTTTGGATGATGCTTAACAACAAGAATCCTTTTTCTCTTCAACAATTGATCTGGCATCAACTCCAAGGTTCTGGGTGATCTTGCAACCTATTGGAATCCACTTAGTTGAAGATAAATGTATTTGTTCACTAAGAGGCCTTTGCTGGTTCAAACCAATTTCAAATAAGATGATCAATCTGCTTGTTATTTCAAAATTAACCATAAAAAAGAGATATATTTTTTGGTATTTTCTATTTTTAAATGAATGCAATATAAATATGCAACTATATGAATTCCTAATTAAACCAAGGGTTAGAAAAGAAAATTAAAAAGATAAGGTAATGAGAGATGAAAGTAATAGCATGAAAGGAAAATTCTTAACAAACATAAACCATGGTAACATGTCTACAATTTAAATTTTTGAAAAGATTCGGTAGGAAATCAATGAAAGTAGGAGCAACACTTCTTGAAATCCATTGATGTAATCATTGATGGGAATTCAGTAAAACCAAAAGATGTCTCACTTCTTAGAAAATTGCAAGGCCACAGAAAGTGTGCTCATGCGAGATGAGAGTTATGAAGGAACAATAGGGTGATATTTTCTCCAACTCTATATGTCAGTGGAATTTGTCAACACATGACAAACACTAGAACTAAAATATTGCACAATTAAATCAACACAACAAAACTATTGGCTTCATTATTATCATGAACAAGAATCCGCAAAAATAACACACTTTGGAAAGAATAACTACACTTAGAATGAGAGACCAATAGCATATATTATTGCATCAAAAAAATGGCTTGGAATACATGTTAAATTCCTCAATTTACAAGAAATCATCTCGTTAATTTGTGTTGAGAGTGAGAGATCTCTTCATGCAAAAATATGCTTCTAAACTAATAAAACAAATCTATTTATGTACAAACAAACTCTCTAAATGGTGCTAAGTAGGACTCCACCCTTGTTTATATCAATTAATGGGTGCATGAACCTTTGCATATTTTAAAATAAATGAAGAAGTAGTAGATAAGAAGAAGGAAGTTGTAAGAGGGTCTAGGAGTCATTGGAAGCTTGGCCTTCTCTGAATCCTTCTAGGAGTTAAAATGACATTAGAATGTGTTTCTAGTGTATGGAAATTCTAAATTTGGAACTAATAGTTAACTGTCAATGCACCTCTTACTTCTTCAAAAATTTGGTGTACCTTTGGAGCAGTGTACCTTGTGCACCTTTGGAGTAGGTTCAAAAAATCTAAAATTTTCCCTAGTGTCAAAACTAAATTTCTAGCTTTTAGATTTTCTTCCCCTTTATACCAAAGCGATATCTAGATGTTTGCTCTTGAATTTCTCTATAATCTCCATCACTTAGGAAGCTTTTGGAAAATCTAAAGCCTCATATTTATGCCTAACTATTTGCTAATAATTATTGATATCCATTCGAGTACCCACAAAATCATCAAGTCTACTATCAAGTATCAACAAAACCTCTTCAGTCTTCAAATGCTTACCTAATATCTTCATCAAACAAAGCATCCTTGAAAGTTCTTCAAAATTGTTCAACCACTACTTGCATTGACTTGAACTTCATCTTTAACTCACCTTCAAAAATCTCAAGGGAAATAGCATCATAACCTATCTACATCCAAAATTAGCTCTTGAGACTAGCCTTTTAACTTTAGAATATCTTCATGGAGATCTTCCATGACCTTATTTCTAGCAACTATCTTCTCAATCCAATCCTCAAGTTTATCAATCTCATCTATTGTATACACTTCCATGAGTGTATTATACCTTTGACCTTTTATTGTTTGGGGTGCTTGAAGGTTTTTTCCTCAAATATGAGGTATGTACCTCATCCATAAGCCCAAAATCTTGGTCTACTATAGATATTAGTTTCTCCACATTAGATTGAACATTATGCAATATGTTCAAATTAGCCGGTATTATATCTACACCTTTCTACTCAAAAGTGTCATGCCATTACTAACATGCTCCCAAAAATTAATCAACATGGAAACTCCCCCTATCTCTCCTTTCTAGTGTCATAGTGAGAGTAACCTCTAGGTGATCTTGGTCCAATGGACCTACAATTTCATGCAAATAGCCTCTTAGTAGTTCATTCTCCTTATGCAACATTATTAATTCTTTTGCATTTTCATCAAAATGTTTGAACACCTCCCTGATGACCATAGTGATCATTACTTTAGTTGTATCTACTATGGGCTTTCCTAATAGAACTTATGTAATCTGATATTCCTTAGAAGTCAAATCTTTGGTCTCATCATGTGGAGGAGGAATGGCTATGTGAGCAAGTAAGCCTTGATCTATTTTCTTCATTATGAAAGTCAATTATTGTGCATCACTCATAGGTGGCTCAAGCCTCTTGATGGCTTCTACTAGTGCATACATACTCTACTCTTCATTTAGGTTCAAATGTCACTTTTGTTGGACCATAACTTCCCTCTTCAACCAAGCTAGTGATGTCCTTGCATCTGTAGTTTTAAAAGTCTTCTCCTCTATATCCTAAGAATTTTGCTAAGGTTCTTCAAATATCGATCCTTTCTCTAATACTTCATTGGTTGGCCTTTGTTCTAGCTCCTCCTTATACACCTCTCTCTCTTCTTTAGTAAAAGTGTTAGTTTGTGGTGATTGGTCAAGGAAGTACTGTACATACTTCATAAATTCTTCAGGGCTTGCGGTATTGCCTCACATTTTTTTTGGGCCTTATTTTATTTTGATTTTGGGCTGACATGTAATTATTAATTATAACCCTAAAGTGGAAAAACTACTTGTATAAAAGGGCTTAGGCTTAGGGATTGTTTTATTGTCAATGATGCAAAATTGGTTCTTACGATGATATTGAGTTTTCATGGACTACGGATTGTAATTAGGTTGTGATCATTGGATCATAAAAATATTGGACATGCTATTTGGTGGATGTAGCCTAGGGTTTGGGTAAACCATGTTAAATCTTGGTGTCTTGTGTTTTTTTTTTTTGAGTGATCTTTTATTTCCTAATATAGTTTATATTTGCATGTAATTGTTATTTTTGTCTATGGTTTAATCCTAACAAGTGGTATTAGAGCTAGGTTATTTTTTTAGTTATGCTTTGTAGGAAAGTCTCACGGTTGAGTGGGAGTCTCATAGTTGAGTGGGAGTGATAGAAAATGAGAGTAAGCTAAGGGTTGACAAGTTTAATGGATAGAGATTTCAGTTATGGAGAATGAAAATGGAGCACTATGTTTATCAAAAGGATTTATGGAAGTTGTTGGAAGGAAAAACCAAGAATCAAGGATCTATATCAAATGACGAAGGGGATCTTTTAGACAGAAAGATACTTGGAAGCATTTGATTATGCCTGGCACCATCGGTGGCATTTAATATTACAAAATCAAAGATGATGGAAGAGTTGATGGAAATCCTAAAGAAATTGTATGAAAAGCCCTCTGCTTCAAACAAGATATTTCTCATGAAGTGTTTATTTAATATGAAAATGATAGAAGGTGGATCTATTGCAGATCATTTAAATGAGTTTAATATTGTTAGTAGTTAGTTATCTTCTACGGGTATTAATTTTGATGAAGAAATTAGAGCTTTCTTGATTTTGTGTTCTTTTCTTGAAAGTTGGAATGGCATGGTAATGGCTATGAGCAATTTTATTTCTAGATCTAATATCCTAAAATATGATGATGTGATCAGTGTTATTTTGAGTGAGAAAACTTGTAGGAAAAACTTAGGTGGATCTACATTAGGAAGTGCTTCAAATGCACAAAGTCAAGGTAGAATGAATGAGAGAGGAAATAATTCTAGAAATCATGGGAAATCAAGAGGAAAGTCAAAGAGGAGGAGGTCTCAATCGAGATGACCAAATGATTGCTAGGTCTGTGGTAAAACAGGGCATAAAAAGAAAGATTGTTGGACTCAAAATAAAAATGAAGGAGATAAACTAGATGGAGACAAGGAGGCAAATGTTGTAAGTAATAAATCCAAAGAGGATGCTTTGCCTCTATCTTTAAAAAGTGTTAATGATTCATGGGTTTTAGATTCTGGTGCTTCATTTCATGCTACACCTCATAGAGGTTATTCCATTAATTATGTCTAAGGGGATCTTGGACTTGTTTATTTGGGGGATAATGACCACTGTCAAATTTTTGGAAAGGAAAAAGTTAAGATTAAGTTGCAGAATGGGAATCATTGGTTACTACATGAGGTAAGACATGTTCCAAGGCTAAGTAGGAATTTAATTTTAGTAGGGAAACTTAGTGATAAGAGTTGTGTAGTTACTTTTAATGATAAAAATTGGAAGGTTTCAAAAGGTTCCCTTGTCGTATCAAAAGGTGTGAAAGTAGGTACCTTATATCTTTGTATAGGTCATATTGTTCCTTCTACCTTAATTGTTTTAGAGAAAAATGAATGTTCAAGAATAGTTGTTGCAGTTAAGTAGGGAGAACAAATAGCTATTATAAATTCTAATATAGTGATATAGCACAATAGACTTGGGCACATGAGTGAGAAATGCATGAAAGTACTTCATTCAAAGAAAGTTCTACCAAGTCTAAAATGTGTTAATATGTACTGTGAAAGTTGTGTCTATGGAAAACAAAAGAGAGTGATTTTTGTGAAGACTGGAAAGGAAAATAAAAGAGAGAAATCAGAGCTTGTGCATACCAATGTATGGGAACCGACTCAGGTATCTTCCCTTGGTGGCTTTCATTATTATGTTACATTTATTGATGATGCAACTCGAAAAGTCTAGGTTTATTTCCTTAGATAGAAATTTGATGTATTTCAAACTTTTAAGAAATGGAAATGATTGGTTGAAAATGAGACTAGTAAGAAATTAAAATGTCTTAGATCTGATAATGGTGGTGAGTATTGCAGTCATGAATTTGAAGATTATTGATCCACTAATGGTATTTTTAGATAGAAAAATAATTCCTAAGACTCCATAGGAAAATGGAGTGGTTGAATGCATGAGTAGGACTAAATGGAGCATGCAAGGAGCATTAAGTTGCATGCTAGCCCTTACACATGTGGGTAGAGGCTATCAGTACTTTTGTATATTTGACTAATAGGGGTCCCTCTACTCCTTTGGGCTATGTATTCTAGAGGAAGCATGGACTAGTAAGAAAGTGAGTTATTCTTTTCTCAAAACCTTTGGTTGTGAAGCATTTTCTCATATAGATTTTGAAAATAGAACCAAGCTAGGAGCTAAGTCAAAGAAATGTGTATTTTTTGGATATGGCACTAATGAATTTGGTTATAGGCTTTGGGATTTTGAAAATCATAAAATTGTAAGAAGCAGGGATGTCATATTCAATGAGAAAGTGTTGTACAAAGATCTATTGCAGCAACATGAGAAGAAAAAAAATTATTATGTAGTGCTAGATGATACTCCAAAAGCTGATGTTCTAGTAATTCCTCATGATGTGTAACAAGTGCAAAAACAAATACTGTCATACCACATTTCTACGAGACAAAAACACAACCAATAATTTTTTTTTTGATAAGAAGAGTGATGGTAAGAACACAATCAATCCCTGAACCAAGAGGGAATGAGGAATGTTATTGATACAACGTTGTTCACTAGGAACTGGATCTCGAGATCCTCTTGTAGTGCTTACCTATTTACTAAACTAATTGAAAAACTATGTAGGGTGAAATGGTTGTGAGCTCTTACCCTTTTTGTACCCTATATGAGACATCTCGAATACATAGGTGGTTTCCAATTTGCGTTATTGAAAGTTCCAAGGTTATAACGAGAAGATGCTATATCAATTTTACCATTTTAATTTTTATAAATATCAAGTCTATTTTATTTTATTTTATTATTATTATTTTTTTTAATTTTTATTTCCATTATTATTATTATTCAACTTCTATTATAATTATTATTTGAAATACACCCCCTCAAATATCCATGATCAATTTATAATATAATCAAATTATCTTTAAAATAATATACATATGAGAATTAACCCCAAAATTTATTTAATAACTTTATCCAATTTCCTAATACTCCTAACTTTCCATGTCCTAAAACACATACACTACACACTTTATATCACAATCGTTATAACTACCTTATCCAGGTCTTACCCAATCTACATCCTAATCACTCCATTACCTTTTAACAAACTTTGTATAAAAATACATAAATTAAATATCAAATTTAATTTTTGAGACTTTAACCTACCACCTACCCATGTGAATTTTCTTGGAGGCTAGACACATGCCCCAACACTCCATGCGAGTTGGGCAAAGTCTCCATCGAATTTATTAGGGGCTGCGCTATATCTCCAATTAAATTCTCAATCACTCACAAATCCTTTTCCATTTGCAAGTTGGCCATGCATACTTAAGGGCTACTTTAATGGGCAACGTCTATACAGCCACGAAAATGCACTTTCATACGAAGGAAAGGACTTAGTCAATTTTTTAAAAAGTTAGAAAAATCAATGTAAAGGAAGTGCATTTTCGTGGCTGTATAGCCACGGGCACTTTAATGCAGCAATCATGACATTGGACAAGGCAATTAGACTTTTTTTAAAAAAATTGCCAACCAAGGACCTCCTTGTTCTTCCCAAGGCGTGGGTTGGTGTAAACTTGAGTTGACTTATGCTTTTTTTTGCCTCTTCAAGAGGTGGGCACCAAATGAGAGGACTGACACATGTCAGAGGGAGGATATAATTATCATTGTTTAGTTTTTAATTGCTGACATGGATTGGACATCCATTCAGTTCATGAGTTGAAAATTTTGAAAACAAAGGGAATGCCATTTTATTATATTCATGTATATATTCTTTTCTATTATATTTCTTTTGAAAATTCCTTTATTTGCACGTGGTCCCATGGAATTCTTGACTTATGTCTGCCACCTTATTAACAAAGGGTGGTGAGGAAGCTTATTTACTGCCCACCTATATTATTATCAAATATGTTTTTTTTTTTTTACAACTCTATTTATTTCTAGCTCTATAATAACAAGGAATTCTTTTTTTTGTCTAGTCCATACATTTTCCAGAATGTAAAATTTGCATCTACAGGACTGAATTTGAGTTACACTTCATGCCCAAGTTCATTCAAGAATTCCATAAAATTGTTTTAGATTGAGTTGATAATGTTCCTACATCACATTTTTCTTGAAATTTCAAATCAAATAAGAAAACCTATGGTAAAATAACTATCATTTTTCAACAAATTTGCTTACATAGTATATTACATGGGCCTTGGGTAAAATCCATTAGTTCCACCTTTCAAGTGTCATCACGGTTCAACTACATTATTGACATTCAAAGTATTTCATACTATCTACAAAACCAAAATCAATCAACTAAATATCTACCATAAGATCAAAATAACAACACTAAACTCTAATGCATTGAATTTTCATTATGGAATTGATAAGATGAGTATACCTAATTGTTAATGTTCTAATCATTCCTTTAAGAAAGATCATATTACCATCTCTTTTATTCATCACATTCTGATTCAAGTATTACTAAGATACAACATCATGATATAGTGGGATGAGGATATCATCAAATTGAATACACAATGGAAGGATTATTTGTAATCATACATTCTTCAATTCTTTCTCCTTCTATGAACATGTGAACTGGAACATTTACTACACTCTTGTACTACAAATTTCTTCACGTAACAAGTGAAGATTATTCCTTCATTTCAACACAATAATAATAAGTCTCCTCACATGCAAAATAAACTTCATAACATCAAGCCCCAAAAAAAACTCTACAAAAGAATACCTGCAACAAAAAAAGAAGAGAGACAAAATGGAACCATGGAGGCTCACCTCCCAACCTAGGCCTCAAGGAGGCCACCCACCGAGCTTGGGGAAACAAGGCATAAACAGTTACATTCTACACATTCACATGCCATGCATAGTCACAAAAAAATGACAAGATTTAACACCATGCAAATACAACACATCCCATCCCAATGCTTTGCACAAAGATTCAACAATGAATCAAGTATAGGGTGAAGGTGGGCTCTCACCATGAGAAGGATTTACAAATCTAAGACTCACAATATATATACATCTTCTCAATATCAAAATGCCCTTTCGGGGCATACAATATCTTCCCTTCCACACACCTCCTTATACTTCTCAGAATGAAAGTAAGCAAGATGAACACATTCCATTGAGTAAATACAATCATCTCCACACATGGGAGTGTTCCTCAACTACATGTGTGAGCCCAACTAACCCCTTCACCCAAGCATCTATTCCCTCCCAAGGGTGAGTGATGCTTCACACCCATTTCACAAAACACATATCATGAAACAAGCAAGATCAAAGAAGGATTCACACAAAACTTCTCACATGCAACACACAAGCAAGATCTCTTCCCACAAACACAACTACAATACACCAAAATCTCATCATGAAATGAAGAACACCATATCTATTCTACATGTAAAATGAGGAACATCATGGATCATAGGTACCAACCTCCCTCCAAGCAAAGGCAATGAATAGTTGTAGTAGAGCTCCTTCTTCTCCCTTCAAACCCTACTTGTCTCTAAAGATAGAGAGTGGCCAAGTGAGTTTCCATTTAGCCTTGGCTCTATATATATCCTTCTCATTTTCGGATTCAATGAAGAATGTCATTTTCATGGGGTCTCCTAGGTCTACTAGACACCCTAGAGATCATTATTAGCCCCCTAACCTATAGTACTAACATCGGTAGGGTTTATTTTTGTCACAATTTCACCCTAGAGATGCTTTATGGCCCTCCTAATGCTAGGTAATTCAATTTTCAAGTTTTCCCCAAGGTGATAACCTTGTCCTTTTACTAACTAAGGCAATAAATCAAATTTCTCAATTGAGGCATTTAACAAAGAATAAGGTAGCCACATGATCCATCAACGAAGAACATGTCATTTCACATAATGAGCACAAGTGTCAAGTGACACACACAAAATGCACTAAAACATTACACATGACACATTCAAAATTTATAAATGAAACACATACCACACACATACATCACACATTTACGAAATGAGCACATCACAATGAGGTTTGTGAATCTTACAAAGATTCACCTTGGTAGAGTCATTTAACATGTGTTTATACCTTTTTTCCCCATTAAATTCCATGGTTCCTCTTCCTACACAACAAACTCGAGCATCAGTAGTCCAAGGAGTTGATAAGCATATACAACAAGAGTGCACATAATAATAATATCCATATTAACATAATTCAAATTAAATATCCTTTCCTAATCCTTCAATTATTCCACTCGAAATGCTAAGATATTAAAATTTGCATGTCATAAGCATCAAAATCAAATTAATATTCATCCATTCACTAAAAATCTTTAGAAACAAATTAACATTTTGCATTGCATCAAAATTTGATAATATCATGTCATAAAACTGCACCCAAATATGTTCGAACATTTCCTATATAATAACAAGTTCTTTGTGCGTATAAAAATGTAAGACACTACTAAAATATCAAATCCATAGATAAAGAAAATCCACTATCCATCTAAATCTGTCAAAATATCAAAGTCTCAAATATCAAAATGTAAATAAAATGTCCAAGCTATAACGGGTCGAGGTGAGGCCTCACAAATACCACACACCCTAGTGAATGTTAGATGCTCAAGGATAAACAAGCCTCTAGAAATATTTTCTCCCTCTTCATATTCTATTTTACTTACTAATATTGGTGAGCCTGAATGTTATGATGAAGCTGTATAGGTGGATACTAACATTCAGTGAGAGTTTGCAATGAAAGAAGAAATGGACTCTTTGCTAAAAAATAAGACATGGGATTTATGCAACTTGCCTATGGGTAAAAAGGCTATAAAAAATAAGTGGGTTTATAGGTTGAAAGAAGAGGAAGAAGGTAAGAAAATATTTAAAGCTAGGTTAGTTTTAAAAGGATTGCATAGAAAAAAGGCATCAATTTTGATAAGATATTCTCTCATTTTGTTAAAATGACTTCTATTTGCATTGTTTTAAGTATTGCGGCTACTAAAGATTTGCATTTGGAGCAACTTGATGTTAAAATAGCCTTCCTTCATGGTGATTTGGATGAAGAGATATATATGGCACAACCATAGGGATTTGAGGTCAAAGGTAAGGATAACTTAGTGTGCAAATTGAAGAAAAGTTTATATGGCTTGAAATAAGCACCTTGGTAATGGCATCTAAAATTTGATAGGTTTATGCATGAGCATGGATATAGCAGGTGTCATTCATATCATTGTGTTTATTTTAAGAGGTTGGATGATGATAGCTACATTATTTTATGTTTATATGTTAATGATATGCTTATAACTGGGTCCAACATGGATCACATTAAGGGGTTGATTAGCACATGTATTTGCTATGAAGGATTTGGGGGCAGCAAAACAAATCCTTTGTTGAGATAGGAAGAACAAGAAATTGACACTATCTCAAGCTTATTATGTCGAGAAGGTGTTGCAACATTTCTCTATGGAGAATTCCAAAATTGTCAACACACCTTTACTTGGTCATTTGTAGTTGACTAAGGAGATGTGTCTGAAGACACAAGAAAAGGAGGATAAGATGTTCAAGGTACACTATGCTTCAGCCATAGGAAGCTTGATGTATGCTATGGTATGTACTAGGCTAGATATTGAACATGTAGTGGGAGTCCTTAGTAGGTATATGAGTCATCTAGGAATTGAGCATTGGAATGAAGTCAAATAGATTCTCAGATATTTGAGAGGAACATCTAGCAAACATTTACACTTTGGGGGCTCTACTACTACTTTAAAAGGATATGTTGACTTAGATTTGGCAAGGGATATTGATACTAAGTGGAGTAATATAAGTTATGTATTTACTATTGGTGGGGTAGTTGTGGGCTGGGTTTCTAGGTTACTGAAGGTAAACACTTTATCTACTACAGAGGAAAAGTATGTTGCTGCTACAAAGGTAGCTAAGGAGATGATATGGCTTTAATTCTTCTTAGAAGAATTTGGACACCCTCAGAAGGATAATTATTTGTTTACAGATAGTTAGAGTGTCATTCATCTTATGAAGAATTCAACTCTACATTCAAAGATAAAACACATATAGTTGTAGTATAATTTTATTCAATTCATTTTGGATTATGGGTAGTTATAGCTGGACAAGATACATACAGATGACAATCCAACAGATATGTTTACAAAGGTAGTGACAAGGGAGAAGCTAAATTCCTCTTCAAATTTGGTTAGTCTTCTAGACTAAACAACAATCAATGAACAATAAACTCCAAGGTGGTTTGATCTAGTGGGAGGCTTATGTGGTAGCAGTATTGCTACAAGATTAGTCTCCAATTGGGTGATTGTTGTCTAGTGTGGAGTCTAATCAATCTCCAAGTGGGAGATTGTTAGTTTTTGGTGACTGATCAGGGAAGTACTGTACATACTTCATAAATTCTTTGGGGCTTGAGGCATCACCCTAAAATTATTTTTTTGGGCCCTATTTTATTAGGCTTTTGGGCCAACATGTAATTATTATAACCCTAAAGTGGAAAAACTACTTGTATAAAAGGTCTTAGGGTTATGGATTTTTGTATTATCAGTGATACAAAATTGGTTCTTGTGGCAATATTGATCTATAAGGGATTACGGATTGTAATCAGGTTATAATCACTAGATCGTAAAAATATTGGACTTGCTATTTGGTGGACATAGCCCAAGGTTTGGGTGAGTCACATTAAATCTTGGTGTCTTTTGTTTTTTTTCTATGTGACCTATTATTTCCTGATATTGTTTATATTTTCATGTAATTGTTATTTATGTAGATGCTTTAATCCTAACAAATAGGAGGGAGGGGAGTGTTGATCCTTTTTCCAAAAATGACAAATCCTTAAATGATGGTGGTGAGGTACCTAGAGATCCTTGTGGTACAGGTGGAATTTGATTCCTATCCTCTCCCAAAGGTTGGTTCATGGGTGTATCTCATATTTTAGTCCTTATTGGCATAAAGTCAAAATTAGATATATTGAAAATATTTGTTCCTTTCCCCTCTTTCTCACCCATCCACTATTTTTGCTCATCCTCTAAAGTTGTAACCTCAATAGGTTTCCTAGAAATAGATGGTGGCATGATGGTGGAGCTTCTCCTTCTCTCTTCCTAGGAAACCCTTTCCCAGTGTGCCCTTTGGCTCAATGGGAGGTTGTCTTTTTCATCTTCTTCATCCTCTTCATCCTCTTCAAGGAAGGTTTCCAAGACTAGAGGAATAGGTATAACATTTCTTTGTATCTTCTACCTTTGATTCCTTCTAATAGTAGGTCTAACCTTAGCTTTCTTAGTAGCTAAGGGAGAAGCTTCTTCATCTTGTACATGTGGGGATACTTCTAGTGCTTCCTGCTCTTCATCCCACCAGTGTTCTATCAAGAAAAAATAATGATTGTATGATCTCTTTAGATTCCTTTTCATTATCCCTATACCATCTTTTTTCTTGATGATAAGTAATTTTTACATATTGATTGGCTCTTGGGAGATGAGAAAATTTCTAAATGTTTGTTGGTCTTAAGTCCAGGACTATCTCCCCTATTATATTCTTCACAACTCTATCTTTTGACACATAATTCTCTACCAAGGCCATCACAAGCTATAAAGACTGTACTCATTTGGGATTTGAGGTTACATTGACCAAGCCTAATCTTAGAAGTGTTGATACCATTAGGGACCTCTCCTTAGGCTTCTTTAAAAGTACTAGGAATGCACTTCAGTCTATGTGTCCCAACTCAACATCTCTAATCTTTGAATGTGCATCCTGAAAGCATGATTTCTTAGGTGCCCCTTGAAACTTGAAAAGAATTAGTTTTGGAGCCATCTTCTCTACAAGTGAGGATGATGAGGAAGCCATTTTATCTACATAAAATATAAACACATTAGTTCAGAGTGGTGAAAATTAAACACTAGCAAAACCCTAATTGCTAAAAAACTAGACCTAGAACCCTAATCCCCAAAAAAACCACACAAAAACCCTCTATTTAGCTCTGAAATGTAGTTTAGTGCATCATGCATGCCTTGATAGGTGCACTAAATAACCTTTAAAAGGTTATTGAATGTGTAGTGGTGCACCTATGTAGGTGCACACCCTTGTGGAGTGCACACATGTGCATGTGTGCTACTACACACATTACATATATGTTTTTACTTAAGGGACTTAGTCAACTTTGCTAGGTTAATAGTGCAAAAAATGGTGTGCATGTGTGCACCATTACATTAGGTTCTTTTTTTTGTATCTTTTTTTTGTATGATAAAGGTACCCATGTGGCAGCTTAGGGAGGTGTGCACATGCACACCTTTTCCTTAGGTTTACTTGAAGTTTCAAAATGTGAAGAAAGGTATGCATATATGCACCTTTATGTTTGTTAACTAAGTATTTTGGTGTGTGTAGACAAGTAGAGTTTTCACACCTCTAAGGGTGCAAAGGTGCACTCATGGAGGCTTGAAAGAAGATTATGAGTGAAGGGGGAGGTTGATGGCCTTGGGTATTTATAGACCAAAGGTCATGTACACCCTTTGGATGTGTACACTTGCGCATGTGTGTAGGTTCACACCTCCAAAGGGAAGTACATGCATAGTAGTGCAATTAGTGCACCAGCACACCTTGCTAAGTGTGCATGTGTGCTAGGTGTGTTAGTGTGCTCCTTCACTTATAAATCACCTTTATTTTTTATTTCATCAAAATCTGACACATGGTTTCTCAAGTAGAGGAACAAGAAAGACCTAGACTCTATGTGGAGTCACAAAAATGACTTAGACCTAGGACAGGGGTCTAGGAAAGAAAGAAAAAATTACTAGGCAGTACCTATTTCTAGGATAAATAGGGTGTGCATTGTGAAACCACAACACTTCCCTCTAAGGACTATCTAGAATTCGAGCAAGAAATTGTTGAGGAAGTAATGGAAAAGCTTAGTAAGGATGGATTAGATACACTGGTTGAAATGATAGCTAAATTTAGTAAAGGAGAAAATGTGGCGACAAAAATTGTCATGAGTAAAGGAGAATATTCCACACCACAAAGTGCCAATAAAATTCCTCATTTGACCTCTAAATAGATAGACATTTTTAACTAGGAACCATTTTTGCCACACAATTTCTATATACCTTTGTTCATAGGAATCAATTTTTTTCAATAGTTGTTATGGGAAAGAGCTCAATGGAGGTTGGAAAAAGAAAAATTGAAACATGTTATTAATGAACAAATCTATTAGTTGAAATAGAGCTTATGTGAGAATGGATTTTTAAAAAGGAGGATTGAACAAGTTATATGATTGATCCTTGAATTGATGGAATGCAGATCACCATCACTGGTGTATGCATTGCTTCTCAAAGAGTAGATTTTGAACTTCAAATTAACTAGAATTTTAGAAGGGTTTAATCCCTCTATTTCAACTCTAGCATGAGTTTTATGATGCATTCCAATATGTTCTAATGCCTTTAAAGAATTTACTGTGCCATTTGCATCTCCATAATTTGGTAGTACCTAATTACACAGAGTGGAACTCACTCCTGTATATAGGGGATGTGCAATTGAGAGCAGTGGTGTCTTGGATGTAGAATGAAATAAGTAGGGAACATCAAGTTGAGCTCTACAAGAATAATGAAATGACAGTCCCTATGCTCATGAGGCCAGAAGTTCAACACAGTAGATGGACATTCCTGGATTGGATTTCTATCCTGAGAAATCCTCCTGGAGCTACTAAAGTATGCCTAATCAAAGAACAAGCTTTTGCAAGTGGGGAGTAGCACTCCTCTCGAGATGTTGAGACAACTATTGTTACTTCAAGACATTGGTGGACATGGATTTCACATGCCTTGAAGATAAGAGAACCCCACTTTCCTCAAAATTTAACCCTTTCTACTATTAGAATTCCATGGTATATTGATTTGGGAAGGAGTTGGTGCAAATATTGGCTTCCATTAAGGTATCAACCCCCTATTCTCCTACAACCACAACTAGCAATAAATGACAATATAGAGGATCATGACATGACAGTAGAATTTCAGCAATGGAGGAGGCTCAAGGAAAATTATGGATACTTTAAGTATGTTAAGAATGAGCTAGGGGAGAGAATAGCCATTGATTGGAGAGTTTGGGCCAATATTTAAAAAAATCATGGTTGCTAGGGACCAACAATAGCTCAGTTGGGCGGAATGATGGGACTCTAAAAGGCCATTGTTTTAAGATCTTTATATCTTATTTTTAACAAGTTATTTTGTAGAAACAATCATGACTTTATGGTTTAAAGCAGATGAACTTATATTTTTATGCATATGTTTTATACATACATACATACATACATATATAGAGAGATATGTTAAGACATGAAGTAGGAGTATGGATAGTTCAAATATGCTATAATTGCTTGAATCTATGGAAAAAAATGGTATAATTAAGTAATATTACATGCTAATAAATGTTTCCCCATTTATGCTATGTCTTGGGTAGTTTTCCTCCTGTAGCCATAGGATCTGCACAAGTGATACTTTGAAACTTACACCTTTTCTAATATTGATGATGAAATAAATATACATATATATATATATATATATGGAATTTGTGTGTGTATTGAATGTCTTTTAGGTACTTGTCGTGAATGTTCAAGGTTCAACACCTCAACATTAAAGTTAGAGACAACCAGATTGTTGAACCCTCATGAGTGGAGCAAGTCATTATATGATTTCTATTGGAATAGTGAAATGTCCCTTTTCTAATTTTATAAGATATTTCAAGCCTCTAATTAGATCTTTAAGATCAAACAACCAATCTTTCAAAGATCCACCAATTTCTCAATAAACCCCAAATCGGGTATGCCGGAAATGGTGACAAAAACTTCACAGCTTCACATATTATTAGTAAATCTGAAAGTGGAAATTTTTATAGAAATTTCAGCAGCATAATAGCCTAAAAAATGACATTTTTAGATCTGTATAACATTTACACAAAAGCTCCCAAATGGAGGATAAAAACAATAATCATCGGGCTCCCAAAAACAACATAGAATAGCCCAGAAACACAAAAAAAACACTAATAATCTATCATAGAAGTATAATCATGACCAAATACATATACTCAGCTCTATTTTAACATCTAGAAGTCTAAAATACAGCAGCAACCCAAACTGATATGAAATACTCAACTGGAAACACCAAACTCTTACAAAAACACAACCGAAAAACCACAAATCTGCACTGTTCAGCACAAAGGAAAACTCTGCATGAGCATGCACATGGAATGGCTTCAAACTCTCATCCTTAGCCTTCCTAGAAACCTAAAAACTCCCGTTCTTGGGTCTCCTTCTCCACAGGTTTGGCAGCCTCTGAAGAATAACAAAGAAATGAGCAAAAATCAAGTTCTAGAATGAGCCCAAAATGCCTCCAAACTCCTTAAAAGAAGGCATAACCCTAACTCACGTCCAAGAGGGGTTAATAAAACATATTTTAATAATAATTTTCATTTATTAGTCCATTAACTTCCAAAGATTATCCCCCTTTTTCTGAAACTTCACCTTTTTGGGCCTACCTGCCTTAGAAAATATTATTATTTTTAACTATTTGAAAAGGGGACATGACAAGTCCTCCCCTTCCAAATATTGCTTGTCCTCAAGAAATGGCTGAACAATAAACCAATCAATCCACCTAGATCCCAAATGTATTCATGAACTATACTATTGTCAATTAACATAGGCTCCTGCAATATCCTCTAAAATATAACCAAGAGGAATCCATAATCAAACTGACAATTACTGCTCAACCAAACTCCAAAGTCACAACTTCCACAGTCAAAAACCCGTGAGACACAAACTCTTAGAACATCAAAACCCAAGTAAAGTGGACAAATAAAACTACCAACATAGTAAATACCATCAACGCATTCCACTGGCCTATACAAAATGTACAATCCAACTCTGTAACAATGGTGAATGCTCCTGAATGAAACTGTACCAAGTATGGAGAATCCACACACTGTACAACTCCTACAGTCAACAAAACTCTGTAGATCACTGACCGCTATCTCATAACCATAACTCCCATGCACCCCTGATGGTGAAAATCCATCACAAGATAAACAACAAGAATTGGAACCCAAACCAAATCCTCAACACAAGGATCAAATGCTAAGTGATGTACATACCTTGCAATATAATGTTGATAAAAAAAAACCAACCTCAGTTAATAGCTCACCATGAACAAGTGATACAACCCACTGTGACTAATCACCAGCTAAGTCAAGAGATTTCATAGCCAAAGGAGTATAATCAATAACAACACCCGTTGAAGCATCACTTTGAAACTCCTACTCTAAGTCACATATTATCAAGCTGTCAACTGCAGAACCTATCGCCATGTCATGCCCATCACAACTCTCATCCCAAGGCATCAAACTATCCCATAACTGATGATAAGCACTAGGAACCAAAGTACATCTCTGTATCATCATCTCATCAACATGGTCATCAAAGGTAAATTGATGAGCATACCTCACAATGTAATGCTGATAGAATGCGCCAATCTCACTCAGTGGCTTAGACTGCAATCTAGATGTAACTAACTGCAATCGATCACTAAGCAAATTGGAACTGACTGCTACCTCTAAAGACATCACAAGGGAGTAGTATTACTAGCAAGAACCATGCCAACTATCAGCTCACCAACATCACACATGGTCTTTGATACAACATCTCTAGTCTTCGTGCCATTAGTGCTAGAAGTCACCACCATGTTAGGCATACCACAACAATCTGCTACAGAACCCAACTCAACTGAACCTAACTCTAGTGGGGATGAACCCGATATGCCAATGTTAGTATCAAGGATGGATGCATCCCCATCTCCACTATCTTTGACAATCTCAACCATGGACATCCTCAGATCATCAGACACCACAGCTTGTGACACAGAATCTAGTAAAGACTGTAGTTGCTCTAACTCCATGGTCACCTTAGCCAAATGAAACTGTGACTCCTTGAAAGCCAACTATGTGCTCTCAAGAATCTCAGAAGTCACCTCAAGCTACTCAGTAAGCTCACTCACCTCATCTTCCTTGGCCAACAATGCATCATATGTTGTACTGCCCCACTCCATAAGATAATCTCTGTCGGGTACCAACTGCATATAATCCTATCTCAAAATCTGGATAGCCTCCCATAAAGAGTGGAACTCTGTCAAGGAAAGATAACTGCCTCCCTGGTCATCACTAGTAGGAGAACCCCATCCATAAACTGCTAATAATTGACGAGCAGCATCGAAATGTTGGCAAGCGATAGCAATGTCTCGCTCACTAACTCTCAACTGATTAGACACATGATGACACTGGCTTGACTGTCTCCTCCAAACCTCCTCTGATGCACTATCTAAAGGAGTATCCTCAAAGTTACTAGTCTCTAGAGTATTACCATCCATATCATGTGAATCAACTCTAAAGCTCATATCAACATACAGAGTATCAAAAACTATAGCACTGTTGTCCAACTCCTTTATACCCAAGGAAACTAAGTCTTCAAAACTACCCACTGCATCCTCCTAGATGTCATCAATGCCAATATGATCCTGGGATTCATCTGTACACACTGCCAAATATGAAAGATCATCAACAAATTCCAGCAAGTATGGTCGATTGGATATATGAACAAAGCCCAATACCGGTGTATAAAAACTAATACCAACATCGAACAAGATGCTAGCACAAGAAAAGACAACACCGTGCAATCTACTAATCAAATGCATGATAACACCCAAACAAACACTACTACCAAAAAGTGTTAAAGATCTCCAGTCAACTGAATCCCAAATGCTAATATAACAATCTCGAGTCCATATCTATAAACTAGAATTAGCTGGTAACTCAAGCAAAATCCTCACTTGAGTAATATGACCAATACCAACTAACTCCACATAACTGTCATGATGAGATAATGAAGTCACAATATTGTCTTTTTTCACTTTCAGCTAGCTAGACAAATTGTGTGAAGTACTACTAGCCTCAACCTCATGTGACGAAGCATCTAACTGTGCCTGGTACTCTTTCTCAGAAAAGTCATGAATGCTCAATGTCTACTCATCTCTACCAAGTATCTCACCATCATGCACAACAACATCCTCATAATCATCATCTGAACCCACTACCTCCTATTGCAGAGTAGAATCTGAGACCTCTGCCTAGTTATAAGCTAGTTTCTCAAAATCCTCATGCAAATTCTTGGTAATTGTGTCATCTGCCCTGTGAGAAAATCTGCCAAATAGAAATCTAGTCAACTTATCCACCTTAGCTGGGTCGAACAACATGTCATTCATCATAAGGTGGTGCTCAACCAACTATTTAGACATGTCATGGCTTATTTTCCTAAGTTTATCTCGAATGTCTAAATAACCATCCTTTCTACTGTTCTAACTCTGGATATCAATTGTCCAAGATCGTGTCCTCTGAGACTCTGTACTATACCTGTCCATTCTAGATAAAGTAGAGTGTAACCCCAATAGGTTATAACTTCTTCAAACACCAAGAACTAACATGCAATTGATTATAAGTAGCATGCAACCATAGATTTTGACATGCAATTGATTAGAAGCAACATGCAACCACCAAATTCACCAAGAACTAACATGCAAATGATTAAAAGTATCATGCAACCATAGATTTTCACATGCAGCTAATTAGAAGCAACATGCAACCACCAAATTCACCAAGAACTAACATGCAAATGATTAGAAGTAGCATGCAACCATAAATTTTGACATGCAGCTGATTAGAAGCAACATGCAATCATAAATTATGTCATGCAAGATTTGGGTAGTTGTCAAAACTGACATGCAAACTTCTACAAACCCTTAAGCTAGAAAGATCATAGCTTTGATACCACTAAAATGTCCCTTTTTTGATTTTATATGATATTTCAAGCCTCTAATCAGATCTTTAAAATCAAACAACCAATCTTTCAAAGATCCACCAATTTCTCAATAAACCCCAAATCGGGTATGCCGGAAATGGTGACAAAAACTTCACAGCTTCACATATTATTAGTAAATTTGAAAGTGGAAATTTTTATAGAAATTTCAGCAGCATAAAATCCTACAAAATGACATTTTCATATCTGTATAACATTTACACAACAGCTCCCAAACGGAGGATAAAAACAATGCTCATCGGGCTCCCGAAAACAACATAGAATAGCTCGAAAACACCACAAAAACACTAATAATCTATCACAGAAGTATAATCATGACCAAATAAATATATTCAGCTCTATTTTAACATCTAAAAGTCTGAAATACAGCAGCAACCCAAACTGATATGAAATACTCAACCGGAAACACCAAACTCTTACAAAAACACACCCAAAAAACCACAAATTTGCATTGTTCAACACAAAGGAAAACTCTGCATGAGAATGCACATGGAATGGCTTTAAAATCCCATCCTTAGCCTTCCTAGAAACCTGAAAACTCCCGTTCTTGGGTCTCCTTCTCCACAGGTTTGGCAACATCTGAAGAATAACAAAGAAATGAGCAAAAATCAAGTTCTAGAATGAGCCCAAAATGCCTCCAAACTCCTTAAAAGAAGGCATAACCCTAACTCACGTCCAAGAGGGGTTAATAAAACATATTTTAATAATAATTTTCATTTATTAGTCCATTAGCTTTGAAAGATTAGCTCCCTTTTTTTGAAACTTCACCTTTTTGGGCCTGCCTACCTTAGAAAAGATTATTATTTTTAATTATTTAAAAAGAGGACATGAAAAATGGTGCACGAATGTAGCTTCCACAACTTTCTAGATTCTTAGAGGATTTAATTTTGTTCCAAATTTTATGAGTTTGTGATTGATCCTCATTAATGGAGTGATCATTGAGTTAGGGAGTAGTTGTAGTTTCCTTTAAATAATGTCTATTGTAGCTTTAAGCATAGTTTTTGAAGAAAATAGGAAGTCAATTTTCATAGCAACAGATTGTGATACTTTTTTTAAGTGTACTTTTTCACCATGAATGAATAGAATGAGTAGTTCAAGTTTATTTCCTTTATCTTGATTGTCTTTTCTATTCACTCATCCAAGGGGACCCACTTGGTGAGTGAACTACTTCATTAGAGTATATTTAATTTCCTTGTTTGTTTCCTTGAAAAGTAGAATTTTGTTGCTCCTACAACCAGTGATAATAGAATTGTGAACTATTCCTGCAACATAAGTGCATAGGTATGTTTACTATTGCAGCATTACTTTTAAGCTTCGTGTTAAGTTGTTGTTTCAGTTGCTAGCATAAATTTCCTTCAGCATTTCCCTTTCTTTAGTTATAATGACTTAAAGGAGAATTAGAGCATATACTTTGTAGTCATCCTCTCAAGTTTACGCTCCCGAGTTGAGAAAGTAAATGAGGTCAATGTACTATTTTAGGAAGAACACATGAGTTTTTCTAACTATAGAATCACTATGGAAGGATGTTCAATCCTTTGTTACTAAGGAATTAAGCTAACAAACTATCCCTTTTTTATCCTAATTTGATGATATCCACTTTTCAAATCATTCTTTTTAAAATGCTTTGCTCTACTCCAGTTATCCATTATGTCATCCATCCTAGGCAAAGGAAATTTGCACTTCACTATAATCCTATTTATAGCTCTAAAATCAATGTACATTCTCCATTCTCCATTTTTCTTAGGTAACAACACAATAGGTATTGCACAAGGACTCAAACTCTCCCTAATCAATCCTTTCTTAAGAAATTCATGTACTTGTCTATTCAGCTTAATCTTCTCATCAAGTGTTAACCTATGTGGTGCTTTATTAGGAAAGCTAGCTCTAGGAATCAAATCCATACAATGACTTATACTTCTCATAGGAGGCAAACCATCAGGTATATTGTCAAAAATGATGTCATGAAAGTATACTAACAAAGGTTCAATCTCAGATGCATGTTCTAACTAATCTTGTTTCTTAGTTTTCTTTGGAATCAAAGCATAGAAAACATCATGTTTCTTCATTTCTTTTGCAAACTTATTACTCTCAACCAAGCATACTCAAACTATAGTATAATAAATTTCATCAAGCTTCTCTACCAAAGGAAAAAATATTTGTTTGTTCCCATTCACCCAAATAGTATACTAATTCAATTTATCATCATGTAAAAATTTTCTATCTTATTACCAAGGTCAACCCAAAATAAAATGACAACAATCCATAGGCATAATATCACACAAGACTTCATCATGATAATTCCCAATTTTTAATTTGACAAGGCATTGTTCACTTACAAGTAGTTTATGCTCTTTCTGGATCGAAGCAACATGGTAAGGCTTAGGGTGTATCAATCTCTACAATTGTAATTTGTTAACCAACTCTTCAAATGTCAAATTATCTTAACTTTCACTATCAATGATTACTTTGCAAGATTTTATAGTGATCTTACATCTAGTTTTGAATAAAATCCTCCTTAGAATATGTTCCTCATTCCACAAGACCCTTCTCACGATCTAGTTGACATTATTCTCAGGTTCATTATATGTTTCATCAACTTCTTCACAAGCCAAAGTGTTTCTATTATTAACTCTAGTCTTATTTCTAGAGTTGTTACATTCAAAAGCTTTGTGACCTTCTTCTCCACATTTGTAACAAGTAACCTTAAAACAAGATCTTTCTTTGCTTTTTCCCTTATTGTTATTCCTAGAGTAAATAGTATAGCTACCTCTAGAGTAATTACCTCTTGAACTATAAGGTTCATCCTTTGATCCTTTATCTTGCACTATATTGTCAAGTCTTCTACTTTCTCCATAAGTTCTACCTCTACTTCTCTAAAATATATTGCCTCTTCCTCTTTTCCTTTGATCATGTCTTTTTACAATCTTTCTTCAGTCTTTAAAGAAAAGTGGTATGCTTCTTCCATTCTATCCATCTTGACAGAGTCGATCTCATCTTGAATTAATGTCTGGAGGCCATTCATATATCTAGCCACCTTCTCCACTTCAACATGCACACGTCCATATCTGATATCCAATTTGTAGAATTCCTTAGTATATTTCTTCACACTCATGTCTTTTTGCCTTAAACTTTTCATCTTCCTCAACAAGATAACTTGGTAATCTGCATAGAGAAACTTCTTCTTCAACTTTCCAAGCATCTTCATCCATGTCTTGATCTTTTCTTTTCCTCTCTTATGTCTGTCAATTTTCAAATGATCATACCAAAGAGATGCACGACTTTTCAATTTTTTAAATGTTATCTTAACCTTTTAATATCAAGAATACCTTCATACTCAAATTTTTTTTCCATTTCAGAGATCCAATCCAATACCACATTGGTTTCAAGTCTTACATCATAGAAAGAAACTTCAATAGAAGGTCAAACATTTCCTCTAGACAAAACTCTCAGAAGCCTTTCTTCATCTTGTTCAACTTAAGGTTTAGGATTAAATTTAGGTGTTGTCTCTTCTTCATCACTAATAACTTCAAGATGTATACCTCTTCTCTAGGTTCTCTCCACAACTTCAAGCCAGGTTGCACTCTGCCTCAACATGTCCATTATAGCATTGTCTATACTTCCTCTACCATGAACCATTTTGACAATAGTTCTTGCAAGATTGTAACATTCTACAAGTTATAGGTTAGATTTAAATATGCCACCCTACAACCAATCCAATAAGGTTCTCCATGATCCAATCCACAAGAAAGAACTCGCTCTAAAACCACCTAACATAGGGAGCTAGAAAACTTAAGTAGAATAAGCTCATCTTAAGCCTACAAATGTCCCTTGCCCAAAGTTACACATAGAAGCAACATGAAAACCAATGTACATAAGACAAGATTCTAGACTTTTACTCACATCTAATTACCAAGCAACACATTGAACATAAAGATCAATAAATGACCACCACACTGATGTAATAATTAGAAGAAATCAAGTAACATATCCATTTGTGAGGCCTTCTAGGTTAATTACATTTACAATGAAATTATGGAATAAGAATCCAAACTCACATTATCATCTTCTTTGATATCCTACTCCTATTGATTGATGAACTACCTCTAACCAATCTTCTTATATAGTGAGTTAAACCACAAGTCATCTAGTTAGGAATTTAATTACATTATTGGTGCAACCTTGGAGGTGCAAAATAAAACCAAAGAAAATATAAACATGAAGTGATGTGCACTCAAAGGTGGATATACATGTTCCTAAGGAGTCGGATCCTTACTTCACAACATGCCAATATGACATAGAAAACCACACCAAAAGAAACAACATGCCTCATAAGGAGAGAAATGTGATAAATAGAGACCACAAAGAAAAAAACACAACTCAAGACAAATAAAATATTAGGGCTTGCACACTTAGGATGAAGATCCCAAAAGATATTAACTTTTCATGCCATGAAACCACAAGCAACAATTACTACTTTAAGAATAGTGGGCGGGTATAGAAAACAATATACATTTTTGGTTCATGCAAGATTGCTCCAAGACACAAGATGCTCTTGCATAAGAAGTTGTTGGATAAGGTAGAAAATATGCAAGAATAGCTCAAGGTTGTCAAGATCAAGGAGCAAGAAAAAGGCGATGGATGGATTGTAGAAGAATTACTCATCATGCCTATTTGCCATGTTTTCATCATGGTACTTATCCAAGGTGCCACAAGAAGTGGTTTTCACCATAGGAAAATTTTATTTCTCTTTATTTTTTCTACCAACGTGCCACAAGAAGTGGTTTTCACCAAGGCATTTTTTCTTTTCTTCTCTCTTTTTATTTTATTTTGAATTTTAGATCAAATGCATAGTGCTCTTATTAGAAGGATATGTCATGAAAAGCCAAGGCCAAAGAAATTTATGCTCAAAGATATTGATAGGCTGATGGAAGAGAGATAGTGGAAAAGGTATATGGAGGATAAGAGTCCATGATTTTGAAGGCTAGGAGTATGGATAGCAAGTATGTGTATGCTTGAAAGGATTGTATAAGGGTATGTGAGAAAGTGGGCAAGATCAAAATTGACATACACCTTGAAGGGTAGTAGAATGATGGAGTAAATATGGATGAAATAGCTTGAGGTTTTGATATATGAGATGGTAGGAGTCTTTTAAAAGAAGGGGTAGTGGAAGGCTTTGAAATCTTTTTAGGAAGATGTTTGGAAGAAGATTGAGCATAAGCATTTGGAAGCTTGAATTTTGTCTTTGATTTATTTTCAATGTTCAAGTCTTTCAAAAGAGACTTGGGAATCTATATAGCTTTTCAATGGGATTCTTTTGAACATGTTTCTTCAATCATTGGTTTAGGAACCTACATTTTCTTTGATTTCTTTTTTTGGTTCATGGACCTTTGTGGTCTCTTGACTTTTCTTTTTCTTTTTTTCTTGTTCACATGTTAGTTAGATAGAACATGGTGATCTTTAGTTTTTAATGGATTCTTATGTGTATTCTTGTGTTGATCATCAAAATTGCTTCTAAAAGACTTGGAACTTGTGGATGGATTAGGATGATATAACTAATTTAGATGGATGGGTGGATGTAAATTTTTCAAGGATGAGTGTCTTTATTGATCTTGATGTAAAATGGGAGAAGTGGGTGATGAGCTAGGAGTGGAAGTAGGAGATGGAGGACCATAAGGTCCCAATATAGAAGGAAGGTTTGAAAGATTTAGCTTAGATGGACAAGGACCAAGGATAGACTTGGGAGATGCAAAGGGATAATGGATAGGAACATTAACATCTTTAGAGTGAGTAATATGGCCAAGACCATTAATAGAATCATGAGTAGCTTTGATAGGAGAAACATCTTTGATAGGAGTGGTTGAAGCTTGAGCATAGTTTTGAAATGGATATTGAGAAGTAGAAAAAGAGGTGTACTTTGATCTTGACAAGTTTCTTTGGATGAGATAGGCATAGTGAATTTATCAAGACTTCCAATAAGCTCAATGAAACTATTGGAAATGGTGCCTTCATAATACTTAGGAGGTGGGTAAGACATAGGATATGGAAGAGTGGCCTCTTGAAGGAGATGAAAGGGTGCTTGATCTTGATATTTCTTAACATTTATATCTTTAGCCTTTTAAGAGTCTTCTTGAAATGGAAATACTTTTAAGGAAAAAGGAGCTTGTGAGCCCTTCAGGGTAGGGTCTTGAAGAGGTAATGGAGTAGTTGAAGTAGGCATAGTAGGCATAACATACTATGAAGGTTTAGAATCTTTAGTCTTAGTAGCATGGAAAAGGTTTGCAGCCAAATATAAATCATTCTAAGTTTCTTTTAGAGGTATCCTTTAAGGATACACATAGTTAGTGCAAAAATCATTGGGTTCTTTTCTTGATGGAGGTATGTTGTCAATATTTGAAGTTTTGAGAGGTGCATAAGTGTTGGAAGAAGTGGAGATATCAAGGAAACCATCACTAGACATAGGTTCATCAATATGGTCTTTCTTAAGAGAAGTATCCTCACCACATGAGTGATTAGAGGTGTCAACAATCCCATCATCAATAAGATCTTTGATTTTATATTTTAGCTCAATGCAATATTTAGTATTATGCTCATTATGTTGATGATAAGTGTAGTAGATATCCAATAATAGGTTTCTATATGAGCTAGACTTAGAAAATTTAATAAGCTCATTAGCAAGGAGTATTTGTAAGATGACATAATAATAATCTTCCAAGGGAGTAAAAGTTCTCACAAAAGTATGTCTAGGATCAGTTTTGTTATTCTCATCTTGATCAAAGATAGATCTATCATGAAATAGTGGCATGTGGATAAAGGAGATATTAATTGCTTTCTCTCTCAAGAGGTTTTTGGATCTAGAAGATGAAGACAATTGATGTCATGGAGTAGAATATGTAGACCATGAAGAAGAAGATGACCTTAGAGAGGATGGCTTCAAAAAATATTTATGTGAGGATGTCATTATCTCTTCTACCATTTCTTCAAATTTAGAGTATGTGCTTATCATGTCCTTAGTGAGATTAAGGTAAATGATGCCATTGGTCTCTTCTATTTTGTTGTATCAAATTTATAGGTATTACAATTTCCTAGCAAAAGAAAGGAACTCATAATCTTGTAGAAGTGGTTGAGGTTTTATAGCACAAGGTTTTAAACATATAGTGGTA
This sequence comes from Cupressus sempervirens, assembly GCA_028749045.1. Taxonomy (NCBI): domain Eukaryota; kingdom Viridiplantae; phylum Streptophyta; class Pinopsida; order Cupressales; family Cupressaceae; genus Cupressus; species Cupressus sempervirens. The sequence continues at coordinate 601,330,314 of CM053783.1, read as the reverse complement.
GATATAAAATTGAGCATGAAGGAGACTAGAAGAAGCTAATAAGGTGACACAAGATAACTTGATGTCCAAACTAGAGAAGACCACTTGTAAGGAAACTTGCAATAAAGAATATAACTATTTCCACATAACCCATAATAGATCTAAAATGAATACGGAATTAAAATCCATATGCAAGAGAATATACAACATACCCACAAAAATGTGACACAAGATATACCATAAAACCAAGCTTCCAAAAGCATCCATCAACATGTATTATTCAACAAAAACACCATTACAATATAACCATGGAAACCTTCAAAGTCATAGCCACAACCAAGCAATCCATGTGAAAAATCATGAATCCACACATCCCATGCCATGCTTCCAACCTTCACAAATGCTCCCTTGGCTAAAAGCCTTGTCCCACATGACTCTTGCCTTTTTGCCTTCTTCTTACTACAAAAACAACCCTTGTGGTTGCTTATATAGTAGCAAGTCCCACAAAACCACCAAGTGGTATTACATAAGCTATATGCTAAAACTATGTGCTACCTAACTCATTGACCCCACATTTAATATTGAACATTGATTTCTTTTTCCCAATATTAAATAATTACATCAAATATTATCACATTGTTACAATACAACTCATCAAGTATATCCCATGAGAATATTTACATATTGCACATCCATCTAGGTACTCCTAGACATTACATAATAAAATAAAATAATACAACACAAACAATATTATGCAATGTGTGCAACACCCATTATCTCAACAAAGTGTACACTTGCCAAGATATGTAGCAATTAGAGAATGACTTGTCAAGAAAAGTGTCCAATAAACTTATGACACTAGCAATTAAAGTCAAGAGCTAGGGAAGAAGTCCAATAGCCAATTAGCCAAGTAGATAGAGCAAGAAAGATGACAAGTAAAAAAATTTCCCAATAAAAGAGTGTAGTCAAGAGATCAAGGTAACCTTTTCAACCAGAAGAAGGTTCTAGTATGCTAACATAGACCATGAAGATAGAAAGACCAAGAGCATTAAGACCAAAGAGCCACTTTAAGCATGTTCAAGCACTAGAGACATAACAAAGAAAAGTCAAATGATGAAACTCTCCCTTAGCAAGAAACACAAGAAGAATGTTTAGATTTAATGTTTGGACTTGGAGAAAAATGTTTTGGACTTAATTAATTTATTTATTTTTAAGTTTTTGAGTTTTTTTTAATGTTTTTAATATTTTTGGTTTTTTCAAATAAAACACACAATGAAATCATGCAAAGAGAAAATTCCTATGGCTCAATTTGATGGATGTGTCCCCTTTTTCCAAGTGGGGAAGGCTTTAAACATTCAAAAAAATCAAACACACTAACAACCTATGAAGGTTTCTACAAAGATGCACAAGCTCAACAAAGGAATTTCCTCAATATATAGAAGGTATGTGAGGCCCAAATCCACAGATGAAAGAGAATACTGCCAAACAGCCAAGAGGAAATGGTAACCCAATCTCCACCTTCACTTTCCAAAGCTATAAAGTTCTTTGGGTCTTATCAAAGATTGGTCCAATATTACTACTTCCAAAAGGTTTGTCTCTAGATTCAAGCCATACTATTTATACTTGTTTGGAAAACAAAAATTGAGGTCATCCCTTAGAGTGATAACTTCTCTAGGAAGGCACCTTAAAAATAAAAATCAAGATCCCTTAGTTATGTTGTCAAACTCCTTAGAAAGGATACAATAAGAAAACCTTGGGGATTAAAAGACAATGATTTATTTTAAGCCCAAATCCAAATGTGAATGGTTCATTTAAAGCCTTTTTTGTAATATTGGGAAGACACACTAGTCAAACAAGTTGACCAAAAGAAATAAATTATTTTACAATGAAAAAGAAGACAATGATATATACATGTAATACAAATAAAAAGGTTTGGAATGGGTGTACCTTGATTTCACACTTTCTAATTGTTTCCATTTTTTGCTTTTTTGACCTCCGAATTGCCTTCACAAGCTTAAATCAAGTGCATGAAATCATGAAGGTAAGAAAATTAAAATAAAATCCATTGAAATAGTTGATTCCATTCAAAATGACAACTTGTATCATGCATTGAACTATGTGCAAATAAAGTGCAAGCTAATAACCAAAATGCCTTTTTTTTAATTTTTTCTTTTTGACATAGTAAACAAGATTAGGTTTGTGTGTTATGGTTTCAGCCCCAAGAATGAAAAGACAGAGAAGAGACCTATAGTTAAAAATAATTAACTTTCCAACAATGTAAGAATTTTAGGGATATCCCTTAATTTTTTCCCTAGGGGCCCATTTTCTCAAAATAGGCAAGTTTTTACAAATCTAGTTATTGGGCCCTAATATGAGATCCAAATTCAAAACACAAAGAACAAACCCCCTTTCTAAAAATATAGAGTTTTCCAAAAAAATCACAAATTTATGATCACAACCATATTTTCATGAAAAATAAAGAAAATTTTATAACTCCAGCAAATAAGTTTTGGACCAAGTCATCTCTAATCCATCAGCAAGTAGTAAAAACTATTTCAAATTTAAATTTCAAGCTATTTGAAAGATATGATCAAATATTTCAAAAACTAGGGTTTTTCCTTCAAGTCAATCTGCACAAGATTTAGCCTTAAGAACTAAAGTAACAACCCTACAAACCCACTTGATTAGATCCAATAATTGGTTGTAAAAAGTCAGAAGTAAGAAATGAAACTAAAATGCAAGCAAATCAAACTACTAAACTCAAAATATGCAAGAAGATAGAGCTAGAAACTTGGTTTAAGCCTGATGGTGAACACCAAGAAATGTGTACTAAAAATGTATCGCACTTCTATAAACCATTATACTTGACAAAAACCCATGGAAGAGAGAGTTTCAAGAAGAAGTTTATAACTTCCTATCTATGGCATACATAGGTGCAAGTAGTGAAATGGTGGCTCTCAAATGAACCTAGCTTATGCAAACCTTGTAAGGTGCACTATAGAATGGAAGATTCAAATATGAGAGAAAGAATTCCAGCATCCAAGAATCATTGTGTGATGAAATTCAAGATGAGAGCTAAACTAAATGAGATGTAAGATGCAAGATAACAATTATGAAATATTTAAAAACACCTATTTTGACTAGGTGAGTTATTCTAGAGCACAAAATGAAATCTAAACTAAAATGTCATTATGCAAGAATGGGAAAGAAAATATGAAATGAAAATGCAAGAGTGCTTTAAGTCCTTCAAATCCCCAAAGTCACCAAGAAAACCTGCAACATAATGTTAGCATGAGAGTCTAAGATGAGAGAATGAGTAGAGAGCCCTCCTTTTAAAGATAAATGGAAGGTATGGATTAAGAGACAAATGAGGCATAATCAAGAGAGGGGGATGCATCTTGAATGATCCATGTGCATAGGAATCTCCACCAATCACAATCAATAGCTGACTTTTGAGATGGAAACAAATGTGTGGAGGAGAATTACAATTATTTTAAAATAGAAGATTCCTCTCACATAGAAAGTTGTGCTTTCATGTGTAGACAAATATGCATTTTCCTCTTAGTTTTAAAATAGGAATAATGCTTTATGTGTCCATGCTTATGATAAGTGTGGAGTGGGGCATTTTATTTAATTAAAAGGGAGCATGTTCCTTGAATGAAATAAAATACTTAGGATAGAGTGGTCAAACCATAGGTTACAATTGAATAAATAAATTTGATGATTTGATCAAAGATAAGCAATTAATAAATTATACAAAATTGCTCGAAATGGGGATAACGGTCTAGATGGCCATTTTTGGGTGATTATAAACAGAATTGGCAGGTTTGAAATATTGTAGAATAATATGGAAGTGTAGTAATTGTAATATTGATTTGTATATAATTCTTATGTTTTCTTTGAGTATAATTCTATAATTAGGAATTAATAACTATGAGTGCAAATAAAAAGGAAAGTAGATTTTACATTTGAATTTGGTTATGAGTTAAGCAAAGATGATGAATTAGTATAAGTTAAATGTTTTTAATAGCCTCGTTAAAAATAATTTGAGACAGTGATTCGTTTGCAGTTTATAGTAACTAATTAATGAATAAGATTTATTGAAAAACTTATAGACAACAATAACCATTGAATATAATAATTTATTTTAATTTGTAGTATATGGCATAAAATAGGATACATCTTTCTTCCATATAAGTTCATTCTATTTGAGAAGAACTACAATGTATTTAGTTGGAAAAGGTGTGAGACTACATATTTAAGTGAAAAAAATTAATGATATTCATTCTAGTTGTGGATAGAGTTTCATAGAATCCAATAAAAAAAAGTAAAACACAAAATTGAATTTATACTAACCATAATCAATATTTAGCAGTGGCAATCAATAGTTTTGAAAATGACTACAACTTATGACCTTTTACATAAGAAATGTCCTTGCAAAATGATTTTTCATAGTCTATGACTCTATTTATCATGGAAAAAATTCTAATGCACCATATACTTTTAAAGAACCTACTTTGATAAAAATCTTCATATAATTGTTGTGTTAATGTTAACAAAAATATGGGATCCCATCTAGAGAGATCATTTATAAAATGAGAAATCAACTTGATCACTCACTGAGTCCCTTGTATTATGAGCCCATTTACTAATTTGTTGAAGCTAAATTTCAATGTTTTGTTATGTTAATTGGCCTAAAATACACAAAGTCCCAATTTTGCATAGTAGATAGATGGAAATTTTTAATAACAACTAATGATAGAACATAAAGAATAGAAATATAACAAAATATACACCATGATAAAGGAAATTATAAGATAAAACATGAAATACTTGATAATTGATTTTTTTTATAGTTACCAAATTATGGGATCTCATATTTAGAAGTCATTTTGTGAATAAGAAATCATCTTGTGAGCTTACAAATTCCCTTCTACTACAATCCTACATAATTTTTTTGGTGAATGTAAATATTAGTGTGATGTTATTGTTAGGAAAGCTATGTGTGGAAATGCCTTCCTAATGCCAATTTACAAGGAAAATAGAATAAATTCAAATCTACTTCAAAACATTGAGATGTGCAAGAAAAACAAGAACATAGAAAAATAACATGCACACAAGATTTAAAAAAATAGAGACCAATTTTAACGTGGGAATCCCTTTGGGAAAATCCACCACCCAAGAAATTTCTTTGTATTAAAGTAATCAATATTACATACAATAAACTATGGATTCTTGCATAGGATCACAAGGTCATATTGTCTTACAATCAACCTAATATTACACCCACCAAGTCCAACAAAACAATCAACAATGTATACATTGAATTCATTATGAAATTAGTATAGAAACCATTACATTGCAAAATGGTCAACTAGTATGACAGTCAGTTATTGGCTAAGAGCATCACTACATAATGGACACTCCCTTCAGCATCAAGCGTCTAGTCACTTCATAACTCCCTGGACACTCCCTTTGCCTCAAGAATCTTTCTTTACCTCAGAAATATTCCTTCACCTTGATAGATTCCCTTCTCCTTGGGACACTCCCTTCACCTTGTGAACCTTCTTCGCCTCATGAATCTCCCTTCACCTTGGGAGACTCCCTTTGCCTTAGGAATCTTCCTTCACCTTAGGAATCTTTCTTCGCCTAAGGAGTATGTTTCATCGTACTCACTAATACTTTTTATATCATAAGATGAATTGAAAATTGTCATACTTCATCATTCAAATAATCTCCCACTTGATTCAAAGTACATAGTTACTTGACAAAGGCTAAAAAACGTGAGGGGCATTAAGCTCCACGGATCTTGTGCACCATTTAAACTTAGTTGTGTTCACTAGCTTCATCAATGCATCACCATAGTCTCTAAGTATTCATGAGCACTTGTAACTGATCAACTCATGCCAACTCCAAGTGCAACATTGCAATATCATGAAGTAACCAACAAATGATCAATATACTCAATACAAAGAAACTAGACCAAGATCAACATGTCAAAGTTCTAATCATGGGCTTAGGAACATAATCATGACAACATGATCTAAACAATCTCAACCAAAGAGATTATATACTCCATTTTAAAACATCATAACATGTTCAATGAAAACATAATCTAGACATTTATTAAAGACTCTATTGAGTCCTCAAGATATCATCATCTTTAGTCATATAAAGATTAACATCTCCAAACAATAATTCAGAAAATGTGAAAATATCCTTTTACAACATCAGAATATCATGCCTCCAACATCTGTAATACTAATGAAGATCATTCACTATGTCACTTCTAACAACTCTTGTTGCTGGTGTCGAGTCATGCATGGCATCATGACAAACATCTTCTACACAAAGATTGAATTATTCTAGTCATCATTAAATGACTGATTAGCCAAAGTAGCACTACTAACATATTCATCATCACTCTGAGAATACTCACAACCATAATGATTCATCATTTTCTTATTCTTCTTCTCTTTGCAATCTTTTCAGATATGACTAGCCTACCTGCAGTTCCAACACTTTACTTTGGACTTATTTCTAGAACATTTAGGCTTCATGCCCTTCCTTCTTTTATCCTCTGTTCTGTCTCAAATGATGAGAGCCTCCTTAGCCACCTCAAAATATTTCCTCTACATCTCCTCTAATAAAAGTACAACAACCACTTCATCCATTTTAAATTGGGTGGTAGTACTTCTAATGGCCATTATGAGATGATCACATGAATCAGGCAACACACACATCAATAACATGTGATACTCTTGTTCACTAATAGATACACCAATAGATTTTAGTTGTGCAATGATCATATTGAATGATTTTAAATGATCTACCATAGTCGTTCCTCTATCCATCTTTAGAGAGTACAACTTCTTCCTCAAGAAGAGCTTGTTTACCAAGGATTTTTTCTAATAAGTATCTCCCAACTTCTTCCACAAAGAACATGTGGTTTTCTCTTCATGGACATTTAAAAGAATAGAATCCACAAGATAAAACCTTATCAATCCTCTAGAATTTCGATTTCTAGATCCCAATCTTCTTGCTTCATGCCCGAAGGCTTGTTTGTAGACACAACAACCCATAGATCTCGGTCAACCAACACATTTTTAATTTTAAGTTTCCACAACTCAAAGTGTATGCCATTGAAATTTTGAATGTCTATTCTCCCCGCTATCTCAAATTTACAAATGAACACTTTGTAAACTCCCACTAGAACCAAATTGATATAAACAACCAACCCTACCCGATGAGGATGACAGAATCGGTTAGGCTCTTATACCACTTGTAAGGAAAGCTACATGTGGAAATGCCTTCCTAATGCCAATTTATAGGGGAAAATATGAAATATTTTAAATTTACTTCAAAACATTGAGATGCATAAGAAAAATAAGAACATAGAAAAATAGCATGCACACGAGATAAACAACAAAGACCAATTTAACGTAGGAAACCCTTTTGGGAAAAACTCACCACCCAAGAACTTGAGTAACTTCTTTGTATTATAGTAATCAATATTACATACAATGAACTATGAATTCTTGCATAGGCTCACTAGCTCAGATTGAATTACAATCAACTTGATATTACATCGACCACATCCAACAAAACATGCAACAAATTATACATTGCAATTTGTTATGAAATTAGTACATAAACCATTACATTAAAAAATGGTCTACCAACACAATAGTTGGTTATTGGCTGAGAGCATCACTACACAATAGACACTCCCTTCAGTATTAGGCATTTAGTCACTATGTCACTCCCTAGATACTCCCTTTGCCTCATAGCACTTCCTTTGCCTAGGGACACTCCCTTCACCTTGGGAATCTTCCTTTATCTTAGGAATCTTCCTTCACTTTGAGACATTCCCTTCACCTCGAGGCACTCCCTTCACCTTGCAGGGAATCTTCCTTTGCCTCAAGAATATATTTCATAATACTCACCAATACTTGTCATACCATACAATGAACTTAGAATTGTCGTACTTCATCATTCTAGCAGATATGATGTTTGGCCTCAATAACCACAATGTCCATAGTCGAGAGATCAAAATTCTATAGGAAAAGAAAATATAGAATAGTGATAATTAATGAAAATTTGAAATGAAGGAAATTACTTGAAATACTTGGTCATATAGGGATTGTTTATCTCCACATATAAAATCTATAGCAGTTTATCTAAAACAATCATTAAACTATTATCTTTGTTGTCATGAAGCAGAGTGCCATGAAATTGTTGAAACCTGTAGCTATTAAATAATAAGACTATTGTGTGGTTACATATTTTAATAAGGTTGAAAATATGTTTATGTTGTAGTGTGATAATAGTCATAACATTTTTTCATTTCAATAACAAATATGTTATAGTTGTACTATGATAAATCAGGTGAGAAAATAGAACATCATTTCTATCATTATACAATAATATGTACATCCCATTTTTTTGCATTCTCTTTCAATGTTATGATTGTAAATAATGAAAATTGAAATTAAGGTGAAAAATAAGTATTTTCATTTTGTTTTAATGTATGATGAAGAATGAATTGTTAAATTTAGATGAACAACTTCAAGTGTAAATTTATTACTTTTTTATCATATTTGAATGAATGGAAGAGTTAGTAGTGTATAAAAATAAATAGTACCTCAATATTAGAGTGGATAATTTTGTTTACCAAGTGAAATTCCAAAACTTAAGAAGCATAGAAGAGAGTATAAATTTTATGAGTCACATAAATACTCTACCATTCAAAAGAATAGAATCAAAATTTCAACTGCAAATAGTTTTAGTTTATCATTCATGATTAGAAAATTTGAACAAGTGAAATCTTACACTACAAAATCCTACAAGTATCCCTGTTGAAGTTGAACTCATTCACTCCAGGTTTGGATAACTTGGTGGGAGAAAAAATAAATTAAAAGTGGATTTTAAAGTTTCATATTTAAAATTTTGAACTAAAACAAATAGGAAAAAAAAATGAATTATTACTCACTTGTTTCAAAATTATGCAAAAAAATTTATTGCTCCAAGTATATAGTCAAATTGCATCAAATAATGAATCATAAGAACAACAAAGAATTTGACATCATGAATTCTGTAGACTATCCACGAATTTCCTAGTGTACATTCTATTACATTCCAATTGATACAAAATCTCACAAGCAAAACAAGACACTCCCCATGGTATTTATTCTCTTTCATGTCTATCATTTCTCTACCACTCCATGTTCCACTAATCTTTGAACATGTCTTGGGTGGTATTTTAGTAGGATTGTATATGGGTAGTGTTTGTGTGTGTGTGTGTGTGTGTGTGTGTGTGTGTGTGTTTTCTATTGAGAGAATAAGATATTTTGGGAATATTGTAAAAAAAATTGTTTAAGGGGTTAGGAATCGTATACAAGTATATGGGTGCATCTCTTCAACTTAGGGTCAATGATCGAGGGACATACACACCTACAAAATCACTGTGGGCACGATCTCTTATGGTGTCTAGCCTTACACTTAGCAAGACAGCTTGATCCCTTGAACATTGCATTTTTTTGGCTTGAGGGGTTGGGAACCCTATGCAGGTCCACATGTGCATCTCTTCAACTTAGGGCCAATGATCAAGGGACATCCATGCCTACGAAATCACTCGGGCACAATCTCGCCTCATTCCTTATGGTGTAAGGTCTTGCACTCAACAAGACTTGATCCCTCAAACATTGCATTTTCACAAGCTAAAAATCATATTTTAAAAAATAGGCATATTCGTATCGAAACCAATGGTTTTGTATATTCAAGTTGAAACCAACAGTTTTGTATATTAAAGTTAAATCCAGTGGTTTCCCACTTTAGTACTTGTGTCAAGGCAGTCCTCTAATGAGTTTGGGACATAGAGTTTGCCCACTAAAAATTCTTCTTTCGCTCCCTCTGCCTAATATTGAGATGAATGCATGAAAAATCTTAATTAGAACTCAATTTCACAGGAAAGTTATATCATTGAGCTTCATAGATAGGAAAAATTATTATCGAAATAAAAATTGAAAGGAAAAAATGAAGATTAATTGATATACATTGTAGGATTATAATTCTCAACAACCTTGGTTCATGTTGGAATTGTTCTCCATTCCAATTTATTTAAGTTAGGCTTTTAGGTCTATGATTTTAGACAATCCATTATTGAGTTTCAAATATTATTGGAAAATCTAATTGAAAAAAATAGCTTGAATAAAAGATACCATTTGAACAATTTAAAAACTAAAATATTTTTTAAGAATAAAAATTGTAATTCATAAATATGCAATCTAGAATTTTTTTTAAAATTGTTTGAGTTACTATATATTTTACTAGGCTTTTAGGTCTCTGATTTTAGATAATCCATTTTTAAGTTCCAAATATTATTGGAATATCTAATTGAAAAAGTAGCATGAATAAAAGATACCATTCAAACAATTTTAAAACAAAAATATTTTTTAAGAATAAAAATTATAATTTATAAATATGGAATCTAGAGTTTCTTGAGAAAATTGTTTAAGTTTATATATATATACAAGGTGCACTCTCCAGAAATGAGAAAAATGATGTCCATCTTTATTACATCATTGAAATAGTCTTGCAAACTTAATGATAAATTTAAACCATTGATTTTTAAAAAAGTTGTTTTCTTTCACTATATGTACACCTTCAGTTTAAAAAAGATCGAACGGTGATTGAACGATCAAAGACGCTGCAATCGTCTTGCATGTCTATCATTTAATATGGACCATCAATTTTGAATTGAATTTTTGCAACTTTTTCGCGAAATAATTTATTTTAAATTAAATGATTATAATTATTAAAATAAAGAATTTTGGTGTAACTAATTTTATATTTAACTTTAATTTAGATAATTGAGAAATTGAAACATTTTTTTTTCTATTAGATATAAGAGTTTCAGAAAATACAAAGCAACCAAAGTACCACCACAAAAATCAACAAGGAGGCCAAGCCTCACTAAGGAAGAACATACTCAACTATACAACATAAAAAAGAGAAGGACTATCTAACTAAGAACATCATAGTAATTGACCACCCAAGTAGTCCAACTAAGGGACCCTCCATCCAAACAACACTTTTACGTTCTTGAATCTGCATCAGCCTAAATAAATCTTCTTTTCTAGCATTAACTTTCTTACTGATTTCTCTATTCAGCCTAATGCAAGCTTGCTCAAAAGCTTGCAGATCATCTAGGGTTCTACGCCATTAGTATCCATTCTTCAGCTCATAGTAGAAAAAAGTAGCATGCCCATCATGAAGGAACCTTCTCATCTTACCTTGCTCGATCAGCATAGTAGCCTGCACCTACAAAGATATTTTAAAATAAGTGAGTTTTCGAAAAAAACTCAGTAAGATCTCTTGGCTTACCTTGATACCTTTCCTCGTTCCTACACTTCCAGATCTGCCAAAGAATGTTAGATGACAATATGTTCCAAAATAAATTGGTATCTTTAGGAAGACCATTAATATGACCAGTGATAATATCAAGAATATTAACATCAATAGGATAAACAATGGAATTAGCAGATGTAAAGCTCAGCTCAGCAATCTTTGCTAGCATCCTTCCAGTCTGTGCCAATAGGGGAGCTATCGAACAAGCAATGACCATGGGATATGCCCAGAGTGTGCTTGGCGAGGAGGCATTACAACTCTTTAATCAAATGCAACTGTCTGGGTTGAAGATGTCTCCATGCAAAATGCCATTGTCACCTTGTATGCTAAATGTGGGAACGTAGTAGATGCACTCCAAGAGTTCAACAATATGTCAGAGAGGAATGTGATTTCATGGAATATAATGATATCAGTAGTTGCTCAGAATGCTTATGGCATGAAAATGATTCCACTCTTTGAACAAATGTTGCATGAAGGAACGAAACCAAATTATGTCAGCTTAGTTTGTGTTCTTGCTGCTTGCAGCCATACATGATTGGTGGAGGAAGGAAAGCTTTATTTCGATCACATTAGTTGAGATTATTACATCACACCAAGAGTAGAACACTACTGTTGCATGGTTGATCTTCTTGGTCGAGCTGCACGCCTGAACAAAGCAATTGATTTTATACAAAGAATGCTAGTCAAACCAGATGTTGTTGTTTGGGGATCTCTGCTTGGTGCCTGTAGAATCCATTCTAATTTGGAGCTAGATGAATATGTGGCAAAATACCTTTTTGAGTTGGATTGTAAAAACGCATGCTCTGACTCTTCTTTAGCATTCAAGATTAAAAGGAGGAGATCCAATGGCTATCAAGATAAATTACTCAACATTCTTTTCATTAAGGTTAATTTTGTGGAGTTTAATTAACCTCATCCAAATCACGTATTTGGGGGGTAGTTACTAACCACAGGAGGGTAGTTATTAACCTCTGTATCTATATACAGACACCTATTTGCTTTGTAAGAGGACTTTTTGGCTTTAGAAAAAGGGGGCACTATACCGAAATTTTGATTAGGAGTTGATATTTGGAAAGTATGTACAAATTTTGTCTTTGTAATCAGAAATTCCTCTTAGGTTCTTGGTGCAAGAAAATAAAGGAATGTGCAATTTGAGTTCTCTTCTTCCAAATCTAAATTGTTAGGAATGTTGATTCTCTTTGTAGTGAGCATTCTCACGGTATGGTGTAGATGTTTATGAATCTTTGGATTAACATTGTGCTAGTAATAGTTTTCAAGTGTAGATCTTGATTGTTGTTATTAGCAGTTTTAACTTAGTAGTTTGGGAAAGCCTTGGAGTTGTGTGGTGCATTTGTCATCATGAGCTTTCTCACCTTTTAGTTTTAGATTCTTTATTCGAAAAGCTTCAAAATTATATCATACGAGGGAGCTACCCCTCCAAACACAGAGGAAGGCCACATAACAAGGGCCTATCCAACTGTTGTGAACGGTTTGCCACACACTCCGTTGAGAAAATTCTATTGTGACAAATATGTTTACCAACACATATATAATTTATCAACCAGTTAACTTATCTTAGAACTTGATATTATAAATTACAATTGTATTTCCTAACTTTTATCATTACATTCTAAACTTATTATCCACAAATATATTCTACATGCATAATTTATCAACAAGTTAACTTATTTTAGACCTTGATATTATAAATTACAATCATATTTCTTAAATTTTATCTTTAAATTATTAACTTATAAACCATAAATAGATTCTAAATGCATAATTTATTCACCAAGTCAACTTATCTTAGAACTTGGTATTATAAATTACAATCATTTTTCCTAAATTTATCATTAAATTATATATTTATAATAATGATCTTAGTGTCAAAAGTAAATTGTTTTTAGAAATCATAAGAGAAATAAAAATAATAATATGAAAAAATAGCAACATCACTAACAAATATTCTATTGACTAAATAAATTATCCAAACAAAAAAATAATATTTAAAGAAAAACTAAATTAATATAAAAATAAAATAAAAATAATTTAAAAACTAAAATCTAAATCAATTTTAAAAATCAAAAGTTAAATAAATAGAAGTCAACATGAACTAATGTGGAGATGACAAGTAATTATTTTTAAAAACGTTTTGGTTAATAATTAACAGGAATGATTTACAATTTTCCAGCCAAATTGACAAAAATACAATTTCTTGGGAATTGTTAAATTATGTAATTAATATTTATTGAAATTTTAAATAAATAATAGTAAAATATTTATATTAAATTTAAAATTATTCTTATATTAGAAAGGTGAAATTATAATCTAGTAGAAGTGAAAAAATAAATTACAATCTTATAATAGAATGTATGAAGAAAAATGGATGACATTTAAATATATTCTAAATTTAAAAAATACATGAATATTACATTATGATTAATAATTTACAATTATGAAATTAATATTTATGTAAAATTTAAATAAAAAATATGAGAATATTTATATCAAGTTAAAAATAAATTTTTAAAAATAATTATAATATTTGAATTGTCTAAAGATTTGCTTGAAATTATAATGTCATAAAGTGCATGAAGAAAAAGAAAAAAATTACAGTCTTATAATATAATGTAGAAGAAAAATAGATGACCTTTAGATATATTCTAAATTGAAAAAATGCATGAATATTCATGCATTGTAAACTAAAAATAAATAAATAATCTATAAATATAATCTACATATATAATTTATCACCCTATTAACTTATCTTAGAACTTATATTATAAATTACAATTGTATTTCTTAACTTTTATCATTACATTCTAAATATATTATTCACAAATATTCTACATGCATAATTTATCAACAAGTTAACTTATTTTAGACCTTGATATTATAAATTACAATCATATTTCTTAAATTCTATCTTTAAATTATAAACTCTTAAACCATAAATAGATTCTAAATGTATAGTTTATCCACCAGTTAACTTATCTTAGACCCTGGTATTATAAATTACAATCATTTTTCCTATTTTTAACCATTTAATTATATATTTATAATAATGATCGTGGCGGAAAGAAGTTAGTATAAGAAAGTAAAATGTTCCGAGAACAGTAGTTCTGTTTATATCACAGAAACCTCTTCACATATTACAGTTAGTGCGAAGTGAATTTTAGTAGTGTTCAAGTTCCAGTAAAGTCTGAAGAGGAAGATGGATGGAGAATTGGGTTCAGTTGGTGAGGGTAAAAGATTTATTTGCAGATTTTGTAAGAGGGAGTTTTCTAAATCACAAGCTCTTGGAGGTCATATGAATGGCCATCGTCAAGGTAACCAATACAATATTCTCTATTTTGCAGATTACATTGTCTTCTCTTGTCAATAAATTAATTTATGGCCATTTGATTAAAATAGAAAGATCTTGCTGTTATTTATCACTACAGATAGAGATAAGGAAAGCTTCGAGAAGGCAAAGGAACTTGTGGAACAGAAAGGTGGAAGCAGTTATTGGATGGGGAAGTAAGTATAATGGAAATTAACCGTTATTAGAGCGGGATCTCATAATTATTTTAGTTTAATGATAACAGATTTCTACAATCTATGATATTACATTCAGGGTAAGATTGTGAGAGTTTATTAACATCAACATTTTGGATGCGAATACAATCTAATGAAGTGTTTCTTTTCACTTTTAGCAATCAATATGGAACACCTCAAAATTATTCATCCATCTCAGGAGGAGTGCAGAGACATGTTAACCTATCTAGTCCATCACAAGTCCAGTCATGTGCTCAAGCTGGTTATTCATCTTCAATGTCAACTTATTCAAACCAGAATGTGGGTGGTGCTGGACCTGCAGCCTATTCAAACCAGAATGCTGTTGGAGTTGAAGCCACATCATATTTGAACCAGCAACAGCATGTATTTGCTCAAAATCAAGGAGATCATACTGATTATCAAGGGAGGGAGACATATCCAACTCCCCCTAATTATCAAATGATGGAGGCATGTCAATCCCTTGCTTACCAAAGGAACAACAATCTGAAAATGGAAAAATCTCTTCTTGACAATTCAGGGATCAGTGGACCACCTCTAGACATGAAGAACCACTTACAAATGAGAGGGCCCTTTTTTCAAACTCCACAAGGAGAAAATCCTGATCTTCATGTGAATGAATATGCAGCAGCATCAGCATCAGCATCTGGGCAACAGGAATCCACTTTTCTGACTTCACAAGGAGGAAATCCATATCATGGTCTGAATGGATATGCATCAGCAGCAGCATCTGACCAACAGAAACCCTCTTTCCAAAATTCACAAGGAGAAAATCCTGATCTTCATGTGAATGGATATGGAGTAGTATCAGGGGCATCTGAGCAGCAACCCTCTTGCCAAATTTCACAAGGAGGAAATCCTGATCTTCATGTGAATGGATATGGAGTAGTATCAGCATCTGAGCATCAGCAACCCACTTTTCCAACTTCACAAGAAGGAAATCCAAATCATGGTCTGGATGGATATGCATCAGCATCTGAGCAACAACCCTCTTTTCAAACTTCACAAGAAGGAAATCATGATCTTCATGTGAATGGATATGGAGTAGTATCAGCATCTGAGCATCAGCAACCTGCTTTTCTGACTTCACAAGGAGGAAATCCAAATCAAGGTTTGAATGGATATGCAGCAGCATCAGCATCAGGGCTGCATCAACAGTTTTTCAGCATGGATCGTTCTCATCAACCGTGGCAATGGAACAACTCACCTCAGTAATCGAAGAGGTTCATTGTGACTCTAGATCATATGACTACTTTGGTACTTATGGAATTATCCTAAATGTGAACCTGCTATCAGGATTCAATTGTGTAGTTTTTTAGTCAAATTCATTGACCCATGTTTCCAATGAATATTGGCTCACATGAACCCATCTCTCATGAGAATGAATGGAACACTTAGCACTCATTGCATCTAGGTGATGCTTATAGAGGTGAAACACCGGAACTTCTCCAGAAGTCACCCATTCTAGTACTACTACTACTTATCTATTATCCTAAATTCTAAAAACGATGTATGACAAAGATATTCTTTCATTTCCTTTTAGTTATTATGGTTGTGATTTCATTCTTATACTTTATTAAAACTTTTTTTTGATGTATTGTTGGCAACTATCCATAGGTTTCATTTTGTCCATCCTCGGCTCTATCATGAGCTTGCTGATTATGATTTATTTTGAGATATTTTATAATAACATGATGGTAGTGCTTTTAATGATGATGACTATGAACAAATATAGTTAGGGTTAAGGGTCTTTTTGATTAAGAATATAGAGTCAATTTCTTAACAATGAACAACACATGCATGTAATCTAAGAAAACACTTATTATAAAGATTGTGATATTGTTATGAGGATTCAATTGTGTAGGGTTTTTTAGTTAAATTCATTGACCCATGTTTTAGCACTCATTGTATCAATCTGATGTTTGTTCTTATACTTTACTAAAAAAAAATTGTGACTTAATGTTGGCAACTATCCATGGGTTTCATTGTGAACAAATATAGTTAGGGTTAAGGATCTTTTTGATTAAGAATATAGTCAATTTCTTAACAATGGACAACACACTTGTAATCTAAGAAAACACTTATAAAGATTGTGATATTGTTACCAAGATTCAATTGTGTAGGTTGTTTTAGTCAAATTCATTGACCCATGTTTTAGCACTCATTGCATCAATCTAATGTTCATAGATTTCACCCGTCCCAGTACTACTCCTACTTGTCAATTATCCTAAATGCTAAAAACCATGTATAACAAAGATATTGTTTCATTTCCTTTTAGGTATATGTTTGTGATTTCAAATTCATATACTTTATTAGAATGTTTTGTGACTTAATAATGGTAACCATCCATGGATTTTGTTTTGTCCTTCCTCATATCCAGGACAAGCTTGCTGAATATGGTTTTGCTTTGAGATATTTTCCAATAACATGGAAGTAGTGCTCTTAATGATGATGATGATTTTAAATAAAAGTAGTTAGGGTCAAGAATATTTTTTTTTTATGAAGATTACAAAGTCAATTTCTTAAAAATGGACAACACACGTATTATTTAAGAAAACACTTTTAAAAATTGGGGGATGGCGTTTTAAAGACACCTTTAAAATCAACTTATAAAGTAGAGATATTTATAATGCAAATTGAAATCCAATATGAAATCTCTTTTATCTGTGTAGAAAATGAACTATGAATGCACAATCTAAAATTATCCTCCTCGTATTCAGATTATGTATGCAAGAGAATGCCTTTAGACCACACAATGTTTTGTACCTTGAAGGCGATAAAGCATGCAGACTAGAAACAAAATGAATCACGGGGCTAATAAGCAACCATAACCAAAAACAATATTGGTATGCGTGCCATGTACAATTGAACTTTGAATGAGAAATGTGTAAATCTACAAGTTTTCATTTACACTGCCCTTTTTTGAGATGAGACAGTGCAAGTTATTTCCTCTTTTATCTATTTTTGTCTATTTTCATTTAGGGATTCATATTTTTGCTCCACTTCTTAAAGAGGATATCTTCAAATAAATATAATATACAACAAATAAGAAGATAGGAGCAAATACTGCCCCATCCTGGATATCAGTAAGGGGAATATCTAAATTCACTCATCTTATACAATCCCTTCTATGGATCCAGCAAGAGCTGCCACAGAGACGAGGAAGCAAATAAAGCTGAAAGTTTGAAAAAGAGTCCATCTCAATGACCAACATTGAATTTTGTTCTTTACAATGTACATCCCCACTGGAAAGTAGATTGTCAATGGCCAAAAATTAATAGCACCCAAAATCCCTAGCACATTGTTGAAGTAGGGAAACAACATTGAAATGGCAGTGGTTGATAACACAAGTGCAGTTCTCCAAAACAGCTTAAAGAATTTAATGGTGATTGGTCCAGCCAAAGGAAGAGATATGCTGCGTTGGTGGTTGATAAATCTGTTATTCGGCCATCTACAAGAAAACCATCGTTCACCAAAAGCAAACAAGGGCTGACAATACACCTGTAAGAGAAGATCATCACTATCCCAGAAGGCAAAACTGCAATAATTACACCAAAATCAAGCCACATATAACTCCATATATGTGTTTCCAAGCATAAATGGAGATGTATATGGCCAGATTCAGGTGTATTTATTGCAATTTTGTTCCTTGGATAGTCAGTAACCAAGAGACCAGAGTGTTATAAAAATGAGCCTTTTGCAAGAGTTCAAGCTTTCAAGAACCATTAAATTTGGTTATATAAATCTTGAAATAATTTGAAGGAACTCAATAAGGATTTAAATTGTTATCATAGGTTTTTGGATTTGATTGTGTGTGTTTTTAGCATCAATATTTTGAATCACCCTCTGTGATTCTATAATCAGGATGAATAGCAAGAGATGTATAACACCTTCATAAAGTGTTATACATCTGTTATACATCTCTTGCTATTCATTTTGATGATAGGATCATGGAATGTAATCCGAAATGACACGCAAAATCAAATCCAAAAACCTATGATAACAATTATAATGGATTGTGGAAATTTAATATCTATGAAGAATTTTAATTGTATTACTTACTTGGTATGCTCCAACGAGATGAACTGCAATGCATGCATTGGCAAAGTCAATCAACCAAT
Organism: Cupressus sempervirens; assembly: GCA_028749045.1. NCBI lineage: Eukaryota > Viridiplantae > Streptophyta > Pinopsida > Cupressales > Cupressaceae > Cupressus > Cupressus sempervirens. Next base: position 601,311,250 of record CM053783.1, on the reverse strand, counting down.
AAGGCTCATAGAATCCAAACCCTGTCAAAAGGTTTCCAGGTGCATCTTCACCAAACGCTGCATAACCAAAGCAGCCACACAGCATATAGAAGAAAGTTGTGATCATAATAGAAATCAAGGATGCTTTCTTCATGGTTCTGTTTTCTGCAGGTGGCGCTTTCAGCGTGTCCTACATGATCATAGAAAAAGAAGCTTCAAACTATGCATCTTATGCTACTAACAATAACAAGATTGCATCAACTCAATTTATACCTCAATTTCTATGATAATGAAAGAATATGGATATGCAAATGCAATATCCCCAAGAGCTTGGAAAATACGCCAAACTTTCTGAGCTGAAGTAAGCGTAGTCATTACACCTATTCCTGATATGCTTCCATAAAATTGTCCATGTTCTGCCATTTCACCAAGGATTTCAATATGATAACTATTGGGAAATTGTTGCATATAGAATTTCTGGCTTATATAGTAAATTTTCAAGTGACCCAAATAAAATATTGAACTTCTTTAGCCTGATCAAATATGCTTATGCAGATCCTAAAAATTGAAAAAGGAGAATCTGAGTTATACCGATTACTTTAGCAATGCCCAATCCCAATCCTATTGTTGAATAGGAAAGAGACATTATTGCTGCAACTATGGAAAGCCACCAAATTTGATCGAAATCTGGAATTTGAGATAAGATCATTTGTATTATCCCAAAGAGGATCATAAAAGTGTACTCCGAGTAATTGCATGGAAAGTCATGTCCATATTTGTGGTAACAATTAGATTTTCTGATTGCTCTGCAATGTACAGGATGAGTAAGAACTAAAAAGTATCGACCAGAGCCTGGTATAAATTATGCCAGGGCAACAATGCCTCACATAACATATGTACACAAAGCGTTTACCATTTGAATGTTTCTTACAAAAATATTATAGATACATTCCTAAATTGAACACATTGTAATAGACCATGAAGATGGTAGATCAGAAGGATTTGGGGAAGACTGAACAAATATACGGAGAATTCCATGCAGATTAACTTTTAAATTCACTATAAATTGAAATGCAAGGTGTTGAAAGTGTTATTCACCACCTACATTCGTGTATAGAATCTAAAATTATTGAAACAAATAAAAGTTTGTAAAAAATATATTGATTTAAAGCTTCACATATGCACAGAGTCAGAAATTGCTTGCGCACAAGAACAGAGAAGGTCTTGGTATCAGGCCCAGTTGATTGTCTAACATACGCCCATGGTTCATGATGTTTCCAGATCCTTGGCGGCTTCCAAAAAACAATTCACTAACCGCAGATTGTTGGTTTCAGGATTCTCCATCTTGGGATTGATTCGGTTCATGTAAGCCTCTTTCCAGCTACAGCTCCTCTAGCAACATTGTCAGATCTCAATCTTGTTTTGCCAATCGCGAGAACTTGGAAGGTTGGAATTTTCGATATTTCACTCGAGTCCACTTAGGGTTTTGGTTTTTGAATTCTCGATTTCGGTTCCTCAAAGGATAATGGATTTGTTCTACCATTGGTTCATGGGATTTTCAAGAAGATTACTAGGCATTAGGTCTTGACTCCTTACCTTTGATCCTCTCAGCCTTTCTGTGTGTAAAATTGTCTTATCTGCCCCTGCAATTTTAAGAAATGAAGAGTATTGAGACTATTGGTAATGGATTTGGAAATATCACCAAATGTTGGATGCAATTCCTAGATATTCTTGCTTCATTTATGTCTATATCTGTGTTAATAATTTTTATCAAGGGTTTGTCTGTTTTTAGAAAGATATCAACAAGGGTTTGCCTTTGGATATTGTTTTACTGGCGGTTGATAAAAATGACCACCACCTATGGACTATGAGAGAATTGCTTTTAGGTGCATAATTTTTTATCAAGGCTTTGTCTGTAGAAACTTCATTACTGATAGCTTATAAGAAATGATCACAACCTGTGTGGTTTGAGAAGATTTCTTTAATAATTTTTTGTTTCCATCAGGTCCTCCTTCAAGGCAATAATATATGCAAGGGAATCATGTTCTCACCAATCATCTGAAACCCATTTGATAAGTGAGTGTTGAAACCCATCATTATACGATTGCTCCAAATGTTTCTCTTGAGGCTTATGCTCAGAGCTTTTCCAAACAGATTGGGGCTGCTGAAGCTTCTGATTTGGCTTTGATGCCTTCAACTTGTTTCAACTTCTGTGAGTGAAAGTAATTTCCCCTACAAGGGGCTATTATTGATTCGAGTGTTTTAAGGGTTTCCTTTTCATCCCTCCCACTCTTTGCCTAAGGACTCAAGTTCAGTTATAAACTCTAAGAATAGTTTTGTGGGCTTGGAAACAAGAAAGTGCATTCCCCTTCCTTCTGTTTCAAAGTGTGTTAAGGCCAAAGTCGGATACATTTATGGAGGCATTACATTAAGCATTGCTTTAGGAGCTGGATTGGACTAGGGAGAAGAATAAGGATAAGCACCTTGAGAAGTATACATTCATTTAACCCAATGCGAGCTTATGAGGAGAAAGCATAGATAGGAGCAAATATCAAATAGAGAGCTAAAATGCTCATAGCACAACTTAGGACAAGCAATCACCATTTGAGATGCAAAACGGGTAGATGGACAATACCCAAGGAAGAGCGGGAGGAGAGAATATGTCTATTTTGCAACACGGGAGTGGCGGAAACCAAGCGACACTTTCTTGTAGAATGCCCAGCATACAATGACGTCTGCTCCAACTATGGGGATATTTTAGAAACAAGTAATTTAGATGCTCTTTATGAGGAAACACAGCTAGACAGGACAACTAATTTAGTGATCAACATTCATTATGTAAGAGCAGTTTTAAAGAAGCAGCTTTAAAAGGCTTAATGTTCTCACAACCTTTTCTAGGAGGTTTGCTTGTCTTTTGTCTTGTGGGTTCCATAGGCTGTTTTGGCCCTGTAGACGTTATTAACATCATTCATTCTTTCATTCATTGACTTGAAGCAATTTGCGTCTTGGTTAGCATAGGTCGTAAAAACATGAAAGGTAAGCCTCTTTAAAATGATTGGATTTGTTAAACATTAAGTTACTAAAATTATATACTTTGACATCCTTTTTTGTTGCTCCTGGGTGCCTAATTTAGGTTAACTAGGATTATATACACCATAAAAGGCCCATCACAAAATTTCTCTGTTTGTGAGCTTGAGCGTAGTTCTCTTCAAAAGTGTGTGTTACCAGGACAAAATAATAAGACATGAATAATTCTTGAAGTAAAATGCTTCTGTGGTACCTCATACTGATTGCAGCAGTAATTGTGTAGGCAACTCCTGTTCCATACAGGTTGATGTATTGAACTAATCCGCAAACCCATGCTTTCGTTGCACCTGATATTTAGCAGCAAAACAGGTACAGTAATCACTATCAGCATAGAATGCCAAAACATAACAAACTAACCCATTTGCCATTATACAGATCCCCCTTTTAGGATGACCATGGAGTATTATTGAATTCAAAATTGCATATCAAAAACTGTTAGGATGACTATGGAGTATTGTTGAATTCAAAAACTGCATATCAAAAACTGTGTCCCAATGCAAGAGCCTACAACACAACTAGGTAAATTGTGAGCCTCTTATTTGAGAGGTCTTGAGTTCACCTCTACTCAAGCTTAACAAATAATAATAAATAATCAGAACACATAATAATAATTAATCTTGACTTCAACCTTAAGTTCAACATTGAAATGCCCAACTGAATGTTCTAATGAAAAAGTGAGTACCCAAATAGACAGTGACAGCATCCTTGTATGTATAATTCCTATTGGGTCCAGTGATAGAATCTGGAAACCTGTAACAATCAGCAAGCAAAGAAGAGGAATACAATGTGATGGAAGCAAAAACAAGCATGACAATAGGCCCTGCAATCCATCCCAATTGTGCAACACTCCATGCTAATGATAAAACTCCTGCTCCTATCACTGCTGTTACAATGTGAGCTGTTGCAGTCCATACTGTGCCTGTCATAAAACACCACACAAAATTGAGAATCCAATTGAAAAAAGGCATAACAGGATTCGATGTTGCTGAATTTTCTGGATTTGATGGTGTGAAATTTTTTTATATATTAATATTATTAGAGTGGTGGTCACCATTGCCATCAAAAGGTCTCTGATACAACTATTAGATTTAGACACAAGAAGCTATCAAACTATGTCACAAATTCTGAAGAGAGACATTGGCAATTAGTCCAATAATCTCCTCCTCAGCGTCCCCCAAGAGGATCCAAACCTATGACCTAGTTCTAATTAGAGTGGTTGTTGGGCTACTAACGCCTGATACAACCATTAGACTTGTAGAAGACACTTGAAATTATTAATCCATGTCACAAATCTTAAAGAAAGAGGCGACGATTAGTCCAAGAAATAAATATTCCCAATCACAGTGATCCATCATGAAAATGCAATGCCAGAGGGTGTAACAGAATGTGATGTTAGAGACAACTAACCTGTTCGTGGGAAGTGATCATTTTCATCAGAAGATGAGCATAGGCTTGTAGATTTGGTGTCCTTTGGATCAAGTAAAACAGAATGTAAGTCTGCCATTTCTCCAAAATACATCAATCCCAAATCTTCATTGAAACGTGTGAAAACTCATTACCTGATTGCCAGTTTTTTGAATGAATGGATACAATCATTGGCCATGAAGGCAATTTGGTAACATTGGCTTTGATCGTGTGGTATGACTAGTTGGTATGCTACTCTTCATTGCATACGTATTCTGCCTAACCGTTGAATATAGCGAGTATATGTGGCTTTTTCTCTTCTTTTAGCTAATGCTTGTGAATTCTATTTAATCATCAGTCATAATAATTTAAAAACCATTGACAATGTGAGGTTTTATTGAAAAATAAGAGCTCTCTGAGAGCATGAGTCTTTTGGGTATTAAGTTTATTAGGAGATTAATATGGGTTAGTTGTCAAAATTTCAATACAGTATATCAGTTATAAACTTATAAAGAATAGTATATGCAATTTTATGTTCTATATTAAATATAACAATAAATAAGATTAGATTAAAAAGTAATTTTATTTTTTTTCCGATAATTATGTATAATATAATTCTATAAATTTTATTTATTAAATGTTTTAAATTAAATTCTAATTTTAATTTAATTAAATAATGAATTTACATCTATTTTAATAGTATTATTAAAAATTTAAAAATATTAAAATAGTTGTATCATAGCTTTTACCATAATAAATTTGACAACATTTATTTAAATAAATATATATGATATACTATTAAGATATAATTAAATAATACTATATATATATATATATACATACACACACACACACACTACTTTAGTATAAGATATTGTACCCATTTAAAGTGAGATAAATAAAATATTGGACAATATTAATTGAATAATCTTTAAAAACATTAATTATCACAATTTTTTTACAACATAAATTTAAATTCCAAATTAATAATAACAAGAAAATAATAATTGAAATTTTATCAAACCATTAACATTTATAATGATCCTTATGCTTCATGGTTCAAGCAAGGCACCAAATAGAATAAAACTAAAAAACCTACTGAGCATCTTTAAAAAAAAAACTACTGGGTATTTTTTTGGTGTAAATTAAAGCCTCCATATATCTCAACTTTCTCTATATATATTATATAAATATATAATATGTATATAGCTAGTAGCATCCGTAGGGGATGTTAAAAGAATAGGATTCTAATATTTATTATATATTATAATATTACTACATAAATTTTATAATATGAACTTGTATAATTCTATTATGTAAAAGACAATTTTTTGAATTTGACAAATAGATTTAATTGAATGTATATTTAGGGTTGTAGTTGTTTAGTTTAATACTAAAAATATGTAAATGTTTCTTCGTCCCAATATTCTCTCTCTCTCTCTCTCTCTCTCACACACACACACACACACACACACACACACACACACACAATATTTTTCCCATATCTACTTCATGTCCCTCACCTTGTCCCAATTCTATCTTATCTACACCCTATAGTTACTCACTGTCTCTCCTTATCTTCCACTCACTCTTTCTCTCGCTCCCTCTTTTCACCGCATCTTCCCTATCTCTATTTGTTATACATACAAATCTATACCCCCCTAATTAGTATCTTTAATAGTCCTCCTCCCCCCCTCTCTCTCTAAAACTTTGTGTTCTCAATACTCTTGCCATATTTTCTCCCTATTTACCTTATTTATCTACCATATGTCTGTCACCTTGTTCCCATTCTATCTTATCTACCACTTCTCTAATAATTAATCAACTCCCTACTCTCACCATATTTTCCCCTTATTTATCTCCTTTATCTACCTCATTATATGTTATCTACCACCTTGTCCCCATTATATCTTATCTACCACCTATGATTACTCACTCTATCTCTTTATTGTCCACACACTTATTTTCTCACTCCCTCTTTTCACCACATCTTCCTCATCTCTATTTTTTATACATACACATCTATATCCCCTAATTAATCTCTTTTATAGTCCTCCCCTCTCTCTCTAACACTTCTCCCTACTCTCAAGATATTTTTTTCTATTTAGCTTCTTTATCTACCTAATTTCTCTTACCTTGCCCCCATTCTATCTTATCTACCACTTCTCTAATAATTAATCAAATCCCTTCTCTTGCCATACTTTCCCCCTATTTTTCTTCTTTATCTACCTCATGTCTCTCATCTTGTCCCCATTATGTCTTATCTACCACCTATAGTCACTTAGACTATCTCTTTACCTTCCATGCACTCTTTCTCTTTCTCCCACCTATTACCATATCTTCCCCATCTATATCTCTTATATGTACACATCTATATCCCCCCCAATTCTCTCATATATAGTCTCTCCCCACTCTCTCTCTCACCATATTTTCCCCTTATTTATCTCCTTTAACTACCTCATTATATCTTATCTACCACCTTGTCCCCATTATATCTTATCTACCACCTATAATTACTCACTGTATCTCTTTATCATCAACTCACTTTTTTTTTCACTCCTTCTTTTCACCACATCTTTGTCATCTCTATTTCTTGTACATATGCATCTATATCCCTTAATTAATCTCTTTTATATAGACCTCCCCACTTTCTCTTTAACACTCTCCCTACTCTCAAGATATTTTCTTCTATTTACCTTCTTTATCTACCTAATTTCTCTTACCTTGTCCCCATTCTATCTTATCTACCACTTCTCTAATAATTAATCAGATCCCTTCTCTCGTCATATTTTTTTGCTATTTCTCTTCTTTATCTACCTCATGTCTCTCATCTTGTCCCCGCTATGTCTTATCTACCACTTGTAGTCATTCGTTCTATCTCCTTACCTTCCATTCACTCTTTCTCTTTCTCACACCTGTTACCATATCTTCTCCATCTATCTCTGTTATATGTACACATCTAAGAGATATCCCTAATTATTATCCTTGAGATCCATCTCCTCTCTCTCCTACTCCCCCAAATCTTTTATTTCATTTCTACTCTCTCTCTCTCTCTCTCTCTCTCTCTCTCTCTCTCTCTCTCTCTCTATTTATTTTATTTAACTTTATTCTCTCCCTCATCTCATCATATATTCCTCCTTAAGCTCTATTTATTCCTCATGTCTCTCCCTATCTCTCTCTTTACTCTCCCTATGACATATGCCTATAATGATAAAAGATCCACTCTCTCTATATTACGCACACATAAAAATATTCATATCCCTCTCCTAATAGATCACCCTCTCTAATCTTATATAATAATATTTCATCTATTGCTCAATATTGAACCTATTTTTTGATTTTTTTATTACAATAATTTAAATTTACTTCATATATGTATTTACATTTAATTATAATCTAGTTTAATGATTAAAATAATTTTTTAAAAATTGTTTAAATATATCCAATTGTTTTAATGTTAGTGAGTAATGTTTTTTGTAGATAATAGTGTGATCAAAAACCTTGAAGCAAAATTTAGAATACAATCAACTCAAAAAATAGAACAAAGAATAATAATAAAAATTTAACATAATGAGGTTAAATCAATAAATAAATATTTTTATTTAAAAAAATTGATTCTAGATCTTGTTATGTTAACAAACAATCATTTATAATAATAAATAATGAATTATAACTTATAAAACACATATATTATAAACAAGGGCTACAATTTGCAATTTAAAGGAATAAGGGAAAACATATTTATTGAAAAAGCATATTGTGCTTAATAATATTAAATTCTATAGTAGTTTATATAATATGAATACATTTGTTATGCATGAATAAAATCATATCTTTTTATCAATAATAACTAATCTGGTCGATGTAAAGACCTTATAAAATAATCACTAATGAGATAAGTATTGCGACCTTCATTTTCTTCATGATCAGCTTTAACTTCTTCCAAAACATCTGGAAAAATAACTATTCTATTAAATGTCTCCCTTACTTTTTCTATAACATTTCTCATTCTTAAAATTTCATTATCCGAGATGAAATCAATTCCTGCTGCTGCATTTTCAAAATGTAGAAGCAATTTATAACAACTCTACAATGTAGATTTTTCACATTTATTAATAACAGTTTGAGGGGATCCGTCAGAGTTCACTGAGCCCACTGGATTTGGCATAATGATTTCAGACTCATTGTCAGAGTGGTCCATTGTATTAATATTATATCTTGAAAAAAACATAAAAGGTTATAAATTAAAATTTATTACATGTAATTTATCATATATGGTTGCCTTCAAAAATATAGATCATTTACACGAAAGAAATTATAATTCACAATAAAACTAAAATAAAATAAAATTATTATATTCATTCTAAATTTTTATTTTAAAAAAAAACTTATCATACAGAAGTATAATACATTAATATTCTTAATTGTTTCTTATACATTGTAGAGTGCATGTGGTCATCTAAAAGTATAAATATATCTCATAAAAAAATCTAAAATCTTTAATTTTGAATTGTAATTATCAAAATGTGTTACTAAAAAATGAGATATATTAAATAATTAGAAATAAATTATTATTTTTATATATATTCTAATATGAGTTACAACAAAAGTAAATGCAAATATGAATGACAATTTTTCCCATTTGAAATTGTTTGATTTAATATTGAAATCACTGTGGAATTATTTTAATAGATAGGATATTGAAATTGATTACAATAGTATCAAGAATCAATCATTTGAATCTGAATCACTAGATTCATTACAGTGAATCATGTTTCTTTGAAGTAAGTCATGTGTATCTGGATCCAACACATCAAATCAGTATAGGTGCTCGAAGGTTCTTTGTCTCATATATGAAGTACCATTATTTGAATGCCTCAGTATAGAAGATTCACAGATTGATTGCGTCCATGTAGGTATATTTTCTATTACAATTTTTGTGGTTCTTTCATGAAACAGAAGATTCAAAAAGACCCCCTGAGGCCCCCACCTATCAACCCCCTGCCGATTCCAAGGTGTGTTGTGTAATCCAACAAATTGTATACGAAAAATTTGGCCATGATAGTGAAATTTCTCTAGACCTTGAGTACTAATTTGCAGACCTTGAAGCATTGTTTTCAACCAATGAGAACCATTTTCATGTAAATCTGTGGGGTACGGAGCTTGTTCTAAATAGATCTCTATAGGAACAAAGTACAATTTGGTGGGATCGCACTCCTCACAACAAACCAATTCTTCAAAAATAGGATCTCTATAGAAATGGTTGAAATTTTGAAGAGCTGGAGGATAAAATCTAAGAAAATCTGCTTCTAGAAGATTTCTTTTTGAAGATAAATATTTTTCTCTTTCTTCACTATGATTTTTTCTAAGATCAACATACTCGTAGAAATCATCAGTTCTAATTGTTCTTTGCCTTAACATTTTTTTTTGGAATATCTGAAAGATAGAAAACAAAAGAAAATTGACTGCATAAAAGAGAATGAAATCTAAAGAAAATATTTATTAAAAACCTAAAAGAGTATTGTCAAGTGGAATAATTAAACAAAAATAATTCAAAATATGTTCTTTTAAAAAATATTATAATTTGCAATTTAACTGGTACCAATATCAAAGAATGATAGAATTATTTTTTTCAGCCCTTCGAAGAAAAAGAACACATATAACATCTCAGTAAATGATCCATATTATATTCATACAAAATCTATTTACAAATGATTTTACAAATATAGAGAGTGAACCATATTATATATTCATAAGGAGATATTACAATGTGTTAATATAGTTAGATAGCCATTAATATAACATTGACATCAAATAATTAAATAGAAATAATTGAAAATACATTCTTTTAAAAAACATTATAATATGTAATTGAACTGGTACCAATATCAAAGAATGATAGAATATTTTTTCTAGTCCTTCCAAGAAAAAGAACACATATAACATCTCAGTAAATGATCCAAATTATATATTTAGAGAAGAACTACTTACAAACAATTTTACAATCCCATTACAATAAAAAAAAAAGAGGTACCTATTGCAGTTGAAGGTACTATAATATTAAAGAAAAATGTTTTATGACATATTTTCTATTTCTCTAAGCCTTATTTCTTCTACTTTTCTTCTTTCAAGTTGTTTTCCCTTTTTCATTTTCTCATAGCGATCATAGGAAAATGGTGGCATTATCCTCAATCCCTGTAATGATTTTACACGAGAAATCACAACAAATGTCATTCATGTTCTCTCTATTGGACCCATATCAATTGTTGTTTTTTCAAGTGTTAAACCTTGAGATTTATGTATAGTCAATGCCCAAGCCAATTGCAAAGGTATTTGAGTTGTACAACCTCTTTGTACTAGACATATTGGAACTAATTTTGCATTTTCTTCATTGAATGGGAATCCAGAGTAAGTCTCAAATTTTACCAATACATACAAGGGTAATTCTGGTAGCATGGTTTGTGGCTTGAACACAATATCATGAACAAAACCTAGAGCACCATTTACAAGTCTTGCTTCTATCCATAAATTGGAAGTCAACATTACTCTTGCATTCTTTGAGATCAATAATTCCATATCTAACTCATTCGTAGAATTTTCATCTGCATTAGTAGTGTTTGATACTTTAGTTGCAATAATATGTGCAACAGGTTCTCTAAGAGAATGTAACATACTTCTATTATGAATGCGAATGCTATCATTTGTTGAAAATAAATGAATATTTTTATCAAAATCATCATTTATTTCTGGAATAATATTAATTCTTGTTCTCAACATCAAAAAATTCCAATCCATAATTGTGGGATTTGCATCTCTAAGATTGCTGAGTAACTAGCAAAAAAATTTTTGTTCTAAGTCTTCTCCATCTTGCCTAAAAATCTTTTCTAATGTGACCACCTTTTTGAATTCTTCCCATAATAGCTTTGCTCTTCTAAAACTTGCATATGGTACTTTGTCTTTTACTAGAGGTAGTTGTCCGAGGTCTCTAGCTAAAATGATTGAAACTCCTAGCAAAAAATAACAAACATTTATCAATTCATTAGATTTTCAATATAATATTTTTATATATCATGAATAACATTAATCAAAATTTAACAAATAAAAATAGCTGAACACCTCCAAAGCTGAGATTTGATTAATGAGGAAATGCTTGACGAAGCCTTGAGTCAATATTCTCAAGTAGCTTCTCCCTAATAAAGCTCATTTCATCTATCAATATGTATTTTATATGATTCATTTCCTCCTGAAAATTGGTCAAACATGTTCCTTCTAGTTGCATGAAATCCTTAACTGGAATTTTCAACTTTGAATGTATTGTTGATCCACCAATGTTAAATGATGCTACTCTAGTTGGTGTGAGGAGCAGTAGAGGGGACTGATTTGGCATTGCAATTTGTTTTACATACTTACTAATTCCACCAATCAAATATGACTTTCTTGTACCTGCAGTTCCTTGAACAATCATGTACAATGGATCCACACTCTCACCTGCTTGATAGTGTATCATAATGATGTCAAATGCCTTTTTTTGTCTCTCACTAAAATTTGTTATGTTGATATTGTTCTCTATGCAAAAATTTGAAAGCAATCCATTTTTTCTCATTCTACAGATAAAATTTATTGCCACATTACTTTCTTCATCTGACCTATATGTATGTGATCAATTATACTATCTATCTAGATCCCTTCGTCCCAACATATCAATTTCAGAAACTTGCATTTCTTGTCCATGATGCAACCGTGAAATAATTTCCCATTCATGCTCTGTAGTATTAGCATGACCAATAATATTATCTTCACTTTCTGATTCACTTACATTCTCATTGTCTTCTAATTCCATTACTTGTTTAACATGACATGGAACATAGTTAAATGACTCCCAATTTGAAATGATAGACTTATTATCTTCACCAATATCAATTGCAATTTCTCTGAATGATTTGTACAAAAGCAACTCTGAGAAAAAAAAAAGTCAACAAACTTTTCAGACTAGCATGTCAGAATAGTTACAAATCTTGGATATACCCTAACAATTGCATTCTTCTGTCTTCTTTTCCACTTATTTTTATTTTTTCTATTCTTCTGCAATATCCACGATCTGGAGGCATCAATCAATGAAATTTTTTTTATAAATCTCGGTCTCCTTCTATATGCATCAATAAAGGATTCTTTTGGCTCCTCACTTTCACCTTCATTTGCTTTTGTTACTGGTTTGAAAATTTTGCGTGAAACATTTAGATTTACAAATTTTCTACTACATTCAACCAATGGAAGTTCTAATAGCATATGCCATGTCTCTTGAGCTCCAACATCTCTTTCAACTATAGTTTCAGTTAAAAGTTTCCTATAAACCTTTGAGGCAAAGTGATCATGATTCTCTATATTGGTCAAACACGTTAGCATTTGATGGTAGGTTTTTGAGTTTCTCTCTGCCTTTGCTGCATATTTTGCGATGTACCTAATAACTGCATGCTCTGACAAAACTGGTTGCCAATCAATATTAGCTCTCCAAAATTGGAGAATGTAACGATTGTGTGAGTTAACTCTTTCATCATTTCTAGCAGGTTCAAACTTCTTTTCACCAGTTTCAATATCCTCATATAACTTTAAACCATTTAGATTTAGAGGCCAAGGGGCATTGTACCTATACATTTAAAATAAATTATTTTATATTATACTAAATAGTCACTAAATTTATATTCTATATGAAATACACCATTAAAATAATTTCTACTTACAAGTCATTTTTCCTTTCTTTTTTCTAAGACATGCACCCTCCTTACACATTGTATGTCTTTCAACAGTATTTAGAATTTCCTCATAATCTCGATCAAAATTTACACCCATAAGTTGTCTCGTGTCTCTTAAGCATAGATGTTTTGAAAAATTTTGAAATACCTAAATCAAATCACTTCTGGTTTAGAAATTGTTCAACATAAGAATAAAAAAATCAATATTAAAGGCAAACATAATTTATAAACTTATTGTAGATATACCTACATGTTATGTTTGTGAGCATTGGCTCTTGGATTCCATGCATGAACAATCTTGTTAAAATGATTTCTAGCTTCATTTACCTACTCTTCATTATGCCAATCTATTAAATCTATATTTGGAGCACCATGAAGCCATAAAAAACCATGTACATGTGGAGATCCCCTATGCTACCATTCATATCTAGACCAAAAGTCTTTAACATTCAATCCCTTTTCTAATATCTCCTTTCGAAACATAGTATGTCTAAGGTGCATGTGGTAAGTGACAATGTGAGGGTAGTCAATAACATTTTTCCTTCTCCAACTCTGAGCTTCTTTTGGGTTAGTTGGTGGAGTTCCTGGCATTAGTGCATGTAGATCAAGCCAATACATATCAGCTACACTTAATGTAAAGAAAATTGTAGGTGTCCCTAATTTCCTAAGCATGTCACATAATTCTCCTTGACTCTTACTCCAATATGACCTTGTGCCTTGCAAAGTTGTACCAAATCGCATCAATTTATCAGCAATATGAGAATTTGGTACATGTTCCATATGTTTTCTCAATTCATCTATGGTAATTGGCAATTCTTGGATATATCTTTTTACAAATATAGAAATGGAATTTTGTGCTCGGTGTCTCATTACCATGTTCAACATGTAATACCAAAATCTACGATGTTTCCCAAATCTGTTGTCTCTAAATTGAATAAGATGTTTCACATATTCATGTAAAAGTACTCGTCTCAATCGTGGCTCAAGCCAATCACATTCTCCTTTAGGGAACAATGTAGGAAAAGCCATATCCAATAATCCCGGTGTTACATATTCATTCGCTGGAGATGCCCCAACTGATGGCCAATCAATCAACCTTAAAGGATCAATATTCGGGTTTTTAACCCATGCATGGATAAAATCCATTTCTCTTTGAAGGTTTGGTGGTCATATTACCATAGATGTGTAATTTCTATTGTCGTCATCTTCCTCTATTTTAGGTTCTACTAACAATATATCATTTGATTTTGAGTCAAACTTAACATGAACTGTCTTTATCTTATTGAAAATATTGGAGTCCCTATCTTGTTCAACATCATCCAAAGAATGATCATATACTTTGACATCAGAATAAAATTTATCATTATTAATCTTATACTTTAGTGCCTCATAAATCAAATCTTTATTGACTGTAAAGTCATAATTTGTACCTCGCTGATCCTTTTTTCGAACAATTATCATTGGCAACTCTTTAATTGGACGTGGAAGAGTTTTATATATTCTTTTTATATCTTGGGGAAAGCTTATTGTGTGCCCTTTGTATTTATATTATCCCCCTATTGCATGTGTCACCTGTAATATTGGACTGACACATGAAATCAACATCTCTTCTACTTGAGTTAAATTTGCAAGTTCCTTTAGTTGTGAGCTTGGATCCATATTGTTCAATGCACAGAATCTGTTATTTCCTTTTTCTTGTTGACATCTTGAACACATTGGACCTTCTCTTGAACGTCTTACTTTTATGCCAAGATAGCATTCTTGACACATATAGCACATTTCTGGGTGTACCAAACTATTAAGTTGATGTCGAAAAAGTAATTGAAGGTTATGAAAACTATTCCCAAAGAATTCGTGATAATTCTCATCCATTTGCACATTACAACTATGATTTGTTTCATTATTATTTTGAAGTTGAAGTGATTGCACTATATTGTCTACCCTTCTTCTATCACTTCTTTTTCTTTCTTGTTGGCTTCGGTTCAGACTTTGATGTTTCCTTTCTATATCATTCATTTGCTGGTGGTGTCTCTTTCTATATTCCCTTTGATAATTTCTTCTATATTCTCTTTCCTCTGTGACATATTGAGTATTTATATTTCTAGTACAATTGTGTGTATCAGTTTCTATTTTAGGCACTATGTGTTGTTGTGGAGTTATTGTATGGTCCATTTCACTCAAATTCCCATCTACTGAATTGTCATTATTCATTCCTATAATATTCATTTCTTCACTTTCTTTGACAATTTGTTTGCTAGGGTACAATCTTTGAATTTCTCCTTCAGTTTCATTCCTTTGATCTTGTTCTCTTCTATTATACTCTCCTTCACTTCTTCTTCTTTCTTGTTTTTGCTTCAACCTTTGACATTCCCTTTCTGTATCATTCATTTTTTCATAGCATCTCTTTCTATATTCCCTTTGATAATTGCTTTTTTATTCTCTTCCCTCTAAGGCAGATTGAATATTTATATTTCTAGTACAATTGTGTTGGTCATTTTCCATTAGAGGTACTATGTTTTGCTGTAGAATTTTTGTATAGTCCATTTCGCTCACATTTCCATCTACTGAATTTTTCATTATCCATTCCTACAATAGTTGTTTCTTCACTTTCTTTGTCAATTTTTTGGCTAGGGTACAAACTTTGAATTTCTCCTTCGGTTTCCTTCCATTGTTCTTGTTCTCTTTTTTTATGATATCCTTCATATTTCCTCATACATTCAGTTTCGTGCCTATGAGAGCGAGAGTTAGAAATTATTTTTTTGAGATGATTCTCATTTTCTCCTTCGATGGAATCCCATTTTTGTGGACATATATTATTAGGAATAGTATCTATATTTCCTTGAACAGTGTTTGTATCATGTAATTTTTCATGCAGTCTTGTTATTTTTCTTCTAGCATTTCTTTCCCTATCTTGTTCATTACGAAAGAGACATTTGTTTTCCCTTGCTATAGCACTCATTTGTTCTTGTTTTCTTTGTCTATACTCTCTTTGATACTCCCTCCTATGTTGTCTCCATTCTTCATCAGTTTGAGATCCGTGTGTCATTACTATGAACATCAAGTAAGAACATAAACTCAAAGTGGATATATAATACATATATTTTCAGAATATACTTAACAAAATACCACTAATTTTTCTAACTCTTATGTCTCATAAATCATTTTAAAAGTTAGTATTCTATTAGTCATACAATTAATAAATAATGGTAATTTGTTAACACCCAATTTCTTTAGTTAAAAAAAAACCCACATATAAAATTTAACATACAAAACTTGTTTCATTTATTCACATGATATACAAAATTGTCCCATAAGTATATATAATGCATAGAAAACATTCTATTTTTCTTTAAATATAAGAAATAATTACATTGTAAAAGATGTGTTTTGAATGAAATGTATTGCGTTAGAAATTCTACAAAAAGAAACAAAAATCATATAACACCACTATGTATATTTAATTTTAGCAAAAACTCTAGACAAGAATTACATTCTATGATTTTTGTGCAATTTTAGCTTCATATGTTCTGATGACTTTCATTATTTTATCTTCCTCCAGTCCTAGCTGATACTTCATCTTCACCTATATAAATGCAAAAACTCTTTTCATCTTTTTGATTGTTTTGTCTATTTGTATGCAATCTTTTTCAAATTTACAGCTAGTAAACTTCTTTTGCATCAAATTGTCAATGTCCTCTTTACAA
Source organism: Cupressus sempervirens (assembly GCA_028749045.1). Taxonomy (NCBI): domain Eukaryota; kingdom Viridiplantae; phylum Streptophyta; class Pinopsida; order Cupressales; family Cupressaceae; genus Cupressus; species Cupressus sempervirens. The sequence goes on along the minus strand of CM053783.1, from coordinate 601,294,326 downwards.
GACAACTTTTCAATTGAGTTTGAAAATTGTTGATAAATGTGTTCTTCAGATTGAACATTCAATGGACATTCCCAAAAAGGATCTGAGATCTTCTCCAAACATCTGAATCAGTGACAAACTATTTTTTGACATATCCTTAAATGCATCCATTTTTTTGTTATAGGTTAAAAGTATCCTTTTCCTCATGTTAAGTGTTGTAAGCCACTCTAAAAGAATTTCTTTGCTATGTAAAATACCCAAATTCAATAAATCTTTTCTAATTTTTCATCTACATCCAACCCATCATTTGCAATCTCCATTACATTCTCATAATATTTTAGCCCCCTATTTATGAATTGGCTACCCAAACATTGAAGTTCATATTTCCATTCTGTGAATGCAGAACATATTGCTTCTTTGTCTAGATTATGAGACAATGGCAAGGAATGTGAAGGAGAAGGAATAGTGCAACGGACAAATTCAATTGAGCTACAACTTGGAGACTATTCAGGTGAAATTTTGGGATGAGAATTAGAAGTTGAATGTATAAAAGGTGATTCATGGGAAGTTGATTCTTGTAATTTTGTCACAGTAACACATTCTTCCTCTAATCTTTTCCTTTTCAATAGATCTACACCATTACTAACATTTTTATGCATGCCATGCACACATGTACTTTGAAGAAACTAGATCAAACTTTTTTACTATCCTTGGAGTTATATGTTTATCATCATCGATCATAGTCACATCAACTGGATTAGAGCCCTCTATAATATGCAGTGCAACTTGATAACTCAGCATAGGTATTAAAATTAAAGGATATGGCCTTTGTAACCACTCCATGGACATAAGAATGACACTCATAGTCCTATTTTCAATTGATGTATCCTAAAGAATGTACCAATTAACTCTTGGGATATCTTTTGCTGAAATCTTTTCTATAGGAAATAGAGGACTTAATCGATTCCCATCCTCTTTCATGTCATCATCTATATTCTTAAATTTACATGCTCTCATCACATCAATGCTTAATCTGAAATTTTCTCGAATCAAAATCTCCAAATCATTCTAACAGTTTTCCCAGTGGTCTTCCAAACATGGTAAATGTTTGTAATTGTTCCCTAAACATAGACTGAATGTACCTACCAAGTCAAAGTTACATCTTCCATTTCCAAATTTATAGATGCGAAAAGGGGATAGATATGTTTCTGTTGTTTCAACAACATCAATGTCTGTACATGAATAACCACCAATTGTAATTGGGAAATCAAAAAAATTGGCTACATTTGTACCATAATGTTTTATGACATCCACAATCTATCTACACAATTCAAGTAACAAGATTCTAGATCTAAAGGATACCTTGATAATTTTAATGGTATACCATGATAACCAGAGACTCTTAGGTATTAAAAAGTTTGAAATTGAACATAACAATTTCCAAACTTTATTATTTCATTGCGTGCTTCTATTGATATCCTTTTTCTTGCATCATTTTCAAGTTTTCTTATTATGCAATATAAGAATGCATCATTGACTTTGCAGAAATGTATTTCACTTTCAATGAGTTCTAATTGTGGAAAACATTCATACACCCTTGGCTTTCTACCACTAATATGTCTAACCCTTGTAAGACCTGGGTATTTCCCCTGTAAAGCCAACATGTACACCAAATAGGAGGTCATGTAGAATTTTTTAGTTGATAACGCATTCACTAATTGCTTGTCTAGGTTATCATTGAATATTGTAGCCCAATCTATTTGTTTTCATTCTATCATTTTCATGATAAATAGACACATCTGTGGTTCAAAATTATTTGCCTCTTTATGTCCATGCACCCTATGCAAGAGAGTGATGTAACCTTTTACCTCTTCCCTAAACTTAGATTTATGTTGCCCTCTTGCCATCTTCTTAACATTGATATTTTGTTGAAGCAACAATTTTTCATGAATAAAGAAAATAGCTTCTTTTTTTTTTTTCATATAGTAATCATTAGCTCTTTCCAAATCCATGGTCTCATATTTAGAATGTTCTTCTATGGAGAAATTTTTTCGTATCATGATAGGACTAATATCCAAATTGGCTTCTCCATTTGGAGTGAAGATCTTTCTTTTCTCTTTATCATAACATCGTGCACATTGTAAAACCAAATCCATTGACTACACTGAATTAGGGAATGCTCCTGCTTCAACTAAACCAGAAGTTGCCAAGCCTTGCGACAAAATTGAAGTCTACTCCACATTTTTTATTCTTTCAATGAACTCTAATATGTCAACATGACCTAAGTCGGTATCCGTATCTCCTCAAACATAGAAGAAAATAAAGACTGAGAAATTCTTTTGTTATATTTGAACTTCATGATATAATTTCTTGAAGAAAAGAGAAAATATTGGATTTATAAAACAAAAAATTACTATAATGACAAACCAAACTAAAATTTAAAAATAAAAAATAAATTTTTACTACATCAAAACTTTAAACTTTCTCATGAATTACATGTAATATAAGTTTTAATTTAATTTAAACAATAAAGTTGAAGACTCCAAATAAAATATATGTAGTGCAAGCTCCTCTCCTCTAAAATTTAGATTCAAAATTAAATAGTTCTAAAATTTCAAATTGAAACATCAACTATTTTTTAATTATTAACTAAATTTTTTTCTTTGAATTTTGAATGCCTTAGAAACTATCCTAAACTAAAAAATCCTCCATTAAAGGATCTAAAATATTGTAGTACAAATTAATCTTTCATTAATTGCTGCAAAACATAATTCCAATTATTAAATTTTATTTATAACATAACCTCATTTTTTTCTATTTTCATATTGAAAGGGTTCAAATACAGATGTCAATGACATACAAATTTAATAAATTCAAATTTAAAATTTTAATTATTTAACTTCTATATAAGTAATTAAGCAAATAATTGTATTTGTCTAATAAATAAAGATAGAAATGTCGATTTTTTTATGTAAACAGGATAACCATGTTTCTCTTTAAGATTGAATACCATGATTTGGTAAATCATATAATGTACTTTAATATGTAGAAAAAATATTGTTAAGAAATATAGTTTGAAATTCCTCGTAATTATCTATAATCTTAAGTGATCACTATCAAATATAGTAATTGTTAGTAAAGATTAATTATAAACATTAAAGATAAATATAATAACTTAAGAGAACAAATGAAATCAAAATAAAAATAAAAATGTAGGAATTAAAAAAATAGTTTTAACTAATTTAAAATTGTATCTAACACAACTTATCCAACATTATAGTCAAATATGATCAAGTTTGAACATTATTTGTAATAATGCTATTAATGATGATGTATAATATCTTATCCTAACCTTAAATTTAATACTAATACTTCCTCAAACCCTAATTATACTCCTAACCTAGACTGATCCTAACCTTAACTCTCACCTTAATCTTAATGAAAATTAGAAATAATAATCTCAACCCTAATCCTATTGGAATCTCTAAATCTAACATGTTACTAATCTAAATTAAAACCCTATACATAGTATTAGGGTAATCTACTTTAATATGTAGAAAAAATATTGTTAAGAAATATAGTTTGAAATTCCTCATAATTATCTATTACCTTAAGTGATCACTATCAAATATAGTAATTGTTAGTAAAGATTAATTATAAACATTAAAGATGAATATAATAACTTAAGAGAACAAATGAAATCAAAATATACATAAAAATTTAGGAATTAAAAAAATAGTTTTAACTAATTTAGAATTGTATCTAACACAACTTATCCAACATTATAGTCAAATATGATCAAGTTTGAACTTTATTTGTAGTAATGCTATTAATGATGATGTATAATATCTTATCCTAACCTTAAATTTAATACTAATACTTCCTCAAACCCTAATTATACTCCTAACCTAGACTGATCCTAACCTTAACTCTCACCTTAATCTTACTAAAAATTAGAAACAATAATCTCAACCCTAATCCTATTGGAATCTCTAAATCTAACATGTTATTGATCTAACTTAAAACCCTATACATAGTATTAGGGTATTAATACTTTATATTTTTAAAAATCATTAATTGCATTTCCCTATTTAATCTATAACGTAACCTCATTTTTTTCTATTTTCATATTGAAAGGGTTCAAATACAAATGTGAGTGACATAAAAATTTAATAAATTCAAATTTTTAATTTTAATTATTTAACTTCTATATAAATAATTAAGTAAATAATAGTATTTACCTAATAAATAAAGATAGAAATGTAGAGTTTTTAATGTAAATAGGATAATCATGTTTCTCTTTAAGATTGAATACCATGATTTGGTAAATTGTTTAATGTACTTTAATATGTAGAAAAAACATTGTTAAGAAATATAGTTTCAAATTCCTCGTAATTATCTATTACCTTAAGTGATCACTATCAAATATAGTAATTGTTAGTAAAGATTAATTGTAAACATTAAAGAAAAATATAATAACTTAAGAGAACAAATGAAATCAAAATATAAATGAAAATTTAGGAATTAAAAAAAATAGTTTTAACTAATTTAGAGTTGTATCTAACACAACTTATCCAACATTCTAGTGGAATATGATCGAGTTTGAACATTATTTGTAATAATGCTCTTAATGATGATGTATAATATCTTATACTAACCTTAAATTTAATACTAATACTCCCTCAAATCCTAATTATACTCCTAACCTAGACTGATCCTAACCTTAACTCTCACCTTAATCTTAATGAAAATTAGAAACAATAATCTCAACCCTAATCCTATTGGAATCTCTAAATATAACATATTATTGATCTAACTTAAAACCCTATACATAGTATTAGGGTATTAATAATTTATAATTTTTTAAAATCATTAATTGCATTTCCCTATTTTATCTACAGCGTAACTCATTTTTTTCTATTTTCATTTTGAAAGGGTTCAAATATAAATGTGAGTGACATAAAAATTTAATAAATTCAAATTTTTAATTTTAATTATTTAACTTCTATATAAATAATTAAGTAAATAATAGAATTTACATAATAAATAAAGACAAAAATTTAGATTTTTTAATGTAAACAAGATAACCATGTTTCTCTTTAAGATTGAATACCATGATTTGGTAAACTGTATAATGTACTTTAATATGTAGAAAAAACATTGTTAAGAAATATAGTTTCAAATTCCTCGTAATTATCTACTACCTTAAGTGATCACTATCAAATATAGTAATTGTTAATAAAGATTAATTGTAAACATTAAAGATAAATATAATAACTTAAGAGAACAAATGAAATCAAAACATAAATGAAAATTCATGAATAAAAAAAAATAGTTTTAACTAATTTAGAATTGAATCTAACACAATTTAACCAACATTCTAGTGAAATATGATCAAGTTTGAACATTATTTGTAATAATGCTATTAATGATGATGTATAATATCTTATACTAACCTTAAATTTAATACTAATACTCCTAACCTAAACTAATACTTGTATAAATTTTCAAAAAAATTCCATAGCTAAGGGCACTTAATAACAATATTTCAACATCAACTTAACACTGATTATATCCACCATAAAAAGTAAGAACTAAGTTGTTTCTCTAAAAATATTGTTCTAATTTTTTAAATTATTAAAAATAGAAATTAAATGAAAAATTAGATTAAATTTATTCTCTAATTTTCAAATCTTTAAATTAAACTAAAATTACACAAGTCATACATTTGATGAACTAATTTTTACACAATCACAAGTTTAAAATAAGGATATTCAAGCTAAATACATAAAACTGCCATATTCTATTTGTAAATTTTAGACATAGTCTTATATGAAACACATTCAATTTTTTTTAAAAAATCATCTTAAAGACTTCAAATAATTAACAAAAATAAATATAAATTTCTAATTAATTTAAACTTAACTTATAAAATTAAATTATTTATTAAACATTCAATAGGTTTCATAATTACAAAATTTTTGAACTCATTTTAAGCGCCTGGAATTTTCCAAACACAATAACATTAATTTTCTTTTTCGTGCTTGGCAACTAATTAAATCAATTTCTTCATTAAAAAATTAAATGTCCCCTCTACTCTAAATTAAATCATCAAAACATTACAGTTTGCAAGATTGGAAGAATAAAATGCTTGAATTGCAAAGGCATGTATTCGTAATCAAGATTGATAATCTCAAACATCATAGTTGATTATATGCTGGATGCACTTGATCTCGGGAATCTCACATTTATGAACGTAAAATTGACAGAAAATGATAGTGATTATCCAGCACAAGGCATGCATGACCAACCAAGATAATACAATGTTAAAAAAATTTCCCACTAACATATTTATAATTTTTCAAACAAGGTTGTTTTCAATCAATAGTAAAGAGAATATCAGGCAAGTCAACATTATCATCTGATTCTCGGTAACTTCAATCTTATACGAACTTGAATGGGCTGGCATCAAATTTACAAGGGATTCTTTATGTTATACAACGATGGTAAAGTGATGTATTACCAAAAACAATTGATAGCTACCATATCTATAATCTTTTTAGCTCAATTCAATATACAAAAGTAATAACAAAGGGTGGATTAGGATACTATCAAATGCCCTTGATGTTTAAAACTTACGGCTTCATGCACCTACATATTTTACTAAACAATTGATGAAAAGCATATGACAATATCTTCAAACTACCATGTTTATCCATGTGAAACATGGTACAAGGTGAGCAATTAGATTGAGAAACATCCTATACAGAACACACATTGTTATCGGCATGGTTAGCATGTGAAAAAAGGTATATATAGGGCATGTTATACCTAAACTTCTCCAAGCCAATGATCATTTGTGAGTTGAGTGAAAAAAGGCATCCCAAACAAAGATAATATGTTATTTTGTGTTCCTCCCCACCATGGTAACTAAGAGTGACGGACTCAAGTTCATACAGACTGACAGCATTTAGTCAATTTTGACTATTCAATACTTTTAGTTGGGGCATCATTCATTAGAGTATGATGTTCAGTACAAATTATTTAGATATAGTATTATGTAGGAACTGTAAAATAAAGCTAATTCGATCACTTCTTGTGCTTTCAATTGGTTTACTTTTCCATGTTGCCTTTTTAGCTTAAATGATTCTATCACTTAGTTTACTACTGATTTACTATCCTATTTTAATTTGATGTGCTTTTTATTCACAGAGACCTGCATTGCTCCTTCTTATTTTAACATATCTTAGAAAGCATGGGCTAAGACTTTCTAAGAAAGAAAGCAGTTCTTATTGAGCAGATTCAAGAGCAACTTGATATTAAATATGTATTGTTATAATATATCATTAATCTCAGGATATATAACTATAAAATTAGATAATATCAAATATAAGTTATAGTAAACAATAGTAATAACTAATAATAAAATTGAAATATATCCAAAATAAATGGAGAATTAAGAAAAGGGAGAATGGGGAGATTATTGAAAAAAGAGATATAGATCAATATATAAAATGGTGACTGAACAATCCTAGTCATAAATTCATAGCATAGTCATTTGAGTGGAGTTGTGGATATCTCATTCTATGAGATTGAGAAAGTGAATACAAACATCTCATTCTATGAGATTGAGAAAGTGAATACAAACATCACATTAAAGGGAAAAAATGTGCTGACGGTGATGTATAATAAGGAAGGAACTAATGACATTTGGAATATCATTTAAAAAATTTACTGTAGCCAGATTAAAATAGTGAGAAGAAATTGAAATGTCAAGCTTAGTATTTGAAATCAGTATTAGACCCCATGTTGCCTTTTCAGCTTAAATGATTCTATCACTTAGTTTACTACCGATTTACTATTCTATTTTAATTTGATGCACTTTTTATTCACAGAGACCTGCATTGGTCCTTCTTATTTTAATATAGCTTAGAAAGCATGGGCTAAGACTTTCTAGGAAAGAAAGCAATTCCTATTGAGCAGATTCAAGAGCAACTTGCGATTAAATATGTATTGTTATAATATATCATGAATCTCAGGATATAACTATAAAATCATAGAATATCAAATATAAATTATAATAAACAATAGTAATAACTAATAATAAAATTGAAATATATTGAAAATAAATGGAGAATTAAGAAAAGGGAGAATGGGGAGATTATTGAAAAAAGAGATATAGATCAATATATAATATGGTGACTGAACAATCCTAGTCATAAATTCACAGCGCGGTCATTTGAGTGGAGCTATGAATATCTCATTCTACAAGATTGAGAAAGTGAATACAAACATCACATTGAAGGGAAAAAATGTGCTAACAGTGATGTATAATAAGGAAGGAACTAACAACATTTGGAATATCATTTAAAAAATTTACTGAAGCTAGATTAAAATAGTGAGAAGAAATTGAAATGTCAAGCTTAGTATTTGAAATCAGTATTAGACCCAGTAGAATATATAATATCAATCAAGAAGGGAATGGAGATGATCATTCATCCAGAAATAGGAAGCAATTATAAAGAGGTTTAGAGCACTGCAGATTAGATGACTAAAACACCTTCTCATATTATATATGAGAGGGTTATCAATGGTTACCCACTCAAAAAGGACATGTTGGGGAACAATACAAATGTTTTTCCTTCCAACATTCAATAATCTGTTCTACCCCATTAAATAATACACTGAACAATGCACTTATTCAAAAGTATAAATCACATTCTAAATGTTCTAGGTTTTCATCATTCTGTTAGGTACATTTATTTTTCAAAATTTTGTTTGGAAGCATTGAACGTATAAAAGAAATTTTTATCTATGGGTCAGTGCAAGAAGTTGGGTCTCACTTTTGGCCAAAAAGTGGAAGTGTTTTTCCTGTTTTTGAAATATTTTTTCAATTGATGCCAAAATTTGAGCCATTTAGAGATTAAATATAAAAAAATTCAGAAATAAAAATTGTAGTGCCTAGAATCTTCTTTTGAATATGTAATTTATTTGTATACCCATATGATAGATTATTTTTTTGGTATGGATTTTTAAAAACCACTTTTCCAAAATGCCTGTTTCAGGACCATACCACGCTCGTGTACGGACACCATAATTTGACACAAATGAATGAATTTTTGTGAATCCTTTTAAATGGAGTTACCTGACACACCAAAGATTGATGAGAATATTTTTCTTGAATTTTTTAATGAATATTTTTTTTATTAATTTTTAATTGGCTATAAAATAAAATTTTAAACCTCTTGTGTATGGACACCATAATTTGATCAAAATTTCACTTTTTTCAATTTTTTTTTAAACTTTAAAACAATCGAATGTAGATTAATGACATATAAATTAATTTAAGAAAAAATATAAAATAAAAAAGTTATTAAAGTTTTAGTGAACGTTGTTATTTTACATTTAGGTACCACCTTTGATTAAAAAATAATAATAAAATAGTAAATAAAAATATAACTCTATAAAATTTATATTTCTCAAATCAAGACAGTAAGAGCTCTAATGGGTTTTTGTTTCGTAAAAAAATTTGATCGGGAAGACCCTCTAAAAATTATGGCAAGGCAAGAATTTGTCAGTTCAATGCCTTAGCCAAATCTTAAGAGGCCAAGGCATAGGCTTGGTCTCACCAAGCCTGTCCCAAACCAAAATTTGAGGCAGGAAAAAAAAATCCCACCTCATGTTGTAAGAAATGGGCACCCGTTATTTGAATTTCAAAAAACGGGTACCCATTTTGAAAAGCTAAAAGCAGCATGTAAAATCTGTTGAAAACTTAAAAAATTGAATTTTTAAGAAACGGGTACCCATTTTTTACTTTTAAAAAATGGGTACCTAATTTTTAAAAAACGGGTGCCCGTTTCTTTAAAAATTTTATTTTTATTTTTTTGAGAAACGGGTACCCATTTTTTGAAACTAAAAAATGGGTACCCAATTTTTAAAAATAACAGGTGCTCATTTTTTAAATTTAGGGTCGGGCACCCGAACCAAAAATGGGTGCCCATTTTTTAAAATCGAGTACCCATTTCTAAGAAGTTTCATTTTGCGGATTTGACTTCCGCGGAATTGGGACCCAACTTTGTGCATTCACCCCTATATTAGATTTTGGCAGAGAATATTACAATTTTGGACAAGCACAAATAAAGACATTGTAAAGAGAAACTAACCTTGTATTGGAAAATGAAGATGGGGTAACTAAGAGGGGAGGGGTGAATCAGTTACCACAAAAACAAATTCAACAGTCCCAAAGATGCCTTAAACTTAGTTGCTGCTGCTACTTGGTAAACACGTAAATTGCTGCTTAAAACTTGATAGATGTTTAGTTAATTTATTAAGCATTTACTGAAATAAGCGACCATGCAAAAGAAAGTAATCATGAACACAGTAGACACCAGATTTACGTGGAAACCCAATATGGGAAAAACCACCAGCAACTAGTCACCAATTTTCACTCTTCTGAAGTGAGCCCTGTTAGGAGCCAACCCTGTTAAAGGTTACAAAACACACTGTTAGGTGTGACCCTGTTAGAGGATTTAATCACCCTGTTAGGAGTGGCCTTGTAAGAGGTCTTTAGAACAATTCAACTGAATTGCCACCCTATTAAAGGATTTATGGAATGGCTATTAAACCAACTCTGTTAGGAGATTTTGGAATCACTGTTACAATGGTTAGAAAGCAACAATGAATGTTCTGAAAATACATGCAACTTATCTTGCCAAATACAGATCTCAGTTTAGCTCCACAAGATCCTTACTGATTAAATATATCTTTGCAGCTCCAAGATTTCCCTCTGCTCAACTCTGCTTAGGCACACACAAATCTCTTCCTTGCATTTCCTTGCACTATTCGTATACACTCTCAATTCCACACGTTTCCGCATCTTGAGCACCTCTTTATATACTATACATAATACCAGGTCAGCCCAACCAACTTGACAAAACATATTCCAAAGTCGGCTTGAACTAACAATCAAAACAAAATTCTTCACTGGCCGACTCTGCTCTAAAAAAAAACTGCTTCCTGTGTTAACCGGCAGAACTCGATAAAAAATATAGTTACCGGGGAATTCGGTAAACCTGCCACTTCCTTTGGAAATCGACTAGACTCGGTAAAAGCTGTCTTTGACTACCGAGTGAGCTCGGTGAAAACTAAGCTTTCCTTAGCTTACCGTGCGAACTCGGTTAACACTAACTGTTCGCTACAAAATCCTTTGATACCCGAGTGATCTCGATAAGAACTAAACTTTCCTTAGCTTACCGTGCGAACTCGGTTAACACTAACTCACCGTGTGACATACAGGAATGCTCGGTATACACTGCAAAAGGCTTTACTGACCGACTAAGCTCGGTAGACTCTGTAAACTATTTTCCTGACCGACAGAACTCGGTAGACTCTGTCTGATAACTGATATGGCATTTGTGTAACATCAAAGACAATACACAATTACTTAATTGTATCCAACACCTTGTTCACCTTTCAGGTTCTTACAGTCTTGGATGCTCTTTCCGTCTATGCTAGTCTTCTAAACCAAGAAATCACCTTCACAACCAAAATAGAAAACCATTAACTTTAAATTCAACAGACATGATCAAATGTTATAAGAAACATCAGAAAAATTTATGTACCTCAAATCTTCTGAACACAAATCAAATTTCCCAAAGCAAGAAGAAAATTTCTAGATTCAAGAGATTATGAGAGTGATAGTTATGAAATGAAAACTAAATAAATAATCTGATTGGTGGTTTTCAAAAGAAGTTATCCATAACGGTTTGATAACAACTTAAATAAATTTTGTGGGGAGTACATTAAATAGTTTTGAATGGTTGGTATATTTTCAGATGTTACACAGATTTCTGATTGAGATGTTACACAGATTTTTGATCCTTCACAGATTGGAGGTCCTTTATATCACTGAAGGAGCCTCTCGGCTAATTATAAAAAGTTGGCATTTATTCACTCCCACACATTAATTCATAAACATTAAAACTTTATTTTCAGTCATTGCTAATGGTGACGATAGCCCTTAGAGCACATTTCTGTGTGAATTACAATCATCAATTAACAAATAAAAATAATCGAACTATAAATTAATTTAAAAATAAAAGCTTTGCTAAAATTTAAAGCATCAATTTTTGGAATCCCTACAAATTAATTAGGGGTCTAGTGAAAATATTAGTTCCCTTATCTGAGTGACATAAAATATATATTTTTTTTATTATATACATGTTACAAACAAGGATGAGACATGAAATAGGATGCTACCTACTATATACCAGTTTACTTAGTGGTCAAACGTGCTAATATATTTAAATCTTATTAGTATTTCTCTATAGCCAATGAGTTTACTATCTCGTTATGAAAATAAACTATATAAATCAATGATAGCTAAGTATTTTTTCATTTTTTAAATTTATAATTTAATAATTAAATATATTATGTTACTACTTTTCTTTTTAATTTTCATAATGTTTAAATGTAAGATTTTTAATATATAAAACTTTAAAAATAAATTTACTTCAAGAGCAAATATTTTATGGAAGCACTACACCCAATATTTTAGCATGTATCATTTAAATGAAAAAATAATAACATTGTATGGAAATAACAATTTTAGATTTGTAAATATTAATTTTATCATGCCTACATATAGTATTTTATTATATTAACTTATAAATACTAACTAGTGTATATTATAAAATATAGATAAAAATATTAGATAAAAATATATATTTTTAAAAATATTTTATTATTCATTAAAATGGAGTAGAATTATTTTAAAGGGTCAAAATTTCTACATCTTAATATTATTTCTTATACAAATATCTACAATAAGATATATTGAATAAATTTTAATTTATATAAAATATTAATATACTAAAATACAATAAAGTTATAAGTTTAATAGCATCATTAGATTTATATAATAAATTAGAAATTATTTTTAATAATTATTATTTTATATTAAAAAAAATTATTTTTAAAATATTTAAATATCTAAAATAAAATGATAATTTTTTTCTTTGTGATTTGAAATTGATTTTTTTAATCTAAAATATTAATCAATTATTAATAAAATTATCTTAAATATTATCATTTTTAATTTATTATTCTACTTAATTAAAACTATTATGACCTACCAAAAATACAAGTCACTTTGTGGCACTTATTAAACATCTGTGTACATACATGTAACTCATGTTTGTTTCAAATACAAAGTATTAATTAAAATGGAAGATTAACAACCCAACTTTGTACTTAAAAATGTGCCACCTTAAATCTAGTAACAATATGTAAATCATGTTCATTAGAAATGACAAAGTATTGATTAAAAAAATTCACCACCATCTATGTTTTGATGTTTATTATTGTATTAATTTATTTTAGTTTTGGTCTTTAATTTGAGTTAGGGTTTCATAAGGGATAGAGTTATTATTGAAGTTGATGAAAGATCAACCCCATAGCTTCCAAGAATCACCTACATGCAAACACCTATCACATAAAGAGAGAAGAAAAAGCTATGGAGGCTAGAATTCCTAGATCCATAGATGAGGCATTCTTAATGAGCAAAAAGAGAAATTGCTATTATCAAAAGTGAATTAATAAAATTACAAAGAGATCAATCCTTATAAAAGGAGATCAAAACCCTAACAAGTCAAACCTAGATTGCATGATAATAATTAATTAATATATGCCTAAGGTTTAGCTTAAGTAAACTAGAGATAATAAGTGACTTAATAATTAAATCAAAATTACTTATCAAGATAATATCTTATTACTCTAACAACACCCCCTCGAAGATAAACTTAGGGAGTAGCTAAAAACCTAGAAACTATTGCTGAAAGCAAATTTGAGTCCCGACAATAAGGCTTGATGAGGTACCCAAGCACAACCAAATCTCTGTAAAGAGAAGAAATAGAGAAAACCACATGGGAAAAACCCTACTCCAAAAAGAGATGGAAATAAAATGTTCTAGAAGATAGGAACAAAAGAATGACCATGAAGAACACCACTGAAGCATGAAGCTGCAAACACTACCAAATTACTAATCTAAAGAACCTCCACTATATAGAATATGATTAGGTAGAGAAGACTTAGTCTGAAGAGCTGATCAATTAAAGATGAAAGGTATCTTCATGGGGCCTCCAAAAATAGGAATGAAAGAATGTCTATATGGTAAATGATCCATCTCACCGAAATGCATAGGTATCTAGCCAATGCAATCTCCTAGTACATAGGATCAAATACTAAATACATAGCTCACTCCATTGAACCAAAAAAATAATAGAACCAACATAACCCTCTTATAATGCAGAGAGGTAATACATGAACACTAAAATTGAATGCAATATCTCCTATAGAAAGAAAAACCAGGAACATCAAGAGTGCAGCAAAAGTATAAATACATATAATGGCATGTGTCATCAACACATCATGAGGCTAATGTCATGGAAAGAACACTCACTTGACAAAGGAAGATGGTGAATGTGGCCAACATTAAACCCGCCAAGGCACTTTATAATGTAGTGCAAGTACAACATAACACAAATATGTGCAAGATCCCAAAATGCAATAGAGTGACACTTTATCTCAACGCATTTGCAAAAATACTACAAAAGGATGTCAAAAAAGATCAAAAGAGACATAATGTTGATAAAATAGATGGTACAACCCATGAAAAATCATCTGAAACAACAAAATCAATCTCCAGACTTGAAATAACAAAGCTATCCATCATAATGCAAAAAAGAAAAAAACTAAATGGGATGTGCTTGGAGCATAATCTAAAAAATAGAATGTCTCAAGATATTTCTCCTAGAGTGTAAAATATAAATTTTTACTTTTATAGCCAAAATAGGCCACCAAATAGCATTAAAATTCCAAATGAGCTAACTATCATGACGGGCTCAGAAGTAACTTTCTAGTGATATCTCTTTTGCAAAAAATGGAGTTTGGATGAGTAAGTTATGGCCAAAAAACTAGATGTAATCCAAAAAAAGGGTTGGAAAAGCGAAAAAAAATTGAGGCCTCGAGATCCATGCCAAAATACACTAGGAAATGTGCCCACTAATATTAAAAATTGCCTCAAGAAGTGTGTTAGTTTTGCACTAAAAGTTTCTCAATTTGCTTGCCACAAATTTTGATTTGCACGTCAAAAATCTTGATTTGTGTGGCAAATAATTTTGATTTACATGTCAAAAAATCTCAATTTGTGTAACAAAAAATCTTGATTTGCACACCAAAAAATCTTGATTTTGTGTGCCAAAAAATCTTAATTTTTGTGCAAAAATATCAAATCACCATCTCAAGAAATGTGTCCAATTAGAAAATCACTGCCTCAAGAAACATGCCCAATTTGGAAGCAATATTATTTTGCCTCAGATTCCAACTGTGTCCAAATTTGACAAATTTTATATGAAAATAAGGGTTTTTGGGCACTCTAAGCTCAATGGTGATGTCTATTTGGGCTTAAAGTGCACTGAAAATCAATGACCCCCTAGATTCAATACAAAAATCTTCCAAAAAACACAAATCTAAAAATTGATGCCAAATCTCTCAAGAACATAACAGGGGTATGAAGATCTAGAGCTCTGATACCATGTTTAAGTTGATGAAAGATCAACCCCATAGCTCCCAAGAATCACCTACATGCAAACACCTATTATAAAAGAGAGAAGAAAAAAGCTATGGAGGTTAAAATTGCTAGATTCGTAGATGAGACATTCTTGATAAGCAAAAAAGAGATTGCTAATATCAAAATTGAATCAGTTTATAATTACAAAGAGAGATTGTCCTTATAAAGAAGCTTAAATCCCTCAAAAAGGTCTAACCTAGGTTGCATAATAATAATTAATAAAATAATTAACTATTATATACCTGAAGTTTAGCTTAAGAAAACTAGAGTTAATTAGGAAAAATCTAATTACTCTAACACCCCCCCTTAAGATAAACTTAGGGAGTAGCTAAAAACATAGAAACTACTACTGAAAGTAAATTTGGGTCCTAGCAAAAAGAGGCCTAATGAGGTACCCAAGCATAGCCAAATCTCTGAAAAGAGGAGAAATGGAGAAAACCACATGAGAAAAACCCTACTCCAGAAAGAGATGGAAAACATGTTGAAAGAAACTAGTGAGGGATTGGAGAAGCCTCCAAACTAGGGAATGTCCCAGAAGATAGGAACAAAAGATGATCATGAAGAACACCAGTAAAGCATATAGAAGCTACAAAGCTCTGTCGAAAGTAATTGTTGATTTGAAGATCCTCCATTAAAATAGTACCTGACTAGGTAAAGAAGACTATAATCTGTAGTGAAGCAAGAGGCACACAAAGGCAAACAACCAAACTCGAAGATACAGATGACATTAAATACCAAAGCTTCAAGAGCTAATCAGTCAAACATGGAAGGTTGCATCCAAAGTAGGAATGAAAAGAAGAGTGTTTATAGGGTAAATGATCCATCTCACTGAAATGCATAAATACCTAGCCACTGCACCTGCTTGTAGTTAGGAACAAACACTAAATACATAGCTCACTTTATTGAACCAAGGAAGCATGAGAAATAATAGAAGAACCCCCCTAATGTAGACAAGGGTGAGGTAATAGGAAACTAGAAAAGTGGGCCAAAAGAACTACATGTCAAGGAACCACAATCAAGATGCACAAAAGAGTACATATGTGTGTACTGAGGTGATCAATCTTAGACACATCATGAGGCTAATGTCACAGAAGGGAAGCTCACTAGATAAAGGAAGATGGAAAACAAAGAAAAAACATCAACCCCCCCATAGAACTGTAAGCATGAGTAGTTCATGTGCAATAAGGCACAAGATATGATGAATTCACAAAATAAAATAATCTGCATGAGTAACCTTAGACGACATTTCTCAAATCAGAAGGCAAAATAAGGAAAAAAATACTAAAAAAAAAAATACAGATGCAATTTGGCACTTTATCTGAGTGTGTTTGCAAGAATGCATACAAATGATGTCTAAATAGACCAGAAGAGACATAAGACTAATACAATAGACAACAAAAATTAGGACGAAATCGATCCTCAAACTTGAAACAACCAAGATATCCACTAGAATGTAAAAATACAAAAGACTAAATGTAATTTTCCTAGAGAAAAAATTGGGAAAATAACTAGCATCACTAAAAAGAGCTTGGAAAGAGATTTCCAATGATATAAAGAATTTCTAAATCAGAGATTGGATGCTCAAGATATATCTCCAGGAGTGCAAAATGGAACTCCTAACTTTGACAACAAAAAAGCCATAAAAAAAGCATCAAAACTGAAAACTAACTATACCACTATGATGGGATAAGAACCAATTTTCCAACGATATCTCATTTGCAAAAAATGGAGTTTGTATGCCCAAGATATGAGCAAAAATGTGAAGGTAGATCCAATTAGAGCTTGAAGGGGTGATAGGAATGTTGATGCAATATTAATGTTAACAAGTGACGAGCCTAGATTTGATGGTCAAATAGTCATTGAGGCAAAAAAAAAGCCTAAAAAATTACCCCTACTAGAAAAAAATATCTAGCTACTGGAAACATGACAAAGATGTCAAAATGTTGCTAGTAGAAGAGCTAGTGCTAGGGAAAAATATCCAGCGGCCAAAATAATAATGTGCCAAAATATTTTCCATGTGGGATTTAAACACCATAAAGTGGTCAAGGAGAAAAAAAATTTCTCGAAATTGGCTCAAACCACCAATTAGAAACCAAGCTGCTAATCACATGGTAAAGGTGCATGTGGGTCCCTCTGGCTAACTATACCATCACCTACAAAAATTGCTCATTTTCGAAAGAAAAAACCATCTATGTCATCTCCAAGCATTAGGGAAAAAACACCAAAAAATGAAACCACCAAAAATAGGGGGTTGCATGAACACTTATGGCCAATCAAAAATGGCCATGGGGAGTCCAAGGTGGAGGCCACGGGGTCAGATCAAAAGGTTTGTATCATCCATCTCCATAGAATAATGCATGCCAAAAAAGGTGCACTCCCCAAATAAAAAGCATGGGGACCACCAAACTTGGCCACGATCACACATACCCAATCAAATCCAACTATAAAACATCAAATTGCTTTAAGCAGCACCCTTGAATATTAATAACCAAAAATGTTATCTGACTTGAACCCTTGTCTCAACCTTGAGATGTCAAAGTAGACGCAATGGCAAAATTCTTGACAGATATGCTACAAAATCTTGCCATGGTAGATGATTGTTGTAGTATTAGAAAAGTAGGATTTACCTTAGGTGGGGAGAAATTAGGAATTCACTTTCTCACTCACCCACAAATACAAGTATCATCCATGATGTTGATTGACTAAAAGAGCTAACATTCAGTCTATGTATAGAGATGAAGAGAGTGACAATTGCCAAGGTCTTGTTCATTGGCAATATGAGCCATTTCTTGAACCAATTCACCATTTGACAAGATATCCCACTCATTTCTAGAGTTCTCATCTTGAAGGAAATCAAATAGAGTTTTTGGAGGAACTTGTAGCCAGAAAGAAGTAGCAACATCGAGGACAATACCAGGAATAGGGTAATCTTTAAGAAACCCCTCTCCAAAAAAAGATATAAAATATTGGTGAATCTTTCATTACTTTGAAAGAAAAAAATATTTCTATTCACAAATCTTTCAATTTTTTTAATTTTAAATATTATTTAAATTGGTCATTATTTTGGAGTTATAACTTTTTTATAGAAAATATTGGTGAATCTCAATAATAATAGAAATTTCATTAATCAAATATTATAGAATATTACAAATAAAAATTAAATAGTTTTTAACTCATGGAATATTATGAGGACAGAAATAACAATTACATGCAAATATAAACAAAATCAAAAAATAATAGATCACACAAAAAAGAACACAAGGCACCAAGATTTAACGTGGTTCACCCAATCCCTAGGCTACGTCCACCAAACAATAAGTCCAATATTATTACGATTCAATGATTACAACTTGATTACAATCTGTAATACCTTACAATTCAATACCATCATAAGAACCAATTTTCGCATCACCCATAATGAAACAATTCCTAACCCTAAGCCCTTTTATACAAGTATTTTTACCGCTTTAGTGTTATAATTAATAATTACATGTCCTTCCTGAGAAATTATGGAGAATGTAAAGCACATGTTGAAGAATTATGGAGTATGTACAGTACTTACCTGATCAGTAACAACAATCTAACAATCTCCCACTTGGGGACTAATCAAGCTCCACACTAAACAACAATCTCCCACTTGGAGACTAATCCTGTAGTTATGTTGCTACTCCATGAGGCTCCCACTAGATCAAACCACCCTAGAATCCATTATTCTTTTATTCATGTTCAATCTAGAAGACCAACCAAAGCTGAAGAGGAATTCAACTTCTCCTTGTCACTACCTTTGTAAACATATATGTTGGATTATCATCTATATTTATCTTGTCTTGCTTTAACTGCCCATTATCCAAAACTAACCCTATGAAATGGTATTGCAACTAAATGTGTTTTGTCTTTGAATGCAGAGCTGGATTCTTTGCAAGATGAATGACACTCTAACTATTTGTAAACAAATAATTATCCCTATGAAGGTGTCCCAATTCTTCCAAGAAGAACTAAAGCCATATCATCTCCTTGGCTACCTCTGTAGTAGCAACATACTACTACTCTATAGTGGATAAAGCATTAACTTTCTGTAATATAGAAACCCAACTCACGCTGATCCCACCAAGAGTAAATACATAACCTATAGTACTCTACCTAGTATCAATATCCCCTACCAAATCTAAGTCAATATAGCACTGTAAGTTAGTAGTAGAGCCCCCAAAATGTAAAAAATTACTATATGTTCCTCTTAAATATTTGAGAATCCATTCCAATGCTCAATTTTTGGATGACTCATATACCTACTAACAAATCCCACTACATATGCAATATTTGGCCTTGTACATACCATAACATACATCAAGCTTCCTACAACTGAAGCATAGGGTACCTTGGAATCTTATCCTCCTCTTCTTGTATCTTGAGACACATCTCCATAGTCAACTTCAAATGACTAGGTAAAGGTGTGCTAATAGCTTTAACATTCTCCATAGAAAAATGTTGCAACACCTTCTCAACATAATCAACCTAAGATAGTGTCAATTTCCTATGCCTCCTATCTCTACAAATCTTCATACCAAGGATTTGTTTTGCTCCCCCAAATCCTTCATAGCAAATGCATGTGCTAACTGGTATTTCAACACCTTAATATGATGCATGTTAGACCTAGTTACAAGCATATCATCAACATATAAACATAAAATAATGTAGTTGTCATCATCCAACCTCTTAAAGTAAACACAATAATCTGAATGACACCTATTTTATCCATGCTCATGCATAAACCTATCAAATTTCAGATACCATTGCCGAGGTGCTTGCTTCAAGTCATATAAACTTTTCTTCAATCTGCACACTAAGTTCTCCTTGCCTTTGATCTCAAATCCTTGTGGTTGAGCCATATATATCTCTTTATCCAAATCACTATGACGAAAGGCTATTTTAACATTAAGCTACTCCAAATGCAAATCTTCAATAGCCACAATATTTAAAACAATACATATAGAAGTCATTTTAACGATAGGAGAGAGTATCTCATTAAAATCAATGCCTTTTTTTGTGCAAATCCTTTTACAACTAACTTGGCTTTAAATATTTTCTTGCCTCCATCCTCTTCTTTCAACCTGTAAAACCATTTATTCTATAAAGCCCTTTTACCTATAGGCAACTTGCATAAATCCCATGTCTTATTTTTCAACAAAGAGTCCATCTTGTCATTCATTTTAGAATCCCACTGAATCTTAGTATCCACCTACATAGCTTCGTCATAACATTTAGGTTAACTAGCATCGATTAGTAAAATAGAATACAAAGAGGGAGAAAATCTTTCTGGAGGTCTAATTAGCCTTGTTGACCGTCTAACATTCACTAGCATGTGTGGTATTTTTTGTTGCAATTGTTGCACATCATGAGGAATGGCTAGAACATCATCTTTTGGAGTATCATCTAGCACTACATAATCATCCTCTTTCTTCTTGTGTTGCTGCAATAGATCTTTGTACAACACTTTCTCATTGAATATGACATCCCCGCTTCTTACAATTTTATGATTTTAAAGATCTCAAAGCCTATAACCAAATTCAATGATTCCATATCCAACAAATACACATTTCTTTGACTTAGCTTCCAGCTTGGTTGTATTTTCTCATATAATCTATATGAGAAAATGCTTCACAAATGAAGGTTTTGAGAAAAGAATAACTCATATTCTTACCAGTCCATGCTTCCTCTAGAATACCATAGCTCAAAGGAGTAGAGGGACCTCTATTAATCAAATATACAGTAGTATTGACAACCTCCACCCACATGTTTAAGGGCAACCCAACATGCAACCTCATGCTCCTTGCACGCTCCATTATAGTGCTATTCATGCATTTAGCCACTCCATTTTCCTATGGAGTCCTTAGAACAATTTTCTATCTATGAATACCATTAGTGGAGCAATAATTTTCAAATTCATGACTACAATACTCACCACCATTATCAGATCTAAGACATTTTAATTTCTTACTAGTCTCATTTTCAATGAAGCATTTCCATTTCTTAAAAGTTTGAAATATATCATATTTTTGTCTAAGGAAATAAGCCCATAATTTTCTAGTTTCATCATCAATGAATGTAACATAATAAGAGAGCCACCAAGGGAAGATACCTGAGCTAGTCCCTATACATTTGTATCCACAAACTCTAATTTCTCCCTTTTATTTTCCTTCCTTGTCTTCACAAAACTCACTCTCTTTTGTTTTCCATACACACAACTTTTACAAAAATACATATTAACACATTTTAGACTTTGTAAAACTTTCTTTGAATGAAGTACTTTCGTACCTTTCTCACTCATGTGCCAAAGTCTGTTGTGCCATAGCACTATATCAAAATCTACAATAGCTATTTGTTCTCCTTACTCAACTACAACAACTATTCCTAAACATTCATTTTTCTCTGAAACAATCAAAGTAAAAGGAACAATATGACCTGTACAAAGATTTAAGGTGCCTACTTTAACACCTTTTGCTACCACAAGGGAACCTTTTGAAACCTTCCATTTTTTATCATTAAAAGTAACTACACAGCCCTCATCACCAAGTTGCCCTATGGAAATTAAATTTTTACTCAGCCTTGGAACATGTCTTACCTCATGTACTAGCCGATGATTCCCATTATGTAACTTAGTCATAACTTTTCCTTTTTCAACAATCTGACAAGGTTTGTTATCCCCAAAATAAACAAGCCCAAAATCCTCTTTGACATAATCAATAAAATAACCTCTATGAAGTGTAGAATGAAATGAAGCACCAAAATCTAAAACCCATGAATCGTCAACACTTTCTAAAGATATAAGCAAAGCATCCTCCTCAGATTTTTTTACTGACCACATTTGCCTTCTTGTCTCCATCTTTCTTTTCCCCTTCATTTTACATTCAAATCCAACAATCTTTTTTTTTGTACCCTAGTTTCCTACAGTATAAGTAGTTGTTTGGTCCTCTCAATTGAGACCTCTTCCCTTTTAACTTTCCTCTTGATTTCCTATTATTTTTGGAATTACTTCCTCTCTCAATCATTCTACCTTGACTTTGTGTGTTCAAAGCACTTCTTGATGTAGATCCACCTAAGGATTTCTTACAATTTTCCTCACTCAAAATAACACCAATCACATCATCATATTTTAGAGTATTAGATCCAAAAATGGAATTACTCATAGCCATTACACAGCCATTCCAACTTTCAAGCAAAAAACACAAAATCAAGAGAGCCCTAATTTCTTCATCAAGATTAATACCCATAGAAGATAACTGACTAGTAATAGTATTAAACTCATTTAAATGATCCACAACAGATCCACCTTTTTCCATTTTCATATTAAATAAATGCTTCATGAGAAATACCTTATTTGAAGTAGAGGGCTTTTCGTAAGATTTCACTAGGTTTTCCATCAACTCTTTTGTCATCTTCACTTTTGTAATATTAAATGCCACCCACAGTGCTAAGCATAATCAAATGCTTCCAAGTGCCTTTTTGTCTAAAAGATCTCATTCATCATTTTTCATAAATCCCTAATTCTTGGTTTTTTCTTCTAATGGCTTCCATAAATCTTTCTAATAAAGATAGCCTTCCATTTACATCTTCCATAACTAAAAGTTCTAGCCATTAAACTTGTTAACCCTCAGCTTACACTTGTCTACCATCGCTCCCACTCAACCATGAGACTCCCATTCAACCATGAGACTAACTAAAAAAAACCTCACTCTAATACCACTTGTTAGGATAAAACCACAGACAAAAAAAAACAATTACATGCAAATATAAACAATATCATAAAATAATAAATCACACAAAAAAGAACACAAGGTACCAAGATTCAACATGGTTCACCCAATCCCTAGGCTACGTCCACCAAACATCAAGTCCAATATTATTATGATCTAGTGATTACAACCTAATTATAATCTATAATCCCTTACAGCTCAATACTGTCACAAGAACCAATTTTTGCATCATCCACAATGAAACAATCCCTAACCTTAAGCTCTTTTATACAAGTATTTTTATTGCTTTAGGGTTATAATTAATAATTACATGTTGGCCCAAAATCCCAATAAAATAGTGCTTGAAAAAATTTCTAAGGGGCTCTACCCCTAAACCCCTAGACAGTCGTGGTCTTATGGACTCGGTTGTATGAGGGGTTGCTGCCCCCAAACCCCCACTCGAGGCCCAACCCAGCTCGAGACCTTGCCGAGGAATTATGAAGTATGTACAGTACTTCCCTAATTAGTCACCACAATCTAACACATTATGTTTTTAATCAATAGTGAAAACTAAATATTGGTGATATACCCCCAAAGTAACTAATAATTATGACAATTATTGGTGAATTAATTTTAATTTCTCTAATAATATATAAGATTTAGGTGAATCAAATCTAATCATATATCGAATATTATGGAGAATCTTTGAATATAAAGTTTTTAATAAAATAAATTATTGAGCAATTTTAAATATTATAGTGTTGGTGTAAATAAGTATTTACTATTTACACTTACTTAAGTTTACTTAGGTTAATGCATTATTTTAATATTTATTTATTAGTCACCTAGGAGTATGTGCACTCTTGTGAGTTGTCATGTCAACAACACAGGGGTCCACACCTCTTTTATGCACATGTTGTCTACAATAGAGGAGTTAGCACACTAATTAAGCACATGGTATCTACAACCTTCTCATTCTTATCCACTCATATAGAATGTTGGATAAGGCTTGTGTTTAGTTCTCAATGCTTATCTTATCTCTTAGTTGTTTCTAGAGATATTCTAGGTGCTTCTTGAGAGGCCTTTATATATAGACTCTCCTAGTGTGTATGTACATGCTTCTGATAATAGAAAGCATTTTCATATTGATCATACTCTTTGGTCTACTATGTGCTTGTGCTTGTGCTCTTTGATCTTGGGTGAATTTTGCTCTAAGGAAAATTCTTACATGGTATCAAAGCTATACCAAATTCTTACATAGAGCTTAAATTTATAAAAATATGGTGATTTAAGTTACATTAAATATTAAATTATTAGCCAAATTACCAACCAAAAAATTCTAAAATTAGCCAACTGACGAATATTAGCCACTAAAAAATACCTTGACCAAGAGGTCTTCCAGGATCATCTATGCTCTTTCTGATCATGATTCACACATCCTCAGCACCACTTCTAGAGAGATTGGTCCATGTGTGAGCAAAGAGAACAAGAACCACTAGTTCAAAGGCCCTTCAAACTCCAATCAAGTGTCAAATGATGTATTCATAAATTGTGCAAGTCACCAAAGAACTCATAGTCCAATGTAACCTATATAAATAGGCTTGAAACTCATGAAACCACCAAAAAATTGAAAAATTACTCCATTTCTATTAGGAGAAGCACCAAAACAAAAAATTCCTCCCAAAAATAATGTGGGTGACAAACTCCAAGTCGCAAGAGGGAACTTGGTGAACGCATTATTGTCAACTCTAAGTTGGACTCCGATTTGCATCTTGGACTTGACAACAAGGCCCACACTTCTCGTAAACAAATTTATCAACACCAACATGCAAGGTTCAAAAAGGAACCATCGCTCTAAAATTCTTTACATTGACTATGAGTATTGATGGTGACAAAGAAGGTGCTTAAGAAGGAGGTCAACTTCAAAGCCTAGAGTGGTTTGCACCACCCAACACAAATTATGATGGCTAGAAAAGACATTAATGGGTGGTGTTGAGACCAAGATGTGTAGTCATCAAAAGAAGTTATAATTCATTGAAATATGATCCCTCATAAAAGTCTAAATCGCCAAAGTGAGGGTGGTGACTTGAGCTACAAGCACATTGAAGGGTTGGTGAGGTGGCACTTCCCTCACTAAAAAAATTCACGTCTCCAAACAAAAAGAGGCCAAGCTCCACCAAATGTTGGACTAAGCATAAACCAAAGTCGTGGGTAGAAAGAGGAGGGGTCCTATCAAATGAGATCTATGCATAAAGGCATGTGCATTCTTTGAGAACCAAAAGTAGGTGGGGACAGATTACACCAAAAAAGAGGTATTATTTCCAAGTGTAATTTCCTAAGAAACTAAGAGAGATCTGCTTCAATCACAAAGAAATTGATCACCTATGGAGAATGCACATACTCCCAAAGTTGTAGGTACTAGTGCATAGTCCAAGGTGCATAGTCCAAGGCTAGATTTGTAAGCAACAATGGAAGTGAGCTCTACCAAAGAAAATGACAAGTGGGGTCTCTCCCCTCAAAACCAATGCCCAACTCAAGACTCTCCTTGAGACATGATCCAAAATAGTTGCCTCAATTTTTGTGTCTAGGTCAAAATGACTTGGGTGCAAAAAAAAATTGCCATAGATGTCAACAACATCCAAATTGGGCATATCTTGTATGGAAATGGGGTTTTTGAATGCTCTAAGCTCAACGATGATGTTTGGTTTTTTCTCAAATTGACTCAAAATCAATGACCCCCAAATCAAAAACTGAAAGCTTAGATCTAAAAGTTGATGCCAAATCTCTCACAAAAAAAATAGGGGCATGAAGATATGGGGCTCTGATACCATGGTGCAGTTGATGAAAGATCAACCCTACAAATCCCAAGAATCAACTACATGCAAAAACCTATCAGAAAAAGAGAGAAGCAAAAGCTATGGAGGTTGGAATTCCTAGATCCATAGATGAGACATTCTTGATGAGCAAAAAGAGAGATTGCTATTATCAAAAGTGAATTAATAAAATTACAAAGAGATCAATCCTTTTAAAAGGAGATCAAAACCTTAATAGGTAAAACTTAGGTAACATGATAATAATCAATAAAATAATTAATTCTTATATGCCTAAAGTTTAGCTTAAGTAAACTAGAGATGATAAGTGACTTAATAATTAAATTAAAATTATTTAATTAATAATGCAATATCTTATTACTCTAATAGTTATGATTAGGCTTATAAGAGATAAAGTAAAAAATAATCAAAATTAATGGCAAGTTAGAGTTTGGATTATTAAATTAAGAATCAAGGAAGGTTTTATCATGTTTTTGATTAATTTGGGATTAAGATACTAATTTTATTGTAATTGATTTTCAATTAAATTTAGGATTATAGTTTAGTTTTATTAAGGTTGAATACTTGTTTGTGTTATGGTTCACTTAATGTTTAATATTAAAATGAAAGTTAATATAATTAAATTTATATTCAAGTGTACCAATATATTATAATGTTATTAGTTGGCATGAATATTGATTAATGGGTTGAATTCAACTTTTTCAATAGTTCAACCAAATGGTATATAGAATTAAAACTTTTGAGGATCAACTTTATATTATATATTTACTTTCTTATTTGTTAATTTAAAAAGATAAGAGCAAGTAGATTTCTAGAATCTATTAGAATATTGGATGCTCTCCTTTATCTTCATCTTGATGATGGATCACATATGAAACATTGATGTAAAAAAAGGTTACACAATTGAATCTACAAATTTATTTATTTTCTTTTATTTAACAAAGTTAGCCAAGGCCACACATATATATAGGTGAGAGTGGAATTTAAAAACCTCCTGTATGGAGGTCACCCTAGTTCACCGCTAGACCATAGGTGGGCTCTCCTAGAAACAATATTGTTGTAATTTTAAAAAATATCATTTATCTTTCTCATTGTTGGTTCACGTTGGAGATAGTCATTGCATGAATTTTGTCATATGCTATATTTTATCTCCTTAAATGAAATCTGTGTTGTCATTCTTTATCTAATTAAATATACAAATTTTAAAAATCTTACATATTATATAGTCTAAAAATGACCTATCTATTTTATAGATTGTCTATCTAAAAATTGCTCCATTTAACATTGTAATTGTTTTTTATATTTTGTCATCTATCCATACCTTGAAACCACTTTTTTTTTTGATTGATAATAAAGAGGTTGTATTAATTCAAAAGAATTCAGTACAATCACAATCCATCTTGCGGTGACCTGACCAACAAGACACAAAAAGAAAAAGACCACATTGGAAAATTTACAAATAACAACATCCTTCACCTAACCCAAACACCCAAAAAATCCACTTGCTAGAAAAATTGCATCAAACATTTCTCATCCCCCAACTTGAATGAAAAACTAGAGAGGAAACTAAATAAAATAGCTTGTACTAAGGAAAATTGGGGACACAAATGAACAAGGGCCAAGCTCTTGGCTAAATTAGCAAGAAGCCTCTTTCTTTGAGAAATTCAAGAAGGGAAGCTTAGTTGACACAACATTTCCACATCCATTATGAACATCAAAGGAAGAACCATCTGCATTCTCCCCATAACTAGAACCCATGCCCAAATTAGAGTCCCTAACAAAATCGCTCCCACTGCTACTAGCCATTCTACTTTATTGTTTGTTCACTTGGGATGCTTGTAGACCCTGTTGCTAAGATGCATATCCTTCACCTAACTGACATAGATTACCTCTTGAAGTGACGTCAAATTTTTCCTTAATCCATCGACACTTTTGGAGGTTTCCATAGTGCTTTGACTTGTCATGTTCTAGAGGATTAACCCTTCGAGGCCCACTAACAGGCCAACTTAAAACCACATCTTTTTATGTAGTAATTATGTTATTTAAGTTTAATTTAAAAGAAATATTTATATAATTAATTTTTTTAATGGTGCAGGTGAAGATCATGATCTCTTACTATATCACAATTTACAATTTTAAAGAAAAGACAAGAGCTACTAGGGAAATATTGAACAATGGTCATTACCAAATCCTTATGAAGAAAGATGAACATATCATACACAAAGTAATTCATAGACATGTGCCTTCTAAAAAGGTGTGAATCACATTGAATTGGGGAATCTATTTCATCGAAATATAAAAAATCAAAATAGATGGAATCAATAGTCAATGAACAACATTGTGAGAGGTAAATGGAAGGATGGTTTCTAGAAACCTCCACACTTTGAAGGAAGACACTTGTAAGAAATGAAATTACTAAAGAAAATTTTTAGGGGTTCAAGAATGGAAAAGAAAACTAATTAATCAAGAGAATTAAAATAGGAGGATTCATGAGGGTAGTCACTAGCAAGAAATTGAGAAGAAAACAACAAAAGGTATGTCAAATCCCTTTATTCACTTGAAAGTCTTCCATTTGGATAGCATAGTTGTAGGAAGTGAAGTGTCTAGATTGAGAGAAGTGGGTTTTTTTTAATTTAATGGGTCAGGGGATAAGTTGACATTGGAAAATAATGGATAGATGGTGTAAAAGAAACATGGGTTCTCTTACTTAGCTGAAATATTTATTCGATAGATTTTTTTGGTAGAACACTCATCATATGATATCAAGAACAAGGTAATGTCTCAAGGCCTGTACATGATGGTGTTAGCATGAATGTCGATGATATTCCTATGGGGGAGTATCCTAGCATTGTTGTAGCATTTGAGAGATTTTTAGCATGATTTTATATTGTATTCATGGTAGTGTTTTTCATTGATGTCAACATACTAGTTATTCTGTGAAGATTGATAGATAAGTAGATAGATATTGAGGTCATACGATTCACAGATTGAAGACATGGTTATGTGTAGTTGTGGACATGTTCTGCAGAGTGTTTTTATAATTTTTCTAAGTGCACATGTAGAAATATGAAGAATGTTGACAATTATTCAAGATTTATTGAAGACAACATTCTGACAGAGTTCCTAAGAAGTAGTTTCTTGTAATTGGATTATATCTTCTAATAGAGATAGAATTTGGTTAAGCACAGTTGTACAAAGGAAAAAGACATGGTGAAGATGGCATGATTGATCCCGCTAAGTTCAAGGTTACACATGTGAAGGATTGTGAAGACTATGAGCCGATAGTGTTATGTAATTGTCAAAAGATCTAATGCAACATGTATTGTATTATCTTAATGTGGTCCTATATTAATTGTAATTTGAGAAAGCCTCAAGGATGATTCAATTATTAATTTAAAGAATTTGTATAAAGGAAATTTTTTTTCCATGGTTTTATGTGTGATATTGGTTTTTTAATGTGCAACATGAGTGAGCAAACTTGGATGTGAGATCTAGTGAACCTGATATTGAATATCTTGAGATTAGAGAAGTGTTTGGTGTGGTTAAGGCACAAAAAGCTGATAGAGAGACTATATTTGATAAAGAAGTTGTTTTGGATAATTGTTTCTATGTATTATTTTGTGAAGGTAGTACTAAGGCTAGTTGGATAGTGAGTTTGGTAGTCTTTCCATGAATCTATTTGGATAGTGGGTCCTTCTGTCTTCCACAACTTCTAACAGTTTTGAAATCTCCTCATTGGGATTCAAATTCTCCTAATAGAGACTGATATGCACTAAATGTAATTCATCAACTCCTAATAGAATTCACCCTCTTACAAGGAACTTATACATTAGTACATCATTTTGTGGGTACCATCCCCAATGGAGTTTTGCCTCTAATCAAGGGGTTTCCCTAGTTAACAAATCTAGAGTTATTGTAAATGGTTATCTTCTTTTGGTTGTTGCACTTACTGATTACATGTTTCAGATTTAATAAGTTTGATAAAATTTGTTTTAATTGGATAACTGGTTCAACCCCCCACTCTTAGTTATCTTGGTGGATGATACTTTCTAACAATTGGTATCAGAGCATCAAGTCCATAAAGGAAAATCTTAACATCTTAAGGAGATCTATGGCAAGTCATTTCAGAAAAGAAAGACTAAAGTTTGAGGGAACCAACTATGAAAGTTGGAAAGAGAAGATGAAGACACATTTTCTATGCATGGGTCTGGAATATTGGTTGAACACAAAGAAAAAGAAACAAGTGGTTGAAGAAGAAAAGATTAAGTAGTGTACTGAACCTCAAAGAGAATTGTTTACATGCAATATGATTTCTAGGAAAGCACTATTGTTAATCCTTCCTAAAAATGAGTACACTCATGTAAAATATTTTAATTTGGTACATGAAATTTGGAAAGATTCGGAATCTACTTGTGAAGGCGATAAGCATGCTAAGAAGGTTAGATTACATAATTGGATATGTTTATTTCAAGAAGCTAAAATGATGAAAGATGAATCTGTAAGAAGCCATTTTGGTAGAATATCAAATATTATTGAAGGACTTAAGGCTTGTGATGGAACAAAGGATGAAGATGAAATTGTATGGAAGATCTTGAAAACTTTGATGCATGCATACAAGTAGATAGCACAGATGGTTGAACAAGTTATACCTTGCACAGAAAAGTTCACAAGAGAGACTCTTCTTGGAAGATTGGAATCAGCTGAGATAAGTTTGAGACAAAGTGGAGATTTACCTAGAGTTGAGACTGCTTTCAGCATATTGAGTGTTTGACCTATATTGACAAGAAGTGTTAGTACTAGTGGAGATTATGCTAGCAACAATAGAGGAAGATTTGAAGAAGACAAGAAGATTAAAGAAGGAAGTTCCTTACTTGTGAGAAGAGAGCCCAAATGTAACAAAATCTTTAAATGTTGGACTTGTATCAAATTTATGGTCATTATGCTTCTAAGTTCCCTAAGAGATTAAAAAAGTATAAGAGAAATTTCAAGCCTAGAAATCTTGGAGAATGTTTTTATACAAATGATGAAGATTTGGAAGCTAGTGTGGAAAGATTTTTCAGTGATAGTGATGAAATAGGATTTGTTGCAATCAAAGAGAAAATTCCTATAAAAGAAGAAATCAGAGAAGAAAAGGCATTAGTTTAACAAGTTGAAAAGAAGAAATCTGATTGGATCATACGTGGTGGTTGCTAACATCGTATCACTAGTGATATGAATAAATTTGTTGAGTTCAATAGTTGTGATGGAGGAATTGTTAGAGTTGGAAATAATGCAACCTATCACATAAAAAGAATGGGATCTATTATTCTTGATGGGAAACCTAACGCTGATGATGTTTATTTTGTTGATGGTCTGAAACATAATCTTTTGAGTGTTGGACAATTAGTTGACAAGGGATATCAATTGCAATTCATAGAAAAGGCATGTATTGTAAGGGATAAAGATGGTAAGTTGATTGGTACTTGTACAAGATTAAAAGGTTATTTTTTTTAGTTGAATCCTACTAAGATGGCATGCTTAGTTGCTAAATTTGATAATAGTTGGTTATGGCACAAGAGGTTTTGTCACATAAATTTTGATAACATTTTGAAAGTGAGAACTACACTTGTTGTTAGAGAATTGCCTTAGATTTTGAATCCTACAAACACGGTATGCAAGGAATGTGTTATATCAAAGTAGAAGAAAAGTTATTTTCCAAGCAATAAGTTTACTACATCAACAAATTTGGAGATAGTAAACAGAGACTTGAGTGGTCGTACAAAGACAAGCACATTCTATGGTGAAAGGTATTTTATGATTCTTGTTGATAATTTTACTAGGATGATGTGGGTAGCTTTTATTAGAGAGAAATATGAAACATTTGAGAAGTTTAAGGTGTTCAAGAATATAGTTGAAAATGAATCTGGATTAAGAATTAAATGCTTAAGATCTTATAGAGGTGAAGAGTTTACTTTGAATGAGTTTAACAGTTTTTGTGAAGTAAATGGCAATAAGTGATAGCTTTTAGCCCCTAAGACACCTAAGTAGAATGGTATAGCAAAGAGGAAATTTAGACCACTAACAGAGGTAGTAAGAGCTATAATGTTTGAGAATAGTATGTCAAAGATATTATGGAGAGAAGCAGTTAATATAGTAGTATACACCATGAACATAATACATATCAGACAAGGTACTAGTAAGACCCCTTATAAGCTTTGGTTTGGACATGCACCCCCAATTAAGTATTTCAAAATCTTTGTAAGTAAGTGATACATTAAGAGAAAGGATGATATTGGTAAGTTTGATGGAAGAAGTGATGAAGGTATATTTCTTGGTTATTCATTGAAAAGTAAAGCATATAGATGTTTTAATCAAAGAACTAAGACTATTTTTGAGAGCACAAATGTTAAGGTTGATGAGAAGTTTCAAATTCAAGAAAGAATGCTTGATTATAATTCTAATGAAGAGATTAATCCAAACGTTAACCAAGAAAATGTCAAGTTATTTTATGAGACTGGCATAGATTTGCAAAATGACATATAGATTATGGAACTAAGAGAAGAACCAAGGACTGAACCTAGAGCTGAAGTTAGAATTGTGATAATGACACCTAATAAGAATTTGATAAAGAATCAGCTCGCTAATTAGATTATTGGTAGCAAGAAATATGATTGTATTTCATAGAGTAAAAAAAAAGTAGAATATGTAGCAGCAACAAATAATTGGAATCAGATCATGAGGATGAAGGAAATATTGAAAGACATTGGAGTTGATTTTATAGAACCTATTGTAATACCCCAAAATTGGCACATTGCCATGTTAACCAATTCTGGTCTATTTTGATCAACCCTAAATCCTATTTTACTAGGCAATTCCAATTCTTATTACTCACTACTTGACCTGAGTGTCAAATGTAGAAAATGGATATCTGCATTAATCACACATTTTGTCTAATTCCTAAGTATCAACTCAAATTAGCTTCATTAAACCTATTGATCAAATTTTATTTAATTGAAAGTGTTCATACTTTGATTAAATCAAATTACTTCTTTAGCTAATGTGCAAGGGAATTAAAGATATTTAATTTAATAATGTTGTCACTTTAATTATTGAATGTAATTATTCAATTAATAAATAATATGCACTTATGAGGTCATATCTTATTTTAGTAAATTAAATAATATCTTCAAATCTTCTCTTCAGTTCAAGACTGGGAATTCTAAGTGATCTATTTCTTGAATTGGAATTGACCTAATCAACTTGCTCTCACACTTAGGTGAATTTTAGTTAACTCTTCATCACACTCAAGATCTAAGTTAGTTAAC
Source organism: Cupressus sempervirens (assembly GCA_028749045.1). Classification (NCBI taxonomy): domain Eukaryota; kingdom Viridiplantae; phylum Streptophyta; class Pinopsida; order Cupressales; family Cupressaceae; genus Cupressus; species Cupressus sempervirens. The sequence goes on along the minus strand of CM053783.1, from coordinate 601,260,854 downwards.
CTCATCTGCACAGGGAATCTTCCATCCTGAGTGAATCTCATCTTTGATCTTAACCATTGATTGGTTTGGGAAATTTCATTTAAGAGGCTTCTAATTCCTCATTAAAGGGGGATGGAATTGAATTACATTGAATTACTGTCAAAATTGATATTCACTTGCTTAATACTTTCATAGCTCTCATAATTGCTCAGTATTAATGTTATTTAGATAAAATGCATTCATATAGTGTAATTTACTTTTCTTGTTATTAGATTAAATTACATCTCATCTAGATTAAATGCACTCTCATATGGCTGCATAAATGCTTCATACTAAAAGGTCTAGCTACCCACTTCTTAGTTTGAGAGCAAATGAAAAATCCTTCTTGTTAGAAGGCAATAGGTCACACTATTGGATTACTTGGATGAACAATTCAATGTTCATTGCAAGATGATCTCTTAGGTAATGAGCATGTTAAAGTGTATGTGAGGATTTGAGGCCCACATTTCACATTTACACCTATTATTATGCATTATGATAAGATAAGTATAGTGATTATGTCTAATAATTGTGTGTTACATTCAAAGACAAAGAACATATATATTAAATATCATGTTTTAAGAGAGAAAGTTGTAGAGAAGGAGATTAGATTAGAGTATATCAAAACAAAGGAGTAGATAATGGACATATTTACAAAACCTTTGCTAAAGGATACATTTGAGTACTTGATATGTATGCTTGGGGTTATGCCCCTACCTACTTTTGAGTAGTTGATGCAGAGGTTGCATTAGTCTAGTAGTATAGATTACGATTATTTACCTAGACTAGATGCTTGATGCTTCCTCTATGGGGGAATATCTGGGATTGATCTTAATCATAAAGGACTCTTGGTAACTAGCTTTTAATAGTGTCTTTGGACACTTGAACTTATTGAAGACCTTTTGTAGCAAAATTGATATAATGATGCCTTTGTCATTGATGTCAATGGGGGAGAATATGTTCATGGAAAATATCTCATCTAGTACATGGAATAGGGAAGATAATAAATAGGGGAGTAGCACATTGATGGAGAGATGTTCCTAAGATTTAGATTTGATTGATAAAGAGGATTTGAAAAGAAAGAGTACAATTGAGCAGTTGCAATAGAGATATATGTTTCGTATTCATGGAACTTAGATGTCTTTTATCTATGTTGTCATCAACACCAAAGGAGGAGATTTTTAGCATGAATGGTGATGATATTCATATGGAGGAGTATCCTAGCATTTTTGATGAATTGGAGAGATTTTTAGCATGATTATCTGTGGCATTCACGGAAGCATTTTTCATTGATGTCAACATACAAGTTATTGGATGAAGATTCACAAGAGAGTAGATAGAGATTAAGGTTGCATGGTTCACAAATTGAAGATGTTGTTATGGATATTTGCGGAAATTTTCTATAGAGTGTCTTGATAATGTGGCTAAATGTGCATGTAGGAATATAAATATAACTTATAGTTATTAGAGATTTATTGAAGATAACATTCTAGTAGAATTCTTGAGAAGAAGTTTCTAGTAATCGGATTATATCTTCTAATCAAGATAGAATCTGGTTAAATGCATTTTTACAAAGGCAACAGACATGATGAAGATGGTGTGGTTGATCATGCTAAGTCCAAGGTTGCACATGTGAAGGATTGTGAAGATTCTGAGCTGATAATATTACATGTAATTGTGAAAAGATGTAATTTAACATGTATTGTCTTATCTTAATGTGGTCCTATATTATTGTAAATTACTAAATCATCAAGGAAAAACCACTTATTAGTTTAAGGACTTGGTATAAAGGGAAAAAAATTTCTTTGGTTGTAAGCATGGTATTGTGGTTTTTATGTGTAATGTGAGTGAGTGAACTTGGATGTGAGATCTAGTGAATCTGATATTGAATATCTTGAGATTAGAGAATTTTTTTGTGATTAAAGCATGGCAAGATGATAGAGAGACTATATTTGGAAAAGAGGTTGATGTGGACTATCTTTTATGTGTATTACTTCATGAAGGATATTCTAAGGCCAGTTGGACAGTGAGTTTGGTGGTCTTGTCCCTAAAGTTGTTTTGACAATGGGTCCTTCTGCCTTCCACAATTCCTAAGAGGGTTGGCACAACTCCTAAAAGGGCTAGAATCTCCACATAGGGATTCAAAGTCCTCTAATAGGGACTGATATGTACTAAATGTAATTCATCAACTCTTAATAGGGTCCATCCTCTTATAAGGAACTTATATATTAGTACATCATTTTGTGGGTACCACCCCACCAGGTTTTCCCTCTACTCAAGGGTTTCCCTAGTTCAAAAATATGATGTTATTGTGTTTGGTTATCTTCTTTTTTTTGTTGTGCTTACTAATTATATGTTTCAAATTTAGTAATTTTGATCAAAATTATTTTAATTGGATAACTGATTCACCCAGCCCCCCAGCCCTCCCTTAGTTATCTACTTTATAAAAGATGGATGAATCACTTGAGGTTATTTGTGAAGGATTGGTTTCCTAATTTTGATATATAGAAATAGAGAACTGGTGTTGTTCTAGTATGGATTATAATGTATAGTCTACCCATAAAGTATTGGAACAAGGATGTACTAAAAATGTATGTTACAAAATTGGAAAATTTATTAAAGTAGATTCAAGCACTAGTTAGATGACAAAAACCATGGGATCGTATGTGTCAAGATCTATTAGGAAGTACTCCATTTCCTCCAATATTTTAATCATTGGTACTAAACTCAAAATTTAGTATCTAGAATTAGGTAGTAGAAAGGGGAGACAACCTGATCATGTGCCCTAAATGTGGTTCAAAATGATGCTTGATAGTGGATTATTGGAAGGAAAAAATGTGAATAGAACAAGATTGTTCAAAGTTCACATGAAAGGTAAGAGTGAAAAAGGAAAAAGAAAATAATAAGTGATAAATAATATTCTATTTATCAATACCCCAACTACAACTTTATGGTATAGTAGAAGAAATCAACACAACCACAATTAATAAAATTGATCTAGTACACAATGAATCAATAATATAACATAAGGGTATGATTAAATTAGAGTTGGGTGGGAAGATCCTCATAAAAGAGCTGGGGTATCATATGGAATATATTGAAGAAGAGCCTTAGGATAAATAAAATAAAGAACAATACTTAGTAAATCTTTTGGACTTAGAATTAAAAAATGTCTTGGAAAATAGATTTGGGAAAATGTATGGAGAAAAATAGAGGTTCTCACTAGTATAATAGGAGAGGAAATATGATTATAATCAAATTGTGAATTCAAAGAGGGAGAAGAAGATAACATGGAGGAAATAACATTAAAATAAAATCAATAAAAAATCCAAAAGACTCATCTATAACTAAAAAGATAGAGGGTGTTGAAAGCAAATAAGAAAAAACTTGAGTTAGCAGTCAATGTTAGGAGTCAAATAAAACTAAGGTAGGGGAAGGAATTAATCCTTCTCAAGGAGAAATAAAAATTATAACTTGGGACATTGGGGGATAAAATTCCCCTAACAAGAGGTGCTTGATTAGGAATCAAGTGAACCAAATTAAAGTTGATGTAGTTCTTCTGGAAGAAACCAAATGTAATGATGAAGAGATTGTGTAGAGAATGTGATTCTAGAAAAATTGAAAGGATGTTGTAGAGAGGCAAGTGGAGTCTTGGGGGGGTTATTCTCATTATGGAACCTAATGTGTTTGAAAGAACGTAATATGATAAAAGAAGACAAATTTTCAAAACAAATTATGAGAATGGAGAATTTATAGAATAATGAGGTATTTTTCATCTTTAATGTTTATGGCTTGGTAACTAAATAAAATAAAAATAAAGTGTTGGATTAGCTAAGTATGATAATTGGTGAGACAATGATCATTGTTGAGTATTTTAATCCAAGTATAAGTAACTCAAAAAAGAGGGGGGATTTCTCAATGGACATGTGTTTAGATGGATTATAATGAGCTTATTGAAAACAATCACATGAGGGATGGAATCTTGGAGAATGTAATGCATACCAAGATTTAAACAAAGGAATTCACAAGAATTCTAGAAAGGCTAGACAAATTTTTGTTTGATAGTGATTTTGGGAAAATATCTTAGTTGTCCTTGAATCTTCTATTCTCCCTTGGTCAAATCAAATTACTTCCTAGTATAATTACAATCTATACCTGATAATTAAGTTTTGGATAACTTCCCATTTATTTTTAAGAACATGTGGCCAAGGGATGATAATTTTTAAGACTTGACTTGTTAATGTTGGAAAGAGACTATGTAGAGAAATCATATATAGGTGCATAAAGTTAGTGAAATTTTAAAATTCGTTAAATATAAATTAAAATCTTAAACTTAATCTTGTTTCAAAAAAATATGTGCAATAAAGGCTAGGATAGAAAAAATTATAGGTAGATTAAATGATATGTTGATTAAAAAAGGAATGAAAAGACATTATTATGAAGTTAAAGAAAGGTTGAAAGGAGATATAGAAGAAATTGTGGTTAGGGAGGAAACCAGTTGACATCAAAATTATTATTTTTAAATGGCTTTAGGAGGGTGATCAAATTACCAAATTCATCCATAAGTCATCCATGGGGGGGGGAAATAGAGTCACCTCAATAAGAAAGGAGGATGGGGCCATTTTACCAAACAATGAGGATATAAGAAAAGAAATCATTCAATTCTTTCAAAATTTTCTAGTTTAGGCAAGCATGATGACCATATATAAGTATCCTAGAAAGTATCCCAACATTTGTTACAAAGAAGAAAAATGAACTCTCAGAAAAGAAAGTTTTGTCAAAAGAAATAAAGAAGGCCACTTTTCAATCTTATCTAGACAAATCATTGGGTCAATATGGATTCATTGTAGGTTTCTTTCAAAACTTATTAGACATTTGTAGAAGCTGATGAAACTCAACTTCACAGCTCACCAAGATCACCTACATGAAAATAACCCGTTGAAGGGAAACCAAAGAAGGAAGATGTGGAGCTTAGAAAAACTAAATGGACTAAGAGAGAAAAATATTGCAACAATAGAAAATGTATTGCTGTACAATATTGCTATGCAAAAGATATATGAGAAATACAATGAGAGAGCTTGAATATAAAGGCCTTAAGGAGACTTCTAGAATAAGTTAGAAGATGCTAGGAGATAAGAATGACAACTAAGCATACATCCACAAAAGGTGGAATGCCCTCGATCAAGGTGAGGAGATAAGTATGACTTAGATAGGATTAAATTTTTGTGTTGTCAACAACTCCTAGACTACAATTATTAAATAAATGTATTAAACTAAGTAAACTTAAGTGAAAGGGTAAATAATAATTATTTACTCTAACAACATTGTTGGACCCAAGTTTCATAAAGACGTAGGAGAATTCAAAAAAATAGACAAAGGTGTTGGGATCTTTGAACCACACAGTCCCAATCATCATACCAAAAAAGAAAGATGTCATTAAATTAGGAAATTTTAGGGCAATATCATTGTGTAATACTTTGTACAAGATAACAAGAAATGGAAAATAGGTTGAATAATTTTTTTTTCAATAATTATGTAAATTGATAAAAGTATCTTTGCACCTAGTAGATCAATCATTGAAAGGATTATTGTGGGTCATGAGGTCATTCATATAGGTCACAAAACTAGAGAGGCAAGCCTAATAATTAAGCTAGACCTCTTGAAAGAATATAATTTAATGAATGGAGGATTCTTTTTTTTGTCCTTTAAAAGTTTGGTTTTGGAGAAAAATAGACAAAATGGATAAAGGATTTATTAAAAATCTAATATTCTCATTCCTCATCAATAGGGCTCTAAATGGATTCTTAACTATAGCTAGAAGAATTCAACAAGGTGGTCCTTGGTGACCCTTTTTATTTATTATATCGATTCAATAAAGTTGGATAGAAGCATTAGAAGTCTAAGAAGTGAGAGGAGTTCAATAGGAATATGTCTCCAATCTTTTGATTAGATCATATCACTAATCAACAATTTTTTTATGACACCATATTATTTGGCTTGGCTAGAAGAGGTGTGGGGAGGGGGATGAATTCTATTCTTGAGCTCTATAATAATGCCGTCGCACAAAAAATTAATTGGAATAATAAAGATATACTTCCTCGACACCCAACCTAGTTTGAAGGTTGATATTGTAAATATCTGGGGCCTACACAGTGGTTCATTCCCACATAAATTTATAGGAATGCACTTTTTTGTAGGATGGAGGCTAGAAAAATCATTACTTATCATGTATGAGTTTGATATTACCATTGTTGAAAAGCTAGAAAAAAAATACATGGTGGATAATTTTATGTCATGGTAGCAAGTATTATATGATCATGTAGCCATTGAAGGTATCTTTCCTAATGACCACCTATTCTATATTTCAAATCATAATCTGTGCTATGCCATAGACAACTACTTGGTTATTGGTAGGACAATTGTACATTTTACACCTAGAGAAAAATAGTCAATGGTTGGAAAAAGATTCATTTTTTCATGGATAGTAGAGTGCATGGTTTACACTTGACTAAATCAAGCAATGAGAAGATGTATCCATGAGGAGGAAACGTATGTACTTCATGCCTATAATGAAGAACCCTATGGTGACCATTTTCAAGAAAAAGGGACAACCCTAAATATTCTCCACATAGGATACTAATGGCAAACACTACATAAATATGTAGTTAAATATGTTAAAAGTTTTGATCCATGCCAAAGAATGGGGAGGTTGACCAAATCAAATGAGATGCCTTCATTTCCTTAGGTTTTAGTAACCACATTTGACAAATGAGGATTAGATTTTGTGGGGCAAATTGACCCATCCTCAAATGGTAAATCAAACATACTATTTTATAATAATTATGCTACCAAATAGGTGGAAGTTATGCCCATAAAATATGCAAGGGATGAAAAGGTATTTGAACTCCTCTATGAGGAAATACTCACAAGATTTGGGGTTCTTAGGGATATAGTGACAAAATAATAGGGCATAGTTCACATCAACATGCATCACTTTCTTGGAAAATGAGTACAACATATGACATTAGAAGATACTGCCATATCACCCTCAAGCCAATGGACAACCTAAAATCACCAATAAGTAGATAGAATCTATCATGACAAAAATACTAGTAGTTTACAAAAGGGATTGGGAAAATAGGCTATAGGAAGCTATATGGGCCTACCACACTACATGGAAGACAAAAACAACCTTTACACTATTTGATTTTGTATATGCTAATCCATTTCTTACACCAATTGAGTTTGAATGCAAGACATTAAGGACAACACTTGAGTTAGATATTGGTTTATGCCAAACACAAAGGGATATGATATTCTACTTGAATGCTTAAGATGAGAATTTGAAGTGTACATTACATAACATAGAGATCATCTAGAAGTAGAGGAAAAAAGGGCATGATAGATTAATCGATGACAATAATTTTTTACCTTGTGACTAGGGCTTCTTAGATGACTCAAGCTATCAAAACATACTAGGTAAACTTAAAAAATGATTGCTAGGGCCCTATGAAGTTACTCATGTATATGAGAATGAAGTTTTTGTTAGGATAAAACCACAGACAAAAATAAAAAACTACATGCAAATATAACCAAGAACAGAAAAATAATAGATCACATAGAAATGAACACAAGGCATCAAGATTTAATGTGGTTCACCCAATCCCTGGGCTATGTCCACCAAACAGCAAGTCCAATCTTATTACAATCCATTGATTACAACCTGATTACAATCCGTAATCCCTTACAGCTCAATACTGCCGCAAGAACCAATTTCACATCACATCATAATAATTAAATACCTAACCCTAAACCCTTTTATACAAGTATTTTATGTTGTTTAAGGGTTATAATTAATAATTACATGTTGGCCCAAAATCCTGATAAAATAGGGCCCAAAAAATTCCCAAAAAATTATGGAGTATGTACAGTACTTTCCTGATTGGTCACCACAATCTAACAATCTCCCACTTGGGGACTTGTCAGGCTCCAATATAAACAACAATTTCTCACTTAGAGACTGATCCTATAGCAATACCACTACCACATGGGGCTCCCACTGGATCAAACCACCTTGGACTCTACTATTCTTTTATTCATGTGCAGTATAGAAGACCAACCAAAGCTGAAGAGGAGTTCAGCTTCTCCTGTGTTACAACCTTTGTCAACATATCTGCTAGATTGTCATTTGTATGTATCTTCTATAGCTTTAGTTGTCCATCCTCCAAAACTAACCGAATGAAATGATACTACAACTGTATGTGTTTGGTCTTAGAATGCAGAGCTTAATTCTTGGTAGGATGAGTGGCACTCTGACTATCTGTGAACAAATAATTATCCTTCTGAGGATGTCCCAATTCTTCCAAGAAGAACTAAAGCCATATCATCTCATTGGCTACCTCTATAGCAGAAACATACTCTACCTCTATAGTGGATAGAGCATTAATCTTCTGTAACCTAGAAACCCAGCTCACGGCTACCCCACTAATAGTAAAGACATAACCTATAGTACTTTGCCTGGTATCAATATCACCTACCAAATCTAAGTCAACATAGCCCTGTAAATTAGTAGTAGAGCCCCCAAAGTGTAAAAACTTATTGGATGTTCCTCTCAAATATCTGAGAATCCACTTGACAACATTCCAATGTTCAAATCTTGGATGACTCATATACCTACTAACAACTCCCACTACATGGGCAATATCTGGCCTAGTGCATACCATAGCATACATCAAGCTTCCTATAGCTGAAGCATAGGGTACCTTGGACATGTTATCCTCCTCTTCCTGTGTCTTAGGACACATCTCCTTAGTCAATTTCAAATAACCAAGTAAAGGTGTGCTGATAGCTTTAGCATTCTCCATAAAGAAATGTTGCAACACCTTCTCAACATAATCAACCTGAGATAGCATCAATGTTTTGTTCTTCCTATCTCTACAAATCTTTATACCAAGGATTTTTTTTGCTTCCCCCAAATCCTTCATAGCAAATGCATGTTCTAACTGGCATTTCAGCCCCTTAATATGATTCATGTTAGACCTAGCTACAAGCATATCATCAACATATAAACATAAAATAATGTAGCTATCATCATCCAACCTCTTAAAATAAACACAATAATCTAAATGACACCTGTTATAGCCATGCTCATGCTTAAACCAATCAAATTTTAGATACCATTTTCGAGGTGCTTTCTTTAAGTCATATAAACTTTTCTTCAATTTGCACACTAAGTTCTCCTTACCTTTCACCTCAAATCCCTATGGCTGAGCCATATATATTTCTTCATCCAAATCACCATGAAGGAAGATTGTTTTAACATCCAGCTACTCTAAATGCAAATCTGTAGTAGCCACAAGACTTAAAATAGTATGGATAGGAGTCATTTTAACAACAGGAGAAAATATCTCATCAAAATAAATTCCCTTTTTCTATGCAAATCCTTTTACAACTAACCTGGCGTTAAATCTTTTCATACCTCCTTCCTTTTCTTTCAACCTATAAACCCACTTATTTTAAAAAGCTTTTTTTACCTACAAGCAACTTACAGAAATCTCATGTCTTATTCTTTAGCAAAAAGTCCATTTCATCTTTTATTGTAGACTCCCACTAAATCTTAGTATCCACCTGCACAGCTTCATCATAACTTTCAAGTTCACTAGCATCAATAAGTAAAATAGAATACAAAGTGGCAGAAAATCTTTGGGGAGGTCTAATTTTCCTTGTTGACCATCTAACATTCACTGGTGTGTGTGGTATTTGTTGTTGCGGTTGTTGCACATCATGAGTAATGGCTAGAACATCAGCTTTTGGAGTATCATCCAACACTACATAATCATCTTCTTTCTTCTCATGTTGCTGCAACAAATCTTTGTACAACACTTTCTCATTGAATATGAAATCCTGACTTCTTACAATTTTATGATTTTCAAAATCCCAAAGCCTATAACCAACTTCATTAATGCCATATCCAAAAAAGACACATTTTTTTGATTTAGCTTCTAGCTTGGTTCTATTTTCAGAGTCTATATGAGCAAAAGCTTCACAACCGAAGGTCTTGAGAAAAGAATAAATCACCTTCTTACTAGTCCATGCCTCCTCTAGAATACCATAGCCCAAAGGAGTAGAGGGACCTCTATTAATCAAATATACTATAGTATTGATAGCCTTCACCCACATGTGTAAGGGCAACCTAGCATGCAACCTCATGCTCCTTGCGCACTCCATTATAGTCCTTTTCATACTTTCAACCACTCCATTTTCCTGTGGAGTCCTTGGAATAGTTTTCTGTCTACGAATACCATTAGTGGAGCAATAATCTTCAAATTCATGACTGCAATATTCACCACCATTATCAAATCTAAGACATTTTAATTTATTACCAGTCTCATTTTCAACCAAACATTTCCATTTCCTAAAAGTTTGAAATACATCATATTTTTGTCTAAGGAAATAAACCCATACCTTTCTTGTTGCATCATCAATAAATGTAACATAATAATGAGAGCCTCCAAGGGAAGATACCTGAGCCAATCGCCATACATCGATATGCACAAGCTCTAATTCCTCCTTCTTCTTTTTCCTTCCTAGTCTTTACAAAACTCACTCTCTTTTGTTTTCCATACACACAACTTTCATAGAAATCCATATTAACACATTTTATACCTAGTAAAAAATTCTTTGAATGAAATACTTTCATATCATCATATTTTAGGGTACTAGATCAAGAAACAGAATTACTCACTGCCATTACCAAGCCATTCCAGCTTTCAGGCAAAGAACACAAAATCAAGAGAGCCCTAATTTCTTCATCAAAATTGATACCCACATAATATAACTGAGTAGTAATAGTATTAAACTCATTTAAATGATCTGCAAAAAATTCATCTTCTGCCATTTTCATATTAAATAAATGCTTCATAAGAAATACCTTGTTTGAAGCAGAGGGCTTTTCATACAATGTCGCTAGGGTTTTCATCAACTCTTATGTCATCTTTTCTTTTGTAATATTAAATGCCACTAATGGTGTCAGGCATAATCGAATGCTTCCAAGTGCCTTTCTATCCAAAAGATCCCATTCATTATTTGACATGGATCCTTGATTCTTGGCTTTGCCTTCCAATGGCTTCCATAAATCCTTCTGATAAAGATAGTCTTCCATTTGCATCTTCCATAACTGGAAGTTATGCACATTAAACCTATCAACCCTTAGCTTACACTCAATCATGAGACTTTCTTGTAGAGGATAACTGAAAGACAACCTCACTCTGATAACACTTGTTAGGATAAAACCATGGACAAAAATAAAAAACTACATGCAAATATAACCAATAACAAAAAAATAATAGATCACATAGAAATGAACACAAGGCACCAAGCTTTAACGTGGTTTACCCAATCCCTAGGCTACGTCCACCAAATAGCAAGTCTAATCTTATTACATAATTAATAATTACATGTCATCCCAAAATTATGATAAAATAGGGCCCAAAATTATTTTTTTCCACCCTAAACCCCAAAAAATTATGGAGTATGTACAATACTTTCTTGATCAGTCACCACAATATAATAGTTTTAAATTTATCCTTAAATGATCTAATTTATTTCAAACTCTTATTCAATAGACATTGATCAACTTAAATTTTACAACAATCTAGCTAGCTGCATGGATTTCCTACAACAATTTGAAGAAGACAATGCTAACATTTCTCCTGCAAATGAAGGAGATCAATGATATGTCCACTTTTCTATGAATCTATTCTACTTTTCAAGTAATTCATAATAAATTATTTCATATTTCATGAAATTATTTTGTTCATATAAATAAACAATTGTGTCATCATTTTATCTCTTGTGCAACATTCTACATCATCAACATTCCTACAATCATCCTAGTGCATGCATGTCTGAAAAGCATTTCAAGCTCATCATTATTATGAATAGAGGTAAGTAGTAGACACCCTTACTTATGACAGTTAAAGTTCATTTATTTTCTTTACTATAAACTAATATGCATTCTTTGTACATTTTCTGATGTAACCCATATAGACAATAAGGGAACCTTTTTCTAGTTAGGTGGGAGAGTCAATCATAAAAATATTATGTGTTTATAAGCTATCAAGTCATGTATATTTTTATCATTTTCTTTAAATTTCATATTCATAATGGAATGTTCAAATGGAAAGAGTACTTCTGAAGGCGCAGGGGGGGGTGCGACGTGGTGGTAAATCAATAGTAACTAGTTTTTTTTCTTAAACCCTCATGAACACATAACTGACAGTAAAGACATGCATGTAAACATATAAGTAAACATGAAATGAAAGCATGCATCAACACATGACACAAGAGATTTGGTAACCCAGAAACCCTCTAGGAATAAGAAGGTAAAACTAGGGTGGGGATGACACCCACAAAAATTACTGCAACAATATGTTTAACCACTTCTGATGGTTTGCCCTGTTAAAGGCTTTACATTGTGTCAACAGTGACCTAGTTAGAGGATTTACAAACACTTTACATGAATTTTTACCCTATTAAATTATTTACAATAGGTTGTTAAATCCACCTAATACATAGGATTTTCAATCACCTTCTCCAAAGGTTCTTCTACCTAGCTATTAAGCTAACCTATCAATATAGGATTTCCAGCATCTAATACAATGGCAAGAAAGTATTAGAACAATAAACCTAATAGTATGAAATCAACTAATATTCGATCATGTTCCTTGTCCCTTGTATTATTCTGATCAACTAGATATGAAATTGTTGCTCTGTTCCTCTAACTCTTTCCTTCTTCACACTGAAATTTTCCTATAGTCTCCCCATACACTATTCTCTCTCACACATGTAATGGATTTTTTCACCTCCTTATAAATATTATGAACACTTAGGTTTAAATATGGATATATGATCCATATTGAATCTCAAATTCACACTCATACTTTACATTTTTCTCATTGGTTGCATGCCTTCTCCATTTTTCTGATTGGCTACATGTAGATTGTATAGGGAATGTACAATATTTTTCCTTATCTTTTTTCTTCTTTGAAATCTCTCTATGTTGGCTCCAAAAATGGTTTACATCTAAGTTTGTGAGGGCACAAACACATATGTTGATTTTGTGTTACTTGGAACATCAATGTTCTTGTATTGCTCAGCACATGTTACATTTCTAGATTGCTCGACACCTATTACAATTTGTGTTTCTCGACACATGAATATTCCTGAATCACTCAATACATACTATGCTCTGTCTTGCTCAACATGAACTATGACTCAATAGCTGTATACTACTCAGTATCTATTACTTGCTCGGCACCTATTAAGATTTTGACTCAGAAACATAGTGTACTCGACATACATGCAAAATTTAACTCACTTGATATACATAGTGTACTCAGCATATATGGTGGAATTGGTTAAGTGTGTTGACACTCGAATGTCAAGACCATTCTAAGACCAAAAATCTCCCCCTTTGACATGAGTGTCAAAAACACTTAAGTATGCATAATGAACTAAACTAATTGAGTACATTCTTTATTCTTGCTCGGCATACATGCAAAATTTCAAAAATTGTTCAAAATTTTGTGAGCAACAATATACCTTATGGCTCCCCCTGAGTTGATTATGCCTAGTCCATTCTTGAAATAGAAATTATGTGCTAATGTGCCTGATTCTCTCTATCCTTTGTCCTGTTCATGTTCCCTGTGCCTGTATACTATATCTGATTTGTATGAGTTCCATGTTTTAGATTTGTTTTCCACATGCTTGTCAAAAATTTTCATCTCCTCCTCACTTTGTCTAATTTCTTGTCTCCCCCTTTTTTTGGCTATCTACAGACTTTCCACTTTATTCTCAAAATGAATGAAAGAATTTAATCAAAATTATTAAAATTTGGTATTCTACATATATCTTCATATATCTCCATATATCTCACCATATATACATATCTCCCCCTAATGTATATATCTCCCCCCTTTTTTGACACTGATGTCAAAGGGTTCTAAGGAGTTATACCATACTTAGCCAAAAATGTACTATTTACCTCCAGGAGTATCTTTAGAACTGCATCTGAATTCTCCAATGCAATGTCTAGTGACTTGTGTTGGATTACAGTCTATGCAGCAAGGTGTACAAGTTCATCTAGAGTAGAAAGATTTGGATCTTTCTTTAGGATTGTTTCTACGTATGCTTACTCCTTGTGGAGGACCTCTAAGTGTGGGGTTATGGAGGACTAGATTTGCATCAATTTTTCCTTTATGTTTGCCTCCTCTACTGTTAATATAGCTAATTTCCTTTGTGTGTGAAGCATCTATACAAAATGCTTCTCACTCTGAGTTGGATTTGTTGGAATTTGCATGCTAGAAATCTTGAGATTTCTTTCCAAGTTCATTATTCTTTGGCTAGTCTCTTGTTTGAAGTTGGAAAAATGACACAGTTTGTTGTACAATGAGAAAGTGTTCCCAAGTACAATTTTCACTCTTTCTAGTTTTTTAGCCAATTAAACTTGTGCTAATGCTATATTATTTGATATTTTCTCATTTAGTTTTCCCTGGAAATTTCTTTCTGACCATTCCATTAATTTTACATTTGTATCATGGTCTACATTATTCACCTAGTCAACTATATCAGATAGTTGTTCTATTATAGGCCTTGTTTCATCTAGTGACTACAAGCTGAAGGCATCCATGAAGATGTCCTTTAACTCATTCAATGCTTTCCTATACTTGTATTCTCTTCTCAATACTTCTTGCCTCTTTCTCCTATCTAGTGCACCTTGTATTTCATTTATCTCTTGTATGGTGAGGGTGTTGGATTCATAGGAGCGAATGATGATCTCTTCATCAAGTTTAGGATCTCCATAGTGAAGTATCTTGGCTACCTTTCTAGAGCTTGAGCTTGGTGTTTGAACTTGTATTGATATCATATCAGTGCTCGGCTTCTGAAGAGTCTGAGTGGGAGTACCAATTTTTGGTAATTAAACTGATGTTTGTATTATAGCTTGCTCCTCATCTCTTGTTTCTTCCTTCTTTTCTTCTAATTTCCTTTTATCATTGACAATTGTTGGGGGTGAATCTGTTGACTATTCTTGTTTTCCTATATCTTCCATTGTTGCTACACTTGACATCTAAAGTGCATCACTTACTAATTTTGGTGGAGATGATGGTGGAAGTAGTAGGAGTTTAGTAGCATCAAATGTTGAAGGTGGTTCTTGTGTTTGCACCTTGACTTCTTTTGGATCTGCTACTAACTTGTTTAACTCATCAACATTGATCAACACTGGGTTTTTACATAGGTGAGCTTGTTGTGTAGATTGATCAAGGATCTTTGAGAGATCCTCTGCAGTTAAAGGATTCATGTTTTGACATGAAGTGTCAATAACATCCTTTATTTTTATGGTCTCTGTAGGTGTGATGGTGGCATGAGGAGGGCTAGGAGGTGGCATTTGTGTGTCTTGCACACTTTGGTCTTCCTGTTCATCTAATGCCTTTTCCTCTCCTTTAGCTATATTCTCTTCTTCTTCCTCCTTATTTACTTCCTCTTCTACTCTTCCTTCCTCACCTTTCTTCTCCTCTTCATCATTCTTCTCATCCACTTTCTTTGTTATCTCTTTTTCTTCTTTTCTCTTTGAGCTAGCCGCTGCCTTATATTCCTCGTCAAATACATCATCAATTTTCTTGTATATTGACTTCCACAATTTTGTGGATTTATTTACAACATCCTCTATCTTATTTTGGAGGATGCAAAATGCTCTATATTTAGCAGAAAATTTTCTATTATGCCTTTTTTTTGCCTTAGCTATTTGACCTTTAGTCAGGTTTGGCAACACTCTAGCTAGGGTTGATTCTCTTATCTCCTTTTCCATTTGTAAACAAAAATGCCACTTATCTTCAACTATCTTGTATAGTTCCTTGGGCATTGTACTATCTAATTCTAGAGGTGTGTGTTTTTATTTGGCCATCATTGCATACATTGATTCCTCTATTTTATTTTGCTCTTCTTTATTGAGCTTATTAAAGTCTATAGTCTTTAAACCATTCAAGTTTTCTTTTCTAATATTTACACATAACTTGTCAATGGTAAACTTAGAGGGATGACTTAACAAACTGCCTATTGTCATCTAACTCTATTCTTTCTTCATATGAGTATGGTTGGGCAACATATTTCCTTCTCTTCCTTGGTTCTTCACCAGTTTTCTTTGTGGCTTTCTTCTTCTCTTTGGTTTCATCTTTTGCCTTTTGAGTTGCAACCTTAGTGGTAGCCCTTGTAGTAGGCTTCTTTGTTTTGACTGCAATGGGCTTTGTCCCCTTCTTTTCCTTGGGCTGGGATGCAGACTAAGTTTTGGCTTTCCTTTTAGTGGCTTTGGCTTTAGTGGTTACTTCCTCAGCTTCTTCTTCCTTAGCACCTTCTTCTTTTTCCTCTTGTAGGCCCTATGTCAATTCCAATGACCTTTGCCTTGGTTTGTCTTCTTCTTGTTCACTCTCATCTTCATCTTCATCTACTTCTTCTTCTGCTGTAGCACCTACTGCTTCTATATCAGCTTCAAATATTTTCTTGAGCTTTCTTATCATTTTGTCCTTCTCCTTCACTACAAAGGTTGTCTTCAAATCTATTACCAACCTAGATTTGACAATATCATAAGTCCCAAAGAGTTTTGTAGCCTTGTCTATCTCCTTTATAAGTAAAGTAGTGATTGCAGTTGAAGCTTGGTCTATATCAAGCTCATATCCAAGTGGCCTAAGCCATCTTACTCTAGGTACCATGGCTTTGATGTAGGTGTAATCTATGTCAACCAAGAAATGAATGTCATTTACATGCTACTCAACTAGTGATACTGGTATCCTCATCCTTTGTTTCATGGACTTCTTGAACTCCTCAAAGTAGCTTGTCATCTGAGCATCAAAGTTGTCTCCCATTTGCTCAATAAACTCATTAACTTGTGTGACAATTGTTTTGTTAGGATCCCAATTTACCTTTCCAACTGATGGAGATTCTTTCATGACATAGAAAAATATGCAAATCAACACTAATCCAAATTTTCATTGAGCTCTTTTAGATTTTCTTATGGCTCCCAAATTTTCATTGATTTGTTGTAGCATGAGCTCTGCTAGATCATAAGTTTGGTCCTTCTTCACAAGTTTTTATGAAACATCTACTACTATACATGGCATTTTGTTCAATCTACTTGATTGATAGAATTTGTGAGATATGAATCTGATAGCAAAATCAAGTAGGGGTTTAGTGATGGTGTTAATGGTCATTCCCCTATTGTTCCATTTAGCACTAGTTTTTTTCTCTATGGCTTCCCTTTTGTCACTTCTCAGGGTCTTAGGCTGATCTAGGGTTCAGAATCCAGTAGCCCTATGAACAATTTTCTTTGTGATCTTCACTAGCCACACTATATGAATCTATTCAGTCTTAAATACAATGGGGAAAACTAGGGCATTAGTTAAACCCTTCTTCTCAACTACTGAGAACTCATCCTTCAATATACCCATGTCAAATAGCTTTTCAAAGGCATTGAAAATTTCTAGGTCACCTATGGCTCCAATCTTATAGTTATTACATTTCCTGACATCTTGGACCATTACTACTTTGTCTAGAATGACTGAAAAAACACCTGCTAGATCATTTATATACACGACCTTGGGAATGGGTTTAAATTCTGGTTGCTTAACATCATTACTGATAAGTTGGACTACATGACTATCCTTTCCCTTTGTGATTTTAGACCTAAATTCCATCTTAACCAAACTAGGGTTTAATATTTAAATAAAGTTTAAAATACTATGTAGCTTAGCACTTGATGTAATACCTTTGAATCGAAGAGTTTAGGTTGAATTGCTATTGAGATCAGTGCAAATTGCTACTAAATTGTTGTTTGATCACCTCTTTTCTCTTCTCATTTTTTCTCTATGTTCAAATGGCTTGAAAATGAATGATTTTCAACTTTATTAGGCTCAAAGCCTAGCATTTATTGTATAGTGCTTATAGCTATACACTCAACATCCACTATTTTCTATTTACTTAGCAGCCACTAATATATCTCATTCAGCATCAACTAGACTTTCCAGCTCAACATATATTGGAGTTTCACTCAACATCCAAAGGTAGCTCAGTATCTTCTACAAAATTTTGAATTTTAACTTAAAATCTTTTCTCATGCAGATTTCTTCTTGGTAGCACTTCTTTGTTCTTTTTGGCAGATGTAT
Source organism: Cupressus sempervirens (assembly GCA_028749045.1). Taxonomy (NCBI): domain Eukaryota; kingdom Viridiplantae; phylum Streptophyta; class Pinopsida; order Cupressales; family Cupressaceae; genus Cupressus; species Cupressus sempervirens. The sequence goes on along the minus strand of CM053783.1, from coordinate 601,242,624 downwards.
GATACATCTTTTTATATATATTAGCCCCATGTACCTGTCTTGTGCTTAATTGGATGAAGTGTGATCACTTGACCTCTTGGGTGAAGTGATCTCTCCATTGGATGTACTTGATCCATCTCTTCTTTGCCATGTCTTTTTCATTTTTGCCCTGATGTGCCCCACATCAACTTTTTCTTTACCCTTGTTGACTTCTGACTTGGGTGCCTTGGCCTTTGTTGGGCAATTCCTGCTAACATGTCCTATCTTCAAGAAACTAAAACATGTGGTTTGGCTTAACCACCTACTATAATTTCCCTTGAAGTGTGTTCTTATGTAGTTCTAAGGAACATGACCATGTTCCTAATAGTAGTGACAACTTTTCCTGTTATTGTAATCCCAATTGTAGTGGTGTGCATTGTTGTTTATCCTTGCAGGCTGATTAGGTGTCCAAATAGGCTTTGATCTGCATTCAAAAGCTATATGTCCATACTTTTTGTAGTTGTAGTAGTGACCATAAAATCTTGGTGTCCTAATGGTCTTGGTTCTATAGTTTTATGTTGAGTGCCCTTACATGTTACACTTGTGAAAATAACCTTTGTTTTTTGATGTATCATGTTGATTGGTCTTTCTACTCCTACAAACATTAGTAGTGTGCCCATTTTTATTACAGAAATGACAAGTGGGTTTATAGTTCTTACCTTTGTCACTCCTTTTCTTAGCACTCTTTGATGTTTCATCTTCTTTAGTACTGGTGAATCCTAGTCCTGAAGTGTCATTGCTTGATCTTGATGATTTCAGCAACTGCTCAAAGTGCTTGATGGCTTCACTTGACTTATTGAAGCTCTCTACTATCTCTTTTTCTTTTTTCAACTCATTTTTCAATTTTTCATTCTACATCTTTAGGTTAGAGATCTCAATGTCCTTCATGTTTAGCTCATGATGAGCATTCATCATCTGACAAAGTGTATCTAACTGCATGTTGGAGATCTTTTTGAGTTATGTGGACTTCTCCTCAAGTCTATTTATAAGGTTTCTTTTGTCATCCTCAAGCATGGCTCTATCCTCAATTGGTCTCTTCTTTTGTTCAATTATTTCACATAGCATCATGGCTTTTGATTCTTGTTCCATTTTAAGAGATCTTATCTCTTCTTCTTGAGCTCTATTTTTCTCCATCAGTTCTGCTATTGCTGCATCAAACTCCTTGGAATCTCCATTGGAAAAAACTTGTGTGGTATCAGTATCCTTGTAGTGTATGTCATTTTCAGCTATGGTTATGTCCTTTCTTCTTTTCAAGGATTTTCTCAGTTCTTCTCTGGCTTCCTTTACCTTGTCTAGAGTGAGGTGCACATCAATCACTTGATTGTCAATAATCTTCCCAAGTTTGAAGACTTCCATCTTTAGACCTTTTCTCTAAGTTGTTAGGCTTCTTCCTTGTGAGAACCAATAGCTCTAATATCAATTGTTGGAATGTTCAAATGGGAAGAGTACTTTTGAGAGTGGGGGTGAATCAGAAGTAACTAGTTTTTTTTTAAACCCTCATTAACACATAACTGAAAGTAATGTACATGCATGTAAACATATAAGAAAACATGAAATGAAAGCATGCATCAACACATGAAACAAGAGATTAGGTAACCCAAAAACCCTCCAGGAATAAGAAGGTAAAACTGGGGTGGGGATGACAACCATAAAAATTACTGCAGCAATATGTTCAACCACTTCTGATGGTCTACCCTGTTAAAGGCTTTACACTGTATCAATAGTGACCTAGTTAGAGGATTTACAAACACTTTACATGAAGTCTCACCTTGTTTAAGGATTTAAAATAGGCCATTAAACCCACCTAATACATAGGATTTTCAATCAGCTTCTCCAAAGTTTCTCCTTCCTAGTTGTTAAGCTAACCTATCAATATAGGATTTCCAACATCTAATACAATGTCAATAAAGTATTAGAACAATAAACCTGATAGTATGCAATCTCTAATTGCTTAATTTAGGTACTTGATCTACTCTCTTTGATCTTGATCCTCTGAGATCTAATATCTGATTGTGTTCCTTGTCCCTTGTACTATTCTAATCAACTGGATATGAAATTGTTGCTCTGTTCCTCTAAGTCTTTCCTTCTTCACATTGAAATTTTGCTATAATCTCCTGATACACTATTCTCTCTCACACATACAATGAAATTTTTGACCTCCTTATAAATATTATGAAGACTTAGGGTTAGGTATGGATCTATGATCCATATTGAATCTCAAATTCTCACTCATACCTTGCATTTTTCTCATTGGTTACATGTGTTCTCTATTTTGCTAATTGGCTGCATGTAGATTGTATAGGGAATGTAAAATATTCATCCATACCTTTTTCTTCTTTCAAATCTCTCTATTTTAGCTCCAAAAATGGTTTACATCTGAGTTTTTGAGGGCTCAAACTCATATATTGATTCTATGTTACTTAGTACATATTATATTACTAGTGCTTAGCACATGAATGTTCTTGTATTGCTCAGCACATGTTACATTTCTGGATTGCTCAACACCTATTACACTTTGTGTTACTTAGCACATGAATATTCCTTTATCACTCAGCACATATTATGCTCTATCTTGCTTGACATGAATTGTGACTTGGCACCTATATACTACTCGACATCTATTACTTGCTTGGCACCTATTAAGATTCTGACTCAAAAACTACTATAACTCACTCGGCATACATAGTGTACTCAACATATATGGTGGAATTGGTTAAGTGTGTTGACACTCGAATGTCAAGACCATTCTAAGACCAAAAATTCCTTGAAAATTTCATGTGTAATTATTAGTGAACAAATTGTCCTTTGAGAAAATGCATGCAAATGTGACCCCAAATGCCCAAATGAAATGACAAACTAGCACCAGCAGTTGGATAGGTTATTATTAGATTAATAACCTTCCTCTAAATTTTATCGAGTATAGCTCTCCATGCAAGATTTAAAATGAATTAATTATAGGTACTTTTAACTAAAAAGCATGAAAGGATACCAATCATCTATCCGTAAACACAGAGTAGACGTGAAACCTAAGAATTGAAAAGAAAGGAAATAGAATAAAATAGATTAGACAAAGTTAATCTGTCATACATTGCATTACATAATGTAAACAAAAATGTATCTTCCATCCTCTTGAGAGAATTTAAAAAATTAGAGCTTTAAAAGATGCTTTGAAAAGATGATGCAACATGAAAACAACGATATTGAAACGTAATTTAGAGAAAATTGAAAATGATGCAAAGTTCATGATCAGTGGCAGGAAAATACACCATAATCAAAGTTCTGATGTAATTAACCTCCAACCTCCCTTCCCTGACTGCAAAAGATCACAAAGTATCTTGTACACATTACAACCAAATCACTATTTCAAGAAAGACGGAAACTTCTTTCACAATGTTACATCAACCATTAAAATCCTATCTCTAAATCAAACACACAGTTCTGAAAAAGAGAAATAACCCATGCTCTACCTCTAACAAACTCTCAAGAAAAATGGAATAATTTGCAGAATCTCCTTCCCTTCTAGAGCACAAAGTCTACAGTCAGAAGCAAGAAGAATGGAACCAGATTAGATGATGCTTTAATCCTTAGTGGTATGAAATCTATAAAGACTGCCCCAATGAAAGAATATCTTTGCAGACAACAAAATTACATTGATAAGAAAGTTACAAAAAGGAAGCACATTCTAAAAGAAGCCAAACCTATTCCCAATGTTTCTCATTTTTAGAATTTGACAGTTTTTAATGATGGAGATCCCAAAAAACCCTTGTTGGTTGAAGATGGTGCTTTAAAGATGTCAAGATTCTGTAGCGTGCATATTGAAAATGATAAAGAGGAGCAAAGCAATGCTCAAGAGCTCATAAATTCAGGTAACAAGATTTTGCCACAATCTTTCTTCAACCCAGAGACTAGATCTCCCAAATCCATAGGTACGAAATGGTCCAGATGGTAAATATTTTCATAACGGTATTCAAAAGTTTAGTCTCACTGAAAGAATGAATATGGATGATTCTTTATATTCTGAAAATTGTAATCAGCAAGTTGAAGAGTCTGTCATATGTGTTCCTAAAGTTATATCATATTCCTCTTTTGAAACTTCTGCTGATATTAAGGTGTCATATACTGATGAGGATAAAATTGTTTGGAGTCACCTTAATCCACTTTTCATGCTGATGGGGTTTGATGAGAATACTTCTATCAAAGAAAATCCTCTTTTCCAATTTCAAGATTCACACTTAAATAATGAAAATTTGTTCAATAGCCCCCAACCAGGAGAAAACTTTTCTGAAACACCACATGAAAATCTCATCTTTGAAGAAGAAGAAACTATGGGTATGTCTCTGCCATCACTTAAGCTGGATCATTTTCCTAATCATACCTTAGGTGCCTATTCAAATGAATTCTAGAATGAAGCATGTATTGAAAAATTCCCTTCTCATTCATCTATGCATAATGTCATTGATTTGGAACACAAAGGAAATGATGAGATATGTGATGACATTTTGAAAAGAGAAAGGGGTGGGATTTTTGGTATGATTGATGATAGTTGGTTTCTTGAAAGAGGTGAAGGAGATATACATCCAAGAGTTGATCCTATGCTGAAGGAGGCATCATTATGGCTACAAACTGGTCATGGCCATGCATAGGAGTTGAACTTGCATGATGATATTTTTGAGGATTACACATCATCTTTTGGTGTGGCTTTTCCATTTCATATTTTTCAGCCTGAAGTGGAATCAGATCCTGCCAATGTGAAGAATCAATTCTTCAATGGAGATGAGTACTATGATAAGTCACAACTTTTTGAAAAAGAGAATTGGTTCAGCATATGCACGCATCTTTTCATTTTGAAGCTTGGCATTGAAGGAGTCGTCATTGAACAAGGGATTGGAGCTATTCCATTGAGGTACGCTTTGCTATTCCGAAAAGGCTCCTATTTCTCTCAACCGATAAATGGATTCACTTAACTTCTTATTTCTTCGAGTCATTATGGTAGGTTCTCTTCCTACCTTTGTAAATATTGTAAATAAATTTTTTTTGTGCGTAGTGGTAGTTGGAATAATGTGCAAGCCTCGTGCTTGCTGGTAGTCTAGGTGTTTTCTTCTAGTTTTGGTTACTTGTGTTGCCTTGCTCCCCTCCACCCTCTCTGCAAGAAGCTCCTGGTCTTCTCTTGCTGACTCTATTTGCCCAATGTTAAGGCACTACTATTTTCCTAGAGATTGCTAGAGTTCTCTAATTTTGCATCAAAATCAGTCCCATATTTAGAGGCCTTGTTAGTACCCGATATGGTCACAATTTCAAAGCTTCAAGTTTAGAGTTGTTGAACCACTTTGAACTAAAGTTCCAAGTAGTTCAAAGTAGTTTGATGGTTCAGAGGTCCAAGTTGGTTTGTTGGTTCAACATGCAGACTCAGATCAGGCTTAAGGTTGTCAAGTTCAATGATTCAGAGCAAAGGTATAAGGATCATTTAATCCAAGTTCAAAGGACTTCACAAGAAGTTTCACAGTTTTAGAATTCAGTTTCAGATGTTGAACCTCTTCGAACTAGTTCGAACTGAAGTTCAAAGTAGTTCAAAGTAGTTCAGAATGGTTTAATGGTTCAAATGACCCATCTTGCAGGTTCAATATAAATGAAGTTTAGACTCATTGGTTCGAGGTGGTATAGCAATGACATTTAGAACATAATTATCAGAGCTTAGCAACTTCAACATTGCCACACTTCATTGTTTGGGTTCAAAAGGCAACTTGATGGATGGAAGCTCAACTTTTGTATTCAATAAGGATATTTTAGATGAATCTGCTAAAGATGACACAACCAAGCCTCAATCTAGGAATGATGTGACTAGAAGGATATCACCAGTGATGTCATTATATGTATAATAGCATTGAAGAGAAGTTTGAGTTGTTGGAAAGGAGAATCACAATGTTCACCACTGCATTAACTCGAAATCAAATATTGGTTGGGTGGATACATAAGATAGCACACAGAGAAATATTAATAATGTGCACCATTGGGACTGTTATATAAAAGAATGTCTACCATTTTCCTTCCCCATCACAAGAATGATAAAAGTCATAAATGATTATGAGTAATCAACATATAAGGGATAAGGAAGGTAGAACATATGTGCATTGAATGGTCAAAATTTATTAAGAAACATAGAGGAACTAAGACCCCCAATATTGGTGCGCACTACATAATTGATGTAGGATCTGGTCAAGTTTATCTTTCTCAAGTTCTATCATTTGAATATCAATTCTATGTAATGGCTTTGGATTCTTCTCTTCACCATGCAACTGTTAGAAATGAATGGGTAGAATGAATTAGAAAACACCACCAAAGCATTTGTGTCATTTTTGTGAAGAAAGAGAGAGGACCTCCTTGTGTTTCTATATGATTGGGGCAGTGTTGTTGGTAAACACATTATCTTTGTGTTGAGGAAGAAATTTCATCATGCTGCATTCATATCTGATAACAGATCCACGAATTTGAAGTTATAACATTCTAACATTCATGTTATATTGTGCTTGCTTTAAAACTGAGCTTCTTGGTTTTATACAAACCCAAGGAATATGTGTAGATAGGGAGACATTTTCAAGATGGTGGATCAATGATCAGTAGCTGGGAAGTGTAATTCAGCAAGTCAAATTTTTTGACAGTCATATAGACCCTCAAACAGTGACCTATAACTTTTGACTAAGAGATTATTTTCAAAATCACCTTGGTGAGAATGTGGAGAATGAGGATTCTAATAACATATCCAAAATTTAGCAAGATCTAATGGTGAAATAATTAGGTCTGCCCCCCGAAATCAGGCCTGTTTTTACTGCAAAAATTACGTCAAATCCACCCAGCATCTTAAATATTTTGTTTTAAAGTAGATTATTCAAATGACAGGTGGCATATGTAAACTTTTCACATAATGTAGATATATGGAAAGTGTCTAAGTAAGAGTTTGGAGAGAAACAAATAAAATTATGATGTTTTATATATAAAAATTTTGGGTTATAAACATATCTCCCATATAATCTTTTCAGGACAGAATGAAAAAGGTTATGTATTATATCACAACTTTAATGATATATGTCATTAGACTTGTTACCTAATGTTTAATAAAGAGTCAAACATTATAACTATTGGGAGATATTACAAAGGGAAGGGAAGATTAAACAAAGGAGACTTCCAAGAATCAGTTATGGGACAGGGAATGGAGACGGACAAAGAGAAGAATAAATAAAGGACAGAGGTATTTAGAAGGGGTTCCAGTTTTTTGAGTTTTGGCTGAGAGACTTTGGGCTACAGCAGAATAGAGGCTGTAAATATAGGGGGTGCCACTTTCTTTTCAAAACTGAAGACTTTGAGCTACAGAACGAAAGGGTTGATGGGAAGTTTTATTTTTTGTATTTGCTGAGAGAGAAAGAGCAGTGCTTGGTTTTAATTTCTGAACTTTGTGTTGGAAAATAAGGAATATTCTAATTTTTGAATATGTCTGAGGGAAGGGAATTCAAGTTTCCTTTTAATTGATGATTTAGATGCATAATGTAATGAAAACTTTGTTGTTTCTGCATTTTTAGGGAGGGAGACTCGGGAGATAGTTGCATATTGGAGCTTTGAATCTGGGCAATTTTCTCTCCAATGATCATCATCTTTGTATGACATTCAGTTTTCTCTAAATGCATTTATGTCATGAATTCCTAAATATATTTGATTTCAAAGTTTTCTAAAAGCTCTGTTTCTTTACTCTCTCAGATTTCATTCTATTTGTAACGCTGCATGCAAATGAACTTTGTGTCATTTGTTAATACTTTCTTGTAGTCTTTTAGGTTCCTGCATCTACATTGTATTTACAAGTAGATGTTTGATATCCTTTCGTGTTTTTTGGTAAAAACACGCACATTTAATTCATTGAATATCTTGTACGGGGAGCTGTACTTGATAAAATTCAGAGGAAGGTTATCAACCCCGTGATAACCTCTCCAACTGTTGGTGTTAGTTTTTCCTCTCAGTTGGGCATTCAGGGTCAAATTTGCATGTATTTCTTCAAAGGACAATCTGTTCACTAACAAATTTTTGGCAACTCCGTTGGGGAAAAGAAAAATAGATCATTACCTAATATTTTTTCCTTAGGTTTATGGTTATCTCTACATGCAAGAGATTGGCGACTCTATATTTTGAACCTGTTGAATCTTTGTTGTTGGAATTCCAATGTGTGTTATAGCAGAAGTTGTAATACAGCCATGGGGGGCTTAGATTGGACCATTTTCCCTGGCCTTTTATTCAGCTTTACCTAAAAGGTCATGGGAATATCTTCCCAAGTTTGATGGAGACAAAGCACAAGATCTGATAGATCACATCAAAGCGGTTATTGTTGCATGTGGGATTCTTGATGTGCAGGATGAAGATGTGTTCATCAGGTTATTTGTTTAAAGCCTCATGGGAAAAGCAATGGAATGATTTCAGCATTTGCAAGATGGATGTATTACAACTTGGGATGATCTTAAGCAGAGATTTCTAGAAAGATTTCAGCCCACAATTAATTCCCATCAATTATTGGTGAACTTTCTTCAAATTTAGATGAAAGATGATGAATTTGTAAGGGAGTTCATTGATAGGTTTAATCAGACTATTGGTAAAATTCCTCTATCCAACCAACCAAATGAAAGAAATCAGGTATGCTTCTTTATTGATGCTATGGATGTTGAAGTCAAGTTTTGGTTACAATGCTTTGGAATGCAAAATTTGGTAAATGTGTAGAAAGAAGCAACTAGATTAGATGATGCTTTAATCCTTAGTGGTTTGAAATAAATAAAGACTCCCCCAATGAAAGAATATCTTTACAAATAGCAACATTACATTGACAAGAAAGTTACAAAAAGGAAGCACGTTCTAAAAGAAGCCAAACCTATTCCCAATGTTTCTCATTTTCAGAATCTGACAATTTTTAATGATGGAGATTTCAAAAAACCCTTGTTGGCTGAAGATGGTGCTTTAAAGATGTCAGGATTCTATAGTGTGCATATTGAAAATGATAAAGAGGAGCAAAGCAATGCTAAAGAGCTCATAAATTCAGGTAACAAGATTTTTCCACAATCTTTCTTCAACCCAGAGACTAGATCTCCCAAATCCACAAGTACAGAATGTTATTTAGTTTCAAATGGTCCAAATGGTAAAGATTTTCATACTGGTATTTAGAAGTTTAGTCTCACTGAAAGAATGAATATGGATGATTCTTTATATTCTGAAAATTGTAATCAGCAAATTAAAAATGTGGTGGCTTTTCCATTTCATATTTTTCAGCCTGAAGTGGAATCAGATCCTGCCAATGTGAAGGATCAATTCTTCAATGGAGATGAGTACTATGATAAGTCACAACTTTTTGGAAAAGAGAATTGGTTCAGCATATGCATGCATCTTTTCATTTTGAAGCTTGGCATTGAAGGAGTCGTCATCAAACAAGGGTTTGGAGCTGTTCCATTGAGGTACACTTTGTTGTTTTGAAAAGGCTCCTATTTCTCTCAACCGGTAAATGGATTCACTTAACTTCTTATTTCTTCCGATCATTATGGTAGGTTCTCTTCCCACCTTTGTAAATATTGTAAATAAATTTTTGTTATGCGTAGTGGTAGTTGGAATAATGTGCAAGCCTCATGCTTGTTGGTAGTCTAGGTGTTTTCTTCTGGTTTTGTTTACTTGTGTTGCCCTGCTCCCCTCTTCCCTCTCTGCAAGCAACTCCCAGTCTTCTCTTTTTGACTCTATTTGCCCAATGTTAAGGCACTACTATTTTTCTAGAGATTGCTGGAGTTCTCTAATTTTTCATCAAAATCAGTCCCGCGGTTAGAGCCCCTGTTAGTACCTGATATGGTCACAATTTCAAAGCTTCAAGTTTAGAGTTGTTGAACCTCTTCAAACTAAAGTTCAAAGTAGTTTAAAGTAGTTCGATGATTCAAAGGTCCAAGTTGGTTTGTTGGTTCAACATGCAAACTCAAATAAGGCTTAAGGTTGTCAAGTTTAATGATTCAAAGAAAAGGTATAAGGATCATTTAATCCAAGTTTAGAGGACTTCACAAGAAGTTTCATAGTTTCAGAATTCAATTTCAGATGTTGAACCTCTTCGAACCACTTTGAATTGAATTTTGGAGTCATTAAAAGTAGTTCAAAATGGTTTAATGGTTCAAATAACCCATTCTACAAGTTCAATATAAATGAAGTTCAGACTCATTGGTTCGAGGTGGTATAGCAAGGACATTTAGAACATAATTATCAGAGCTTAGCAACTTTAGCATTGCCACACTTCATTGTTTGGGTTCAAAAGGCAACTTGATGGATGGAAGCTCAACTTTTGTATTCAATAAGGATATTTTAGATGAATCTACTAAAGATGACATAGCCGAGCCTCAATCTGGGAATAATTTGACCAGAAGGATATCACCAGTGATGTCATTATATGTATAACAACATTGAAGAAAAGTTTGAGTTTTTGGAAAGGAGAATCACAATGTTCACCACTACATTAACCCAAAATCAAATATTGGTTGGGTGGATACATAAGATAGCACCCAGAGAAATATTAATAATATGCACCATTGGGACTGTTATATAAAAGAATGTCTACTATTTTCCTTCCCCATCACAAGAATGATAAAAGTCATAAATGATTATGAGTAATTAGCATACAAGGGATAAGGAAGGCAGAACATATGTGCATTGAATGGTCAACCTTTATTAAGAAACATAGAGGAACTAAGACCCCCAATATTGGTGTGCACTACATAATTGATGTAGGATCTGGTCAAGTTTATCTTTCTCAAGTTCTATCATTTGAATATCAATTCTACATAATGGCTTTGGATGCTTCTCTTCACCATGCAACTGTTACAAATGAATGGGTAGAATGAATTAGAAAACACCACCAAAGCATTTGTGTCATTGTTGTGAAGAAAGAGAGAGGACCTCCTTGTGTTTTTGTATGATTGGGGCAGTGTTGTTGGTAAACATATTATCTTTGTGTTGAGAAAGAAATTTCATCATGCTGCATTCATATCCAATAACAGGTCCATGAATTTGAAGTTATAACATTCTAACATTCATGTTATACTGTACTTTCTTTAAAACTGAGCTTCTTGGTTTTATACAAACCCAAGGAATATGTGTAGATAGGGAGACATTTTCAAGATGGTAGATCAATGATCAGTAGCTGGGAAGTGTAATTCAGCAAGTCAAATTTTCTAACGGTCATATAGACCCTCAAACAGTGACCTATAACTTTTGACTGAGACATTATTTTCAAATTTTCCTTTGTGAGAATGTGGAGAACGAGGATTCTAATAACATATCCAAAATTCAGCAAGATCTAACAGTGCAATAATTAGTTATGCCCCCCAAAATCAGGCCTATTTTTACTGCCAAAATTATGTCAAATCCGCCCAGCATCTTAAATATTTTGTTTTAAAATAGATTATTCAAATGACAGGTGGCATATGTAAACTTTTCACATAATGAAAATATATGGAAAGTGTCTAAGTAAGAGTTTGGAGAGAAAGAAATATAATTATAATGTTTTATTAAACATTATAATTATCAGGATATATAAAAATTCTAGGTTATAAACATATCTCCTCTATAATCCTTTCAGGATAGAATGGAAAAGGTTATGTATTATATCACAACTTTAATGATATATGTCATTAGACTTGTTACCTAATGTTTAATAAAGAGTCAAACATTATAACTATGGGGAGATATTAAAAAGGGAAGAGAAGATTAAACAAAGGAGACTTCCAAGAATCAGTTACGGGATAGGGAATGGAGACGGATAAAGAGAAGAATAAATAAAGGACAGAGGTATTTAGAAGGAGTTCCAATTTTTTGAGTTTTGGCTGAGAGACTTTGGGCTACAGTAGAACAAAGGCTATGAATATAGGGGGTGCCACTTTCTTTTCAAAACTGAAGACTTTGAGCTGCAGAACAGAAGGGTTGATGGGAAGTTTTATTTTTTGTATTTGCTGAGAAAGAAAGAGCAGTGCGTGGTTTTAATTTCTGAACTTTGTGTTAGAAAATAAGGAATATTCTAATTTTTGAATGTGCCGAGGGAAGGGAATTCAAGTTTCCTTTTTAATTGATGATTTATATACATAATGTAATGAAAAATTTGTTGGTTTTGCATTTTTAGAGGAGGGAGACTCAGGAGATAGTTGCATATTGGAGCTTTGAATCTGGGCAATTTTCTCTCCACTTATCGTCATCTTTGTATGACATTCAGTTTTCTCTAAATGCATTTATGTCATGAATTCCTAAATATATTTGATTTTAAAGTGTTCTAAAAGCTCTATTTCTTTACTTTCTCAGATTTCATTCTATTTGTAACGCTACATGCAAATGAACTTTGTGTCATTTGTTAATACTTTCTTGTAGTCTTTTAGGTTCCCGCATCTACATTGTATTTACAAGTAGATGTTTGATATCCTTTCGTGCTTTCTGGTAAAAGAACCCACACTTAATTCATTGAATATCTTGTATGGGGAGTTGTACCCGATAAAATTCAAAGGAAGGTTATCAACCCCGTGATACCTCTCCAACTGTTGGTGTTAGTTTGTCCTCTCACTTGGGCATTCAGGGTCAAATTTGCACGTATTTCTTCAAAGGACAATCTGTTCACTAATAGTAATCAACGCTAAAACATCCTTGGTACCTAAAATTTAAAGCTAAAAATTGGTTTGATGTGACATAATTATGCAAGGAAATCTTATGTGTATGTACTACATCCAAAAATTAATACTTTTGATATTTTAAGTGGGAAATATAACTTCTTTTAAAAACTATCATTTTCCAACAGGTAAAGAATCATAGATTATTTATATCTTGTTAATTACCTACTTGTTCTTAGGCACACTAAGAAGATAATTTATCATGAGCATTCTTCCTAAGAACTTGGGATTTTGAAATTTGGAAGTGCTTAGTTATCACAAACTAAAATTGAAGAATTTGTTGATATTATGGGAGGTGGCCTAATCAAACATGAACCAATGGTTCGTGGCTTGATATTTTCACACTAGGCATGCAGTCATACATTTGAAGATTGTGGGTGGCTAAGTTACTTCCTCAAGATGACTAGCTATGCTCACAAAATGCCTTTTATATTTCTTAGCACTATACGTAATGTGAAATCCAATGTAAAAGGTTTAAATCTCAGATGTAGTGAAGAGATAATTATAGAAGTAACTTACTTGCCAAGGGAAGGAGAGAATTTTTTGATAACCATGATCCCTATTCAATAAGATCATAGTTTACACTACATGTGGATCCTCCATTAAAAGTTGACAATAAGCAAGGCACTAGACAAAATTCACTTCCACCACCTTAAATGAAATATTCAACATATATCATGTAGTATTTGACTTGTGAAGGACAAACATTTCATAAGACTTTGTGCATTTTAAACTAGTGATTAATCTAAGAAATGATAGAAAAATACATAAATGTACATAATTTACATCTTCATAGAGAAACCTAACTTCAAAAAGGTACTCCTCATTTTGTATATTGTCATTGTTTAATAAAGATGATTATAGAGAGAGATCTAGGAGAAATTTCTAGAATCTCTCAGAAAGAAATTATTTCTTTTAATAAATTTGTGTAAGAAAGTGTGCTACCATGGGGAGCTAGATTATGTCATAGGGTTAACTCACAAGATGGAACAAAGAAAATTATAGAGGACTCTACACCCTCACATCTGCAGACACCTAAATCTAATCACATTGATACGTAATCATATTTAGAAATATTCTAAGGCATTTTTAATTAAATATAAAATATTTAATTAATTTATGTTATCCCCTAATAAATTAATTATAGTTTGATTAATAAATTAAATGATAACCAATTAGCTATTTTATTAATGTAATCCCCTTCCTCTATTAAATTAAATAAATGTGCAAGCCATTTAATTTAATCCCAAATGTTCCCTTCCATTTAATTAATTTAATTCATTAAATCTCATGATCATAAATTAACCCTCAACCCAATAGTTACCCTTAACCCAACTCATGCACCAATAATTAACCTTTTTAATTAAATAAATTTTGTATTTAATTTATTCCTCCACCTAGCATTTTTCTAACAATTACACTCACCACCATAACTGAACCACATCACCCCCATAACTAAGTCACCTCATTGTCTTAACTGAGCCACATCACCCCATATCCCTTGCACAAACCAAGGCATGATTTAAGTCCTCATGAATCAATCCCAAGTCCACTCTTTTGCTGCATCTCCCTCTTCCACCTCTATTTCATGTATCATGCACTTAACTGAACCCCCATAATATCTATCTCCTCACACACTCTCTCCTTGTGACACTTGTCACAATGGTATGGATTTGAGATAACACAATCCATGTGCTCATTTCTCCTTGCATCTTGGCCCTTCTTTGCAATCTTCCTATTTTTCATCTCAACTATCCATTCACCTTACATGTGTTCTATAAATTGAACCCTTGTATTCTTCACAAATCATCCACCATTTGAGTAAACTTATTATGTTGTTTTTAGAGCTAAATATTATCAAAGCACTATTATTATACTTAAATTTTCATACATCCATCCATCATTTGCATCCATTGTTGAAGCTTAAGAATACCATTGAGCACACATACACAATCATTAGACCACATCAAAGGCATCAAGGAGGCTACAAGGATTTATGAGGCTTGCATTCTACTATTTTGGCTTTCTTTTAGTCTATCATATTTGTTGTTATTAGATTTGGTTTGTTAAATCTTTAGCTTTGGTTTTATATATATTTTCACACTAATTTTATAGCATACTTTTTGGCATTGCCATTGGGACCCCACAATAGGGTCATTCCACTATCATATGTTAATTTCTTGCTTCTACAAAGGACTAAAACATTGGCTAAAATTTGTGTTTTAAGTGTTGTTGCAAGGTCATTTTTGGATTTTTGAGGTTAAATGTGTAGAAAAATCTCAAATGCAACCTATACTCTAATGAAAATTCACTCAACAAAATAAAAATCATCTTTAAATTCACAATCTTTTTAGCATGAGAATGTGCTTATCAAACAACAGGAACACATTCTCGTGCATGCGGGAATGAAGACTCATACTTAAAAAATTTAAAATATGTACCTTTTCTAATCTTCTAACAGCTAACATTTCTTTTCATTATTGTCCTCATGGAAATATGAGTTAACTCTACAAGAATGTGGGTTGACTGCATGGGAACATGTTATTCCACCTATGGGAACAAATCTTTATGGGAAAGCTCTATAGTAATTTTGCATGTAGGAATCTATTTTTCTATTTTATTTACTAGTTTTTAGCATGCTTCCTAAGATTATAGGAATGTGATCTCATGACCACAAGAATGCTCCTTTGACCTACATGAACTCTTAGGCTTTTTTTTCCTTATTTTTTAGTCATACAAAGTACAATTCTAGTGTTATACAATTTTGTTTATCTGAAATTAAACTCACATTTTGTTTGGAAGCTTAAAATGAAAAATGCATGCTTTCACATCTATAAATCTTTAATGGTGAAGGGAAAATGAACAACACTATGAACATTTCAATTTGGGCTTAAAATGAAATCATCCAATCTTGAGTGCATAAAGGGTTAATGAATATTGCAAATTGATCTCTTCAGTTTTTGGGTTTAAAATGAGAAAACAACTCTTGAATGATAAAGGTTAAAAATTCTCTTATTCTTTCTTCTTTCAAGCTTTCATGATCATTTTTTAAGAATGTTTTCATTTACTTTCAGAGAATGAACCTTGCATGATAAATCATGAGAATCTTTTGTGATAAATAGAAAAAGCTAAAAAAACTCAATTTGAAATGAACAAGTGTTTGATGCATTTTTAGAGTTGTTTCTCAAAGACACTTTCTTGGGCCTATTTGTCTTCCTGCATATTAGATCCATTTAATTAATTAATGTGTGTACCAAAAATTTGTTAGCAAGATCATTTTCAACAACACTAGGAGCACTTCTAGAGAGGCTTATCCTTCTAGAAATGCATGTCCCCATCCAAGAATGATCTCAAAATGATAATTCCTTAATATCTTATCTATCCTTCAAGCTTAGGCAACATGTATTGATGGTATCTTGAGGTAGGTGAATATCCCTACAATTGTGGCATGGTTATCTATGCTCTTTAGTGAGTCACACACATAAAAAACAATTAAGAGGATGCCACAGATCTTAAGGACCAATGTATTAGTAACTGCATTTATCCTTGGTATTTTATTTATAGTGCAGGATAATATAAGGCTTCTCTAAAGTTACCTGACTTTTTTTTTCCAAGTATTGGCATAATGCTACTTGGGCTTCATCGCTAAGAGTCATTGACCCTACAAAAAGGGGGCTTCTATTTTCTATATTTTGAAGGTTTATTGTTGTATAAGTTTTTTTATCAACTCTTGTGTCGACTCATCTCTTAGATTGAGGGGGAAAATATTGCACTAGAGTTGAAAAAAATCATAAAGGCTCTGCCTAGCATTCCTATGATTACTATATTGAATCCAAAATAACTATAAGGATAGCATGTGCATGAATTTTCTTTATTATGTATTGATCTCATGAAAAAAAATTTTGAACATACAAACTATTCATTTTATTATAATTCCTTTTGCTAAAAGAGATCACTTGCTTCTCTCCCTTATTGAAGTTTTTTTGTTGTTCAATGGATTGTGTGTTCACCCAAACTATTTTATCAGAAATTGTTTTTATCTACTAACAAGTTATTAGCAAGCTCATTTGCAACAAATATAGGCATGCTTCTAAAGGAAAGATGTCATCCAACCTAAGTTAGTGTATATTTATCATAGTCACTACCTGAATCTAAAATTTGTTTCACCTTTGAGTACCCATGTTTGACTAACCCTAACCTAAGTTCACAAAAGTTAAGCTCAATCCATCATTGGCATACATAGAACTAGAAGTATAATGCAAAAGAATAACACCCAAACTAAGACTTGAAAAAGAACTCCAAATTGAGAAATATGGTATTATGGTAGCTTTATAAATAGATTGGGACTACAAAAAAAATAAAATGACCCTTAAGAGTGCATTCAATCACATGTTTATCAACTACATGAGCTACAACCACTATGATTAGATTCCCTTTTTCTTCTTCACACACTTTGCACTATCTCACCCTATAGTTCTCATTCAGAGTTACCATATTGGTCAACATATCTTAAGAATTATTAGATCCATCATCTTCAAAAATCCTCATCCAAATTCATCTTGAATCACATCCTCCACCATATCCTTGACTTGGTATCATTATCCTAAAAATTATCTATCCTACCATATATATCCATCACATCATTTCAACTATTCCTAGTCCTAACACATCTATCTAGGGTATCTTATCTTTTCATTTATGTTCCTCATTGTTAGAAATGCTTTAGAATAACTAAGAGGGGAGGAGGGGGTGAATCAGTTATTCAAGGTCCAAATGTCCAATTAAACTTTTTCATCAAGTAAAGTGAGCCTATTAAATTGTTCATGCATCCAAGCTTAAACTTTTCCTACTTAGCAAGTTACTATAAATCAACATGCAAGCATAACACATAAAAGATCAACACATAATATATTGATTTATGTAGAAACCCAATTTGCAAAAAATCACTAGTAACATGCTACTCAATTCTCACTCTTCTAAAGTGATGTCCTGTGAAAGGCCTACCCTATTAAAGGCTACAAGACACTATTATATATGACCTGGTTAAAGAATTTAACCACCCTATTAGAAGTGGGCTTGCTCAGAGGACTTTAGAACATTCACTTGGAATACAACCCTATTAAAGGATTTACAAATGGCTATTAAACCAACCTAATTCCATAGGATTTTACCTTATATGACATAATTGTTAGAGAGTAACAACAAGGGCTTTTGACATAATACAACTCACAACTTTAACTTGTAGACTTTAGATCTTTGTTTAGCTCTTCACAATTTTCTTGGCTTTCAGTCTTTTTATCTCTGACAACTTATTCTCCTTTCAAGCATTGTCTCCTTGAGTCTTCATGCTCGATGTGCTAGTGCAATCTCTTATATGACCACTTATCGAAGCAAAGTCTTTGTGCTATGTTCTTCCTTCTTAATACCTTCTCCTTGATATCCTTCAGCAAATTTTTATTTTGGAACCCTAGCTACTCTTGCTTCTTGGCTTGTGACTTCTTCCACTCGATTCTTCCCTCCTTTAATTCCAGTTTGAATGGATTAGGTTGGATTCAATGAATCTAACCCACATCTTGTTCCTTCTAGAAGCATCATGAAAAATCCTCTTGAATTTTCCTAAAAAAAGTTTTATCTAAAATTTTGTGCCACCAACTCATCATCCTTATCCTCCATCTGGTTCACAAAATTCAACGTAATAAACTTGTTGGCTCAGATCTAGTGAATCTTTGACTTTTCACATAATGTAGCAGCTCGACACTATTGAAATTTTGGTGCTCAGTACATACTATGTTACTTAGCACCAACTACATTTTACTGATGCTCGGCACCTAATTTGGAATCACTCCGCATCCACTAAGTTTTTCTAATGCTCGACACATGTTACATTGCTCAGCACTTGAACATGCTCAGCTCCTTCTGTATCACTCGACCCACTAGAATTTTTTCATTTGCTCAACACTAACTGAAAATTTTCTTGACTCAAACTAGCTTGCTTGGCACTCACTAATGAACTTTGTTAAGCTTTGTAGACAACCTTGTTACAACTTATACTTCTAATTTTTTTATGTGGCTGACCTTTATATCTTCAAGTATCTTATCAATACATAATTTTACCATTTTCTTAACTCATCCTTGCACTTCATTACAAAACCATAACTCAACCTTTCCTTTAGGTGCTTTTTTTACATCTTGCTGATTAAATCCTCTTCATCAATCAACTAAGTGATAGTACTTGGATCTTATAAGCATCTATCATTCCAACAAATAGCTAGTTTGACATCAGTGACAAAACAATGATTGAAAAAATTCTTTCACAACAATCTTTCTCTTTGCAATCAGTCTTCTTCATTCTTCAACAATGATCTTTTCAATTAGACTTCCAACAATCTCCCTCTCTGGAATTGATGGCAAACCAAATTGATCAACCAAGTTATCAAAATGCTAACTAGGTTAAAATAGTAAATCAAATGCTAAAAAGGAAACTTTATTCAAAACTATTTATTCCATCACCAACATAAACTAGCTTATGACTCCCTCTGAGTTCTTTTGCTGATAAACTATCTTCTTCCTTTTTATTTTGTTGTTCCTCTGATTGATTCTTGTCTGCACTATTTTCTCCCTCTGAGCTACTATTTCCTTTTTCTCCCTTTACATATATGACATTCTTTTTCTTCCTGCATTCTATGGCTTACCACTGTTCACTTTGTTCTTGTGCTACTCCTAAATCCCTCTGAGATTATTTCTCCCTCTGCATGCATTGATCATTTTTTGCTATATCAGCTATTTCTCCCTCTATCCATTTGATCTTGTATATTTGATCAATTTCTTCTATTTCTGCCTCTTTGACAACAATACCAAAGATATATTATCTTAGCATCTAATCATGCAAATATAGCATTTGCAAGTACTCCAATTTCTCCCTCTATCACCTTGCTTGCGACTTGTTTGAAATTTTAGTACTTTAATTTCTTCAGGCATGATCCTAAAGTAAATATCCTTTGCATCAATTTGTAATATTTCAACAATCAACTCATTTGATGCAGGGCGGTCTCGTTTTTTACTAAAATGGCCTTGGATAGGGATATCACCCCTAGTTTACCTCTAAGATACTCAAATGCATCTTTAGGTAGTGCTTTTGTGAAGATGTCAGCAATTTTTTCCTTTGAGCTAACATATTCCATCCTTACTTGTTTATCTTCCACCAATTCTCTTACATTGTGATACTTAACAATATGCTTTATTTTGGCATGCATCATAGGATTCTTTGATTTGTTGATGGAACTTGTGTTATCACAATAGAGTATCACTAGTTCAGTTACTTCTTACTTCATACCTTGCAGTAGATGTTTGATCCATACAATATTGGTGCAGTTGATAGCAGCAGCAACATATTCATCTTTTGTTGTGGACTATGAAGTGCAACTTTGCTTTTTGCTGGTCCAAGTGACTAACCCTTTTCCTAAGAAAAGTGCTCCTCCACTGGTACTCTTTCTGTCATCACTATTACCTCCCCAGTTTGCATCAATGTAGGCTTTTAATTCAAACTTTTCACTCCTTTTATAATACAAGACAAAGTCATCTATTCTTTTTAAATACCTCAATATTCTTTTTACTACCATCAGATGATTTTCTCTTGGATTAGCGAAAAATTTTGCCACTATTCCACTAGCTAATGCAATATCTAGTCTACTATGTACAACATACTACAACTTTCCAATCATTGATCTATACATTATCTAATTTACTTCAGCTGACTCATCATTCTTGGATAACTTATGTCCTATTACCATTGGTATATTGATTGGTTTTGAGTCTTCTAATCCAAATGTCTTGAGTATCTCCTTGATATATTTTGATTGGGTCACAAATATGCCATGTTTTAGTTGATGTACTTGCAATCCAAAAAAGATTTTGATTTCTCCAAATATTGACATCTCAAACTCATGTTTCATTTGATCAACAAAATCTTTGTATAGGGCATCTTTTCCTCCAAGTATTATATCATCAACAAAGATTTCAGATATCAAAATGTCTTTACCTTTTTCTGCCTTGATAAATAGGTTTTTATTGTCATCTATTCTCTCAAATCCTATCTTCACAAGATATTTGTACAGTCTCTCATACCATGCTCTAGGTGCTTGCTTCAAACCATAGAGTGCTTTATATAGTTTGCAAACCATACACTTTTTGTTGTCATCAACAAATCCCTCTGGTTGTTCTATGTAGACTTCCTCTTCCAGTATACCATTCAAAAAGGTAGACTTTACATCCATTTTTTAGACTTTAAAACCTTTATAAGTAGCATATGCAAGTAGTGTTCTCACTCCTTCCATTCTTGCAATAGGGGAAAATGTTTCCCCATAGTTCAGTCCTTCTTCTTGTGCATAGCCTTTGCAGACTAGTTTGGCTTCATTTCTTTTTATCTCACCATTCTCATCAAGCTTGTTTCTAAAGACCCATTTGGTACCAATTACTTTCTTATCAACTAGTCTAGGAACTAGAGTCCATGTTTTGTTCTTCTCAATCTATTCTATCTCTTCTTCCATAGCTTTATGCCAAATATCATCATGCAGTTCACTTTTCACTATTTTGGGCTCAATCTTGCTCAACAAACATTATTCATCATGTTCCTTGTCATTGGTCTAGCTTCCTTATCACCAATGATTTTCTTTGCAAGGTGATGTTTTCTCACTTACTTGGACAGTCTTGGTTCTATAGTTCTTTCCATGTTTGTTCCTTTAGCTTCATAATCACTTTGCACATCACTATCTGGTATTTCATTATCTCTTCCATGTGTACTAATTTTAGAATTAGAATGTGTATTTTCTTCATTATGCAACTCAGCTTCTGAATGTAGCATGGCATTCATTGGCTATGACTCGGCTGATACTGAGACTTGTTGTTGATTCCCAACTTGATCGGTAGCATCATCTTCAGTAAACATTCCTTCGTAGAAGTATACAAAAGATATATAATCTTTTGGTTTCCTGGATTCTTCAACTTGGACTTCTACATGCTCATCAAAATTTACATTTGCACTTTCCACAATCTTATTAGTGTTAGTATTCAAACACTTATATGCTTTGCTTCTAGTGAAGTATCTAAGGAATATGCCTTCATCACTCTTTGCATCAAACTTGACATTTCTAGAATCTTTACAAATATAGCATTTACAACCAAATACTTTGAAATGTTTTACATTGGGTGAATGACCATACCATAGTTCAAATGGTGTTGCATTTGTACCTTTCTTGACTTGTACTCGATTTAGGGTATACACAATAATACTTACAGGTTCTCTCTAGTACTTCAAAGCAACATTTTTCTCCATCATTAATGTTCCAGCACATTCTATCACTGATCTATTCCCTCTTTCTACAATGCCATTCTAAGGTGGAATTCTTGGTCTTGATGTTTGTCTCTTGATTCCTTTGTCATTACAAAATATCTCAAATTCTTTTGATATAAACTCTCCTCCTCTGTCTGATCTTAGGCACTTCAGACTCTTTCCTATTTCCTTCTCAATTTTGGCCAAATACCACTTAAATTTTTGAAATATATCAGATTTTAGCTTTAAGAACATGGTAGTCATCATCCTAGAGTAGTCATCCACAAATAATATTATGTATTATCTCCTTGGTAGCTTTGCACTTCTATTGGGCCACATAAGTCAGTATGCACCAACTATAGTACTTCTTTGGAAGTGTAGACTTTTCTTTTGAAACTTGACTTGGTCATGTTTCCTAGTTGACATTGTTTGCACATTGTATTTTTAGGCTTCTTTAGCTTAGGCAAACCTTTGACTTTCTTCTTTTTGTTGATACTAATCATATTATCAAAGTTAACATGACATAACCTTTTGTGCCATAACCACACATCAACAAGTTTTACAATAAGATAGGTTGCATCTTCCATATCTACATAAAATAGATTACTCCTAGTTTTTTCTCCTTTCCCTATTAGATTTCCATTAGTGTCATAGATTTTGGCAGATTTGTTTCCAAATTCTACTTTGTAAACTACATTGTCTAATTGTGATACACTCAACAAATTGTAGTTTAGTCCTTCAACATAGTATGCATTGTCACATGAGATTTTCTTTATAAGTTTAATAGAACCTTTTCCTTTGATTTGACATGGAGCATCATTTTCAAATGTAACACTATTTCCATCATACTGAGTAAAGGTAATGAACTTACTTTTGTCTCCTATCATGTGATGTGAACATCCACTATCTATGATCCACTTGTCACTTTTATTCAAACAGGTTACAATTTTTGTTGCTTCATCTTTATCTAATTCATCCTTGATGGCTACATAGACTACCTCATCATTATTTTCATCAAAGTCTTCTTCTTCAAAATGTACCACTTTTTGCCTTTATCTTTGTAATCTTTGTCATCATCTTCTCTTCTATTCTTTTTTGTATTACCTTCTCTCTAGTTATTCTGCTATGTGCATCTTACAACAATATGTCCTACTTCATTGCAATTAACACAAATGATAGAAATCTTACCTTTGAATTTACCTTTTCTTCTATGAAATCTTCTAGCCAGTAGTGCTTCCAATTGTTCCACATCTTCTTCATCTGTGTTGCTGTCACTGGATGCAAATTTTTCCTTCTTATTCTTCTTTGATTTCACCTCCTCAGTGTCTTTTAATGATAGCTTGGCCTTGAAAGTAGATTCAAGGTTCTCAAGTCTATAGTTATCAAAGTTGGACAACCCAAATGCAGTGTGTCTCCCTGCTATTCCTTCAAAAGTTAATTGATTTCCTGGGACACACCTTAGCTCTTGGATGTCTAAAAATCTAATAGTATAAATGGGGAGCAAGTTTCTTAGATATTTTCTATTAACACTATCATCTTCTTAATGACCACCCAAACTTCTTATTGCACTTACCACTTCTTTCATTCTAGAGGCATATTGAGCAACATTCTCACCTTCCTCCATTTTCATGTCATCAAAATTTCCTCTGAGGCTTTCTCTTTTTACTCTTCAAACATTTTGATCTCCTCCATAGATATTAGTCAAGGCTTTCCACATCTTGAATGTAGAGTCACATCCCTTGATGTCATCAAATTCAGCATAGTTGAGGGCAGAAGTAATCTCCAGCATTGCATGATTGTGCTTCTTCTTTTTCTTCATATCTTCTATAGTAGGTACAACTAGATCAACATGTTCTACTTCAATTGAGGTTTGTGCATGATCACTTATTGATCCAAGATCTAGCTTCATCAACCTTTTCCATGCAGTGAAGTTTTCTCTGTTAAGCTTGGAAACTTCTCTTTTGGACATCTTGATCTTCCCGCTTCTAGTAATTTTAAACTAAATCAACAGATGGCTTTGATACCAATTGTTAGAAATGCTTTAGAATAACTGAGAGGGGGAGTGGTGGTGAATCAGTTATTCAAGGTCCAAATGTCCAATTAAACTTTTTCATCAAGTAAAGTGAGACTATTAAACTATTCATGCATCCAAGCTTAAAATTTTCCTACTCAACAAGTTACTATAAACCAACATGCAAGCATAACACATAAAGTATTAACACATAACACAATGATTTATGTAGAAACCCAATTTGGGAAAAGCCACTAGTAACATGCTACTTAATTCTCACTGTTCTAAAGTAATGCCCTGTGAAAGGCCTACCCTATTAAAGGCTACAACACACTATTAAATGTGACTTGGTTAAAGGATTTAACCACCCTATTAGAAGTGGGCCTGGTTAGAGGACTTTAGAACATTCACTTGGAATTCCACTCTATTAAAGGATCTACAAATGGTTGTTAAACCGACCCAAGTCCATAAGATTTTACCCTAGCTGACACAATTGTTAGAGAGTAACAACAAGGACTTTTGACCTGATACAACTCACAACTTTAACTTGCAAATTTCAGATATCTATTCAGATCTTCACAATTTGCTTGGCTTTTAGTCTCTGTAGCTTTGACAGCTTGTTCTCCTTTCAAGCATTGTCTTCTTGAGTCTTCATGCTCAATGTATCGGTGCAATCTCCTATATGGCCACTTATCAAAGTAGAGTCTTTGTGCTCTATTCTTCCTTCTTAATAGCTTCTTCTTAATATTCTTCAGCAACTTTGCATTTTTTCACCCCAGCTACTCTTACTTCTTGGCCTATGACTCCTTAAATAGAAGTCTAGAATTTCTTTTCCCACTTGATTCTTCCCTCCTTTAATTTTAGTTTGAATGGATTAGGTAAGATTCAATGAATCTAACCCACATCTTGTTCCTTCTAGAAACATCATGAAGAATCCTCTTAAATTCACCTAAAAATGGTTTATCGAAATATTTTTACCACCAACTCATCATCCTTATCCTCCATTTGGTTCACAAAATTCAAGGTAACAAACTTGTTAGCTCAGATTTGGCAAATCTTTGAATTTTCACATAATGCAGTAGCTCAGCACTATTGAGATTCTAGTGCTCATCACATATTATGTTACTTGGTACAACTACATTTTACTAATGCTCAACACCTATTATGGATTCACTCAACATCCACTAAGTTTTTCTGATGCTTGGTACCTGTTACTTTGCTCAGCACTTGAACATGCTCGGCTCCTTCTGTATCACTCAACACATACTAGACTTTTTTCATTTTCTTGGCACTAACTAAAAATCTACTCAACTTGAACTAGCTTTCTCAACACTCGCTAACAAACTTAGTTAAGATTTGTAGAAAACCTTGTTACAACTTATACTTCTAAAGTTTCTAAGTGTGGCCAACCTCTGTATCTTCAAGTATCTTATGAATAAATCATTTTACCATTGTCTTAACTGATCCTTGCACTTCATTACAAAACCATAACTCAACCTTTCCTTTAGGTGATTTTGTTACATCTTGTTGATTAAATCCTCTTCATCAATCAACTAAGTAATAGTACTTGGATCTTATAAGCAACTATCATTCCAACAAATAGTAGGTTTGACATCAGTGACAAAACAATGATTGAAAACATTCTTTAACAACAATCTCCCTCTTTGTAATCAATCTTCTTCATTCTTCAACAATGATCTTTTCAATCTGATTTTCAACACTCATCACCACATTCTATAGGTTGGGCCCCATACTTATTATCCCACATCTCCCAAAAGTTCATTAGCCTACCCCAAGTTGACATATCCACCATCCTCTTAAAAGCTTCCACACATATCAAATCTTTTCCACCTTTTAATACTATAGTAATCATTATGGTTGTATAGGCATCATGTCTTTACAACTATACCTCCATTATCATTATTTTCATTATTCATATGTTCTACCTATTATTTCATTAGTAACCATATTAAATTTTGAGAAAATCCTTGCATCATATATTTGATGTCATCTTATCCCCAATAGAATGCCTTAGATTTCACCTTGCAATTTGTATCCATTTTCATATCATTCTTGCATCCCTAAACTAGGATTAGCATCATTTTATATCTCCAACCACAGGTGTAAATAGAAAGAAAAGGAAGAAAAGATACATTGATCCTAATCCTAAGAGTACTTTATCTAGTTAATAGCTTGACCCTAAGATCTCCATGGTCATACATGACTCGACCTCTTAAAACCTTGGAACAAGAACTAAAAATGTCATGAGCTCATAGCCTACAACATTCATCATAGAGGAATTTATGGATCAACCTAGGAATGCAACATTTGTCAATGTCATCATCGATAGGAATAAAGATACAATCATGGCCAATTTATAGAGAGATAATGTTGGGAATTTTTCCTTTAGGAGAATACCACCACCCATCACTATCACAGATCCCACTCATCTATTTTTTTTAAATTCCTTGATCTTGGGGACCCATAGATCCCAATCATCCTCTCCCTAATCTTGGAGAATAAATTCATTCAATGATACAATAGGTTGTAGACCTAGTTGTAGGATCTATGAAACTTAATGCCCTCATCCCCCAAAGTAACTCATCTTCCATCATGCAATTAGTGATCCATACCACATCACAACAAACTACTGGACCACAAGCCACATCCACTAGTATCCATGTTATCATTTTTGTCATCATGCAACCCATGTCTACCCCATTAAACATTGCAAGGCCTCCTATCACTAGAACACCTATCCAGAATATCTCCACCCACTAACCCACATCTACATCCAACACCTTATCTACTAGCAATTTCACCATTTCATCTTAGCAAATTCCAAAAACAACAGACTAATATACCACATGGATTCCACCTATATGTCCCACTACTCAACCCATTCCACCATCTACTACTACTAGAAATCCATTTGCAACCACCCAAAGCGTAACCACATCATTTTCACCAGCACCCTAGGGGTTTACCACTCACAAATGCAACTTGGAGGAATTCCTACCTTCACCCCTATTTTACCAACTCAACTATAGATAACCTTCTATGCACAACCACAACCACCACCACCTACAGGGGCATTTAATCACCAACTACATGTCCATGCCCTCACTCAGATGCATCCAAACCATTCACCCACCACAACAAAAACAAGAAGGGGTACCCCCTACATAAATTACCATGTTCCATAATTTACCCAAGTATTTCCTTAGGTTGGAACACACCCATCATACATTGGAAAACCTATACTTCCCCAACCTAATGTACAACCTTATTTACACCAACAACAACTTCAGTAGTAGTACATGCAATATGCATGTTCACAGACCTATCCATTTGCACAACAACCGCCCCATCACCTAACATGAAAGAACTTTACATACATTATTAGGAAGTGGCATAGGTGGTGTATTTCTCATGCATTTTTCCCAAAAGGTCTTGGGGGCTCTACTCTAGAATAGTTCTATTGAATACCATACATAACCATATGTTGACATTAAGGTCAATTTTTTATTAGTGACTCAACACTTAGTTAAAATGGTTGCATTGCTACCGAGCTCTACAATTTCTACCAAGCTTATCATTCATTTTCCAATGTTAACCAAGTGTTTTAGATACTCTTGATCCAAGGAGTCAATTTGTAGTATTTGCCAAGCTATACAATGTTTACCGAGCTTCAAAATAATATACAATATAAACTAAGCATAGTAGAGGCTATCAAGCTATTCAGTGGAAGT
This sequence comes from Cupressus sempervirens, assembly GCA_028749045.1. Classification (NCBI taxonomy): domain Eukaryota; kingdom Viridiplantae; phylum Streptophyta; class Pinopsida; order Cupressales; family Cupressaceae; genus Cupressus; species Cupressus sempervirens. The sequence continues at coordinate 601,214,814 of CM053783.1, read as the reverse complement.
GAAGAAGATCATATGTTAACCAAGCTATGGCATGTTAACCAAGTTATACTATATCTACTAAGCTCACTTTTTTAACAATATAAATCTAGTATTGACTGAGTCATGTAGTGTTAACTGAGTGATTCAGCAGCCACTAAGTTTCTCAATTTTCACTCAGTCACATAGTGTTGACCGATTTCAAGCTACTTGGAAGTGATTAGTATGGACTAAGCTTCAAGTTCAATTGAGTGCCAAATATTTCCATGCGTTGACAGTGTTTGTCAAGTATCATAACATCAATGAGTTACAATAGTTGGGCCAGCTTTGTGAATTATGATGAAATCGGTATTGTGGCTAACTCTAGTAAGTTATTATTTGGATTGGTATATATGTAATGGATTGTATCATACCCAAAAATAAGAGAGAAGAAATATATGATGAGCAAGAGTAAAAATTAAAGAAGGTTTCAAGTAGTATAAGGGACAATAGAGATTTATCTATCACAGTCAGGTGATCATTGCAAATACAAGGAATCTCAACTAGCAAATCAAAGTTGCAAATTAGAGATCAACCATTGGTTCATCCTAATAGGTGCAACAGTCAAATCCTTTGATAGGGTGGACTTAATAGTCTTTGCTAAACCTCCTAACCGAGTGCATAGTTCATTATATGTTTGTAAATCCTTTAACAAGGTGGATCTCATAGTCCTTATTGCTCCTAATAGTGAAGATCACCAAAAGTGTTCAATTGTAAGCCTTAATAGGTTAATTTTATATTAAAATACTAAAGCTTGTGGGTATCATCCCCACCCCAATTTTACTTTCTATTTGGAAGGTTTTTGGGTCACCATAGCATGCATCAAAGTGTTATGAATATTTTATTTATTTCATCCTTTAATGCATTCAATTAGATTAGAATATTATATGAAGGATTAATTGGTGAAATAAGATAAAGTTTTATTGGTTCTTGATTCACCACTCCCCTCTAGGTAATCTTGCCTACCTTATATTTCCAACACCATAAACACATTTGTGAAACTTTTAGAGAGATTTGTTGCACAATACACTCACCTAGTTGAGATAGAGCTATAAGTGGTGGACCTAGCCCATACAAAAGAAAGGGGAGGCAAAAATCTTGGGGCCTCCTTAGAGTCATGGTAGACCCTCACAACCCAAGTATCCTACAATTTGTCTGAAAGAAACCTTTTTAAAAAAAAAAATTAGCAACACACATCATGAACTTTTTCATCACATGTGCATGAACTCCCTACAACTATATAAGGATATCTAAGAAAAATGTATGGATCTATAGAAAGGACTCATTAAAGGTGGTGTCATCAAGATGTACAAAGAGAACACTCATTCCTAGAGTCACACCAATGATAGATCATCATACTAGAACAAAAACAAAAACATGGTGATTTATGGTGCTATAGATACTAAACATCTCCATGTGATTGACATAACATAGAAATTTCAAAATCCCTATTATCAAAAGCCAAACTATCAATAAAAACCATATCCACAACAATACATGAACAAAAAACAACATATCAACAATAAAAACATCTAAAACAAACAACCTACCAACAACACACCTATCAATAGTACATGTAGACACATACTCAACAAGTATTGATAAATCAAACCAATGTTATATATGTGGTGGTTAGATAGAAACCACATGTCCAAGATAGTCCACATTGAATTTTAATTCCCCTTGGGAAACCTTTAGACATAATCTTTGACAAGATGGTGAAATACAACCTAGTAGTCTTCCCACAAATGTAACAACTTGAAAAAAGTATACCTAAACCCAGATGGTACAATGAAAATGAATTTTTCACCTACTACTATATTAGGGGGGCATGCAACAGTCAAATGTGTGAATCTCAAATATTATGGACAAGATCTTTTAGAATACAAGGAGATAATAGTAGGAGGAAATACACAAACCTCCTTGAACACGAGGTTATTAATCTACAAAGATGTGTTCCCACAATGTAATAACAATATGGGTAATATATGCATCCAACACCAATAACAAGAATACCACAACCAACAACAACAATGGAAAATACAATAAAGAATACTTTCATGACATGAAGAACTACACAACAATGAACATCAATTATGATAATCTAATTGGATGTATATCCCAAAATGAACCATCTGTCAATGCCATATATATCAAAGGCATGGAAATTTAATGTGCTATTACAATCTAACATGGTCAGATATATGTCATTAGTCCACCTACAACTACTCTTATAGGAACACAGTACAACATTCTAGAACACCTTCGGAATACACCATCTCAAATCTCCATCTTACACCTTGTATGCACTAGCCTACTCCATTAGGAAATCCTTAATAACTCCCTTATTAATCTCATATTCTATAGATATTAATGTGACTAACTTTAGAAACCATGTGGGACATCTATCTACATTGTGTGTACTATCATTCAAAATCTGTATCATTCTTGAAGTTGAACCAGACCACATCCTTCCACTATGCATAGGTGTAATGGTCACTAACTTTATTTTCAATGGAGTCATGATAGATAATGGGTCAATCCTAAACTTATTCTCTCTAAATTTCATCAAACAAGAAGGGTACATTGAGGCACGTATCATCAATAACATTACCACAATCAAGGTATATGATAACTTAGAGAGGACATCTGAGGGGACTATTCTGTTACCTATCAAAGTCAATCTAGTTGTTCAAGAGACAATTTTTCATGTGGTTGATCTTAACCTCCCATATAACATAATCCTTGGATGACATTGGATTTATCTAATGAAGGTCATCCCATCAACATATCAGTAGTGCATTAAATTTTTGTGTCATGGTACTAATATAACCATCCATGTCAATTTTAAACCTTTTGCATATTGTCATGTATTAGAAGTATCCTACAATAATTATTTCCCATCGATTAAAATTGGAACTTTTGTAGCAAGATCTTTCAATAATTATCATGACCCACACATCATTCTCACCTTTACATTATCTACCATTAAGATTACTCATAAAGGTTGTGGAGAATATAACCTAACAAATGCATTTTTTGTTGGTGTCTTTCCCCTTAATCCACATACATAAGGTCATCCCTTGCATCAAGGCCCTAAGAGGGACACCACACCTCAGCTTAAGCATATTTGATATTTCACTTTTGTCTCTAAGGGAATCTTGAATAGAAAGGAGATAACACCAAATATCAACACCTAGTTGTACAAAGATCCACCTCTCAAAGATGAAGGGTGTCTTGACTATTTTTAAAAAAAATCTATAGAAAGTTTATGTGAGTGGAGATTTTTTTCTCAAATAGAAGCTACAAAAATCTTCAAGAAAAGAATTAGAGAAAAAATCTTCAAGAAAAATTCATTAGACCTATTGAATATTCAAAATTGGATTTTCAACATGGTACTGTTCAAGACACCATCTAGAGATATCAAAATCTACACTGACTTTAGATATCTAAATAAGGATTATCTCAAAGATGACTTCCCATTACCAAATACATACATAATTATTGATCTCACAACAGGACATAAGATGTTGTCCCTCACAGATGGTTTTTTAGGATATAAATAGATCTATATTGCTAAAGAAGATCAACATGACACAGTAATAACAACCCCATGGGGAACCTTCTACTAGAACATGATGTCTTTCAATCTCAAGAATACTAGTTCAACTTACCAAAGAGCCATGACAATTATCTTCCTTGACCTAATCCAAAAAATGCTTGAGGATGATGTAGACTTACTTTTGGTCAAATCAATTGATATTTTATCATTTGCATGATTTAGAGGAGACCTTTGACCATCTTGAAAAATATCATCTAATGTTGTATCCAAAAAAATGTCATTGGTTTCACATCAAGAAAGCTTCTAGGATTCAGTATCTTATAGAGTGGTTTGGACATTGACCCTAAAAAATTCAAAGAAATCATGGGCATGCCTCCACCCAAAATGGTAAGACAACTTATGAGCCTCCAAGGAAAGTTGTAATCAATAAGAAGATTCATCTCCCAACTAGCAGATAAGTGCTACCTATTCTATTGAAAAAATATCAAAACTTAAATTAGGGTCCTATATGTCAATGAAGCTTCAAAAAAATCAATCACTATCTAAAAAATTGACCCATCCTAGTGCTTCCAATTTTTTTGAGGCCCTTAATAGTGTACATATCTTCTATTCTAATAGTAGTTAAAGAGAAATTCATTGGAGACCACCAAGTTGATGCACCTATAGAGGATGACCATCCATTGGTCATGGAATTTCTTGATTAATATCTTTGTATGGTTGAAGGAAAACCTCCATGGAAAATTTACTTTAATGTATCCTACACATCAAACAGTTCTAAAGAACGGATATTGTTAGTTACCCTTTAAGCTGACTACATCCCCAAATCCTTCAAGTTAAGATTCCCATACACCAATAAGATCTCTCAATGTGAGGTCTCATTGCACAACTCTAAATAGCCATAGAATGGAACATAACAAAACTATAGGTTTTTGGTGACTCACAATTAATTATCAAATCATTCTTTAATGAGTATTAGAGAAAATATGACAAGATGCTATAGTATAAAGAGATGGTGGACAAGATGAAAGAACACTTTACCAAGATCAAATTCACACAAGTCCCACAACTTCAAAACAAGTTCATCGATGTAATGGCTACTATTGGCTCACACATTCTACAAGAAGCTTCAATATATCAACTCCTATTTGAGAAATTGCATGATCACGCATACAAAAATAATGAATCAATGATGGTGTGCATTCTATTTATCCCCAAATCCCCATAGTACCATGAGATTCATGCTTACCTAAAAGATAGAATCATATCCCAACATCTCACACCACACCAATTCCTTAACCTTATTTACAAATCTTCCCATTATACCATTGTGGCCAACACCCTATATGGTTGTGGTTATCATGATATCCTTTCTAGGTGTTTAGATTTGAATGAGGCAAATATACTTCTAAAGGAGGTACATACCAGACTTTGTAGTTACCACACAAATGGTATAGTCCTAACTAGGAAGATCCTAAGAGTTGGGTATTATTGGACCACATTAGAGCACAATGTCTATTAGATTCTCAACAAATTCCTACCATGTCAATAGCATGCAAATATGGTACATAAACTAGCACAAGATTTATAACCCATCAAACCACCATGGTCATTTTCATGTTGGGGATTTGACCTTGTCAAGGTAATCACACCCTCATCCACTAATAAATACAAGTGGATCATTACAACAATTGATTATTTCACTAAGTGGATTGAAGTGGTCCCACTTATTAATGCGACAAGAGTTCAAGTTTCTAAATTTATTCTCTACCATATTATTTTCCACTTTAGTATCTCTACCACCTGTTGGAAATATTGAAGACTAAACTAAGTTACTAAGAGGGGAGAGGTGAACCATTAACTTCTAAAACTTAAATAATTTCAACCTTTAATCCAACCATTCAATTAGCATCTATCCATCATATAAATTTAGATCTAATTGCATGCATAAGAAATTGAAAGTATTCATAACACTGAAACACAAAGATTTGATGACCCAAAAACCTTCCAAATAGAAAGTAAAACTAGGGTGGGGATGATACCCATAACTTTAGTATTGTAGTATAAAGTTAGCCTATTAAACCTTACATTGATCACTTCTTATGATTTTCCCTATTACGAGTAATAAGGTCTACTAAGTCCACCTTATGAAAGGATTTACAAATATACAATTAACTATGCACTCAATAAAGAGATTTACAAAAGATAGTTAGGTCTACCTTGTGAAAGGATTTGACTAATCCACCTGTTAGGATGAAGTAGTAGATGATCTCTGATTTGCAACTCGGCTTGCTAAATGAGATTCCTTTATGTACTAATCACCTTTCTATGATAGATATGTCTCTATTGCTCCTTATGCTATTATGGCCTTTACAATTTTCTCCTTCTGCTTTTCTTTGATGTAATTTGCATTTATATTTCCACACATTACATATGTCCATACATCATGCATTAGATATGATGCAATGCATTACATATATATCAATCCAATTACATAAATTATAAAGTTGGCCATCATACAAGTTACACCAAATGTTACAAAGTCAGCCCACATGAAGACATTCAAGTTCTAAAAATTGACTTAGTGAGGTTCTGATACTCAGCATCCACTGTCAATACTCGACATTGTCATGCACTTGATAGACATAGAAACTCAATCCATACTAATCACTTCTAAGTAGTGTTAAACTTTGTCTACACTGGTGACTTGGTAGACATTGTGAAACTCATCATATAAACTAAGTCTCTTGGTTTACATTGTATGACTCAGTAAACATTCTCACCTCAAGCTTAGTATAAACTAAGTCTCTTGGTTAACATTGGAAAGATTAGTTAACACTGGACTTTTATCACATAGAATATGAACTTGATGAACACTGCACTGCTTAGTAACCACTGATAAAATTAGAAGCAACTAAATTACATGGAAAACACTAAGTACTTTACAATGAGCTTGGTAGCTATATACAATCTGAATAAGTGTGTGTCACTAATAGAAAACTTGACTAATATATCAACAATCTCCCCCTTTGTCATTAGTGACAAAAACACTTATTAGCCAAAATGGAATACCTTTCATCACCATGTGATACTGGCTTAGTAGAGTATACTATTTTTTGAATTTTTCAAAATTGATTTTGTAAAGTATATACAATATACTATACATCTTCCTACTATATACAACATGTCTTTCTTATTGCAAGCTCTCCCCCATAGCATATTTTCCCATATTGTGTGTCTCTCTATACATATCTTACTCCCCATAACATATGGCTTTCTCCCATATATCTTTTCTCCCTCTTTTTGATAGTAATGCCAAAGATTTATTCTATTTTATTTAAATAGAAACACCAAAATGAGACAAAAATTCAAAATGTACACTAAGAATGATAGCCAAAGTTTTATCCCAATTCTCCTATAGGACCTTGCATGTATGAAGTGCAATCTATACCTCTTCTAATAATTCTATCATATGGTCCACAATGGAGAAATTATTTCCATGGATTAAAGTTTTTGAATATGCAATATGTTTTTGCAATGCATCCATGTTGGTAAGGATCATTTTTTCTATGTCAATCAATGTGGATCTGATCCTTGCTTCTTTCCTTAGCAATTCTACTTGCATTTTTGAAAAAAAAAATCTTATTTTCATGAAGTGTGCAGAGCTTGAACTGGGGTCAAGTTGCAGTTGTTGAGCACTAGCCTTTAGATCTTCATCTATTTTGGACAATTTGTCCTTTATTTCCTTTGTAAAACTAGAAACATCATATAGCTTTCCAAAAAGTGATGACACATTTGAACATGATGTTTCTAAGTTGCCCAAAATTTTAGAGATCTCTACTTGTTGAATGGAAATTTGTTGAGCAATGTGCTCCAACACTTTATTCTTAAACTTCTTTTCAGCCTTCTCCACTAACTTATCTTGTCCATCAGTATCTTCATTGAATTTTTGGACTGCTTCTACTAGCTTATACAAAATAGGTTGAGAAGAATCAATCACAATTCCTATAGCCTCTACCAAAAAAATTTTGACATCTTCAATTATCTTGTACTCTTTATCTCTCCCTCTCTTAGCCTTTGTTGTTTAGCCTTCTTTTGTAGGAGTTCACCAAATGTCTGCATTTGGTCTAGAGTAAGCTTGTAAATATCGCAATTGGAGATTACTATTTCCTCATCTAAATCAATGTATTCCTCTATCTCCTTTCCTTTTCCTAAAAATTTTGTGCTCGATTGAACCTTGGGCTCAACTGTCCTTGCACTTATTGCTTTTGTATCTGAAATAGAAACAATAGTAGAGATACTTAAGCTTGCAGTAAAAACTGATACTTTACTAACTGAAGGAATACTTATAGAAATACTTGAGCAACCCAAAATTGATGTGCTCAAAATTATAGAACCCAAAACTAGTGTACTTACAATTGAAGAAGTCAAAATAGGAGAAGTCAAAACTAAGGTACTCAACTTGGTAGATGAAGGAGGAATCTATAGCTCGGTGGATGAAGTGGAAGTCACTTCTGTCAATGATGTGCCAGTTGAGTAGGAACAAAGAGTGATTGTAAATTTGATATATCACTAGTGGTCACAATCAAACTTGCTAATTTTGTCTCCATACTTGATGTTAACAATTGCTTTCTTGGAGAGTGAGGAAGTGAGGCAATGACTACTATAGCTATCTTGACTATGTCAATGTCCTCATTATCTTTCTTTTCTTCCTCAATAGCCTCTTATCCTTGATCCTCTTCATCTTCTTCATTATCAAAGTGATTTACTTCTTCAAAATTCTCTTCTTCATCTTTCTCCTTATCTTCTTCTTCATCATCATCTTTTACATTGATTGGAAAATCACTTGGTTTATGTAAAAAAAGTATATTCTTCCAAGTGTTTGTTGCATTCCTAACAACATGCTCAATATCCTTGATCAAAACATGACAAGTATTAAAATTAAGAGCCAATTTTCCTTCATTTTTCTTCAATGACTCTTTCACCTCAACATCTAATATGCTTGGTAATAACTACCTTATGGTTTGTCCATATATACCCTTGACTGTTTGTAGAGAAAAAACCAATCTTGGCTTTATCTTTTCCAATAATTCATTAGGAACTTGAGAAGTGAGTTGATTTGGTGAGTATTTCCACTTACCCATTTTACTCAACACCAAGTCTTCAACTTGCTTCTGCTCTTTTGCTACCCTAATCTCAGATTTTAATGATTTAAAAAAATTTATCCCTACTCCTTCTAATTTCTTTAACAAGTCTTGGAAGGTGGGTGGAGGTTTTCTAAATATGATGTCTCCTCCTTCTTTGTCATCATTCTTTCTTGACCTCCTGGTGAATACTACAGTGGATGGTCTTGCTGGCTTGGTGATGATCACCTTGCCTTTCTTCTTTTAAGGTTCTTCTTCCTCATACTCTACTTCTTCACCTTGATCATCCTCACCTTTTCCCTCATTTAACAAAAGGGGTGAACTTGATTTTAGTTTTTCAATCATTCTTTTCCCTTTGTTAACTGCTTGAGGGAGCTTTATCTCAACTTCAATCCTAGCCTTTCCTTCATCATACATTCCAAAGTATGTAGCCTTACAATCAACTAGTTCATTAATAAGAGCTTTAATGATATCATTTGCTTCATCAATGTTGACCTCATAGCCAAGAGGTTTTACCCACACAATTCCAAGCTTAACTGCCTAAGTATACACCTTATCACTATCCACCATGAAACATATATCATCTTTGTAGTCCTCAACTAACTTCTTGGGGATTCTAAACCTATTGTTCATTTTCTCCTTAAATACATTGAATTAGTTGTCCATGATACTATTGTAGTTCTCACCCATCTCTGCAATATACTCATTGATTTGATAGAGCACAGGCACATCTTTTCTCCATACTATAGTGTCTTTAGAAGGAAAGAATTTTTGTACATAAAAGAATAGACAAGTAAACAAGGAACCAAACTTACATGGGTTGTTCTTTGAAGTTCTTATTCTTTCCATGTTCTTGTTGAACTGTCTTAGTAATAGCTCGATAAGGTCATATGATAGATTTTTCTTAACCACCTTGTAAGCTAGGTCCACAACTTCACATGACACACTATTTAGTCTACTCAAACTATCTATCTTGTGTGCAATGACATGAATACAAAACTTCAATTCTACATCAATAACACTACTAATTTTCATTCCTCTACCATCTCATTCTGCTAGGGTTTTCTTTTCTAGTTCTGCTTGACCTAGGGTTTTTGTCATTTTGGCATTGGCTAGCTTAGGGAGACTAGTAACTTGATGAATCATCTTCTTGGTTATCAGAATCAGTTGTTCCAACCATAGCTGCCCATTATGCACCTAGCTAAGGATAAATCTAATCTATTTGATGTGAAATTCTTGGGGCATGTGAGGGATGTGTGTCAACCCTTTGGTTTCTAGATGTTGATGCTTGGGTTTCAGGACTCCATCCACACATAACTAACCTAGGAAATCATCCATTTCTAGTGTATCAATTTCTTGGATAATGCAGTTGAAATGAGCATGAATATCATTGATAAGAACTACCTTGGGAGGAATTTGGGATTGTGTACCACTTGGATCTTGGATTTCAACAACTGTAGGAGTGAGCTTGAAATCTAGTGCCTTCCACTCAACTCCATGAACCAACATGTTAGATCCTTTCTTAACCTTGCTATTCTTGGATGTCATTTTCACCTAGTAGGCTTTGAGAGAATTCAAAAAAATTTCACTAGAAATTTTCTCAAATTGCTTTGATTGCACTGAAAATTGCCATTTTTGATAGCACTCAAAATTTTATGATAAGAAATGATTTAGATTTCATGACTTTTGTTTAAATTTTTCCATTAATGCTTGGTACAAAAATAGATATGTTGACAGATGTCATCCACTACATGGCATTCGAACATTCAACGAACTCTTCATGACTTGGTAACCATATGAATCTTTATTACTCTTGACCTCACTCGGTAGAGTCTATGACCTATCCTCACTCAGTAGAGAAGTGACTTGATAGTAACTAATAATAATCTCACTCAATGATCCCTTTGTATCCTAAATACAAATTTGAATCTTTGTCACCTTTTAATCTAGAACTATTTTTGGATGTCTTCTTTGATGGCTTAGTTCCAGTTCTCCCTTGAGAACTTACTTAGAATTGGTAGAGTCACCCATTTCTTGAGTGATTTGACCATCATTTCTCAAACTTGTATCCTTGGTAGACTTAGGAACCCATTGATGTCTCATCGATTTTCAAATATTATCAACTTTTGCCTTTTTCTCATCTTCAATTCTACCAGTATGCATACAGTTCTTGGAAAGATGACCAAGTTCTATACAAATGAAACATCTCTTAGTAGTATCTCTTTTCCTCAAATAATGTTTTACACAATTCATACCAATGTATCTGAATTCTCCACAATAATGACATTAGCACCAGGTGTTGTAGTCCCATCCAAATATTTATTTCACAATTTGCTCTACTAGATTCAATAACTTGGGCATTTGTGACATTTGCCTTCAAATCTTGGTTTCTCTTTGCATGCATTAGCTCTATGACCATGTTGATTGCAATTGTAACATTTTCTATTGAACTTTTCTTTTCCATTACTCTAGCATTTGTTTGATGTATGACCTATCTTACTAGAGTGACTCCAAGTAGGTCTTTGGTTCTTTTGAGCTCCTTGCTTGGATGATTCTCCTTCTTTTGTATATCCAATTCCTACTTTTCCTTTTTTCCTATAGATTTTTTTCTCATTTAGTTGATTCATGTCTACTTGAGATTTCATCGTTCTTTTATTGATTTGCTTCTTAGAGTTTAGATCATTCCTCAATCTTTCATTGATTTGTCTTTTAGATTTCAGATCATTTTTCATTCTTTCATTGATTTTCCTTTTGGAATTTAGATCATTCCTCATTCTTTAATTTTCAAATCTTAGGCTCATGATTTTTTCATTTTCATTGGAGAGTGGATTAATAAGGTATGCTTGTTGAAGGGATTGATTTTATATTTCATTGTTCCTTCCATCAATCTCTTCTTTTATCTTGTTTCTCTAGTCCAAGACTTCATTTAACCTTACTGACTAAATCTCTTTTTGTCTTCTTAGCTTTCTTAATTCGTCTTGCAAGGAACCATTCTTTTCTAGGAGTTCTTTGATTGCTTCATTGGCTTCATCAAAATTTCTGAATTAAGGTCTTCAATGTAGAGTTGATCACTCATTTGAATTGAAAGTTCTTTTCTTCTTTTCAAGGATTAAGAGAGTTTCTCCTCTTCTTTCTTGAGTTGGGCAATGGCCATTTCTAAATCCAACTTTTCATTGCCAATGGCCTTTTCAAGTCTGAATATCTCCACATCCTTGATCTTTGCTCAAGTTGTTAAGCTTTCTCTTGAGAACCAAAAAGCTCTGATACCAATTATTTGAAATATTCAAGCCTAAGCTAAGTTACTGAGAGGGGAGAGGTGAATTAGTAACTTCTAAAACTTCAACAATTTCAACCTTTAATCCAACCATTCAATTAGCATTTATCCATCATATAAATTCAGATCTAATTGCATGCATAAGAAACTGAAAGCATTCATAACACTAAAACACAAAGATTTGGTGACCTAGAAACCTTCCAAATAGAAAGTAAAACTAGGGTGTAGATCATACTAACAACTTTAGTATTTTAGTATAAAGTTAGCCTATTAAAGATTACATTGATCACTTCTAATGATCCACCCTATTAGGAGCAATAAGGACTACTAGGTCCACCTTGTAAAAGGATTTACAAACATACAATTAATTATGCACTTGATAAAGAGATTTACAAAAGATGGTTAGGTCTACCTTGTGAAAGGATTTGACTGATCCACCTATTAGGATGAAGTAGTAGATGATCTTTGTTTTGCAACTTGGCTTGCTGAATGAGATTCCTTTTTGTATTGATAACCTTTCTAGTGATAGATATGTCTCTGCTACTCCTTATGTTGTTATGGCCTTTACAATTCTCTCCTTCTACTTTTCTTTGATGTAATTTGTATTTATATTTCCACACATTACATATATCCATACATCATGCATTGGATATGATACCATGTATTACATATATGTCAATCCAATTACACAAATTACAAAGTTGGTCATCATACAAGTTACCACAAATATTATAAAGTCAGCCCACATGAAGACATTCAAGTTCTGAAGGCTGACTCGATGAGGTTCTAATACTTGACATCCACTATCAATACTTAGCATCATCATGCACATGGTAGATGTATAAGCTTGGTCCATACCAATCACTTCTAAGTAGTCCTAAACTTGGTCTACACTGGTGACTCAGTAGACATTGTGAAACTCGTCATATAAAGTGAGTCTCTTGGTTTATATTGTATGACTCGATAAACATTCTCACCTTGAGCTCAGTATAAACTAAGCCTCTTGGTTAATAGTGGAAAGCTTGGTTAACATTGGACTTTTATCACATACACTAGAAACTTGGTGAACACTACACTACTTGGTAACCACTGATAAACTTAGTAGCAACCGAATTACATGGCAAACACTAAGAACTGTATAATGAGCTTGATAACTATATATAATCTGAATAAGTGTGTGTCACTAATAAAAAACTTGATTGATATGTCAACACCACCATCTTCACAAACCATAGAAGTAACCTTTGAAAATATTAACATGGAAGATTTATGCTCCTATCTTCACATCCATTACCATTTCTCTATCCCATACTTCCCACAAGGTAATACTCTATCTGAGGCAATAAACAAAACCTTACTTAAAGTCCTAAAGATGGTTTTTATTGGCATTTTTGAATCATCCCCACCCTTTGAGCTTATTGCACCTCATTTTGAACATCCAAATACATAAATCCATACTCCCTAGTCTTCAGTGCTAAAGTTGCCAAACCCATAGAGGTTAAACTTCCTTACTTGTGTATCTCATTGCAAGGTGAACTACCACATGATGACTAAAAAGTTTCTAGGCTCACCTAGTTTGATCTACTTAGAAGGAAATAGGTCTATGACCACCTGATGGTCTTAGTAGACTCAAGGAAAATTCCAAAAAGGTTCATCACTATCAATTCCAAGTAGGAGACATGGTACTCAAAGAAAACATGAAAGTGTAAGAAGATTGAGAAAAGAAGGGTAAATTTGAGCCTAGCTAGCTTGGTCCCTATGTTGTCACAACAACCTTTGACTAATGAGCATATAAGTTGTCTACTTTAGAAGGTTGAATTCTGAATGATCCCACCAATATTGTTCAACTAAAGAAGTTCTATGCCCAAGTCACTCAGAGTGGCTTGCCAAAAATATGCTAAAAAAAATAAAAAATAAAAAAAACACCATAAAATGTCCTAAAAAAATTACCATCCTAGTGAAAACCTAGAAATTCAAGCACCTAAATGATAACAAAAAAAAATAAAAATACCAAAAAAAGAAAAGGGAAAAATTAAAAAAGATTAAAGATAAAAAAACAAGCGTCCAATGGTGAAAAATTGGCAATTTAAGTACCTTGGATAGCTCACTTGGTGAAAACCTATCAATGGGTACCTAGTGTACTCAAACATACCCATCAACTATCAAATCTCATTCTAAATACCTACAATATTCTATCATTCAGTTACCCAAATCCTCAAGGTGTTCCAGTATTGCACAATAGAAACATCTATCTCTATAGAAATATATCTAAACTATGTTTGATATTATCCCAATCTTCACATGTACTATAAATAGCTTCAATTGTACTATATCCCATGTAATATATCAAATGGATCACTATCCTAACCTCTTTTATTATACTGTAACATTCATGAAAACTAAAAATCTTGTTAGTTTCTTGCAAATACCCCATGTATAGTGTTATCCCTATAAATAGCTTGGTGTGTTTCATTATGCATACCACTCCCCCATATCAATCTTTAGTTTGGCCCCATTGTAGATTTCCTAGTGTCATGTTAGTTTGCATCAAATCAAGTCCTTTAGTCCTTCATTAAAGCATTTCCTTGAAGGTTTCCATTTTCTATTCAATCATGACTATAGGTGCTACCAAAAATTCCTTATAGGATGTATTCTTCCTCATTACCAAGTTTGGCCTGTCAATTTCTAGTCTTACCAATCTCTTTGGAAAAAGATTAATAATTTTTTACTCTTTCTTTTGATATTGAATTTCAATTTTGGTTCTTGGTTATCTTTTCTAATAAATTTGGTTGCTCTCTACTCAAGGTCATCACGACCATTCATATCATGGTTTTTTATGAACTAGAAAATCTAAGAACAAGATCCTTATTAGTCTTTCACTTGTTTCTCATTCTTTCCAATGAGTCAAGTCAAATGTAACCCTTGCATATCCAAACAAGTGATCACTTTTGTTTACATGGTACACTTGAGAAATATTTCTTATTTGTGAGTTACCCAAGATCATTTCCACTTAGATTCCTTTCAGGATTCATGTGTGACATTGGGAAATATATGTGTGTCTAGTTTACATCAGCTTTATGAAATGATAGTGACAAGGTCTTGATGTTCATATTAATTGTTGACACAAAATTTTGCACTTACGCTTGAGATATGACCCTCAAGAAATCTTGTGTAACATGGAAAAAACCTCCAAAAATTGGGACTTGTGCTTTAAGGTTGAATATCCAAAGAAGGGTGGCTTCCTTACAATTAGGATGCACCTAAACTACTACTTTGAGGGAAAAGGGAGAAGCAATACATGAAAGTAAATGTTGAAATGAAAGGAGTTGATGCACCTGATTGAAACTTGGTTACTACCTATGCCTATAAGTACACTACACATCAATGAAACACCCAAAATACACTAGTCTTAACTCTAATATACCTTCCAAGAACTTTTATTTTGGTTAGAATTGATTAAATGCTGAAAGGATATGGATTTTAACTATGTGGAAACTACTAGAGGATTAAACACAACATGCAAACCTAAAACATAAGAATTAAGAAAAAAGGCAAAAATATTTCATTAACAAAAGGCAAAAAGGAATACATTTACAGAGCATATTATTGCTACCATTAACAAAAATAGAAACCATAAAAATTTTACAACTTTTCTTTTTAAAGAGTTCAAGAATAACTCAAATGAAACTTGAAGCTCAAACCCTAGCCACAGTGAAGTTATATTGAAAAAATAAATAAACAAATCAATGTTAGAAATAAATTTGATCTTGAAATGCAACTTGCCTATTTGAAGTGATAAGAAAAGCCAAAAAGAATGTATCCAACACATGAAAGGATAAATCAAACAGATTTAATCCTTA
Source organism: Cupressus sempervirens (assembly GCA_028749045.1). Lineage (NCBI taxonomy): Eukaryota > Viridiplantae > Streptophyta > Pinopsida > Cupressales > Cupressaceae > Cupressus > Cupressus sempervirens. The sequence goes on along the minus strand of CM053783.1, from coordinate 601,198,962 downwards.
CAAGTAATAAAGACACATGGAGATACATTGGCATCATGGAACAAGCCCCCAAAATTTTCCTAGCATTAAAGAATTGGCCTTGGAAGTGTATTGTGCATGCAAGCAATCATATTACACCATTGTCAAAAAATGTAGAAAGGGATAACACGAAGTGTTAACCCACCCATGTACACTATAGAGTTGAACTACATGGAAAATATTTAATTTGCCCCAAAAAAAAACAAATCGTTAATGAAGACATTTCATTTTGAAATAGATGGCCTGGATGCTACAAATTATATCCCAACAAGTGATTAAAACACAATTGTTTATGAAGAACCTTTAGAATCCAATGGTTGCCACATTTCCCAATGAATCATGGAAGACACAATAAAACATTATTCTATTTTGCAGGCTTCCACATTTGACTCCTCTAAAATAGAAAAATGGGTTAACAAAAAGGTTGACCTTCTGCCATTATCAAGCCACTCGGTAAGCCATAGCATGAGCACTTCATTAAGAACCCTAAAACATAAAATTTATCTACTTGACAAAATGTTAACCACAAATCTAACATGTTAACCAACTATAAAGAATCCAAACCATTGGATTTTTCTCAATTTGGTTATCTATAATGAGTTGAATGGGGGGAAAATAGCCAATAGAAACCTTGGTAGGTCCCTTACATTTCTATATCAAATTAAGTGTTCAACTACATGGTGGTTCTTTTTATGGAGATCCCCATACTCAGGATTCAAATGGATTTCATCTCATCCCCCATTTAAAAGGAAACACAAAAGGAGTTCAGTTTATCCAAAATCCTATTGGAAGTTTATTGGGAAAGTGAGAGACTGAGAGGGGGTTGAATTATGATCACTAAAATTGTTATTCTTTAAAGAAAATGAAAAAATTAACTACATTCACCACTAATCCATCTCATATATAGATCATGAACCATATAACCTTAAGTTTGAAATGATGAAATAGATCTAACTATGCATCACATCCATAAGTATAAATATAAACACATAATAAAAATGATTTGGTTACCCAGAAACCCTCTAAGGTGAAGGTAAAACTGGGGTAGGGATGACACCCACAAATCTTCATTATCGTAATAAAAAAGTTTACCTATTAGAGCTATAATTGTGATCACTTTTGATGATCTACCCTATGAGGGGTCTTCTCTATTTGGAGCTTACAAGACTATTCAGTCTACCTTGATTTAAAGATTTAAAACTTACAATTAAGTAAGCACTCTATAAAGAGATTTACCTAGGCCTATTAGGACCACTCTATTAAGAGATTTACCCTAATCCACTTGCTAGAATGTATCAGTACCTGGTCCTTTAATTTTCACTTACAATTTTTAAAATAGATCTTCTCTTTCCAATCTCTAATATGATCTCCTATCTTGTATATCTCTTCTTTACTCTTCATTGCTCCTCTTCGTCACTACACTCTATTTCTTCAAAACTTCTCTTGCAGTATCAAAAACATAATCCCTTTGCATATACATCCACATCACATCACATGGAATTGGGTTTGGATATGCCTTTAAATAGCCATCTGTAGAGATTTCTAGATCAAAGTTAATGATTTAAATGCTTCCCTTTTTGCCTCTTAATCTGATTGGCTAACTTTCCTTCATAGGGATTAGTAATCCATGCTAAAATGTGTAATCACCTATATAAAAAACTTTACAATCATTAAACATCATCTTTATGTTGGCCAAAATTGTTTACCTCATATTTTTGTGTTATTCCAAACATTCTTTGTTCAAAAAGTGTCAACGCATATGGTTTGAGATGCTCAGTCATAATTGTTCTACCTATTGATGCTTAGACTCTACTAGCGTAGATTCTTCTATATGACTTAACACATACTAACTCTGCTTTACTCAACATTCACTATATATTGAATAACTTGACTTCCAAAGGGATACTTGGTGACTATATACTTTCTTGGCTCCTATAGAGCTCAACATATACATGATTATTTATAAGTCTACTAAATAAATAACTCATCCTATATAGGGTGACTCAGTTGCAGTGATGGTCGTCTAACTCTTCCTTCTAAATGACCAACTGTTTGACACTAATAGACAATAGAACTAAAGAGATCAACAATATCCTCCTTTGACTTTAGTAGAAAAAATACTTTGTCATGATTACACCTTTACAATACTCATAGATACATGACTCAAAGTTTCTAATATAGCTTTTCCATACATTTGATTTGTCCTATGTTTCTCATTTGTTCTTTGAATTACCTCCTTTACATCATTTTCCCAAATCTTCTTCTTTCCCCCTTGTTTTTGTTACTCATGTCTTCTACCGGGGTTAGAAGGATGGAATCAAACAATACTTCTCAATAAATTTCTTGTGAATTTTGATGATCATGGATAGGGCATGATCCTATGTAGTGTGAACTGATTCCAAAACCTAAGTCTTGATCTCCATCTTTGCAACTAATTTAATGAGGCTACCACTAGTAGAAATATTATGATTGTTTTATACCAAACCCTTTGTTGAAGCTAACTCATGTTGTATCACCTCCAAATAGGGTATTAACATTGACTATATAGAGACAAGTTTGGCCCTCGTTCAACTATCTATTTTTTGTAGCTCACCTAACCTCCCTTGTGTAAATAATAACCTGTTGCAATGCATTGAAATACATCCAATAGATTAAGAAATAGTATTACTTGAATATTTTAAATCTCCTTGAAACTTCTAAATATTATCTTGGAATTCATTTGTGAACCTAGATGGATCACAAAGTGTATTGTATAGATCTTGGATTTTCTTCACAAGTTCGTCTAGGTTCTATACAAGTGTCAACAATTCAACCTTCATCAATGCAATTTTAGTAGAGACCTTCTCAAGTACCTTTTTTTCAAATTTCTTTTATAACCAAGCCATTATCTTTTCATTAGTCTCAATATCCTCTACATTTACCTTGTCAACTATTTGCACAAGGTGAGAAATGATAGGGGCTTGTTCATCAGTATGATGAATGTCAAATACATCAATAAAAATATCCTTTATGTCATGCAACACTTTCTTCTTCTATTTCTCTCTCCTCATTTCTTCTTTTTTTTCCTTTTTGCCAAAATAAAATGTAATATAATAGTTTTTTAAAATGAGAGATTCTTCAAATCCCAATTGGGTATTTCAATTACTTCTTCCAAGGTAATAGATTTACTTGGAGAACTCACATTTTTCTTCTTCCCTTTACTCTTTGTAGGTGTTTTTTTTCTCAGCATAACTAAGGCTTGAGTGAGTGAAGATGTTTCACCACTCACCCTATTCTATCATTAGTACTAAAGACAACAACAATAGTAATTGACAAGATTTGTGTTTGAGGAACTTGCACCTATTGTGCAAATTTAGAATTTTTATTTGCTTGGGGTTGGGTGTGAGCTATCACACTTGGTACTTCCTATGATGTATCAACTTTATTATTATCTTCCTTTTCTTTTTCCTTTAGGCTCAGTCTGTAGTGCCTCTCATGCTTGCAGTCTATGTCTTGTCTATTTTGATTCGAGAGATACTTGATACTCTTATTATTTTGTACCTTATGATGACCTGAGGGTCGAATGTTATACTTGGATTCAGTACCATAGATGCTTTACTGCTATACTATTCAATTTATCACATTTGCATGTTGATGCCATTTTGAGATGATAGTAGATCTATGATGGTATCTGGTTAAATGATGTATTGGACCTATTTTTTTTATTATGTTATGAGATGGATTCTATGCTATGGCTATTTACTTCATTCTTGTATCTTTACGCTTTCTGCGAATGTGAGTGATGTAAATGGATTAAAAGGGTATTTTAATAAATGTTGCTTCGGCTATGATATTATTTGCCAGTGCACTTGATCGTGTGTTTTAGTGTGCAGGAATTATATCCCTAGCAGTGGCACATGGAGTTAGTGATTTAGCTATTCATATTTACCCATTTTGTTCCTATATGGTCGACATACCCTTATTGTTAGTGTTTAGATCAAAACCTTTCAATGATTAGTAAATCCGAACTCATTTGCATTATGTGATTAGACCAGTGAGTATGTCTGTGCATCTAGAAGTTCGCATTTGTCGCAAAAGTGTTAAGTTTTTTTCTATGTTTTTGGGGTTTTCAGGTTTTAATCTTTTCAGATTTAACTTTTGGCAACTTTTCCTTAGGTGAAATCCCGTTGCAGATAATGACCTATTTTCATTTGGGTCAATTCGGAGTTTAACTACTCTAGCTAGCTATTTTTCAGAATCGGCTATTCACCCAAAAAGTGAATAAGTATTGGAAAAGTGATTTCATAAATCACTTATCACAATTTGGAAATTGAAATTTGGAGAGAAATTTGGAAATCCTCTTCTGTAGGATTCTTGTTTTATTCATTCTGGGAGCTCTAAGTGTGGGATCCTTGCAAGGTTGATCTCGTTGGATTCAGCTCAAGGAGTTCTTGCTTTGCCGTCAGTTTCATTAGTTTTGGTGGATTGATTATTTTATTGTGTGAGTTTTAGTTTTTTCCCCTTTTTCCATCAGGTAGGTCCTTCCCATTTTATTGGTTTTACTCTATTTTTGCTTCTGTTTCTTGTAGCTATATGTTAGGAGGATGAGAACTAGTGTTCCCCTCCCTTTTTGTTTGTTGGTTCTGCCCGGTTGGTCGGGTATGAACGTTTTACCTATTTTTGAAATGGGGGTTTTGGTTTTTGGGCCATTATGCTAGCCATTTTTGCATACGGTGTTCCTTTTCAATTATTTTTGGATTTTTGGGGTTTTTGAACCCAAAGGCCAAATGGGTTTTAATTTTGGAATTTTTCCAAAATTTGGGGTTTTTACCTCATTTTGCATGCTATCTTGTTTTCTCAAGTTTTCTTGGCACATTGTGGTTCGTGGACTTGGATGATCCATTTGGATACCAGTCGGAACACTTTTGCATCTTTCATTGCTTTGGGATGCGTGTAGCATCTGTCATCCCGATTATGTTTTTCGGTCGATTGACTTCTATTTGCATTCTCATCCTATCCTTGTGTATGATCTCTGTGATGGTGGTGCACCACACACATGTACATTATCGGGTGACCTACAGGGCTCGATCTTCTATGGTACTTCCAGAAGTTGTGATCATTGGGGTTGGGTTGGGAGTTTGCATGCCTACGGGCACTCATCGTTGGATGAGAATGGGTAGGGTAGGGTAGCATGTGGACGGGGATTCTACCTCGCAACCTGGTGATCATTGTGCCCAGAGGGTTGGCAAAGGAAGCTTTAATTAAGTGAAAATTAAATAAATATTGGGTGGTAATAATCTTAAGATAATAAAATATTTGGGGTGCAAGAGCCTTTCTGTTGAGGGATGTTGAATCTGCGCAAGTCCTAGCTTGGGCTTTTTGATGCCAAGCGACTCTCCATGATTTTAGTCCCTACATAGTAAGCCCATTGAGGTGTCTAACCAGGAACTGTAGTTTATGCATTGTCTATGTCTTGGTTTCAGTCATCATATTACTTGGCGTGAGTGTTAGCCATGGTTGTTGTTTTTTTGTGTGTTTGTGGTTGGATCGCTATCTCCATCAGCATGGTGGGTGTGGACCTACGGGTGCCACATGGTTGGGAGGCGTAGCTACCTTCACCACTGCTAGAGACCGGTGTACAGATACGTTCTATTGTCCTAGTATGACTATAGCTGGATGTGTCACTTGGTACTTTGGTATACGGAGTATGCTTCTTGTGATTTATGCTCTCATTATGATGTTATCATGTTTAGATGATGTTAGTTTTAATGCATTCCTCATTATGATGATTAGCGTGTAGTAGATGATGTTATCCGATTACAGTTTTATCTTATGCTTACTACTAGCATGTTAGATTTTACTTACTTATATTGTAGCATGTTTAGTAGTGACGTCCCTATTACGACAGCACCAATGATTTGTTTGGTGGCTTGGGATGTTACGCACAGGGGATAGTTAGGGCCCATGATGGTCCTATGATGCCATTAACAGTTGGGAGGAACCGCATACTTGGTTATTTTGCTCATTGCAATGTTAACTATGTTATTGCGATGTTTCTTTCAGTTGAATGTGATGTTTCCTTTCCATTCTTTTCCCTTCTCTGTTTGGTAGATGGTTAGATTCTAGTGTTCCATCCTTCAGTTACTCTATTATTGTTCGAGTGCTCTCGCCTCAGAATGTGGATCCGGTACTCCTCGGTGTGGAGCTTTTTCTGTGTGTTTGGCCTTTTTCAAGGTTCTTGCAATATTTTTATTTTCTATGGGCGACATTTGTTCAGCATTGTGTGACACTGATAAAGTATTGCACGCCCATAGAAAGAATGTTGTACGATACTGTAAAGTATCGCATCCATTACTAGAGAAGTATCGTACGACACTGGAAGAGTGTCGCACGGCTTCATGAGAAATGTCACGCGATACTTTTCCAGTATCGCACGCCTTCTTGAGAAGTGTCGCACGCAGTAAGGGAGAAGTGTTGCCCTCCCTTAGTAAAAAGTGTTGCACGCCCTTTGGTTAAAACCTACGCGTGCCCCCAGCAGGCACTTTTTGTAGTGTTCTGATCTTTTTGAGAGTTGATCTAGATACCCATTTGGGTGTTCTTCAAGCCTATGTTGTTGCATTATGTATTCAGGAGGTTTCTTTTGAAATTCAATTTTTGGGTTTCTGTTGTAGTCCTTCAGGGTTTAAAATATATCATTTAAGTATAAGGAAATTTAATTCCTTATACTTAAGATATATTATAATATATGCAACGATTCATTTCAGATGGGTTTCAGACCTCTTCGAGCTAAGGTGTAGATTCTAGGAAAAATTAGGGCTTCAAAAATTTAGACTTAGCCAAATTTTAGGGCTTCAGGATTTTAGACTTAGCCAGTTTCCAAGAGTCAGCTAATGTCTTTCAACTTGGTAGGTCTTTGTGGTTTTCATGGTTGTGTTCTGGTTGGTAGTGGTGTTTGGAGATCCGTTGGTGCTTGGTTGTCTTTTAGTCTTCCATTGCGATCTTTTGGTTTGTGTTGATTGTATCATGTGTTCTTTCACTTGTTAAAAAAAAAAAATTTGTTCTGGCTTATTTTTCATCCTTTTTTCCAAGGATCTCTGGGCGGGGCATTACATCTGGTATCAGAGCCCATGTTACAACATTGGGATCTCTGTGTTATGCTTCCACTATGGTTTTGCTTTCCATTGTGTATTGTTATCTTGTTTTATTATTTGTTATCTCATTGGTTTATGGTTCTAACTCTTATGCTGTGATCTACTTGTTATGACATTATCTTGTTGCTTCCTATCAGTGATGCCTCCTGCACGTAGACCTGGTGGCTGTGGTGGTACCCATAGTGGTAACCGTGGAAATGAACACCATGAAGAGGAATGGCAGGGAGGAGGGGGAGAATAGGGTAAACAATGCTAATCAGGCTCTCTTGGGGGAAATGATGCTAGTGCTCCAAGAAATTCTTGCTTGGATGGGCCCTCGTGTTGAGGAGCACCAACAGGATCAGAATCAGGAAGAGGGATCTCATCATGGAGAGTCCCACCGTTCAGAGCATAGAGAGGAAGAGCATGAGTGGGAACGTTCTTGTACACCACCTAGGGGTAGAAGGCATCATCGAGGTGGTAGGGATCGAGGCAGTGAGGATTCCATCAGATTGGATATCATGAAGTCCCTTCAGAGTTCTAGACCACCACTGTTTGATGGTAAGGGAAGTGGCCTCAAGGCTGAGACTTGGTTGTTGGACATGGAACGCTACTTTACCATGTATCCATATTCAACCAACATGAGGGCTCATTGTGCAATTATGCAGTTGAGGGACCACGGATCTATTTGGTGGAATATTGAGAGTAAGAAGCTTCAAATTAGTGTTGCAAATCTCACCTAGGAGATCTTTGAGGAGAGGTTTCGAGAGAGATTCTTATCTCCTTAGTTCAGAGAGGCTCATGTTAATGAGTTCCGCACAATCCGATAAGGAAATATGACTGTGGATCAGTATGAGATCAGATTCTTTGAACTTAGGCAGTATTCATGTTATGACAATGATGATTTACTCTTGGCTCATCATTTTATTAGAGGCCTTAAGGATTCCATCATCGGAGAAGTCTCCATGCATCAGCCTAGGACTCTTGTCCTTGCTGTAGAGAAGGCATTGATTGCAGAGGAAAATTTGGATAGAGGTTTCAGTGGTAGATCCGGTTCCCAGAACCAAAGTGCAAGGAATTCAAGACAGGATGCTCAGTTCACTTAGTCCTCAGGAAAGGGCCAATCCCAATTAGAACCCTCTCAGGTTGGTCCTTCTCATAAGAATAAGAAGAAGTTTTGGAGCAAGAGTGGACAATATTTTGGTACCTCAGGAAAGAAAGGAGACTTTCAAAAATGAGGAAAAAAATCTTAGCAGGATCATCCTCCCCAGTACAGTCAGCAGAATTATAGCAGAGGTAGTGCACCATATCCTAGTGTTACTCAGAGTGGTCATGGGACAGGACCCAACTTTTTTGGGAATTGTTACACTTGTGGCCAACATATTCATAAATCGTATGATTGTTTGATCAAACCATCTACATGACCTAGTAAGGGTGTAGCTAGATCTAAGCCTACTGTAGGAGATGCGGGTAGGAATCACAGAGTCTTTGCGATGGTTGACAACCGTCAAGCTGAGCATCAAGGTACGATAGTCGAGGCTATAGGTACATTGCATGGTATTTCAAATTTAGTTTTGTTTGACTCTGGTGCTTTCGATTCTTTCATTTCACCATCTCTTGTTCAGCGATGTGGGCTAGTGGCAATGTGTCAGGTTGATAGGTGGCAGGTTGAGTTAGCCACAGGTTCTAAGGTGGTTGTTGACTCATTGGTTAGAAGTTGTGTTTTGAGTTTGGTAACCTTCACCACCACAGTGGACTTATGGATTCTACCTCTGGGATCGTATGACATTGTGTTGGGCATGGATTGGTTAGTTGCCCATCAAGCAAATATTGATTGCCATCGTAAGGTGGTACAGTGTGTTGATGACACAGGTGGGCAGGTGGAACTTTTGGGAGTCTAGTGACTAGTCTCACTTCATATGATCTTAATTAATCAGCTAAAGCGGAGTGTGCGAAAGGGTTTTCAATTGTTTCTTGTGTCTCTTAGTGATCTTGAGGAAGCTGAGAGTTGTATGGTGACACTTGATGATCACCCACTACTTCGTGAGTATGCAAATGTGTTTCCTGATGAAATTCCAGGTATGCCACTGTAGTGTGACATTGATTTTTGGATTGATCTTGTACCAGGAGAAAAGCCAATTTCATGAGCTCCTTATCGCATGACTACTCAAGAGTTGAGTGAGCTGAGATTGCAGTTGGAGGAATTGTTGGCCAAGAGCCATATTCATCCTAGTGTATCCCCTTGGGGTGCACTAGTCATCTTTGTGAAGAAGAAGGATGGTTCATTGCGTTTGTGCATTGACTACTGACAATTGAATAAGGTGATGGTGAAGAATCGTTATCCTTTGCCGAGGATAGATGATTTGTTTGATTAGATGAAGGAGGCACGAGTGTTCTTAAAGATTCATCTAAAGTTAGGATACCATCAGCTTCATATCCAAGAGGCTGATATTCATCAAACAACATTTTGTACACGATATGGGCATTATGAGTTCACGATTGTACCCTTTGGGTTAACCAATGCACCATCAGTATTTATGAGTTTGATGAATGGTGTATTTTGTACTTACCTTGATCAGTGTGTCATTGTATTCTTGGATGACATATTGATCTATTCAAAGACTGAGGAGGAGCATGAGGTCCATTTGCATCAAGTATTGTAGTGCTTGAGAGACCATCAGTTGTATGGAAACTTGAGTAAATGTGGGTTCTTCTAGTCAGAGGTGAAGTATTTAGGACATATCATCACTAGTGATGGAATTGCAGTAGATCCAAAGAAGATTCGTGCTATCATGGATTGGTCGACACCCACTAATGTCTCAGAAGTTCATAGTTTCATGGGATTAGCGAGTTACTACCATCACTTTGTGAAGGATTTTTCACGAGTAGCCCATCCCATCACTTCTCTTCAGAGGTAAGGGAAGAAGTTTGTTTGGTCAGACCAATGCGAGGTAGCTTTTAATGCCCTTAAGGGGTGTTTGACCAGTGCACCAATCCTTGCAGTGCCTAATCCTATAGGTGATTTCATGGTTTGCATAGATGCTTCGTTGGAAGGCGTGGGTGCGGTGTTAATGCAAGATGGTTGAGTGATTGCTTTTGAGTCTAGAAAACTCAAGGACCATGAGCTAAACTACCCCACTCATGATTTGGAACTTGCGGCTGTAGTGCATGCCCTTGTTCGTTGGAGGCATTTTCTTTTGGGACATACTTTTCTTTAGTCGTACTCTATGATATGCAATCTTGTTTCTTTATTATCCAAGAAACCAATATTCCTCCTCATAAAAATACTCCACCACTAGTACTTTTTATGTAATTTGTAGTGCCTACCCAATTTGCATCAGTATAAGCACATAAAGTGAAATCACTTGATTTGTCATACCATAAACCATAATCAAGTGTACCCTTAAAATATCTAAATATTCTTTTCACTACTACATAATGATACTCCTTAGGATTAGCTTGAAATCTAACTAAAATCCCAACTACATTTTCTATATTTGGTTTGGTGTGAGTGAAATATTACAAACCTCCAATCATTGATCTATACTTATTCTACTCAATTGTAGGTGTCTCTTCTTTTCTAGATAACTTTTCATCAATCATCATTAGTGTACTAATAGGCTTACAACGTTCCAAGCCAAATATTTTCAACAAGTCTTTCAAAGACTTAGCTTGTGATATGAATATTCTATCATTATTTTGCACAATCTACAAAACCTAAAAATAAATTCATCTCACCAACCATGCTCATCTCAAACTCAGTCTTCATTTCTTCAGCAAACTTATCACTTGTTTCATCATTGCCTTCAAAGATTATGTCATCAACAAATATCACTACTATTTGAAAATAATTCTCAATTTCTATCAAATACAAGTTACTATTTGTTGTACCTTTAGAAAATCTAGGATTTTCTAAATATTTGTCCAACCTTGCATACCAAGTTCTAGGATCTTGCTTTAGACCATATAGATATTTCTTTAGTTTTCATACCATATCCTTGTCTAATTTCAAAGGGAATCCTTTAGGCTAATCAATACAAACCTCTTCTTCAAGTTCTCCATTCCAAAAGGTTGATTTGATATCCATTTAATACACTTTGAACTTCTTATTTGCTTCATAAGCCAACACAATTCTTATTGATTTCATTCTAGCTATAGGGGAATATGTCTCTTCATAATCAATTCCTTGTTGCTTAGAATAATCTTTGCATACTAGTCTAGCTTTCTTTCTCACAACTTCACCTTATTCATTCATCTTATTTTAGAATACCCATTTAGTTCTTATTTTAGAATACCCATTTAGTTCCTATAACATTTTCTTTCTTTCATCTAGGAACCTATTTCCATGTGTCATTCTTCACAATCTGATCTAGTTCTTCCTTCATTTCTTGAATCCAATTATCATCTTTTTGTGCCTCATCTATACTCTTAGGTCCTACTTGAGAAATTAAACATAATTCCTCATTGACTATGTTTCTTGCCATTACTCATTTATCTTTGCTTCCAATTATCTTCTCTTCAGGATGATTCTTTATAAATTTTATGTTAGGTGTAGGGGTTTCTATCTCATCTCTTGGTTTAGATCTTTGTTCACCTCTTTGCTCAACAATTTGTACATCATTATTCAAGTCATTATTAGTCTCAAAGAAAACTTCTATATTTTTTCTAACAAATTTAGGATTGCCTTCTTCCTCATCAAAATTGTAATCCATCATTTTCTCCTTAATTCCAAACTTTTCATCAACTTTTACATTTGCACATTCAATAGTTATATTAGTTCTATGATTAAAACATATGTAATCTTTATTTTTCATTGAATAACCAAGGAACATACCTCAATAAATTCTTGGATCAAAATTACCAACATCATCATCTCTCTTTATATAACACTTACTTCCAAAAATTTTGAAATACTTTACTGAAGGTGTATGACCAAACCACAATTCATAAGGATTCTTATTTGTACATTTTTTAATTTGTACTCTACTAATTGTTTATACTATTGTATTGATTGTGTCCCTCCAAAATGTCTTTGATACATCATTCTCAAACATAATTTCTCTTACTGATATGTTTCTCCTTTCTACTATCCCATTCTGCTTAGGGGTCTTATGTGATGATAACTATCTTTTAATCCCATTTTCTTCACAAAACATGTTAGACTCTCTAGAATTAATTCTCCACCTATATCTAATCTCAAATATTTAATCTTAACATGAGATTCATTCTCAACTCTTTTCTTAAATATCTTGAACTTCTCAAATGCTTCATATTTTTCTTTAATGAAAGCTACCCACTTAATTCTAGTGAAATCATCAAAAAAAATCATAAAGTACCTTTCTCCATAGAAACCTCTTGTTTTGGTGGGGCCACTCAAATCTATATGAATAATCTTCGAATTCTTTATAGTACTAAACTTCTTGCTAGGGAATGATACCTAGTTCTACTTAGCCATAATACATTCTTTGCAAACAACATTAGTAGGCTTCATGATCTTAGGCAAGTCTCTAACTAAAAACGTTCTACTAACCTTCATCGTGTTATCAAAGTTAATATGAAAAAACACTCCATGCCATAACTTAATTTTATTCACCTTTGCAACCAAGCATGTCATCTGAATAGGATTCAATTTAAATACATTACTTTTGTATCTTGTACGTGTTCCAATCATCTTACCATCCTTATCTTTGATAATACAAATCTTCTTTGTAAAATTTAACTGATAACCTTTATCCACTAGTTTTCCAACACTTAACAAGTTATGTTTAAACTATCAACAAAGTAAACATCATCAATTTTAGTCTTTCCAACAATACTGGTGGATCCTATCCTTGTGATGTGATAGGCCACATTATTTCCAACTCTAACAATACCTCTATCATGATTTCTAAATTTAACAAACTTGTTCATATCACTAATCATATGATGTGAACATCCACTATCTATAATCCAATAAGATTTCTTTTGAACTTGGGAAAGTAGAGACTTTTCTTCTCTAATTTCTATATCAAGATCATCTTCTTTTATGGCTACAGATCCTTTCTCATCATCACTTTCACTCTATACTCTTTCCCCATATTCATCATCTTCATTTGCATACAAACAATATCTAGGTCTTCTAGGCTTAAATTTTTTTATACTTTTTCTCTCTTTTAGTGAACATAGATGCATAATGACCAAATTCATTACAAGTCCGACATTTAAATATTTTCTTATCATATGGTTCTCTTCTTACACGCAAGGCTATACCTTCTTCAACCTTTCTTTCTTCTTCAAATCTAGTTCTATTTCTCCTAACATAATCTATATGTGTTCTTTCACTTCTAGATAAGATGGATCAACACTTAAGGTACTAAAGGTTGTCTCTACTCTTGTCAATTCTCTAAACTATCTCAAACTTTTGTCTACCACTTCCAATCTTCCAAGCAAATTTTCCTTAGAAAATTTCTCAATATAGGGTATTAGTAGCTCAATCATTTGTGCTACTTGCTTGAATGGTGGTGTCAAATTTTTCATAATATTCTAGACAACCTCCACTTCTTCCTCAAATTGACCACATGATTTGATTCCTGAAACAATCTCAGATATTCTACCAACATAATTTCTCATGGATTCATCTTCAAACATTTTAGCATCTTGAAATAGACATCCAGTTCTATAATCTTATTCTTTTTGTATGTTTATCTCCTTCAAAATTAGATTCTAAAACTTTCCAAATCTTATGAGATGTTTCTAGTTTTTTTACATTATTATATTCATTCTCAAGAAGAGTTGTCAATAAGACTTCTCTGGCTCTCATACTGGACATAAAAAAATCTCTTTCTTGTTCATTGCATTCCCTCTGCTTTCTTTCTTTCATAATATCCTTGTTAGTTTTTGTCAAAATCCAATATTTTGGATCCACACATAGCATATGAGTCTTCATATTTATTTCCAGTTGTCATAGTTAACCCCATCAAACTTAGGACTATCTTTTTTGAAGTGACTCGTCATTGATCTCCCAAAATTGTTAAGCTTTCTCTTCAAGGACTTGATGCTGTGATACCAATTGTTATATTATAAATTCTACCAATATAATTAAGAGGGGGGGAGGGGGGGTGAATTAGTTATCCAACTATTATCACACTTATCAACCATATAAATCCTTAACCATATGAGCAATATAATCAGCAACCATAACAAGATACTCATAGACAATAACATCATTTATGTTAACTAGGGAAACATTTGATTAGAGGATAAACCCTAATGGGAATGGTACCCACAAAATGATGTACTAATATAAATATTCCTTGTTAAAGGATGGGCCCTATTAGGATTCAATAAAAACAGTAAGTACATATCATTCCCTATTAGGAGACTTTAAATCCATGTAAGGAGATTCTAACCCTATTAGGAGTTGTGCCAACCTTGTTAGGAGTAGTAGAAGGCACATGGATCCACTGACCAAACAACTTTAAAGGCAAGACCAATGAAGCCATTGTCCAAATGATCTTTTTATTATTCCTTGAAGAATAATAGAAATGAACTAAACTTTCTCTTCCTCTATCCTACCAACCATACTACTATACTTCTCTTCTTCTAATCTTGATACTGAATCATAAACTTTGCATCCAATAATCCCTTAGATCGCTTACTTGCATTTACCAAATACTCTTCTCTTGTTCACACTTGTTTGATCACTTTCTTTTTTCAAACAAGGAAAACATATTTTCATTATACTATGTCCTCAAAACAATTCCTTGAGTCGACCTTGAGGCTTTCCCAATTAATTATAATAGGATCACATCAAGATAATTAATCATTTCATAATCACATAACACCGTTGACTCATAATCTTTACAACTTCTCACATGTGTGACTTTGAACTTTGTGCACTCACTGATGTCATCATCAAACTATTTTCTATCACTATATAACTTTTTACATCATGATTCTATCCCTGTTAGGAGATACAATCCAATCATTAGAAATTGCTTACTAGGTACTTTGTCTCTAGACTACTCTCAATAAATCAACCATATCTTCTACCTATCTTCGACTTACTTAATGTGCACTTAACCTCATTATCAAGATATAGTGTAGAACATGTCCTTAACCATGCATAACATGAATATCTAACCTCTATCTGTATAACCATGATTTTTGTTTTCTACTGTTCGTCTTCATAGAAACCATACTATGTTGTCATCAATAAAAAACATAGTCATGAATGCAACATGTCAATCATGCTACATGCTCACCAATTCTTAGGATACTCCCCCAAAGAAATAACATCAATAGTCATGCTAAAAGAGAGGTGGATTTGGATATAACCATTTTTTACATATTTCTTCACCTTGAGCTCAACAATTATAAATTTCTTAGCCTTCTTAGCCTATGGTGAAGCAAGTGCTAGGGCTTTACCCTTATTCTCTACACTATCTTCCTCTTCCTTTGAATCATCATCATCACTCTCTTTATCCTCACCAAGACCTTGTGTTATCATCAATGGTCCTTCACCTTCAACTTCTATTCCTAGTTTATCTTCTAGGTCTTTTATGATTTTCTTCCTCTTCCTATCAGATTAGGAAAAAACAATTGTTATCTTGGCCTTTTTACCTCATATTTTCCAAAAGGCTCAGCCTTTGTATCAATTTCTTTGGTAAGAAATGTATTGATTTCTACACTCACATCATCAATGTGAATTTCATAAGAAAAATATTTAAGCCAAGCTACCCTCAATTTAATTTCTTGAACACATGTGTTATCAGTATGCACTAGAAAACACACATCATTTTAATACTTATCTATCAAGGATTTAGGGATCCTTATCCTTTTCCTCATTTTTTGCTTGAACTCATCAAAATATCCATCCAAAATACTTTCAAAAGTATCTTCCAAATTCTTAATCTATTCACCTATTTGTCTGGTAATAGGTTTCCCTTGCTCCCAAACAACATTACCAATAGTAGGAAAATAATTTTGGACATGAAAGAAAATAAACATTATCAAAGATTCAAACTTACACATAAAAAATTTTTCTTTCCAAACTGGTATAAGATTTTATGTTAATTGTAACTACTTGATCTCAACAAGATCATACTCATGATCTTTCTTTATAATCTTCAATTCTTGGTCTACAACCATACATGGCACACTATTCAGTCAGATCAACTAGTAAAACTTGTGTGTTATTACATGTACTGTAAAATCTATCAATGGATCTATGATGTTTGATATTGACATGTCGCAACCATTCCTCTTGGCTTTAGTATTTGCCTCAATAGCATCTTTTCTTTGGCACCTAATGGTCTTTTTATTCTCAAACATTGGATACCCTATTACTACATGTATGATTTACTTTGTCATTTTAATTGGCCCATTCTCCATCCATAACTACATATTATGAATTTGCCTCAAAACTTCTTTGATCCATTACAGCTTGAATTTTCTCAAGAATTGTAGGGCAAGTGTTAACTCTTTCTTCTCCACAATCTCGAATTCATCATTTGAAACTTCTTCCTTGCATAGTTTCTCATAAGTCATATGCATCTCATAGTCTCCAACCTCACTAATTTTACATATATAACAACTTTGTACATCATATATCATTATAACCCTAGGTGGTAATAATGATAACATGCCCATAAAATTACCTTTCATAGCAATATCTAGAACAACTTGATATTTGGGTGGAGGACAAGTGTCACTCTTGTTCACCAATTGAACATTACTAACATCTTTTCCTTAATTCTTCATTGGGGATGTTGATCTAGATGTCATTTTTGCATTTAGGGTTTAAATTCTCTTTCTATGTAAGTCAAAAAAATTGTCAATCAACATTCGATCACACTTTACCAATGAACTTTCTTGAAATTCACTTTGGAATCACTCCACTATATACTTTCATTCATTCAAATTAGGGCACTCATAAATGTTGTGTACTTTGTTAGGAGGAATCCAACTTTCTTTTCATTAACTAGACAACTCAATCAATACTTCACCCTTGGTTAACTTGGTCTCCACTACACAACTTGATCAATATTATCTTCCTTTAACTTGGCCAACATATCAACTTGATCTATGTAGGCACTCAATCTATATTTCAATGCTCAGTCAATATAGACATTATTACTGATGTTCAACACTAATAGTGTATTTGATTTCTTTTCTTGGCTCTTTCCACAAATCTATCCTAACTCATCTTATCTTATGAAAATATTTACTTTTAGCAAATTGTTATGTTGGAAACTGATTTATGATATGGCATTCAAATATATAGTTCCTTACATACTTTTCTTGATCAATTTGAAGTAGTGTGATCACCTTCTCCATTAGATTGGGTGATCTTAGCTTTGCCTGTTCCACTACTAGTTTCTACCTTACTCCTCTAGGTTTTATTCATCTCATTCCTTGTATATTCTATATGAAATTTTCCTTTTCTTTTGATGTATTCATTTCTTGGTGTTGGTGCTTGGGATTTGTAGTTCTTGCTTACATGTACAGTCTTGTGCCAACTGAAACAAACTAAGCTTCCATTCCACCAGTTCTTGTAGTTGCCTCTAAAATGTGTTCCAATGAAATTTTCTACAATGTGAATGTATTCTCCATAGTAATGAAAACTATACAATGTGTTTTAATCCCAATTATAGAAGTTACTTGTCTTTGGTGCATTTATGTGTCTTTTGGGTGTCTAGTTAGATTTTTCCTTTGATCTAAATTCTTGTATGTCCATAATTTATATAGTTTTAGAAATATCTCTTAGATATAGGTGCAATAGGTGTATTTATTTCCATTGATCTTCATTCATGTGCTTGGTTTCCTTCTTTCTTGTAGTTAAAATAATGTCCATTGAATTTTGGTTTAGAATTTCACTTACCAATCTTACTTCTGCAAATGTTTGTTGTGTGTCCCATCTTTCCACAATGATAGCGTGTAGGTTTTCCTTTTGAGTTTTCATTTATTTTCTCTCCAATATTGGATAATTTTCCTTCTTCATTGGATGAAGAGTTCTTGGTATATCTGAATCAAAAGGTGCCACTAGGTGTTCTTGGTTATCTCATAAGTTCCTCAAAGTATCTTATAGCTTTATTGGGTTTGATCATCCTCTCCATTATTTCCTTCTCAAATCTTAACTCATTCCTTAGTTGATCATTTTGTGACCTCAAATTTGTAATCTCAGCTATTTCCTTCTTGTTCAGTTCTTGATTTGTAAGTAGCAATTAATTCATTGTGTCTAGCTGATTATTTATAAGCTTATGCATATCAGATGTCCTTTCATCAATTTCGGTATATATTTTTCTCTCATTGTCTTCTTCCATGATTTTATCTTTCTCATCATGCTTCTTCTGTTCAATCACTTCACATAGTCTTATTGATTGGATATTGTGTTCCCTCTTCAATCCTTTAACTTCTTCATTTAGAAGATTGTTCTTATCTAATAGATCTTCTATAGCTACATAACTTTCACTCAAATTTCCATTGTCAAATAGTCCTTTAGTGTCCACTTCTTGATAGAGTGTCTCATTTTTTTGAATAGCCATCTATCTCCTTTTCTTTAAGGATTTATTCAACTCCTCTCTTGTTGCTTCAAGCTATTATAGTATGATATGGATGTCAAGTATCTAATTTTCAATTATCTTTCCCAATTCATAAGCCTCTATCTCCAAGATCTCAACTCTTAATTGGTCAAACTTCTTCTAAGAAAACTAATCTTTGATACCAATTGTTGGAATTTAATTGGGAAAGTGAGATATTGGGGGGGGGGGAAGGTAAAATTGGGGTGGTGATGACACCCACAAATCTTCATTATAGCAATAGAAAAGTTTTCCTATTAGGGATACAATTGTGATCACTTCTAATGATCTACCCTATGAGGGCTATGCTCTATTAGGGGCTTACAAGACTGTTAGGTCTAACTTGATTAAAGGATTAAAAACTCACAATTAAGTAAGAACTTTGTTAGGAGATTCACCTAGACTTGTTACAACCACTATGTTAAGAGATTTACCCTGATCCAATTTCTAGAATGTATCAATACATGATCCTTTGGTTTGCACTTATAATGTTAATTACAAATCTTCTCTTTCTAATCTCTAATCTAATCTCCTATCTAATATATCTCTTTTGTGCTCTTCATTGCTCCTCTTAGTTGCTATACTCTATTTCTTCAAAATTTTGCTTGCAGCATCCAAAACACAATCCCTTTTCATATACGTTGATGCAGGGTGCTCCCTTAATACCATAAACTCATAATAGAACAAAGAAACAACATCAAATGCAAGAAAAAAATATGAACTTCTTATTTGTGTTGCAAAAGAAAAATTATAGAATTCATAAGTATAATATGCTAACCCACATGGGTGCCTTCAATACAATAATTTGCAAGACAAGCTGCGAACTATCACCCAGAGCTCTCCTAGACAATGTTCAGGCCTTTCTAAAATAGGCAATTTTATGCCACCCGGGAAGGTTCTAGATGCTCAAACTTAATACCTAGGGCCGAAAAACTCTAACAAAACATATAGAGTCATCCAAATACATCTTTGAAAATTATTTTTAGAAATTTTGGGCAGCCCAACTTTGAAAGGCCATAACTCATGAACTATTGCTCCGATTGGCTATTATAACCACTTTTTGGAAATGCTAGCTCCTAATCTATAGGCTCAAAATCATGTTAGCACCCTTCTGTCGAGTTTTTGGACCCCATCTAGGCACTCTAAGGCCTCCAATAGTGATCCTAAAGATTTTTTTGCAAAATTTTCCACCGAAAATCCACAATAACTTCTCTAATATTTAAGTTGGAGCAATGAGTTTTTTATGGTACGCTTATATCTCTAAAATGAACCTTCTTGTAGAAAATGAGAACATTCTGAGCTCATATGACACTTACTAAAAATAGAAAGTTCCAAAAATAGTAACCACCTCTTCTACTAGCCCTTATTAAAATAGAAAAGACTAAAAATAAAATATTTTTGGGTGATGCAAGATTTCCCTTACACCTAGGATGCTCCTGCATTGAAGACCTAGGGTAATTTGAGAAGTGACCCTCTCACGTCTCAGGTGTTTAGCAAAAAACCAAGATGACTAACCTCCTCATTTACTAGCCATGATGAATTCTCAATTGGTGTCCCCTTCCATTTGAAAAGATATTCCTCATAAGTTCTATTTTCGGTACTTTTTCCAACATGATTGTCTAGTATCTCCTCAATCTCCTTTGTAGTTGAACTAGCTGCTAGAATGCTCCACTATGCTTCTGCAACTTCATCTCCATCACCTCCTTCATAATACTTTTTCAAATCTGAAATATTAAATATTGGTGAAATAAATAATTCAATAGGAAACTCTACTTCATATGCATTTCCAAAATTATGCCTTTCACTATCTTGCATAGTCCAAACTTCTTCATCTTTAGCTTATTATATGCACCCACTGGAAAATGCTCCTTTCTCAAATGAACCATGACTTCATCTCCAACTTGAAATTCCTTATATCTCCTTTTCACATTTTCCTTAGCCTTATATTGTGTATTCATCTTTATGATGTGCTTCCTCACCTACTCATGGATGTTCTTCAAATATTCAGCAAAATCTTCTACTTTAGCCCTACTTATCTCTCCCTTATCCAACTGCCTCAGTTCAGAAGCATTTTTGGGACTACTCCCATATACAATCTAGAATGGTGATTTACCTATACTCCTATTGATAGAATTATTATATGCAAATTCCACCATGGTAAAATCATATCCCATCCTTTTGGTTTATCTCCAACCAAGCATCTCAGCAAGTTTCCCAAACTGTTATTCATAGCTTCTGTCTATCCATCAATATGTGGATGATGTGATGAACTAAACTTCAAATCTATCTTCAACTTCTTCCATAATGTACTCCAAAAACACCCAATAAATTTGGTATCTCAATCTAAAACTATACTCTTTGGTAGACCATGTAGTCTCATCACTTCTCTAAAAAATAACTCTACTATATGAATAGTATCACTAGTCTTCTTATAAGGCATAAAATGTGTCATCTTTGAAAACTTGTCAACCACCACAAAAATAGAATCATGCCCACATTGTTTTCTCTATAATCCAAGAACAAAATCCATGCTAACATCCTCCAGTGGCTTCTTTAGTATAGGTAATGGTTGATACAACCCCGTATTCTGCTTAACTCCTTTCACCATTCGACATACTTGACAACTTTGTACAAACTTCATCACATCTTTCTAGAGCTATGGCTAGTAATAATTTTCAACAACCAAGGCTATAGTTTTATCTCTTCCAAAATGTCCAACCAAACCTCCACTATGCTTGTCCTTGATGGGATTCTCTCTCATTGAACTTCTAGGAATGCACAACTGGCTTCCTTTGAACAACATATTATCCTGGATCATGAAATCCAACCACTTTGTCCTATCAATTATAATAGGTTTTGTAGAAGCCTTCTACACTTCACCAAAATTAGGATCATCTAAATAGAAAGTACTAAGTTCCTTGAACCCAACCACCTCTATCTGTATTTTTGTCAAAAAAAGTTGCCTTCTACTAAGAGCATCTACAACTTTGTTAGACTTCCCACTTCTATGTTTCAAAACAAATGTATAACTTTACAAAAACTCAACCCACTTTAAATGTCTTTGGTTCAATTTTCCTTGACTATTCAAATATTGCACAACTTGATGATTAGTATACAAAACAAACTCCTTAGGAAGAAGATAGTGTCTCCACTTCTTCAATGCTTAAACTATAGCATTAAATTCTTGATCATAAACAAAATATTTTTCTTTTTGCATCATTCAACTTTTCATTGAAATAAGCAACAAGTCTACCTTCTTGACTCAAAACAGCTCCTATTGTAGTACCAGTAGCATCACAGTCTACTTGAAACACCTTGTTAAAATCAAGAAGTGCTAAAATAGGTTATTCAATAACTTTTTGTTTCAATAGATTGAAACGCTTATCTGCTCCTATAGTCCACTTAAACTCTTTCTTATCTCCTCTCATTGTTTTAGTCAAGGGCCCACAAATACTGCTAAAACTTCTTATGAACTTTCTATAAAATGTAGGTAGTCCATGAAAAGATCTTATCTCTATCACACTCCTTGGTGTAGGTCATTCAAGGATAGCCTTCACTTTCTCTAGGTCCATTTTCAGACCTTCTCCTAAGACTAGAAATCCTAGGTACACCAACTCCTTTACAAAATTGCACTTCTTCAGGTTTATCAACAACTTTTAAAACACCTTACAAATATGAATTGAATTCTCCTCCAATGTCTTACTAAAGATCAATATATGATCTAGGTAAACAATGAAAAACTTACCTAGAAACTCCTTCAGTACCTCATTCATGAGCCTCATGAAAGTGCTCAATGCATTAGTTAGCCCAAAAGCCATTACTAACCACTCATGCAGTCCTTCGCTTGTCTTGAAAGCAATCTTCTATTCATCACCTTCTTTGATATGAATCTGATGGTACCTACTCTTTAGATCTATCTCTGTGAAATACTAAGCTCCAGTCAAATAGTCCATAATATCATCCATCCTTGGCAATGGAAATCTATACTTTATTTTGATCTTATTGATAGCACAAGAATCTATGCACATCTTCCATTCTTCATTCTTCTTTGGTGCTAATACTGTTGGTATAGCACATGGACTCAAACTCTCTTAAATCAGCCCCTTCTACAACAACTCATGAACTTTCCTATTCAACTCTTCACTTTCTTCTTGTGTCATTCTATGCACTGCTTTATTCTAAAAGCTGGCTCCTAGAACCAAATCCATCTAGTGACTGATCTTCCTCACTAGGGGCAATCTATCAGGTACATTTTTTGATACAATATCAAAAAACTCTCCCAACATATTTGCAACTTCTACAGGTAGCTCATCTACTTCTTCCTTACTATCTCTAGGAATTATAGAAAAACACATATGCTCATGCTTCATACCTTTAAGAAACTATTTTCCATCAACAAAACATACTCTAGCAGCACTAAATACCTTTTCTTCTTCATCCTTCAATGGCTTTAACTTATATTTCACTCCATCCTTAGTTAGAGTGTAGGTATTTTCCTTCCCATCATGTACAACATGTCTATCAAACTACCACAACTTACCCAACAACATATGACATATGTCCATAGGTATGATATCACATAGTACCTCATCCTAATATCTTCCAATCTTGAACTTCATTGAGCATTGCTCATTGACCATCACTTCTGACACTAGATTTTTAGTACTTCCACCATTAATGATCACATCACAACACTTATCCTCACATCTACACCTTGTGGAAAACAAGCTCCTTCTTTGATCAAGTTCATTCTCATGGCTCAGTGGGACTCTTTGGTTAACTAGGACTTCTTCTCTTTTAGCATCTTCAAAATGTGAGGATCTAGAATCTTCATCAACATGTGCAACTCTGGCTTGACTTTTTGTTCTTTGATCTATCCTTCCTTGGTATTGGGTACATTCAAATGCTCTACGCCCTTCTTCTCCATAGTGAAAACATTTCTCACAGAAGCCTCCTCTTCTAGATCCCTTTCCTCTACCTCTTCCTCTCTAATCTCTATTGTTTTGATCATGGAATTGATTGGAATTATTTCCCCTCTAGTTTTGATTGCTACTTCTAGCATCATCCTTATTCTTTTGATAATCATTACGACCACCATATGATCATCCACTAGATCTTCCACCATGACCTCTTCCACTATTCTTATTGTCAAACTTCTTGCTCAGTTTTTCATCAACTCCTAGGGAAAACTAGTATGTCTCCTCAATAGTGCTCATTTGATTTACACTCAGCTCATCTTGAACGTTGGGCCTTAACCCATTAAGATAATGGGTGACTTTCTCCTTATCATCTTTTGCATGGCTAGTTCTAATGAGAACTTGGTAGAACTCTTTGGTATACTCTTGAATAGATTTTCCTATTTATTTCAACCCTTGCATCTTCTTCAATAGATCAAGCTCATAATTCACAAGAATGAATTGTCAATTTAGTTTTGTAAGAATTTGGCTTGGGATAGAATTCACCCAAGACCAAGGAACTCAAACACAAGCACAATAGTAGACCAAAGAGAGAGTATGATCAGAATGATGATATATTCATTCAATATGCCATGTGCAAGTACACTCAGAGTGCCTATATATAAAGGCCTCTAGAGAGCTTCTAGAATGCATAGAAGTTAGCAATGTGATAAGTCATATAACTAGGCACATGTCCACTAGATATGGGTTATCCTCCATTAAGCATGAAAGTAATTACGATGATGTGAGGAAAAGCTTACAATGGTGTATCACACAAATTAGTGTTGTAGACAACATGTGCTAGATTAGGAGTGCAAATAAGTATGTTTTCTACATGAGAACTTAGTGAATGATGTAAACTCTAGTGTTGTAGACACCATGTGTTGAAACAAAGTTGCATACTTTTGTGTTGTCAACATGACAACTCATGAGAGTACACAAACTCCTAAGTGTCTCACCTAAATAAATAATAAAATAACACATTAACCTAAGTAAACTTAAGTAAAGTATAAATAGTAAATACTTATTTACACTAACACCCCCCCTTAAGTGCAACTTAAGGGAATGCCCTTAAGCTTATGAAAACTAGGATGAAGTGCATGATGGGTCTTGGTTGTTAGGCCATGTTATGTACCCATGTACATAATGCAAATGTAATCTTTCATAAAGTGGAGAAAGAGGGAAAATCTCATGGAAAAAACTCTCCCCCAAAAAGAGAGATGAAAAACACATACGATGTATGGATGGATGGAGTAATCAAGAGTTCTCCATTATGACATACATCTAGTATATACATAAGAGAATGATGAGAAGAGGAAGAGAGATAGGATAGGCTCCCCCCCCTCCCCCCAAAAAAAAATGCCTACCAATGATTGCTCCTATGAAGAAGCTAATCCAAGACTACAGAATAGTGTTCCTCCCCTTAGGAAGAAACAAGGCCAAGGGTACAAATGAGATGCTTCTGTTGTGCATGGAAAGAATCTCATAGATAAATGATGTCTCTAAAACCTGCTCAACTGGCTAAAGAACCTATCTCAAAGAACTATCTATCTACTCAACTGATGAAGAAGCCCTCTTCAACTGCTGATCATAAGTATCCACAATCACTTCAACCTATAACATTGATCATGTAGAGAATGAACAAGAGAGTCAGATAGAGCCCTCATGACAACTGATGAAGTTTTTGCTACATCAAGAAGAAGAGGTAGATCATCAATACTATCCCCCAAATCTGTCATTGAATCTGGACCTAGAAGATTGGATGTACCCTATTGTGATGGACCTATTACTATGGCTATGTATGCATATGGACTATACTAATGTAGTGACCTCTCACTACAACTATTGATAGAACCTCGCATGTTTGAATCTGTTGAAG
Source organism: Cupressus sempervirens (assembly GCA_028749045.1). NCBI lineage: Eukaryota > Viridiplantae > Streptophyta > Pinopsida > Cupressales > Cupressaceae > Cupressus > Cupressus sempervirens. The sequence continues at coordinate 601,173,443 of CM053783.1, read as the reverse complement.
CAATATCATTGGTGTCACTATTAGTTTCCACATAGTATGATGTGTGGAGAGGATTAGAGGACAAGCCGGGTGAACTTTCCTCAAAGTGTACATCCTTCCCCACAAAAATCTCTAGATCCAATAGTCTATATGCCTTCACACCATCTTCATAACCAATTAAAGTACAAGGCTAAGGTGATTGTGCCTTGCATCCTTTGGAAGATCGATTTGCCCATGCAAGACAATCGAAGGCTTTGAAGTGTGTCACAATTGGTTTTCTACCACACCATGCCTCAAAAGGAGTCTTTCCATCTAAGTTTGGATGAGGAGACCTATTAATAATGTAAGTGGCACTACTAATTGCTTCAAATTCAAGTGATGGATCTAGAGACTTGGCTTGTATTGTGCAACTTGCCATAGACTTAAGAGTTTGGATCCTCAGTGCTACAACATTTATCTTAATGCCCTCAAGTCTACAAAAGTCTTTTAGTCTTCTATTCACATACATGCTTCCACTATCCATTCTTAGAACTTTGATGGCTTTCCTTGATTTCTATTCAACATGAGTCTTGAAGGCTAGAAATGTGTCCAACACTTCAGTCTTATGATGAAGAAAGTAGACCCAAGTGTACCTTGAAAACTCATCAATGAAATTAAGTATATAGCAACCCTAGCTGACTACAAAAGGTCTTGCTAATACAATGTGAACCATCTATAGAACAATTGGTGCTCTTGAAGACTTCACTTTCTATAACTTCCCCTTTGGATGCATATCCACTAAATCTATTAAACATTCACCATGGGAAAATTTGATTTAGGGTAGACCTTTGACCATTCTATTTGTGCAAAGTTGTTGAAGGTAGCAGAAGGAAAGATTATCAAACCGTTGATGCCATAATTACATTGTTGAACTTGATTGAGATAACAAGGCCTTTGAAGGAGACAATGGAAGAAAGAGTACAACCTTTTGTTATGATTCACCTTCCCCACTGCAACCAATGAGTCAACTTTTAGATTGTACACCTATACTAAGTTAGGAAGGAACTCAACTCTATGTCCATCTCCAAGGTGAGTGATTTGGTAGATTTATAGGAGATTAGAACTTAGGTTTAGAACATAGAGAACTTCTTAAAACTCTCTATTTTTCATCTCCAAGTTTCCTTTTCTTTCAACTTCCACTTCAGTATCATCTTCCGTAAAGATTTGTAGTACCATTGACTACTTCATTGAATAAAAATCCTCCTTTGAAGAACCCATATGATATGAGCCACCTGAGTCAAGAATCCATTCCTTTGAAGAATTTGAATTAGCCATAAGTTCTTTCCCTTTTCCCTTTGAATTTGAAGAAGACCCTTTATCCTTATAAGCATTAGGCAATGGAACATTATGTTTCTTCATGATGTTGGTCAACTCATCAATCTTCTTAAGATAACACTCATGTTCTTCATGACCCATTTTCTTGTAATAGGCATACTTTTTCTTCTCCTTATTGTTGTCCCTCTTCTTGTTGGAATTTGAGTAAGACTTTATTTGTTGATTGGACTGTGGTATTACTTTTTCTGCATCCTCTAATTTTTTCTTCCACTTCTTATTCTTACCCTTTCCTTTATTTGAAAACTATCTAGCTGAATTTTGAGAACCCTCGTTGTTGGCCACCAATGATTTAGACTTAGGTGATTTGAGAATCTCCATTGATTTTGACTTCTTCTCTTCAATATCCAAAAGATTGGCATATTCATCAAAATAAACTTTCTTATAGGCAGACCCTAATGTAGTCTTTGAGGTGTTAAAAAAAGAAACAAATGTGGAGTACTCAGATGGTAGCTTGTAATGTATGTCATAGATCAATCTGTCATCTTTAATAGAACTCCCACAATTAGTAAGCTTTTTCCTTAGTTCATTCACCTTAATGATGAAATCCTGTATAGAATCAAATGACTTAGGATCTAAGGAGACAAGCTCATCTTCAATTTTGAAAACATTCTCTTTAAACACTTTACCATATAGGTTTTTGAGGGTATCCCAAGCTTCCATGGATGTAGAACACTTCTTAATTGGATACATGATCTTATCATCAACCCCCAAACATATATCACCTAAGGCTTTCCTATCCATTGCCACCCAAGCTGAAAAATCACTTACTGATACATTATCACCTGTTGGTTTTGGAAGAGTACCATCTACATATTGAGAAACTCCATTATCCATTAAATGATACCATATTTTGATGGACCATGTAGCATAGTTATGTGTAGTTAATTTTGGAAACTTAAAATATCCCATAATGCATAAAATGAAATAAAATTGTAGAAAAGAAGGAACACAACACCAAGAACAACCCCCCTTTTCACTAAATCAAGAATCCCCCCCCAAAATAGATTATTTTTGGCACTTTATAAGTAATGCAATTACAATGGCCACTTGCCAATTTTGGCCTTCATGGACTTTTTATTTTTCTTGTTTCAACCTCTTAATGGATTACAAATCAGGAACTTTACAATGTACAAAAATTCTAGAGCAATACAAAGCAAAGAAAGACCCTATTTTTTAAAGTGACACTTTTGTCCACACAACCCTATAATTTGACTATGGATCTACAAAGTAGATGAAAAATAATGCACTTTCAAAAAAAGGAACCCATTTTCAAGTCCAAATGTGCCCGTACAGAGTATTTGAAGTTGCAAAATGCAAGATTGGATAGGTATAGTCACTAAAGACATAATTTCTAACAAATTCATGCACCAAAACCAGAAAAGAGATGCACCACTAAAATTTTTAGGAAATTCTACCCAATTTCAAAAAAATTACACCTAATTTGGAGTCTAGATAACTAAGATATGGCCTCCCAAATTTAGACTGCAAAATAAAAAATCAATCTGGAGAGGGGTTGCATCAGCAAAAGATGAGGTTAAATTTGATAGTCATATGACTGTCGCAATAGTTCAAATTTGCACTAGAATAATAGTCAGATGGTTGTCAAATTTAGGCTCGTAAAAGGATGACATCAGCAACCTTCAAGCCTGTGATGATGTTAACATGACATCATCATGTACGGACTATATGGATGTGATCCAAACATTGATGTGGCTGTATAATTCTGGATGATAGGGTTGTTGACATAGCCTACACAGCTAGATGATGACTATACTCTATCGTACTGCTAACTATATAGGCTAATGACATGGACTTTCCTATGTGTATAGGATGATGTGGTAGACTCACATGCTAAGCTAGCGTGACCAATAAAATATTTATGTGTTTCATCGAGGATTATTGGTCATAGGGTTCTCAAAATCATGAGTTGGTGCCAAAATATGCTAGAAATAGTGGTTGGTGAAATTATAGGGCCGATGAGTTAAATCATGGCAGAAAGAAGTGATTGTGATGCCAGTTTAATTTTTTGTTGTTGGGACTGTGTTTATGCATATCCTACCAAAAAACTATAGGTCACCAATTCAATGTTGTAGACGCTAGACTATTTTTGACTATCGGGGGGAGGAATGTTGGTTTTCAAATTTGTGTGGTTGAGATTTCCTTTTATTTGTCCCACATTTGTGGGGATTTGGCCTTTAACACTATATAAAAGTAGGTTGCAATAGGGGTAATATAAAACAAGTAGCCTGCTAGTGTCAAATGCCTAAGATGGATGATGATTTGCCTGCTGGGTATTATAAGCTTGGCAGTAGAATTTGTAGGCTAGATTTGCAGTACAAATTAATTAAAGAGCCCGCCAATTAGAATATAATGATACCATATGATTAATAATAGAATATTCCTCTAAAATTGTAGAGCCAAGGTGTGACTTCCTAGTTCTACAAAAAAAATTCTCTGACTAGAAAAAAAAATCCAAAAATACCCTAATCGAAAAATAAATTGTAGAGAGAAAATTAGATTAGATCTAAAAATAAATGCATAGATCGATTAAAATGACCATACCCAATTGCAAATTGGTACCTTCGAGTGCCAATTTGCAAAAAAAATTGTCTCACAATCAACTTTAGCCCAACATAGGAAAATTTATAGTTGGTCTTCACCGAATCAACATTTTAGACACAATGACAAGGTTAAATTTGGCTCTAGATGCTCCCAATTTCTACAGATTCTCTAGATTTGGATTAAAGTGTTGAAGCATGAACTATCTCGAACAACTATGTGTAGAGAATCTCCCTAAGCTCTAATACCATGTAAGAATTTGGCTTAGGGAAGAATTCACCAAGACCAAGGAACTCAAACACAACCACAATAGTAGACCAAAGAGAAAGTATGTTCAGAATGATGATATATTCATTCAATATGCCATGTGCAAGTACACTAAAAGTGCCTATATATAAAGGCCTCTAGAGAGCTTCTAGAATGCATAGAAGTCAGCAACATGATAATTCATACAACCAGGCACATGTCCACCAAATATGGGTTAGCCTCCATTAAGCACAGAAGTAAGTGTGATGATGTGAGGATAAGCCTACAATGGTGTATCACACAAATCAGTGTTGTAGACAACATGTGCTAAATTAGGAGTATGAATAACTATGTTTTCTACATGAAAACTTAGTGAATGATGCAAACTCAAGTGTTGTAGACACCATGTGTTGAAATAGAGTTGTATACTTCTATGTTATCAACATGACAACTCATAAGAGTACACAAACTACTATGTGTCTCACCTAAATAAATAATAAAATAATGCAAAATAATAAAATAATGCATTAACCTAAGTAAACTTAAGTAAAGTGTAAATAGTAAATAATTATTTACACCAACAAGTTTATCTTTCATCCAATCCCATCTAGTGATTTTTCCCTTTCCCTTTCTATTTTTCTCCAACTAAACCTCCTACCACCAAATCTTCACATGTCCCTTCAATTTTGCCTTTGTAAACTTGACCCTATCAGGATCATCAACATCTTCACACTACTCCTCTAGTTCATTGATCCCATTGATCGGCTCCTCTGAACTAAGATTTCCCAAAAATGTGGGAACTTCAAACTTAGGTATTTTTCCAATCTTGGTGATGGCCCTAAAAAGCCTCTCTTCCTCTAGATTTAGAACTACCTATGCTTTGGCATTTTCTTTTACTTTGTCCTTATCCTTGCTTTCATCTCTTATAGGAAGATTTATTCCTCTTCACATTTGTTCTTCCAATGCTTGTATTTTCCTTTGGAGGGCTCAGAAACCCTCAAGTGTAACATCTAAAGCCCTTTCGCCATGCTCTCTTTGTGGAGGCATTTTCATGCTTCTACTAAAAACCCTAGTGCAAACTACCTCACAATCAATGATTTGTCTACACACTCAGCCCAAACCATGGTCTTGGTGCAAACTACCTCACAATCAGTGATCTATCCAGAAACTGAAGAAGTCTAGCTTTGATACCACTTGATGTAAGGTGCTCCCCTTAATACCATAAACTCGTAACTGAACAAAGAAATAATAGCAAATGTGAAAAAAAATGGACTTCTTATTTATGCCACAAATTTAGAATTATAAAATTCATAAGTACAATATGCTAACCCACATGGGTGCTTTTAGTACAATAATTTGCAAGACAAGCTATGAACTATCACCCAGAGCTCTCATAGACAATGTTCAATCCTTTCTTAAATAGGCAATTTTATGCCACCCGAGAAGGTTCTAGATGCTCAAACTTAATACCTAGGGTTGACAAACCCTAACAAAACATATAGAGTTGTCCAAATACATCTTTGACAATTATTTTTAGAAATTTCAAGTAGCCCAACTTTGGAAGGCCATAACTCATGAATCATTGCTCCAATTGGTTGTTATAACAACTTTTTGGAAACACCAGCTCCTAATCTACATGCTTAGAACAATGCTAGTGCCCTTCCATTGAGTTTTTGGACCTCATTTGAGCACTCTAAGGCCTCCAACAATGAGCCACAAGATTTTTCTACAAATTTTTCCACCAAAATCCACAATAACTTCTCTGATACTTAAGCTATAGTAATGATATTTTTATGGTAGGCATATATCTCTAAAATGAACCTTCCTATAGAAAATGAGAACATTCCAAGCTCATATGATAAACTTACTAAAAATAGAAATTTCCCATAAATAGTAACCACCCAATCTACTAGCCCTTATTAAAATAGAAAAGAAACAAAATAAAATATTTTTGGGTGATCCAAGATTTCCCTTACACCCAAGATGCTCTTGCATAATACATCCACATGACATTGCATCAAACATAATAGGGTTTGGATATTCCCTTAAATAATCATATATAGAACTTTTTAGATCAAAATCAATGATCTAGATGCTTCCCTTTTTTCCTCTTAATCTGATTGGCTAAATTTCCTTAATCACCCCTCCCCCCCCTCCCCCTCTTAGTTATTCTAAAGCAATTCTAACAATTGGTACCAGAGCCATCTACTGATTTAGTTTCAAGGTACTAGAAGCAAGAAGATCAAGATTTCCAAGAGAGAAGTTCCCAAGCTCAACAAAGACAACTTTGCTACATGCAAAGTCTAATGAAATTGTACCTTGGATCAATAAATGACTATGCACAAATCTTAATTGGAACAGAGCATATAACTCCAGTAGGACCTCTTACTATAGATGATTTGAACAAAAAGAAGGAGCATAGCCAAGCACTGTTGGAGATTTCCTCTACACTTAACTATGTTGAATATGATGATATCAAAGACTATGATACTGTATTCAAGATGTGGAAAATCTTGTTAGATATCTATGGAGGAGATCAAAATGTCTAGAGAGCAAAAAGAGAAAGCTTAAGAGGAAAGTTTGAGGACATGAAGATGGAGAAAGGTGAAAATGTTTCTCAATACACTACAAGAATGAAAGAAGTGGTGAATGCAATAAGAAGTCTAGGTGGACAATTGGAAGAAGCAATAGCTATCAGAAAATACTTAAGAACTTTGCTCCCTATCTATGCTTTAAGATTTTAAGCCATCTAAGAGTTGAGGTATGTACAAGGGAACACACTGACTTTTGAAGGAATAGTTGGAAGACTTACTACATTTAAGCTATCCAATTTTGACAACTACAGACCTGAGAACCTTGAATTTTCTTTCAAGGCTAAGGTGAAAATAAAATATACTAAGAAGGACACATCAAGAAAAAAGAGAAGAAAAGGAAAACATGCATCCAGTGATAGCAATATAGATGAGAAAGATGTGGAACAATTAGAAGCACTACTGCCTAGGAGATTCCATAGAGGTAAAGGAAAATTCAAAGGTAAGCTCCCTATCATATATTTTAATTGCAATGAAGTTGGTCATATAGCTACAAGATGTCTATAGAAGAAGAACTATAAAGAAGGAAACAAGTATAGGAACAAAAGAGAAGATGATAGCAAAGATCATAAGGAGAAAAGCAAGAGATGCTACATTGTTGAAGAAGACTCTGATGAGAATGATGATGAAGTAGTTTATGTAGCCATGAAGGATGAATTAGACAAAGATGAAGATGAAGCAAAAGAATTGGTTACCTTTGTGAACAAGAATGAAAAGTGGATCATAGACAATGGATGCTCACATCACATGATAGAAGATAAAAGTAAGTTCATTAGCTTTACTCAATATTATGGAAATAGTGTTAGATTTGGTAATGATGCCCCATGGCAAATCAAAGGAAAAGGTTCTATCAAAATTAAAGAGAAAATTTCATGTGATAATGCATACTATGTTGAAGGATTGAACTATAACTTGTTGAGTGTATCACGATTAGGCAATGTAAGTTGCAAATTTGAATTATGAAACAAAATTGCCAAGATCTATGAAACCAATGGAAATTTGATAGGAAAGGGTGAAAAAACTAGGAGTAATCTATTTTATCTAGATATGGAAGATGCAACATGTCTTGTTGTTAGACTTGATGATGTGTAACCATGGCATAAAAGGTTGTGTCATGTTAACTTTGATAATTTGATTAGCATCAGCAAGAAAAAGAAAGTCAGAGGGTTGCCTAAGTTGAAAAAACCTAAAAGCACAATATGCAAACAATGTCAACTAGGGAAGATGACTAAGTCTAGTTTCAAAAGAAAAACATACACTTCCAATGAAGTACTACAGTTAGTTCATACAGACTTATGTGGCCCAATAGAAGTGCAAAGCTACCTAGGGGACAGATACATAATGCTATTTGTAGATGACTATTCTAGGATGATGAATACTATGTTCTCAAAGAAAAATTTGATGCATTCCAAATGTTTAAATGGTATTTGGCTAGAGTTGAGAAGGAAACAGGAAAGAGCCTGAAATGCCTAATGTTAGACAGAGGAGGTGAGTTTACATCAAGAGAGTTTGAACTATTTTGCAATGGAAAAGGTATTAAAAGGAAAATTTCAGCACCAAGAACTTCACCACAGAATGGTATTGTTGAAAGGAGGAATAGGTCAATGATTGACTATGCTAGAACCTTGATGATGGAGAAAAATTTTGCACTAAAATACTAGAGAGAAGTTGTAAGTACTGTAGTCTACACACTAAATAGAGTTCAAGTCAAGAAAGGTACAAATGCAACACCTTTTGAATTGTGGTATGGTCATTCACCTAATGTTAAACATTTCAAAGTATTTGGTTGTAAATGCTATATTCTAAAAGATACTAGGAATGGCAAGTTTGATGCAAAAAGTGATGAAGGCATATTTCTTGGATACTCCACTAGAAGTAAGGCATATAAGTGTTTGAATGTTAACACTAACAAAGTTGTGGAGAGTGCAAATGTAAATTTTGATGAGCATGAAAAAGTTTAGGTTGATGAGTCAAAGCAAATAGAGGATTATAGATCCTTTATATACTTCTACGAAGGAATGGCAGTTGAAGACAATGCTGCAAATCAAGTTGGGAATCAGCAACAAACTTCAATATCTGTCGAGTTTCAACCAATGAATGCCATGCTACATTCAAAAGCTGAGTTGTAGAATGTAGAAAATGCACACTCTAATTCTAAAAATAGTATGCAAGAAAGGAATGATGAAATGTCAAATTAAGAAGAATGAAATGACTCTGATGTTGAAGGATCAAACATGGAAAGAAGGACTAAACCCAGATTAGCCAAGTATGTAAGAAGACATCACCCTGGAGATGAAATCATTGGTGACAAGGATGCCAGCTCAATGGTAAGGAATAGGCTCAAAAATGAATCATGTCTGCTAAGCAAGGTTGAACCCAAAATAGTGAAAGATGCACTACAAGATGATGACTAGTATAAAGCCATGAAAGAAGAGATAGATCAAATTGAGAAGAACAAAACATGGTCTCTAATTCCTAGACCAGCTGATAAGAATGTGATTGGTACAAAATTGGTGTTTAGAAACAAACTTGATGAGAATGGTGAGATAACAAGAAAAAAAGCTAGATTAGTTTGCAAAGGCTATGCACAAGAAGAAGGACTGGATTATGGAGAGACATTTTCCCCTATTGCAAGAATGGAAGGAGTAAGAACATTACTTGCATATGCTGCATACAAAGGTCTGAAAGTCTACCAGATGGATGTGAAGTCTACTTTTCTGAATGGTATACTAGAAGATGAAGTCTACATAGAACAACCAGAGGGATTTGTTGATGAGAAGAACAAGGACATGGTTTGCAAGCTACACAAAGCACTTTATGGATTGAAGCAAGCACCAAGAGCATGGTATGAGAGGTTGCACAAATATCTTGTGAAGATAGAATTTGAAAGAATAGATGATAATAGCAACTTGTACATCAAAGTTGAGGAAGGTAAAAATATTTTGATATCAAAAATCTTTGTTGATGACATAATATTTGGAGGAAACGATGTTTTATGCAAATATTTTGCTAATCAAATGAAGCATGAATTTGAGATGTCAATGTTTGGAGAAATCAAATTTTTTGTTGGATTACAAGTACATCAATTGAAGCATGGCATATTTTTGATCCAATCCAAATACATCAAGGAAGTACTCAAAAAATTTGGGTTAGAAGACTCAAAATTAGTCAACATACTAATGGAAACAGGCCATAAACTATCCAAGAATGATGAGTTTGCTGAAGTAAATCATACATTGTATCGGTCAATGATTGGAAAGCTGCAATATGTTGTACATAGTAGACTAGACATTGTATTAGTTATTGGAATAGTGGCAAGATTCTCTACAAATCTAAGAGAAAACCACTTAATGGTAGTGAAGAGAATATTGAGATACCTAAAAGGAACTGATGACTTTGGTTTATACTATAGGAGAAATTAGAAGTTTGAACTAAAAGTTTATACTGATGTAGATTGGGGATGCAACATTGATGATAGAAAAAGTACCAATGGAGGAGAACTTTTCTTAGGAAAGAGATTTATTACATGGACAAGAAAAAAGCAAAGTTGCACCTCACAGTCTACTGCTGAAGTTGACTATGTCGAAGCTGCTATAAATTGCACCAATATCGTATGGATCAAACACTTGTTACAAGGTATGAAGGAAGAAGTAAATGAGCCTATGATACTTTATTGTGATAATACATGTGCTATTAACATATCAAAGAATCCATTAATGCATGCTAAAACCAAGAATATTGCAATCAAGTATTACTATGTAAGAGAGCTAGTGGAAGACAAACAAGTGAAGATGGAATATGTTAGCTCAAAGGAACAAATTGCTGATATCTTCACAAAAAAACTACCAAAAGATGCTTTTGAGTATCTTAGAGGTAAGTTAAGGGTGATACCCCTAGCTAAGGCTACTTGAACCAAAAGGAAAATATGTCCTGCATCAAAGGAGTAGAATGTTGAAGATTTTATACATTGATGTAGAGGATGTTTACTTTGGGATCCATGCCTAAACTAGTAGAAGTGCTAAAATCTTAAATCAGTCACAAGCAAGGTGATAGAGGGAGACATTAAATGAACCCGTAAGAGCTACATCTGCATATTAAGATGCTAATATTTATTTGGAATTGTTGTCAAAGAGGGAGAAGTAGACAACTGATCAACAACTATTGAAGATAATGGATCAGGAGAGAGAGAGAGAGAGAGAGAGAGAGAGAGAGAGAGAGAGAGAGAGAGAGTAGACAACTGATTAAAATAAGATAGAGGGAGATTTTAGAGGTTGATTAGAACAACAAAAGTTGAGCAATATAGAGGGAGAAAGACAAATAACAAGGATATAGTAGCAAAGAGGTTACAATTTACTTTTAGGCATTTGACTTACTATTCTAACCTAGTAAGCTTGTGATTGAATGGTTTAGTCTGATTGTTGATTAGTTCAGTTTTCCATCAATGCCAAAGAGGGAGATTGTTGGAAATATGATTGAAAAGCTCATTGCTATTAAAGATCAAAGAGGGAGATTGTTGTAAAATAATCTTTTTAATCATTGTTTTGTTATTAATGTCAAACCTACTATTTGTAGGAACGATATTTGCTTATAAGATCAAAGTACTATCACTTAATTGATTGATGAAGAGGATTTGATCAACAAGATGTAACAAGAGAACCTAAGGGAAAGGTTGAGTTATGGTGTTGTAATGAAGTAAAAATATTAGTTAAGACAATGGTCAAGTAATGTATTGATGACATACTCAAGGATACAAAGGTTGGCCACACTTAGAAACATTGGAGGAAGAAGTTGTAACAAGGTTAACTGCAAAGCTTAAACTAAAATTATAAGTGGATGTCAAGAAAGTTAGTTGAAGCCGAGAAAATTTTTAGTAGAAGCTAAGTAAAAAACTTTTTTAATGTGTGTCAAGTGATTTTCATGTGTTGAGTGAAGATCAGGTGTCGAGCATCAAAAAAAATTCAACTAGTGTTGAGTGATCTTCAGGTGCCGAGCATCAAGAAAAACACAATTGATGCCAAGTAACACAATATGTGTCAAGCACCAGTATTTCAATAGTGTTGAGCTACTAGATTATTTCAAAAGATGAAGATTCACAAATCTAAGCTGACATAGTGGTTACATTGAATTTTTTGAATGAGTTGGAAGATAAGGATGATGAGTTGTTGGCATAGAATCCTATGCAAACCATTTTGGGTGAATTCTAAAGGATTATTCATGAAGTTTCTAGAGGAAATAGAATATGGGTTAGATGAAATGAATCCTACCTAATCTATGTGAATTGAAACTAAAAAATGGAAGAATTGAGCAAGAAAAGGAACTCCAAGTCTTCTATTTAAGAATTCATAGACCAAGAAGCAAAGAGCTACTGATATTGTTGCTGCAAAAGTGCCAAATCTGTGAAGTGGTTAGAAGGATGTTAAGGAGGAGACATCTAGGAGAAGGAAGAGCACAGAGGCTCTACTTCTACAAGTGTTCATGAAAAGATGATTGTACTAGTACATTGAAGGTCGAGACTCAAGGAGGACTAAGCTTGAAAGGAGGGCGAGCTATCAAGAGTTGTAGAGATTGAACGCTAGGAAAGGGTATGAGTTGAGAAGTGATCTAAGATCTGCAAATAAGTTGTATGTTGTAGTCAGGTAAAGATTTTCTAATACTATCTAAAAATTGTATTAGATCTGGAAATCCTATGGACTTAGATTGGCCTAACAGCTATTTGTAAATCCTTTAATAGGATGACATTCCAAGTGAATGTTCTAAAGTCCTCTAACTAGGCCCACTTCTAACAAGGTGGTTAAATTCTCTAACAAGGTCACATTTAATAGTGTGTTGTAAGTCTTTAACAAGGTAGGCCTTTCACAAGGCAGGCCTTTCACAGGGCATCACTTTAGAAGGGTGAGAATTGAGTAGCACGTTACTGGTGGTTTTTCAAAAATTAGGTTTCCACATAAATCACTGTGTCATGTGTAGATTTCTTATATGTTATACTTTCATGTTGATTTATAGTAACTTTTTGATTAGATGGGGTAAAGCTTGGATGAATGAATGGTTGAATTGTTTCACTACACTTAGTGAAAAGTTTGAATAGGACATTTGGACCTTGAATAACTATTTCACACCCCCCCCCCACCAATTATTTTAAAGCAATTCTAATAGATTTTGGTTAAGAAAAAAAGATCTAAACTCTCTATCTATAGAGCTAGCTAGTCATAAGAAAAGGTTTTTATGTGCAAGAACCTAAGGAAGACAAGAAATCTAGGGTATTGCTTCATCTAGTGGCCAAGAAAAAGAGACTGCAATTGGCATATAGAGCAAGAAGGCTTAAGGGGATGAATGCTTGAAGGGTGAACAAGATATTAGAGCTAAAGAGTATGAATGTTAAGAAGAATAGAGGAATAAACTATAGATATTTAATATGCAAGTGAGTTGTAATTTTTTTTATCAAATCAAGTCTTGTTGTTTCTTTCTAACAACTATACTAGTGTTGATAAAATCCTTTGGATTAAGGTTGACCTAGTAGCCATTTGTAAATCCTTTAAGTAGGTGACATTCTAATGGCATGTTTTAAAGTCCTATAACAAGGATCACTCCTAATAGGGTGATTGAAATCCTCTAACTAGGTCACATTTAATAGTGTGTATTGTAACCTTTAATAGGGTTGGCCTTTCAGAGGGCATCAGTTCAAAAGAGTGAAATTGGGTAGCATGTTACTAGTGGTTTTCCCAAATTGGGTTTTGATGCAAAATCCCTATGTAAAATTATGTGAATGTGCTTATGTATTTCATGTTTACATTTCTAGAAAGTTATTTTGACCTAGGATAGTAACCTACTAAGTTAAGGTATCATATGATCTAATGGATTTAGGCATGTTAGGGTTTCATGGATATGGATCTAACTAAGCACTAAAAGGTCTTATTTGTACATTTGGACATTGGATAACTTATTCAACCCCCCCTCCCCGCCTCAGTTATTTTAAAGAATTTGAATACCTAACATCCTAGTTGTACCAATCCTATAATCCTAATCCCCAAAAACCCTACAATTTTCCAATCTTTACCCATCCCCCACACCTATAATAAGGGTTCAATTTAAAATCCAAAGTCCCCTTGTTCATCCCCCATAACTCCCTAGTATCTAAAAAATCTACCTAAGTTGTGCAAGTGATCTATCCACACCCAGGAGGTACACTCAATCATTGATATATTGTATTATCCTTAGAATCATGTAATTCCACATCACTTCACATAACTCATTTAATTTAAATACATCTTCCTTCCATGCTCATGTCATCCATGGTTTCTAGTTTTATATTAGTTACTTTCTCTTTTAACTCATTACACACATCTTCATCTATTTTTAAGATCATTACATTCTCACTCATCACACAATCATTTGCATTTAGTTACCTTTCAATTGATTGTGGGCATTTTATTTTTATGTGCATTTCATTTTCATTTTATACTCATTAAAATTACATTTACATGAATTGTCATAGTAAATGAATTGGTTATCTCATTATCACTATGTTACATTAATTGGTTATCTCATTATCACTATGTTACATTCATTTTATCCTATTATCACATCCATTATCATTTTAGTTACATTTATTCTTCATTACACAATTCATTTTCACATCACTTATGTTACATCTCATTTATTCCAAATATCATTATTCGATGTATTTCATTACCACTAAGTTCATTTTTAGTCCATTCTTTGGTTATGTTAATTCCACTTAGTTTTCATTTTCATTACATCACATTCATTTCATTATCCTCCAAATCTATTATCACATGATTTAACTTCCATCTAAGTACATAAGGTCATCTAATCTTCATTACATTGGTTAATCTATTTCATTCACATTTTATATTTTACATGCATCTATTAGGTACATTAGGTTATCTCATATTGGTTATATTTATTTCATTTATCATTCCATTATCATTTCATACATTTTCATTTATCCTTAAGGTACATTACGTCATCCCAATTTCATTACAATATCATTACATTTACATTCATTGGACATCAACATTTTGTAAATGCATTTAATTTTGCATTAAGATTCATTTTGTTTTACTCAAACCACATTATCATTTAAACTGCATTTATTTCATTTCATTCTCATTATTTTATTCATGTCATAGCAGTTATCACATTATCCTATCATTCATTTTAGTTCTATTTAAAAATTTCATCTTGTATGAATTTTACATTTTATCGATTATTTTAACATTTAGTTACAAATAAATCATGGGACTTACATCGAAATCATGACAAATATCTCATAAAACATGTTAGGCATAAATAAATCTACATCTAACACATATCAAAATAAACCATGTGTATCACATAAACATAGAGGCATAAATACGTCTACATCCCACACATAATTGAAATAAAACATGTGCATCTCATAAAATATATAGGTATAAATATATATGAATCTCATCCAAATAGAAATAAAACATGTGCATGTACATTATTTATCATTTCATCACATTTTACATCATGGAAGAAATCTCACACCTAGATACATCCATATGCATCACATAGAAATGCATATCTCTCATAGGACAAATGATACATCACATCCTACATGAACACATCAATCTAAAAAAAAGCATATAGAACAACATCACATCCTGCATAAACACATTAATTTTAATATATATATATATATAGAATAACATCACATCATGCAAATAAAACATGATAGTACATCATATAGGAATCAAGTTAGCATCATATAAACCTCATAGGAATCTCATAAAAATAAGTGGCACAAATCCATTATACATATAGTTCACACGCAATCAATTTTCAATATATCTATCATACCTCAAAGAATGAAGAATACGTCCCACCCATCAAATTATATGAAGTCTATCCAAATGTCCACAATGTCCATAATATAGTGCATTAGGGTCTACATCCTCAAAAATATATATTATGTCATGGTAAATCATACAAAACCCCAAAATATAGCATATTACTTCCCATGTGTAGGAGCTCATCACTTGCATCAAGATCTATCCCTAGAAGGCCTTGTTTCAGACCCTATGGTGGTGATGGCATCCCTACTCTCAAATCCTCCCCTCCACCATTCACTCCCTCCACTGCCCCACCACCTATCTTTGAACTTTGTGCCTCATTAATTATGATGAACACATGTCTTTGATGTTGGCTATGTTCTATCTTCTGAGATCCTCTAACCCAAAAATTATTTCTACTCACACCATCCATCCCTATAGAGGTTCATCTTGTCTCAGACTATGTAGGTCACTTATAATGCTTTATCTAGTTAGCTAGCATAGTTTCATGATACCTATCTTGATAGAATCCACCCCTTTCCCTCAAATTTTCCATCTCCCTCTATAGTTTACAAATCTCATTTATATCATCTTGTGCTTTTCCTCTACCTACTTCTACATGTGACCTTACAATCTCTACCGCTATCAGTAGCCCATCCATCTTTGTCTACAAAGAGTCCAAACTCTCATGTAACCTCTCATGCTCTTCCTATAGAGCCTCCACTCTTCCCTATAAAAAATATCACACCGTCTTGAGCCCATCTCTATCTAATTGCATCCTATCAAACTGGCTCTACAAAATGTCTCTCTCTATCTAGAATTGGTCTCTCTAAGCCTATAGCCAATCCCTCTCTCTATGGGTATCCCATAACAAATGACAAGTAGAAGAATGCGTCTTCTAAAATGATGCATGGCATGATATCAACCCATTATCCTCTCCTCTAATAGATGGACCTCCTCTTGAACCCTAAGAAGGAAACTGTGTAGTAGGTGGTACCTATGGACCCTATTCTCTATCCACATCTATTTGTTTTAACCTTACATCATCCTCCCTCCTCCTGTCCTATGTCATCTCTCCTTTCCTCTCCTCTTCATACCACCCTCTTCTTTCAATGCTCCAACATTGGCCTCTTCACTTTTCTAGTTTCAAGAGCCTCATATTGAGCCTTCTTGGACACATGTGAATCCTCTCTCCTCCTACCCACCACTTGTGGTGCTCATGATCTACCAAAAGCTCTGGGTCTTTTCAACTAAGCTAAATAAATCTATGTTTATCATGTATCCACTAATCTTCTAAGACAATCTCACACCTATGGTTGCATGTCTCATCACTCCTCCAATAGTCCATATCTCCTCAATCTCAACCTAAATTTAATGGTGGGCTTGTAAGTCACACACTAGTACCTTACAGGATCAACAAGAACATCCTATGACCATCCAAGCTAGAATAGAACCCTATCTAGCTATTACTTCTCTACTATATAATCCCAATGACCAAAAACAAAACCTAACATAATATTGTAAGGAATTTGAAGCTTCTCTTCAGCCCATTGACCTAATCCCATATACAACCTCCATAAAATCATTTTGATAACATCTCTCCAATTATCAGAATTGTTAATGTAGTGGTAGGGAAAGGGCTCTGCCTAGGTGTACATTGTTGGATCATCTACATGCCTATCCTACCAACCAACTAGCATAATCACTACAATATGCTCACAAGCCTAGACCTATAAGATTGTACTAAAATCAATGCTCTTATCCATATCTCCATCTCCATGATACACAATCTAGTGGAAATCCCTGTACAACTCCACCAACAACATAGAACCTCATGTTCGTATTACACCCATGTCCATAATCTGCACTATGCTGGGGATCAAGCCTAATTTCATGTTCATCTCACCCATGCCCAATGCTAGATACCTTGACACAAGTCCACATGCATAGAAATATAACCACCTTGTTGGTGTTGCCTCAAGGTATTGGTCTAAAGAAAACTAACCTTGTCAGCTTTTTAAATCTACACCAAGACCTACCAACATCCACACTGCCTACTTTTTGATCATATTTTAGGTTACCATGACCTCAATCCCTTACATAGAAAATCAAAATATCATGTATACATCCTCTAGTGTCACCATAATCTCCCATATAGGGATATGGAGAGTAGTAGACTCTAAATTAAATTTCTCACATAATGTAGTTATCATTGCCATATGCATATGCCTATGGGGAATTCGCACAAGATACCTATGTCCAATTGCCTTCACTCAAGCCCACCATGGCTTGCAAAACTATCGTATGTCACTCTCATGACACAACTATGCCTATCCACCATTGTATCCATAAAACATAACATTATTAGTCTTTTTTATGCTATCAAAACACCTAACTAGCTAGCCAACTCTCTGATCCCAAATTAAACCCCCTAGCACAAAACATAACCATTTTATAAAACCCAACCTATGCATAAATTTACCTATTTGTATTCCCATGTATTGACTTCATGATCTTGTAATGGCTTATTAACTCTAGCTTTCTTGCATAAACACATTTTGGTAGGAATGTGTTAACCAAATTTTTTTTGATGGGCCTCCAAAAGACCATCTTTCTTGTTGAAAATAGATTGAAGAAAATTATTAAAGAGGGAGATTTTTTTTAATAGATTGATAAAAGTACAACCAATATTATTTAACCATTGTTTTGTCACTAATGTCAAACCTACTATTTGTTGGTAAGGCAACTACTTTTTTTTTTAAATTACTATCACTTATTTGATTGATGAAGAGGATTTGATCAAAAGATGTAACAATAGCACCTAGAGGAAAGGTTGAGTTATGCTTATGTAAAGAAGTACAAGAATTAGTTAAAATAGTGACAACATGATGTATCTATAATTTACTTAAGGTTACAAAGGTTGGTTATACTAAGAAAGTTTAGAAGAACAAGTTAAACAAAGTTTGTGTACCAAGCTTGACTGAGTGGATAGTAGGTACTGAGAAAAGTTAGTGCAAGTTGAGCAAAAAATTAGTTGGAGCCAAGTAAAAGTTTATTCTAGTGTATGCCAAGCAAAATAGTGGATGCCAAGTAAAGTTTAGTTGATACTGAGCACCAGTAAAAATTAGTTTGTACTGAGTAATTTCATAGAGGATGCCAAGCAATGTAGTATGTATCGAGCATCAAAAGCTAGATAATTTTGAGTCACCACATTATTTGAAAGGTCATGAATTTGATGGATCTGAGCCAACAAGTTTGTTTTCTTGGATTGTGTGAACCAGGTGGAAGATAAGATTGATGAGTTGGTGGCACAGAGTTCAAGGTAAACCATTTTAGGAAAATTCAAAGAGGATTCAAGGAGAATTTTCTAGTAGAGATATGAGAAGTGTGGTAGATTCATTATATCCTACCTAATCTATCATAACCCTAAAGTGGATGATGCAGAATGAGTGGTAAAAGATCCTAATTTCCTATTTATAAGAACGGTTGGTCAGAAGCAAGGGTTGTTATGTGCGAGAATCTAAGGAAGATAAGGAGTCAAAGGTTTTGCTTCATTAACTAACCTAAGAGAAGAGTCTACATTGGCATGTTAAGTAAGAAGGCTTAAGGGCATGAATGCTTGAAGGGTGAACAAGCTATAAAACCTAAAATGTATGAAGGCAAGCAGAATGGAGGACTAAAATAGTGATCTATAATCTGCAAATGGAGTTGTAAGTTGTTATCAAATCAAGTCTTACTATTACTCTCTAATAATTGTATCAATCTAGGGTAAATACTTTGGATTAAGGTTGACCTAATATTCAATTGTAAATCTTTTAACTGGGTGACATTCCAAGTGAATGGTTTAAAGTCCTCTAACAAGGCTCATTCCTAACAAGGTGATTGAAATCCTTTAATAGGGTCACAGTAAACAATGTGTATTGTAACCTTTAACAAGGTTGGCCTTTCACAGGGCATCACTTTAGAAGAGTCAAAAAGATATATAGGATGTTACTGATGATTTTTTCCAAAATGGGTTTCCACATAAATCATTGTGTCAATTGTGTTGTTGAATTTGTTATGTTTTATGTTTACATTTCTACAAGTTGATTTAATAGTAACCTCCAATATTTAAGTGATTACATAATCTTATGGATGCATGCATGAAGATAAATATTTTATGGGTTCACTAAGTTGTAGAAAGTTTTATTTATATATCTAGACCTTAGATAATTGATTCAGAGCCCCCCTCCCCCCCCCCCCTCTGGAAATTATTCTAAAGTATTCCAACACTTTATGATTTCTTCCTTTCAAATAGTTATCTTGCAATAGTCACGACTTTATGGTTTCAAGCATATGAACTTATGGTTTTTATGTATATGTTGTGTGTGTGTGAAGACATGAAGTGCATGGATGCAGCTTCCACAACTTTCTATATTCCTTGAGGATTTATTCATGGTTATTGTTGTTTCTATTTTAAACTTTATGAGTCTATAATTGATCCTCATTAATGGAGTGGTCTTAGATTTAGGAAGTAGTTGTAGTTTCCTTTAAAATAATAACTGTTATAACTTTGAGAGTAGTTAAAAAGAATAGAATGAGTTTATTTTTATAGTAGCAAGGTGTGATAATATTTTTCAATCAAGTGTAATCTTTCACCATGAATGAATAGAATGCACAGTTCAAGTTTATATCTCTTATCTTGATTTCATATCCACTCATCTAAGGGGGCACACTTGATGAGTGAATTATTATGTTTGAATAGATTTAATTTCCTTGTTTATTTCTAAGGTATAACTCTATTACTCCTATAGCCATTGATAACAAAATCAGTGAATTGTTCCTACAGCAAAAGAGGTCATAGTAGCTTCTATCCATGATTGTATGCTTTGTTATAGTAATTTCATTTACTAGTTCTAGTTTAGTTTTCCTAAAGCTCAAGCATTTAAATTCCATAGGTTAGTCTTAAGATTGAGAAGGTTTAAAGCATATACTTTGCAAATGCCATTCCAAGCTTATGTCCTTGGTTGATAATTAAATAAGAGTGAATAATTCATTAAGAAACCAATTAGGGTGTCCAATCTTGAATAACCAATCCATTGCTATAGGTTTCTGATACTATTATTTGGCCAACCATTTTTGGCATCATTGTCAGGGATGGTGATAATTTAAACTTATCTTAGTAGCTATAGTTCCATTTTTAATATTCTAGAGCTTAGTCTTAAAGATTTTATGCATAGAAGGAGAGACCTCCTTGGGAGATTTCCTCATTGCAATAATCAAGAAGATATTTTTAATCCTAAGCCTGAAGAACCTCATAGTGAGAATCAAGAAGAAGAACCCTTTGACAATCCATTTTTTGCTACTTAAGAATGAATACCCTCATCCTTTGAAGAATCCTTACATTTGAATGATCTTTTTGGTGAACTTGAATACCAAGACAATCCACTTGCCCTTGTTATCTATCAACCAGCACCACTAGGTCCTCCTCCAAGAATGAATCAACCTTAGCTTACATTTCTTTTTCATATCACTCCTCAGAAAGGTAATCAAAATTTGAAGAACATACATTTTGTTACACTTCCCAAGTTCCACAACCTAATTATAGAAGATCTTCAAACCTTCCTCTTTGAGTTTGACATCCTTTGCAAAAGTTATGACTATACAACCAATGCTTAGAACTTGAAGTTGTCCCCATCTACTCTAAAAGGAGATTCTCTAAGATGGTTCATGGGGTTAGGCACCAATGATGTAGTAGATTGGCCTACAACTAGAAACTTGTTTCTTATAATGTATAAAGAATATTGCAGGGGTCGAGATTTAAAAGGGGATGAAATTTTCAAAATGTCCCAAAAGGAAGATGAAACCTTGGAAGATTATGTCTCACAGTTCATGTTCAACCTGCAGCATAACACATAGCACCAACTGAATGTGGAATAAAAGAAACATCTTTTTTTGAGAGGTGTAAATGATGGAAGTATTGAGGCTCTAGATCTAACGGCAGGAGAAGATATCACTCAAAAAAATTGGACTGGTATATAGAATATATGTCTAAATTATTCAAGGGCTACTTTGAAGAAAGGTAGGGGACTTAGAGACCTACCACATAATTCTAATGGTGGTTCAGGGGTATCTAAGATGGATTTGTCCAACTTGTTGTCAGACTTCAAGCAAGACATCATTAATGATGTCACTACTCAACTATACAACCAATGCTTAGAAGTTGAAGTTGTCCCCATCTACTCTAAAAGGAGATTCTCTAAGATGGTTCATGGGGTTAGGCACCAATGATGTAGTAGATTGGCCTACAATCAGAAACTTGTTTCTTACAAAGTATAAAGAATACTACAGGGGTCAAGATCTGAAGGGGATGAAATTTTCAAAATGTCCCAAAAGGAAGATGAAACCTTGGAAGATTATGTCTCGCAGTTCATGTTCAACCTGCAGCATAACACATAGCACCAACTGAATGTGGAATAAAAGAAACATCTTTTTTAGAGAGGTGTAAATGATGGAAGTATTGAGGCTCTAGATCTAACAGCAAGAGGAGATATCACTCAAAAAAATTGGACTGGTATATAGAATATATATCTAAATTACTCAAGGGCTACTTTGAAGAAAGGTAAGGGACTTAGAGACCTATCACATAATTCTAATGCTGGTTCAAGCGTATCTAAGATGAATTTTTCCAACTTGTTGTCAAACTTCAAGCAAGACATCATTAATGATGTCACTACTCAACTATACAACCAATGCTTAGAATTTGAAGTTGTCCCCATCTACTCTAAAAGGAGATTCTCTAAGATGGTTCATGGGGTTAGGCACCAATGATGTAGTAGATTGGCCTACAATTAGAAACTTGTTTCTTACAAAGTATAAAGAATATTGTAGGGGTCGAGATTTGAAAGGGGATGAAATTTTCAAAATGTCCCAAAAGGAAGATGAAACCTTGGAAGATTATGTCTCGCAGTTCATGTTCAACCTACAGCATAACACATAGCACCAACTGAATGTGGAATAAAAGAAACATCTTTTTTTGAGAGGTGTAAATGATGGAAGTATTTCAAGGCTCTAGATCTAACAGCAGGAGGAGATATCACTCAAAAAAATTGGACTGGTATGTAGAATATATGTCTAAATTATTCAAGGGCTACTTTGAAGAAAGGTAGGGGACTTAGAGACCTAACACATTATTCTAATGGTGGTTCAGGGGTATCTAAGGGGGATTTGTCCAACTTGCTGTCAGACTTCAAGCAAGACATCATTAATGATGTCACTACTCAACTAGATACCATACAAAAAAGAAGGAAGAAGGGGGAAGTTGATTCCATGTTAGGTGAATATTGTCCACATTGTAGGGAGAAGAAAAGGAACTATAGATGAAATTCTATTGCAAGC
Source organism: Cupressus sempervirens (assembly GCA_028749045.1). Taxonomy (NCBI): domain Eukaryota; kingdom Viridiplantae; phylum Streptophyta; class Pinopsida; order Cupressales; family Cupressaceae; genus Cupressus; species Cupressus sempervirens. The sequence continues at coordinate 601,150,501 of CM053783.1, read as the reverse complement.
TTGGAGTCACAACCAATGTCTATTAAGTTTAAAGTCATTGATAAAAATAGAGAAGTGCTCTATGTTGCTCAATGAAGGCCATGGGCTCAAAGATAAGGCATGCAACAAGATCCTCTCCAAAATTATATTAGTAACAATCAATAGTAAAACTCTCAAAATAATGGTTTTAGTGAGAAGAATAATTGGAAAAAGCCCTAGCAAGGTTTGCAACAATCTCAACAAGGTTGGCAGCAACCTTAGCAGGGTTGGCAAGAACCCTAGCAAGGTTGGCAGCAACCCCAAAATTGGAATAACCAACCTAGTAAGCAAGCCTTAATGCCACTACCTTAGTAGCAGGCTCTAATGCTTCCTTATGTAGCCACTAAAACTCCCCCTAAGCAGACTCAACTACTAGTTCAGCCTAATCCTAATCCCAACAATACCAAATAGCTAGCACAACAACAGAGTTATCCTATTTCCTTGAATGATATCCACTTAAGGTTAAGAACTACTCTTTCTTCACCACAAAAACCTATAATAACCGAAGTTAAAGATTCCCTAGATGAACAAGTGGATGTGTCAGTTCAACAAACCTCTCTTGTAGCCAAAGAACCTCTGTTTCCTCACAGGTTGATGGAACAAGGTTAGCTTTCAAAAAAACAAAAATTAGTTGATTTACTTAATTAGTTAAAGAAAATGACAGAAAAAATACCATTACTTGATGCTATCAAGGAATTTCCTACCTATACTAAAGCCATCAAGGAAGCATGTATCAAACAGCTAGGAAGAAAGAAGAAGGATCCAAAAACTATTCATGTCTTAGGATAATTGTCTGATATGATGTTGGAGAAATTAATTGTACCTAAATATTCTAACCCTAGGAGTCCTATGGTTATTGTCACCATTTATGGGATGCAAGTTCAAAATGCTTTAGTTGACCTAGGAGAATCATTAAGTGTCATGACAAAGGAGGTATTGTCTCAACTACATATTATTGGTCTCCAAGAAAAATCAACCATACTTCAACTTGCTGATAGTTCCACTATCAAGCCAAATGGGATGATAGAAGATGTCATAGTCTGTAGTGCCTACCCTCGTTCACATCTTTTCTAGACTTATTGTTGTTATTATTATCAGACTATGTAGACTAGTTTTATGTTGATGGTTTCGTGGTATTGTTTTGACACTATCGGATATTGTGATATGAATTCAGTTGTTATGTGATGAGATCATTTAGACTTTACCTTTCATGTATGTATGATGATCATTACATTGTTTTCAGTTATTAATGATGATTAGTTAGATGGTTTATTATCTCATGTGTTTTATTATGGTTACTTACCCCATACTTGCATGTGTATGGTGTGCGTGTTTTCTTATTGTATGGCATTTCTGATGTGGTTAAGGAAGGGAATCGTAGTCACCTGCTTAGTTAGGATCTACACGATGCACCACTTCCTTCCATTGTCTGTTTAGCTTAGCATTATATATGGTATGTACATGCAAGGTTTTTTGTAGGTTGCAGGTACCGGGTATTGACATCCCTGAATTGTCAGGATGAGCGTACCCTATTATACTATCTCAATGATAAGAGAAGGGAGATAAATTCTCAAGTCCAAATCCCAAAACTTAAAAAACCATTTGTCCTAGTGAGTTAGGACAATTATCAGAGTTGAGTACCCACCGAATGTGTCGGATGACATATTTCATGATTTTTGACCCTTTAGATTTATTTTGTATGATTTGTTCTATGATGGGTTTTCATATTTTATCTTGGAGGTCTATGGTGAATTTTTCATTAATTAAGTCTTAACAAATAGATTTAATTAATAAATTATTTATTTGAAAAAATTAATAAAATATCATGATCTTTGATATTTTGATTGTGATTAATTAAATATGAATTATTGAGGAAAAGAATTAAATAAAAGAAAATTAGAAATTAAAATTAATAATAATTATAAAATAATAATAAAGTACTAAATAAATAATAATAATAAAAGTTATAAAAATTAAAATGTAAGTTATAAAAATTAAAATGGGAGTTATAAATATTTAAATAGAAATTATTTAAAAAGTAAATTGGAGTTATAAGCTTGCATGGGAATTAACATGTGTCAACATGGGGGTTAGTGCATCAATTAAGCACAAGGTGTCTACAACTCTATGACTCACCAAAAAGGGTGGGAAAAGACCCATGGTTAGTTGGTGACACCTTTTAGCGGTTTCAAGAAACATTCCAAAGGTTTCTTGAGAGCTCTTTATATTCAGGCATTCTTAGAAGCTTGAGGGAGTTTTGGAGAGCAATTGGAGCATTGAAGGATTCGAGAGTTTTTTTTGGAGAGCAATTGGAGCATTGAAAGATTCAAGAGTTTTTTGGAGAGCAATTGGGAGCATTGAAGGATTTGAGAGTTCTGAAGAAGGGAGCTTGCTCTGCGGGTTTTCTGAGGAAAAGCGAATTAGCATCAGAATTCGGGTAGATTCTTGTGATTTTTCTTATGCTATTTCCGCATCATGCATTCCTGTCTTCTTCGTGTCTTCCATATGTCTTCTGAGGAATTTCATATTTTTATTGTATGCATTTTCAATACGGGCAATTAAATTTATTTGAGAATTTTATAGATCTGAAAGGAAGATGGTGCTAGGGTTTAAATTATAGCCAAATCCATTAGAAAGTTATTGAGAAAATTTAAAGGGTAAATATTTTAGAATTGTATATATATATATATATATATATATATATATATTCTTTGTGAAATATATATATATATATATATATGATCTTAGATCTGCATTTTTAATGCATATTTATATATATATGTTTATAAAAATTCTGCATATATATATACACACACACACACACACATATATATATATATATATTTAAATATATATATATATACATATACACATATATACATATATGTATATATATAAATATATTGAGAGTTCAAATGTCGTATCACTCTGTGAATTTTGTTTCTTGTAAAACATTTATAAATTTCTTTATTAAAACCGAATGTCGGTGGTAAAACGAAATCGTAATTGAAATATATATAAAATTTCATATGGAGGGGTGGGTTATACCCTGCAACCTCCTCCCTTTCCACTGTTTATTATTATGGCAGGACTGTCACGGTGGACACAACTGACGTCATGACCCGTATACTGTTCAGCGACAGTAGTCACAAGCATTCACTGCGGCTGTGGGTGGTACAGACCCGACACCCGTGCCAAGTATAACCAAGCATGGGGTACGGGCGATAGCATATCGCTTATGTATAACGATTTCCTTATTTAGTTTTACATATAATGTTATTAAGTATTTTTCATTATTAGATAATGTTATAAATTATTTTATATATATATATACGTATTTATGTATGTATTTGTATATATATATATATATATATATATATATATATATATATATATATATATATATATATATATATATATATATATATATATATATATATATATATATATATATATATATATATATATATATATATATATATATATATATATATATATATATATATATATATATATGAGCATATATGTATATATATTATTAATAATTACATTATTTAAAATGATTTGTAAAGATAGATGATTTAAAAATATGATTAATAATTTATCAACTATTATTAAGAAATAGTAATAATTAACTTAATTAAATTTAGTTTAATTAAGGATAATTATTAGAATGTGTTATAATTCAAATTTTTGGAAATATGTAAATTTTGTTGATAATATTGAATTCATTGGAAATGTCTTTTTCAAACAAAGTTTATGTAAACAAAATATTATTAGAGCAATTAGGAAATTGAGTCTAATGGAGAAACTTTTTATCTATCAAACAAATACATGGGTTAGGTAAAACTCTCCACTTGATATGGTTTGGGAAACGTAAGCCGAGACTTTTGCATTTGAATTAAAAATTGAAAATTTAGCAAAATCAAAACATGTGTTTACATTGTGTATTCTTTATGCTATTGTTTTTGGATTTTGGGTTGACTAGTGTTGACCAGTTATAGGACATCTACCAGAGGCTTGGGGTGATGGGGACAACAACCCAAGAACAGAATGGACACAATAGAAAAGGGAAATTATATTAACTGAGAAAATAAGCTAGTACAAATAGTATAGAGAAAATAAACTTCAGAACATGCCCTAAGGGCTTACAATAGCATAAATCTGGAGAATATTTCTCCTTTTAGCACCTCCTCTCAAACTCCACTCCGAACTATCTTTTACAATGCCAGAAATCTCCTTAAATAGACCCCGGAGGGTTAAGGACTAGGATTACATTCTAGAAAGTGCTAGTAGGCATCTACCGACAAAATAGAAGGTTTCAAAAGCTACGTTAGAAGTCGATGCAAATCTAGAAGAATCCATAAACGGTAACCGAACTTCCGAGAGGCATAACTTTTGAACCGTAGCTCTGATTGAAGAATTGTTTACATTTTCATAAAGCTCTCGAAGCGCTCTATAGCCCTATGGATGAGATTTGCTTGTACCCCATTTTTGACCCTTTTCGAGGTCATTTAATACCCTAAACCTGACTTTGAAGCATTCTTAGGAGGTCTCCAAAACACAAAAAATTGCAATAACTTTCAAACCGTGGGGCCTATTGACCCAATTCTTTTTTTGGAATTCTCTAAATCATGATTACATTCATCTGGCCAATTCACACCTTCTAGTTTACTGAAATGATGGCCCACATACATGCTCCCATTTTTTTAGGATTTTCAAACGCACTGATAGTTGAACTATGAGAGTTGGAAACTTTATTTGAGCCAAATGGGTATCCAAAAATGTAAAGACATGAAACAGAAACTAAGTCTAAGTACATTTTTTTGGGTGACACAGGATTGCCCTTATACCTCTGGATGCTCCTGCATCAGACACCCAGGGTAGATTGAAAAGTGACCCTATCACTTTATGGATGGTAGAGGAAATCCCAAATGGGAAACCTTAGCTCTTGAAATCCAAGTTGAGTCCTCGATCGGCCGTCCTTTCCATTTGACCAAATACTCTTCATTCTGCCTATTTCTGGTACTCCTACCCACACGATGATCTAGAATGTCTTCTATCTCCTCCTTCTTAGAAGCAGGAATTGGACATGGCTCTAAAACTAGCTCCTCATCTGCACCATCATCATGATACTCTGTTAAATCTGCAATGTTGAAAATGGGAGAAATGTGAATATCATCTGGCAGCTCCACCTCATATGCATTTCTTGAGTCATGTTTCTTCAAAACTTTGCAGGGGCCAAATTTCTTCATTTTCAACTTGTTGTAAGTACCGGCTGGAAATCTTTCTTTTCGTAAGTGTACCATGACTAAATCTCCTACTTGGAATTCCTTATGTCTTCTCCTTTGATCAGCCCTAGCTTTATACTCTTGATTCATCTTGGTTATGTGTGCCTGAACCTCCTCATGTAGACGCTTGATATGTTCAGCGAATTCCTCAGCTTCAGCACTTGTCCTCTCCCCTTTTTCTATCTTCTTCAGCTCTAGTGCAGTCCTTGGGCTATTTCCATAGACAATTTGGAATGGTGATTTTCCAGTACTCTTATTTACAGAGTTATTATAAGCAAACTCTGCCTGTGGTAGAATCAAATCCCATCCCTTGGGATTATCCCCAACTAAACATCTCAGCAAATTGCCCAAACTTCTATTTACCACTTCTGTTTGACCATCAGTCTGTGGGTGATGCGTGGAACTAAATTTTAGGTCTGTTCTCAACTTCTTCCACAATGTCCTCTAGAAATACCCCACAAATTTAGTATCTCTGTCAGAAACTATACTCCTTGGAAGACCATGTAGTCTTACCACCTCTTTGAAAAACAAGTCTGCAATATGGATAGCATCATGAGTTTTGTGGCATGGAATAAAATGTGCCATTTTGGAGAACCTATCAACCACCATGAATACTGAGTCATTACCCCTTTGTGTCCTTGGAAATCCAAGAATAAAATCCATACTTATGTCCTCCCATGGCCTTGATGGAATAGGCAATGATTGATAAAGACCCGTATTGTGACTAAACCCCTTGGCAACTTGACAAACTTAGCAACTTTGTACGAACTTCTTCACATCCTGTGAAATTTGAGGCCAAAAATAATGTTCTCTAAGAATGGAAATGGTCTTATCTCGACCAAAATGTCCTGCCATCCCTCCACTATGTTTCTCCTTAATCAAATTTTCCCTCATGGAACTCCTTGGAATGCACAATTGACTACCTTTGAACAACATGCCATCCTGAATCAAATAATCTAACCACTTTTTTCTATCTACAGCAACAAGCTCTTTACAAGCTTTCCATGCTTCAGCAAAATTAGGATCCTCGGGGTACAAATTCGTGAGTTCATCAAACCCAACTACTTCAACCTGCATTACCGTAAGTAGTGATTGTCTCCTACTTAGTGCATCTGCAACCTTGTTAGATTTTCCACTTCTATGCTTCAACACAAATGTATAACTCTGCAAGAATTCTACCCACTTCATATGCCTCTAATTCAATTTACCTTGGCTATTTAGGTACTGTAATGCCTGATGATCAGTATACAAAACAAATTCCTTTGGCAATAAATAATGCCTCCATTTCTTTAAGGCCTGAACTATTGCATAGAACTCTTGATCATAAACAGAATACTTCTTCTTTGCATCATTCAATTTTTCACTAAAATATGCAATAGGCTTACCTTCTTGGCTTAATATAGCCCCAATAGCGCTACCACTAGCATCACAATCCACCTAGAATACTTTTCTAAAATTTGGAAGTGCCAACACAGGCTATTTAGTCACCTTCTTCTTTAGCAATTCAAAACTTCTCGCAGCTGTTGCAGTCCATTTGAACTCTTTTCTATCCCCTCTTATTGTATCAGTTAGGGGTGCACATATGCCACTGAAATTCTTAATAAACTTCCTGTAAAAACTAACCAGACCATGAAATGATCTTACCTCAGTAGTAGACCTTGGAGCAGGCCATTCCAAGATGGCTTTTACCTTCTTTGGATCCATTTTGAGACCTTCAAGTGATATAACAAATCCCAAATAGACTAACTCCCTTTTTGCAAAGACACACTTCTTTAGATTAATTAATAGTTTCTCTTCCCTTAGCCTTTCAAGGACACTATGAATATGCAGTAAATGTTCTTCCAAAGTCTTGCTGAAAATTAAAATATCATCCAAATAGACAATAAAAAATTTTCCCAAGAACTTCTTAAGTACCTCATTCATGAGCCGCATGAAGGTGCTTGGGGCATTCGTCAATCCAAAGGGCATGACTAACCACTCATAAAGACCCTCCTTGGTCTTGAAGGCTATTTTCCACTCATCTCCTTCTTGAATCCATATTTGATGATAGCCACTCTTCAGATCTATCTTTGTGAAGTACTGAGCTCCACTCAAGCAGTCCATAAGATCATTCATCCTTGGTAAAGGAAATCAGTACTTGATGGTTATCCTATTTATAGCTTAAGAATCTGTACACATCCTCCACTCTCCATCCTTCTTTGGTGCAAGTACTACAGGTACTACACATGGACTCAGGCTTTCTCAAATCAAGCCCTTCCTCAATAGCTCCTGAACCTATCTATTTAGCTCCTCTGTTTTAGTAGGAGTCATCCTGTGAGCAGCCTTGTTAGGCAAACTAGCTCCTAGAATCAGATCTATCTGATGACTGATTTTCCTTACTAGTGGCAATCCATCTGGAACATTATCAGAGATAATATCTCCAAATTCCCCTAGTAAATCTAAAACTTCAAATGGTATTTCACTACTACCTTCTTTATCTTTCCTAGGAATCAAAGCATAGCATATATGCTGATGTTTCATGCCATCTAAAAACTTCCTTCCATTAACAAGAGAAATCCTAGCACTGCTACATACCTTTTCACCTTCCTTTTTCATGGGCTTCAATTTGTGGCGAACTCCATCCTTTGTCAGAGAGTATGTGTTTGCATGTCCATCATGTATTGCATGTCTATCAAACTGCCATGGTCTACCCAACAATAGATGGCAAACATTAATCGAAATAACATCACAAAGAACTTCATCATGGTAACTCCCAATTTTGAATTTTACTAAACATTTTTCACTTACCAGGACCTTATGATCATCTTTTACCCAAGAAATTTGATAGTGTTGGGGATGTTTCTCCCTCTTGAACTTCAACTTAGAGACCATCTCTTCTGATACCAAGTTATCAGTGCTACCACCATCAATGATCACATCACAACATTTATCCTCACACTTGCATCTGGTATGAAATAAACTCCTTCGTTGTCCTGGTTCATTCTCACCACTTAGTAGGACTCTTTATTTTACCAAGGTCTCTCCTCTTTCTGCATCCTCTGAATGTGATGATTATGCATCCTCATCCACATGAACAACCCTAGCTTGGCCCTCAGCTCTCCTATCTATCCTTCCTTGTCGTTGAGGGCATTCAAAGGCACGATGACCTTCTTCATTGCAATGGAAATAGGTACCACAGAAGCCTCCTCTTCCTTTTCCATGTCCTCTACCTCTTCCTCTTTGATTTCCAAAGTATTGATCATGGGAGTGGTTGAAACCCTCATTCCTCTGGTTTCTGTTAGTACCCACATCTTCATTTTTCTTTTGGGTTTCATTGCGGCCTCTAGATGATCTACCGCTTCCCCTTCCTCCTTGACCGCACCCTCTTTTTCTTCCTTTGAACCTTTTATTCAACTTCTCTTCAACTTGTAGGGCAAACTAGTATGCCTCTTCAACACTGGTCTTTCTTACCAGACTTAATTCCTCTTGGATGCTAGGTCGCAACCCACTAATATAACAAGCAACCTTCTCTTTATTTTCTTCTGCATGCCCCACTCTAATCAAGAGTTGGTAAAACTCCTCTGTATATTCTTGGACTGATCTTCCTACTTGCTTTAACCCATGCATCTTCTTAAATAGATCAAGCTCGTAGTCCACAGGAATGAACTGTTTCTTTAATTTGTCCACCATGCGATCCCATCTTGTGATCTTCTCCTTTCCTCTTCTAAGTCTTTCCAGTTGAACCTCTTGCCACCAAATTTTGGCATGGCCTTTCAGTTTGGCCTTTGCAAACTTAACCCTATCTGGGTCCCTTATATCCTCATACTCAAAGTATTCTTCCAGTTCATTGATCCAATCGATCAACTCATCTGGTTTCAAATTTCCTAAAAATATACCCACTTCAATTGTAGGTCTTTTCCCAAACTTAGTAATGGCCCTAAAAAGCCTTTCCTCTACAAGATTCAGAACTTCCCCGTCAACTTCCTCTTCTAGTCCCATTACTTCCTCTTCATTGTCATCCTCACTATTGTCACCTGCAGCAACATTTGCTCCTCTATGAAGCTCCTCTTGCAATGCTTGTACCTGCCTCTAGAGGGCTCTAACCTCCTTAGGATCAATAGCTCTGGCCCTTCTACCACACTCTCTTCATGGAGGCATCTTCTAACTCGAACCCACAACCACACAGTCCTAGTGCAAACTGCCTCACAGTTGGCGCTCTGTCTACACACTCAGGAAAGCCCGCTCTGATACCACTTGATGGGGACAACAACCCAAGAACAGAATGGACACAATAGAAAAGGGAAATTATATTAACTAAGAAAATAAGCTAGTACAAATAGTACAGAGAAAATAAACTTTAGAACATGCCCTAAGGGCTTACAATAGCATAAATCTGGAGAATATTTCTCCTTTTAGCACCTCCTCTCAAACTCCACTCCGAACTGCCTTTTACAATGCCAGAAATCTCCTTAAATAGACCCCGAAGGGTTAAGGACTAGGAGTAAATTCTAGAAAGTGCTAGTAGGCATCCACCGACAAAATAGAAGGTTCCAGAAGCTGTGTTAGAATTCGGTGCAAATCTAGAAGAATCCAGAAACGGTAATCGAACTTTCGAGAGGCGTAACTTTTGAACCGTAGCTCTGATTAACAAACCGTTTACATTTTTGGAAAGCTCTCGAAGTGCTCTATAGCCCTACAGAAAAGCTTCACTTGTCTTCCATTTTTTGACCCTTTTCGAGGTCATTTAATGCCCCAAACCTGACTTTGAAGCATTCTTAGGAGGTCTCCAAAACTCAAAAAACTGTAGTAACTTTCAAACCGTGGGGCCTATTGACCCAATTCTTTTTTTGGAATGCTCTAAATCATGATTACATTCATCTGGCCAATTCACACCTTCTAGTTTACCGAAATGATGGCCCAAATACATGCTCCTATTTTTTTGGGATTTTCAAACGCACTAATAGTTGAACTATGAGAGTTGGGGCCTCTATTTGAGCCAAATGGGTATCCAAAAATGTAAAGACATGAAATAGAAACTAAGTTTAAGTACATTTTTTTGGGTGACACAAGATTGCCCTTATACCTCTAGATGCTCCTGCATCATGGGGGTTATGTGATTGTGATGTCATGATGATGTTTTAATCTCGATATTTATAACCCAACCATGGTTATGTGATGGAATGCTCTATGTATTGGTTGTAATACTGATTGTTATAGATGAGACACTTGACTTAACCATTATTTTTGGTCATCGATCAGTTATCCTTAGTTATTTTCTAGTCACCATGATGGGACTGAAATGTGGATTTATCCTTGATGATGTCATGTTGTGAAATATTTGACTCAACCATTTTTGGAGTCTTCAATCAATATGATTGAGATATATTTTGGTTATTAAGAACCATTGGATACTTTTGATTATCAGTGATGCTTCAGTTGCCAATAGAGAGCTGTTGTGATCATGATTTTCTATGTACATTTGCTCATGGTGATTTGATGCTTTTATGCATATTTGATGATTTTATTATGGATTATCTTTTGTCATTTTGAGATTTATGATTCCATGAGCATTACGGTAGGATATCTACATGTAGTGACGGGAAGTGGCTTGCAATGGGGGTCGAGGCCCTAAGAGGCTACCAGGGTAACTCATTATAAGTTGGATTAATAAGTGATAACATTCACACCTAATACTAACTGAATGAACCTAAAAAGATAAGATTTTTGGTTCTCGCCCATGCCTTGAGTGCTTGTATAGGCTAGGATGGGAGTAGTGAGAATGCATGGTTGCGACCTTGCATTCCATAGTATGCCTTGTCAATATGAGAGGATACTAGTGGCCACATGAGATCTATATGGACCCGTGGAGTTTAGCTAACTACCAGGGTAACTTGTACAAGATAAATGCGAATACACTTTCCCGCTTGCATAGTAGGTTCCTACATGTCATTATGTGCCTCTAGGAAGTAGATGTCAGTATCATGTTTGGAACCTTTGAGTTAGTATACTTTTAGGATTCCTGGACTATAGAGATTTGTGCTATGTGTTATGGATAGCCTGTTTGGGACTTGAGATTATCTCCTCAGCATGGTGGGAGTGGACCACTTAGGTACCATGTGGTCGGGTGGTAGTGTATTTTCCACTCTTATCATTTGAGATTCATCGAGACGTCGTGGCTGATGTGTCCTTTGTGATGGTGGATATGTATCCTTTCATTGATGATTTGTATTTGTTAGATGATGTTATCTTATGCTTTTATTTGCATGTAGATTACTTTCCTCGTATGATATAGTATATGTTAGGAGTGACATTCCTACTATGTTCATACCGATGATATCTTCGATGATTTTGGAATGTTACGCATGGAGGGATGGCTAGGGCCCATGATGGTCTAATGATGCTATTAACGGTTAGGAGGAACTGTGCACTTAGTTTTTTTTTTTTGATCTTTATGATGGATGTATATGTCTTCTATGATGATGTATCATGTGATTATCTTTATTTTGATGTATCATGGATTAGAATAGGATGATGTACCTTATTCTACATATGTATATTCTTTGAGCCCGTCATACCCTGTAACATGTACAGAGGATGAATGAGCATTTGAAATGCAATATTTAAACATTGGACTTATCATTATTATTTCATGTGGATGTTATACTAGATGGATTCATGTATGTAATTCAACATTAAGGGATCTTTAAAGAATGTAATCGGTTATGTATGTTATGTTTACTTTCAGATGGACATTGCTATTGCTTCCGTTATTAATTACAATTTATATGTGGTATTTACTTTCATGTTATTTTTTTATTTTTTTTTAAATGTTACCAAATTTAGTGAAATTCTAGGTTAATTCTTTGGATCCCTTGGTAGGGCATTACATAGTCACTTTAAACTCTTGGGAGTATCCAATAGATTTTTGTGTCCTCTCCCCAAAGGCTAATATGGGTGGATATCCTTTAATAATAGGGTGACCATGGTTGTCTACTATAGATTCCTATATATCTTGTTGGTCTGGGAAGATGACAATATCTGCTCAGCCACTATTGCAAGATGACCAAATAATCTAGCCAAACTTGGATGATGATGATCTAGAGGTCAATTCCTTCCATGAACTAATGATGATAGGTCAAGAGTCATTTTTAGCCTCTTAGGAAGAAGATGAGATAATTTTGTCCATTATTGTGAATGAGTATGGGGTAGAGTCTCAAGTGTGTCCTCAAGAAAAATATATCCTAGAAACCATATTACTACCTTTGAACACACCTTAGTATTCAAAATCTTTCAAATTCCTTCACTCATTATTACCTCATGAGGTGGATTCTTCTCCAGTTTCTTAGTTATTCATGGCATATAAAGTCATTAAGATGGAAGTTGGTCCAGGGAGAGAGTTGAATGTTAGTAATGCCTTATCACCTTCCCATCAAAAAATTGTGTTGTACTTACTATAGAAGAATCAAAAAGAATTTTCTTGGGACTAAAAGGACATGAAAAGATTAGATCCTATTCTCTGCACTCACAAGATCTACATCAGTCTTGACTTCAAACCTATTCAACAGCCTTAGAGGAGAGTTAACCTAGTTTTGAAGGATATAGTTTAAAATAACCTCCAAAAGCTATTAAGTATTGGTTTTATCTACCCCATCTCTAATAGCCAATGGGTCTCACCCCAAGTTATAATACCAAATAAGGGAAGAAAATGGAGGGTTTGTGTAGATTATAGGAAGCTCAATTCAACCATTAAGAAAGATCACTTCCCCTTGCAATTTATAGGTCAAGTTCTTGATAACTTAGCTGGTAAGAAATATTGTTCTTTCCTGGATGGTTTTAGTGGTTACAATTAGATACAAATAGCTCTAGAGGACAAAGAGAAAACACCCTTCACATGCCCATGGGGAAAGTGTGCCTACTCAATTTTGCCCTCTTGGCTTGTGCAATGCCCCAGCCACATTCCAACAAGATGTCATAAGTATCTTTCTGATATATCTTCTAACTATATGGAGATCCACATGGATAATTTTACTATTTATGGGACTACTTTTGAGGAAGCAAAAGAAAACTGAGAAAAGGTACTCAAGAGATACGAAGACGGTAACTTTTCCCTAAATAGTGAAAAATGTTTTATGATGATGCAAGGAGTAGTGCTAGGTCATTACATTTCATCACAAGGCATCCAAGTATATCCAAAAAAGATTGAGGTTATTAGTACCTTTCCCATGCCAGAGAAGCAAAAGGATGTGCAAAGTTTCCTTGGACATGCTAGGTACAATATAAGATTCATCAAGAATTTTAGTCAACTTGTAGAACCACTTTATAACTTGTTAAAAAAGGATTCTAAATTTTCCTAGGACTCCTTATGTACTTCATCTTTCCTATAGCTTAAAGAAGTTCTCTCCATAGCACCAGTTCTAAGGGGACCCAATTACCCTTTCCACATTCATATAGATGCCTTAGACTATGTTATAGGTGCAGTGCTAGGTTAGAAGGTAGACTTAGTTGAACATGTTATTTATTTCATCAATAAAATTTGCAAGGTGTGGAGTTCAACTACATAGTCATTGAAAAGGAGCTACTTACATTTATCTATGCACTAAATAAATTTAGGCACTACATTACTGGATATGAAATATTTTTTCATGCTGACCACTCTACTATAAAGTATCTGATGAATAAGCCTACAATATCAGGAATATTGGCTCGTTGGTTGCTACTTATGCAAGAATTTGATATCACAATAGTAGATAAGCTTGGAAAGGCCAATGTGGTAGATGATCCTACAACCATTGATGATAGTTTTCCAGATGAACATATTTTCCTATTATTAGCACAAAATCCATGGTATGTAGATATTGTGAATTACCTAACCACAAGAAAGATACCAATTCACTCCTCTGCTAAAGAAAGAAAGTTACTAGTTGAAAAGAGCTTTAACTATTCTTGGATTTCTGGATTTATGTTTTATATTTGTCCTAATCAAGTAATGTGTAGGTATATAAGGGAAGATGAAACATATGATATCTTAAGGGCAATGCCATGATGAGCCCTATGGGGGTCATTTTGTAGCCAAGCATACCACATTTAAAATATTGACTATCGGATATTATTGGCCAAGTTTACACAATGATGTAGCTAGATACATAAAGAAATGTGATAAGTGTCAATGCATGGGGAGACCCACTAAATTAGATGAAATACTCCTTTAGCCTCAAATGCTTGTTGCACCCTTTGATAAATGGGGGATTGACTTCATAGGTCCTATTGAACCCTCTTCACAAGGTAAATCCTATATTTTAGGTTGCATTGATTATGTAACTAAGTGGGTAGAGGCCAAACCCATGAAACATCCAAGGGATAACAAAATTTCCAAGTTTTTGTACGAATCCATCTTTACACAGTTTGGTGTTCCTAGGGAGTTGATATCTAATCATGGAGCTTGGTTTACATCTAATCTTATAGTCATTCTCATGGAGAAATTTACCATTTGGCGTGGTAAATCATCACCTTACCATCTGCAAGTTAATGGCCAAGTAGAAGTTACCAACAGGGATTTGGTAGCTATTCTCACTAAAACAATAGTACTTCATAGGAAGGATTGGCCCATACACCTTCTTGAAGCTCTTTGGGCTTATAAAACCACCTAGAAATCAACAATGGGTTTCACTCCTTTTGATCTCATCTATGGTCAATTAGTTGTAATGCCTATGGAGTTTGAATATAAAACATTAAGGACTATTGTGAACCTTGGTATGGAACTTACTATTGTACAACGAGACCAAATTCTAAGTTTAAATAGTCTTGATGAATGGTGCAAATCTGAACTGAGTAACATAGAACTCATCTAGCATCTACAGAAATAGTGGCATGATAAATTTATCAAGGATAAAATGCTTGTTGTGGGGGATTGGGCACTTCTTTATGATTCCAAGTATAAGCACAATCTAGGATTGTTTCAAACTCATTGGTTAGGACCATATAAAAAAAAAATTGTATTGCTAAATGGAGTAGTCCATTTGTCTATTATTGATCCTATTTGATTTAGGTTACTTGTCAATGGGCATAGCCTCAAACTCTAAAACAAACCATTCAGTCATGAGGAGTTCAATATAAAACATTAAGGACTATTGTGGAGCTTAGTATGGAACTTACTATTGCACAACAAGACTGAATTTTGAGTTTAAATGGCCTTGATGAATGGTGCAAATCTGCATTGAGTAACATAGAACTCATCTAGCATCAAAAAAATAGTGGCATGATAAATTTGTCAAGGATAAAATGTTTGTTGTGGGGGATTGGGCACTTCTTTATGATTCTAGATATCGGCACAATCTAGGAAAGTTTCAAACTCATTAGTTAGGACCATATAAAATTGTTGTTGTATTTCTAAATGGATTAGTCCAGTTGTCTACTATTGATCCTTTTTTATTCAAGTTACTTGTCAATGGGCATAGCCTCAAACTCTAAAACAAACCATTTAGTAGTGAGGAGTTCCTACAGTAGTTCTAGCATAGCAAAAACATACTCATTCCTATAGCCATAGAGTCTGGATATTCTACCCCAACTTATGTTGATTGTTTATTCCATTCAAGATTCTGATAATAAATGCTTTCTTCTTGAAATTCATTTCTCTTCCATACACTCCACCTCTCTCTCTCTCTCTCTCTCTCTCTCTCTCTCTCTCTCTCTCTCTCTCTCTCTCTCTCTCTCTCTCTCTCTCTCTCTCTCTCTCTCTCTCTCTCTCTCTTCACCATCTTTCCATTCCATCCCATCACTCCATCAATTTAGGTGATCTTTTTCAGAGTGTTTTTCCTATAGCACTCACCAAGTTCATGCCACATAACCTTGTACATATTTTATTTTATTCATTATTTATTAGGAATTCATGTTGTTTAAATTTACTACTCTTGTATATCCTGGCTTGGTGGTACCCATGCTCTTACTTAGTTGGGGAGGGGGGTAATATTCATTTTTCAAATTTTCAAATTGCATGTAAACTTTGAATTTTTTGTCTTATGAGATGAATGTCGTCACATGTTTGATAACCTATCCTTTTTTAATTACATCATTAAGGAAATTAAGGACATTAAAAGTTGAAGTTTAAGTTTTAATGATATATTATCAATATTTTTGGGGTGGCATGCCTTGACATGAGCGAAATATTATGAGACTTGATGCAAGAAAAGATATCATTAGATTTCATGCATTAAAAATCTTTAATTCCAAGAAGCACATGGTAATTGTATGCTACTTTTTTTCTATCTATAAAATCTGGTGCCATAACACTAAGAATTTTGTTGATTCAGCATTGTTGAGTTTTGAGAACACCATGATTTTTCAAAAAAAAAATTGTTCATAACAATGGGAAGAGGTCTTCAGAGATATGAGTCAGCGGATCACTGGGTTTCTTAGGTGACATAGCCAGTTGTGAAATGTTCATGAGAAAAGGATAGTTAGACTATTGCCTGAGTCTTAAGGGGTTTGATGAAGAGGTCTCTCTTTAATTTCAAAGCACCTTGATAGATGGCTTTGAAATGGTCAAAGGAATAAAAATTGAATTTACAAAAGATGTTGTGGTTGAAGGAACTGGGTTGCCTTGGGAAGGAGAAAAGTGGCTAAAGGATTTTGATTTATGTTTAGCTAGGGTATAGTTTAGTTTGCACCCTAACCCTCCACTGGACATAGATAAGAAGGGATTTCAAATTTATCTTTTCCCTTGGAGTTTATTCATTGTCCACCATTCATTATCTAGTACTTTACTTTTGAAGGTCACTACAAGTATTTGCATGGCCTACATTTCAATATTTTGGCTCATCTTTGACATGAAAATAGACTAGTAAATATTCCTAATTTCTTATTTAATATTGTGAAAAATAAATCTTCTTTATTATAGTGAGGAAAGGATCAGTCTATCTCCCATTATTCTTTGATAAAATTAATTGTGGAAAGGGAATTATACAAATAATCAATTGGGACATGGGAAGAGTTTCTACAATTGAATGAAGTAGAACCTAGATTGGTCAACTCTAGATGCTAGGGTGTTAGGTGAAGGAAAAGAACATCCACTATTTTTTGCAAAGTTATTCCAAGGAAGCTTCTCCATCCAATTCTAGACCATCTAGGAAAAGAATTTACAATGTTGATGTCTCCATTTCTAGCAAGAAGAAAAGTAAAAATAAAGAAACTGCTAGTGCCCCCAAAGACCACATTGTCTATAAAGACCAAGTGCACCATTAAGGGAGGCAAGGGTAAAGCTATGGAATCAGAAGAGGAAAACTTAGAAAAACAACTTTATAGTGATAATAATATAAATGAAACCTTACATTCACCTAGGAAGGAAACTTCAAAAAAACCTCCTAAAGCAACTACAAAAGAAATGACCACGAGTAGGAGGAAATAAAAAATCCTCCATGCTCATCTACACCACCTACAAGAAGAAGTGTGAGGCTTTTTTGTTAGAGTAAATAATTATTTATTAATTATGTACTCTTTTACTTAAGTTTACTTAAGTTAATGCATTTATTTAATAATTGTAGTTGATGAGTTATTGACAACATGGGAGTTTGTTCCTATCTTGTCATACTTATCCTCTCACCTTGATCGAGGATATTCCACCTTTTGTGGACGTATGCTTAGTTCTCAACCTTATATTCTAGCACTTTCCAGCTTGTTCTACAAGCTTCCTTGAGGCCTTTATATTTAGTCTCTCTCATTTTAAATAAACATCATTCACATAGCAATTTCATTTTCCTATTGTGAAATATTTTCTCTTGCTTTGTCGATTTGCTTCAAGCTCTTGCTCCTTCAGTTTCTCTTCAACAAGTTATTCGCATGCAAGTGATCTTGGTGGACTATGAAGTTGGATTTCATCAACTTCTTCATGGTATCGGAGCCTCCCTATTGCTTCTTCATTGAAATATTTTTGAAGCCACAATTCAGAAAAACAAACCCTAATTTGTTTGTGCATTTTTCTTCAATCGACAGGAAAGCAATTTTTAAGAGTACTTTGGGCCTAAACAGATGTTTCCATTGAGTTTAGAAGGCTAGTTACAATTAATATTCATATAATACTTTTCAATTTTGGCTTCTAGGCATCTAGAAAATAAAAAAAGCCCCTTACAGGCTACCATACGAACTGTATGGATTTTTTAAAACAAATAAAAAATTAAAAAAATTCAACCACGATGCCACCTGCACTCAAGCTTGATACCACCACAGCTAGCCACACCACCGTAGCAATGCTCGAGCCTAATCATCACCACCTGGTTACCAACCCACCACCACCACCTGTCATCGCTCTAATGGTGATGTCACTTTTTAGAGGACATATGTCAACAACCCAACTGCCATGTCAAATTTCTATGGTGATACATCATCTTTTCAGTGCCTACATCATCATTTCCTAGCATGATGTCACACTAACATCATCAACCCTACCTAGCCTACTGACATCATTTTCTAGCATGTTGACATCACTTTTTAGGGTGTTGATATCAGCAAATTGGTGGTCAATTTATTTTTCCAATGACATCCTTCTAACGGTTGTACAACCATCAAATTTTTTGTCATGACTATATTTTTCCAATGAGCTAGACTTTTGGAGCTACAGTTTGTTTTTTGGCCATAACTTGAGCATATGGAGGTCTCTTTTCGATCCAAAAGAAGTATCGAAAAGCTAACTTAGAGATGGAGACAATGGTGCTAGTTTTGTCACATTTTGAGTTCATTTGAGCTCCCATTTTTGGCATCAAATTATAGGCTTTTGTTTCCTCCTCTACATCTGAAATCTAGGTTCTTTTTCAGTTTTCATGCTTTCTATAGTTGTTTTTCTTGCTACTTGAGGGATATCTTTATACATTGTGGGTGGGCATTTTCTTTTTTATAATTTACTTTATAATAAGACCCTTCTACTTCCATCTTCTTCTCTAAATGTCATATCCATCTATGACCCAGCTCATGCCACACAACTATCACACCTAGAATGCACAAATGACTAGGCTTCTCATGTCAAGAGGCTTATGGTCATATATGGATGAGAACCAACTTGTTCTAATGTGCCCTTTTGAGGTTCTTAAGCACAGTAATGAAATGGATGAGGCCATGGGATTAATTGTATTGAACATCTTAGATAGTCTTATGTTTCACTTAAATGGTTTGACCACTTTGCAAGCTATATGGATGAAAATCCAATCTTTGTTTGGCACAGTGAATGAGTTCCAGGCACTTTAGCTTGATGCCAAATTCAAATCTTTGACACCTACAAACTTCCTTACAATTGAGGACTTCTTGATGAAGTTCAAATCTTTGTGTACACTTTTGCAGGGATGTGGGAAAAACAAGATAGATGATGAATGCATCTTTTTTATACTCTCCAAGTTGTTAGGCCAATATCAGATCTTCTCTTCCACTTTCTACTCCACTATGGATGCATTGGGTGATAAACATCAGATGCCTTCATTTGAGATATTTTGTGATCAATTAACTTGTGAACAGTCCAAGATCACTCAGATGGATTCCCTTTCAATTTCACATTTGCAGGCATTGCTTGTCAAGGATACACAAAAGTAGAAGTTGAAGCAGATATCAGATTCCTCTTCTATTAGTTCATCATCATCTTCTAAGAAGAAGGAGAAAAAGAAGACTGAGACTCCTACCAATTCCTATTGTTAGAAATGATCTCATGATGAGGCATATTGTTTTCAGAAGAGATTTGATGGCTATGAGAAACAAATTACAAATTTGCAAACTCTTCTTTAGAATAATATTATTTCTTTTCCATCCTCTTCTACCTCACAGGGGTCTGGATTTTAGTCTTCTTCCACATCTTCACCATCTACATCAAATCTTAGAAAGGATCATGCATTACAAGCTTCTATTGTATCTCCTTCATAGGTTCCTTGGATACTTTATTCAAGTGCTTCTCACCATATGACGTCTTCTCAAGATGTCTTCTCCAGTATTGAGGCTTCTCCCATTTCTCATATTCTCATGGGGAATAAAACTACTCTACCAATCTGTGGGAAAGGTTTAGTTTGAATCCAAGATGGTATATTCAATGATGTATTCTATGTTCCATCTTTGTTTGCAAACCTTTTCTCAATTTCACAAGTTACACACAGTGGATTGGGGAAGACAATTGAGTTCACTACAGATTCAGTCTTCATTCAGGATCATGTGATAGTAGGTCTTATTTCTATAGGGACAGTTGATTCTTCCACCCATCTCTACACCTTCTCACACTTTTTCCCACCATCTCCATTTTTGAAGCATGACTCTTCTCTTTCATAGGAGCATCATGTGGTGTAGTCAACATACCTAAACATTTGTATTGTTCCTAAGATCCCTATTTTGACTACCACACCACATCTTTTTGAGGGATTTTCTCCTCCATAGGATTCTTCTTCTTCTCTACCTAATCCTCTAGCTTTATTCATCAAGCCTATAGGTGTACCTGTTACGGATTCTATAGTGGACATTCATGATAGTGTCATCACACCTACCTTGGGGATTCCCTCTCAAGATCCTCATATTTTCTCCTTTGAGAATTAGCTAGGCCTTCGATTTTTCCCTCTAATTTAGGAGCTCCCTTGTTTGGCTCTCTTATTTACTCTACATTGGAGTTTTATTGGTTCAATTCTTTCTCCATGGGCTCCATTATTCTAAGGGAACTTTGGCATCTTTTCTATCTCTCATGGGGGGGCTAGTTGTACTTATGGTTTTGAGAGAGTCTCTTGAAACATTTCTAGTGGAAGTTGTCCTTAGGGGGTCTTGTTGAGGCCTTCCTTCCTTCATTTTCTTAGCATGTTTATACTTACCTCTTTTTGGGGGAGGGTTTTCCCCATGAGGTTTTCCCTCATTCCCCATTTTTAGAGGTTGCATTTCTTTGCATTATACATGGGTACCTAACATGGCCTTCTTGCTAGGACCCATTCTGCATTTCATCTTACTTTTTGTGAGCTTAAGGCATTCCCCTAAGTTTCACTTAAGGGGGGTTGTTAGAGTAAATAATTATTTATTAATTATTTATTCTTTTACTTAAATTTACTTAGGTTAATGCATTTATTTAATAGTTGTAGTTGATGAGTTGTTAACAACACTAGAGTTTGTTCCTATCTTGTCATACTTATCCTCTCACCTTGATCGAGGATATTCCACCTTTTGTGGACATATGATTAGTTGTCAACCTTATCTTCTAGCTCTTTCTAGCTTGTTCTAAAAGCTTTGTTGAGGCCTTTATATTCAGTCTCTCTCATTGTAAATACACATCATTCACATAGCAATTTCATTTTCTTATTGTGAAATATATTCTCTTTCTTTTCTTATTTGCTTCAAGCTTTTACTCTAGTAATAGGGTTGCTAAATCTTTTGTTCCAATAGTTAACCTAGAGTCATCTGAGTTTGTGAAGGATTCCTCTTCAAAAGGAAATTTTTAACAAAATATAGACAGTGACACTAACAACCAAAGCCCACAACCAAAAGTTGACCTTATTGTTAACTATGTACTTGTTAATAGTGATAAGGATTCTAAAGAGTTTAAAGCATCTAAGGAGTTTGAAGAAAATCATGTTATGCACTTGAAAGAATTAAGAAAATCTTCCTTCTAAGGAATACCTAGAATTTAGATAAGAAATTATTGAAGAAGTGCTAGAAAATCTCAATCAGGATGGATTAGAGATGTTGTCTAAAATAGCAGTTAAGTCTATTTAGGAGGAAATTGTAGGATAATGCTTAATCTATGGAAGGGGAACCCTCCATGTCATAAAGTACCATTAAAGTTCCTCATCCAACACTTGATTGGGTAGATATTCTCAACCAAGAACCATTGCCACCACCTAATTTGTCTACATCCCTATCTGTAGGGATCAATGTATATCAACAATTATTATGGAAAAGAGCACAGTGGAAGTTAGAAAGAAAAAAATTGAAACATGTAATTGATGAGCAAGGCCATCAATTAAAGTAAAGCTCAGACCAAAATGAAATTTTAAAGAGGAGGATTGAACAAATCACAAGGTTGATTCCTGATCTTATGGCATGCAGATCACCATCTTTGGTGTATGCATTATTCCTTAAGGAACAACTTGTTAATTTAGAATTGACAAGAATTGTAGAAGGGTTTAGTTCCTTCATTTCAACTACTCTTGAATTTTATGATGCATTCTAGACTATTCCATTGCCTCTCAATAATGTTTTATGTGAATTATATCTGCATAACTTGGTAATGCCAAATGATATAGAGTGGAACTCATTCCTTTATGTAGGAGATGTACAATTGAAGGCAGTTATGTCTAGGATGTAGAATGAGATAAGAACGGAGCACCAAGTTGTGTCATACAAGGACAATGAAATAATAGTTCCTTTTCTTATGAGACCAAAAGTTCAAAATTCTTAGCAAACATTTTTGGATTGGATTTCTATTCTAGGAAACCCTAGTGGAGCTAATAAAGTATACCTAGTAAGAGAGTAAGAATTTGCAAATTGGGAGCAGCATTCATCTTGTGATGTTGAAATAGCAATTGTTGCTTCAAGAAAAAGATGGACATGGATGTCACATGACCTAAAGATAAGGGAACCCCACTCTCCTCAAAATTTTACTCTTGCCACTATCAAAACCCCATGGTATATGAATTTGGGAAGGATTATGTGCCAATACTGGCTTCCATTAAGGTTTCAACCTCTGATTCTCCTATAGCCATTACTAGAAATGAATGAAAACATAGAGGACCATGATATGTCTACAAAATTTTGGCAATGGAGAAGGCTCAGCAAAAATTATGGATACTTTGATTATGTTAACAATGAGCTTGGGAAGAGGACAGCTAGTGATTGGAGAGTTTGTGCTAGAATCAAGAATTTCATGGTTAATGGGGACCAACAATAGTTCAATTGGGGGGAATTATAGGCCTCCAAAAGGACATCTTTCTTAGTTCTTTTTATCTTACTTTCAAACAATTATCTTGCAAATAGTCATGACTTTATGGTTTCAAGCATAAAAATTTATGATTTTATGTATATGTTATGTGTGTGTGTGGACATGAAGTAGAAATATGGATGGTTTAAAGATACTATATTTTCTTGAATTCATGGATAGAATTGGTATAATGAAGTAGTTATACATGTTGATAAATGTTTTCCCCATCTATGCTATGTTTTGGGTAGTTTTCCTCCTGTAGCCATAAGACTTGCAAGAGTGGTAATTACAACTTTGCACCTTTTCTCTAATATTGATGATGAAAATATGTATGTATTTATGTATGTAAGTATGTATGTATATGGAGGTTTCATACACATTTATTATTTTGCAGGCTTTTTCCATGAGTATTCAAGAATCAACATTAATGGAGTGATCTTAGATTTAGGAAGTAGTTGTAGTTTCCTTTAAAGTAATAACTGTTATAACTTTGAGAGTAGTCAGAAAGAATAGAATGAGTTAATTTTTATAGCAACAAAGTGTGATACTATTTTTCAATCAAGTGCATAGTTCAATTTTATATCTCTTATCTTGATTGTATTTCATATTCACTCATCTAAAAGGGCACACTTGGTGAGTGAACTATTCTATTAGAATATATTTCATTTCCTTGTTTATTTCTAGGTAAGGTAAAACTCTATTGCTCCTATAGCCATTGATAACAAAATTGGTGAATTTTTCCTACATCATAGGAGGTCAGAGTAGCTTCTATCTATGAGTTTACACTTTGTTAGAGTAATTTCATTTACTGGTTCTAGTTTAGTTTTCCTAAAGCTCAAGCATTTAAATTCCATAGGTTGGTCTTAATATTGAGAAGGTTTAAGGCATAGACTTTGCAAATACCATTCCAAGTTTAAATCCCTAGTTGATAATTAAATGAGACTAAATAATTCATTTAGAAACCAATTAGGGTGTCTAATCCTGAATAAGTAGTCTATTGTTGTAGGTTTCTGATACTATTATTTGGCCAACCATCCATCCCAATTCAAAGAGCCTATGAAATTCCATGTTGACTACCTACTAAGTTCCCTTTTCCCTATTGGAGTGCATTCCCATGGGTAGGAATGTAATCCTACACTAAATCCCTCTTAGAAATGCTTTCCCAAATCAAATCCCTATGGGAATATATTTTTCCAACATAGTAAAACCAATTCCCAAAATCCACAATATGGTCTTCTTTTTTTCAGAATGACAAACACGTCTGTCCCATCAAACCCAAGCCTATAGGAATATAAATTTGAATCACTAGGAATGCAAAGCTACAAAACAAAACAAAAATGATGAAGAATGATTTAGGTCTACATATTTTTATGATGACCCTATCATGTCCCCTTTTCAAATAATTAAAAATAATAATCTTTGCTAAGGCAGGCAGGCCCAAAAAGGTGAAGTTTCAGCAAAAGGGGATAATCTTTGGAAGTTAATGGACTAATAAATGAAAATTATTATTAAAATATGTTTTATTAACCCCTCTTGACGTGATTTAGGGTTATGCCCTCTTTTAAGGGGTTTGGAGGCATTTTGGGCTGATTCCAAAACTTGATTTTTGCACATTTCTTTGTTATTCTTCAGAGGCTGCCAAACCTGTGGAGAAAGAGACACAAGAATGGTATTTTTTAGGTTTTCAAGAAAGCTAAAGATAGGAGTTTGACGCCATTCCATGTGCATGCTCATGCAAATTTTTCCTTTGTGCTGAACAGTGCAGATTTGTGGTTTTTTGGGTGTGTTTTTTGGAAGAGTTTGGTGTTTCCGATTGAGTATTTCATATCAGTTTGGGTTGCTGTTGTATTTCAAAATTTTAGATGTTAAAATAGAGTTTAATATATTTATATGTTCATGATTATACTTTTGTGATAGATTATTAGTGTTTTTGTGGTGTTTCCAGGCTATTCTATGTTGTTTTCGGAAGCTCGATAAGCATTATTTTTATCCTCTGTTTGGGAGCTGTTGTGTAAATGTTATACTGATCTAAAAATCTCATTTTGTAGGCTGTTATGCTGCTGAAATTTCTATAAAAATTTTCACTTTCAGATTTACGAATAATATGTGAAGCTATGAAGTTTTTGGCACTATTTTCGGCATACCCGATTTGGGGTTTATTGAGAAATTGGTGGATCTTTGAAAGATTGGTTGTTTGATCTTAAAGATCTGATTAGAGGCTTGAAATATCATAAAAATTTAGAAAAGGGACATTTCAGTGGTATCAGAGCTATGATCTTTCCAGCTTGAGGGTTTGTAGAAGTTTGCATGTCAGTTTTGACAACTACCCAAATCTTGCATGTCATAATTTATGGTTGCATGTTGCTTCTAATCAGCTGCATGTCAAAATTTATGGTTGCATGCTACTTCTAATCATTTTCATGTTAGTTCTTGGTGAATTTGGTGGTTTCATGTTGCTTCTAATCAGTTTCATGTCAAATTCTATGGTTGCATGCTACTTCTAATTATTTACATGTTAGTTCTTGGTGTTTGAAGAAGTTATAACCTATTGGGGTTACACTCTACTTTATCTAGAATGGACGGGCATAGTATAGAGTCTCAGAGGACACGATCTTGGACAATTGATATCAAAGTTAGAATAGTAGAAAGGATGGTTATTTAGACATTTGAGATAAAATTAGAAAAATAAGCCATGACATGTCTGAACAATTGGTTGAGCACCACTGTATGATGAATGACATGTTGTCCAACCCAGCTAAGGTGGATAAGTTGACTGAATTTCTATTTGGAAAATTTTCTCATAGGGTAGATGACACAATTACCAAGAACTTGCATGAGGAGTTTGAGAAACTAGCTTATAGCTAGGCAGAGGTCTCAAATTATACTCTGCCACAAGAGGTAGTGGATTTAGATGATGATTATGAGGATGTTTTTGTGCATGATGGTGAGATACCTGGTAGATATGAGAAGAAATTGAGAATTCATGACTTTGCTAAGAAAGAGTACAGGCACAGTTAGATGCTTCATCACATGAGGTTGAGGCAAGTAGTACTTCACATGATTTGTCCAGCCAGCTGAAGGTGAACAAAGATAGTATTGTGACTTCATTATCTCATCATCACAAGATGTCAGATATGATAGAGGATCACATTCAAATGATTCAGTTATAGCGTAGACATAAGGGAGTTTAGGAAAAGTCTTCTTGTGTTAACTTACAAGTGATTAAGGAAGGAATGGTAATGATGAAGTTGAGTTATTTACATCTTCTATCAAATCATGACCATCTTCTTAGCCTTGTTGGAGACTATTTAGATGCCTTGAGGAGGAAGGAGGAGGAAGTTGACAGGCTTTCTCATGAGCTTGAGGACACTCAAGCTTCTTTGGTAAATACTCCATTGGTATTACTAGACTAGGAGAGACATGGGGATAAGCATGGCATGGAATTGAGTTTAGTTTCATCTTGCACTCCTGATACTCAGCTTTCTGCAAACGGTAGATCATATGTGGTCATTGATAATGTTGCGAGTTCATCTTGCATTCACATCTAAGATATAAGGACAATGTCAGATAGGTATGTGGAATTAGTTGGTATTGGTCATATTACTCAGGTGAGGAGTTTTCCTGAGTTCCCAATTGATTATAGTTTATGGATATGGACTCGAGATTGTTATACTGGCATTTGGGATTCAGTTGACTGGAAATCTTTAACACTTTTTGGTAGTAGTGATTGTCTGGGTGCTATCATGGATTTGATTAGTAGATTGCATGGTGTTGTCTTTTCTTGTGCTAGGAGCTTATCTAATATTGGTATTATTTTTTATACACTGGTGTTGGGCTTTGTTCATATATCCAGTCGACCATTTTCGCTGGAATGTGTTGATGATCTTTCATATTTGGCAGTGTGTACAGATGAGTCTCAGGATCATATTGGCATTGATGACATCCATGAGGATGCAATGGGTAGTTTTGAAGACTTAGTTTCCTTGGTGGTTTCTTTTGGTACAGAGGAGTTGGATAGCAGTGCTACAGTTTTTGGTACTCCGTATGTTGATATGAGCTTTGGAGTTGATTCGCATGATATGGATAGTAATACTCTAGAGACCAGTAACCTTGAGGATACTCCTTTAGATAGTGTGTCAGAGGAGGTTTGTAGGATACAGTCTAGCTAGTGCCATCATGTGTCTAGTTAGTTGAGAGTTAGTGAGCGATACATTGGTATTGCTTGCCAACATTTTGATGTTGTTCGTCAATTGCTAGCATTTTATGGATGGGGTTCTCCTACTAGTGATGAGCAAGGAGGCAGTTATCTTTCCTTGACAGAGTTCCACTTTTTATGGGAGGCTTTTTGGATTTTGAGATAGGATTATATGCAGTTGGTAGCCGATAGAGATTATCTTATGGAGTGGGACAGTACAGCATACGATGCATTGTTGGCCAAGGAAGATGAGGTGAGTGAGCTTACTCATCAGCTTGAGGTGACTTTCGAGATTCTTGAGAGTACATAGTTGGCTTTCAAGGCGTCACAGTTTCATTTGGCTAAGGTGATCATGGAGTTAGAGAAAATACAATCTTTACCAGATTTTTTAGAGTCACAAGCTATGGTGTTTGGTGATCTGAGGATGTCCATGGTCGAGATTATCAAAGATAGAAAAGATGGGGATGCATCCATCCTTGATACTAACATTGGCATATCAGGTTCATCACCACTAAAGTTAGGTTCAGTTGAGTTGGGTGCTACAGCAGATTGTTGTGGTATGACTGACATGGTGGTGACCTCTAGTACTAATGGCATGAAAATTAGAGATGTTGTATCAAAGACCATGTGTGATGTTGGTGAGCTGACAGTTGGCATGGTTCCTACCAGTAATACTACTCCCTTGGCGATGTCTTCAGAGGTAGTAGTCAGTTCCAACTTGGTTAGTGATCGATTGTAGTTAGTTACATCTGGATTGCAGTCTAAGCCACTGACTAAGATTGGCACATTCTATCAACATTGCATTGTGAGGTATGCTCATCAATTCACCTTTGATGACCATGTTGATGAGATGATGATACAGAGATGTACTTTGGTTCCTAGTGCTTATCATCAGTTATGGGATAGTTTGATGCCTCGGGATGAGAGTTGTGATGGGCACGACATGGAAATAGGTTCTACAATTGACAGCTTGATAATACATGACTTAGAGTAGGAGTTATGGAGTGATGCTTCAATGGGTGTTGTTATTGATTCTACTCCTTTGGCTATGACATCTCCTGACTTAACTGGTGATCAGTCACAATGGGTTGTATCACTTGTTCATGGCGAGCTGTTGACTGAGGTTGGTTTTTTTTATCAACATTATATTGCAGGGTATGTATATCAGTTAGCATTTGATCCTTGTGTTGAGAAGTTGATGGCAGGAAAATTTGGTTTGGGTTCCATTTCTTGCTGTTTATCTTGTGATGGCTTTTCACCATCAAGGGTGCATGGGAGTTATGGTTATGAGACAGTGGTTGGTGATCTACAGAGTTGTGTTGACTATAGGAGTTGTATAGTGTGTGGATTCTCCATACTTGGTATAGTTTCATTCGGGAGCATTCACCATTGTTGCAGAGTTGGATTGTACATTTCATATAGGCCAGTGGGATGCGTTGATGGTATTTACTATGTTGGTAGTTTTATTTGTCCACTTTACTTGGGTTTTGATGTTCTAAGAGTTTGTGTCTCATGGGTTTCTAACTATGGAAGTTGTGACTTTGGAGTTTGGTTGAGCAGTAATTGTCAGTTTGATTATGGATTCCTCTTGGTTATATTGCAGAGGATATTGCAGGAGCCTGTGTTAATTGACAATAGTATAGTTCATGATTACATTTGGGATCCAGGTGGATTGATTGGTTTATTGTTAAGCCATTTCTTGAGGACAAGCAATATTTGGAAGGGGAGGACTTTTCATGTCCCCTTTTCAAATAATTAAAAATAATAATCTTTGCTAAGGCAGGCAGGCCCAAAAAGGTGAAGTTTTAGCAAAAGGGGATAATCTTTTGAAGCGAATGGACTAATAAATAAAAATTATTATTAAAATATGTTTTATTAACCCCTCTTGGATATGAGTTAAGGTTATACCCTCTTTTAAGGGGTTTGGAGGCATTTTGGGCCGATTCCAGAACTTGATTTTTGCTCATTTCTTTATTATTCTTCAGAGGCTGCCAAACCTATGGAGAAGGAGACCCAAGAACAGGAGTTTGTAGGTTTTCAAGAAGTCTAAGGATAGGATTTTGAAGCCATTCCATGTTCATGCTCATGCAGATTTTGCCATTGTGCTGAACAGTGCAGACTTGTGGTTTTTTGGGTGTGTTTTTTGTAAGAGTTTGGTGTTTCCGGTTGAGTATTTCATATCAGTTTGGGCTGATGCTGTATTTTAGAATTTTATATTTTAAAATAGAGTTGAATATATTTATTTGGTCATGATTATACTTCTGTGATAGATTATTAGTGTTTTTGTGGTGTTTTCGTGCTATTCTATGTTGTTTTCGGAAGCCCGATAAGCATTGTTTTTATCCTCCGTTTGGGAGCTGTTGTGTAAATTTTATACAGATCTGAAAATTTCATTTTTTAGGCTGTTATTCTGCTGAAATTTCTATAAAAATTTCCACTTTCAGATTTACTAATAATATGTGAAGCTGTGAAGTTTTTTGCACTATTTTCGGCATACCCGATTTGGGGTTTATTGAGAAATTGGTGGATCTTTGAAAGATCGGTTGTTTGATCTTAAAGATCTGATTAGAGGCTTGAAATATCATAAAAAATCAGAAAAGGGACATTTCAAACCACCACACCCATATACATTGAACTATCTAGAAAATTTTTGAATATATTATATATTTTTTTATTATACTCTATATTTGTTTTTATTTTGTACACTTCTTATATATCTTTAAATTCAATTCATTGTTTATAGTTTAGTTCCATTTTATGGATAAAAATATGATAGAATATTCTATCATATTTTTATTGCATTTTGGAACCTTATTTATATACTATTTACTAATAACAAGAGATCCACGATACAAATTGATAACAATTAATAAATTCTTACATACACTTACATACATATATCGAATTTTGAGTAAATGAAAACTATATCATTTTAAGATATTCAATTATTTCTCATATTAATAATTCTAATTGGTTTCATTTTCTATTCAATTCTATTCTTAATACTACTATTAATCTACAATGAAAAATTGAATTCTAAATAAGAATGTGTGTGCATGGTGTACTAGACATCCCTATATAGCCATCTTGTTGGGGAAAACTAGAGCTCCAAATGGATATATCTCAATAATCAAATGAAGGCAAATGGTATTTTTCAACCTTTCTAGGCCCTTACATAAGATCTCTTTTGATCCCCTTTTCTCTATTTCCCCACCATGATAACCCCTTTTTCCCCATCCTATCCAATTTGGTATCTTGATTGCATATCTAATCCTTTCTTAGCCTTTTTGCATCCACTTTCTCACCATGTTTTGTACTTGTTGAGATGTGATTAGGTCTCAATTTCTCTCCCCACCACCTTCTTGAGGGGGCATCACATAGTCCAATCTCTTTCCCCTCTTTTCAAAACTATAGAAATCTTGTTCCTTTAAAAATCTTTTTTGCATCATCTATTGTTTAGAAATATCTTTGAAATAGTGTTTTCTAAACACTACATCAAAGAGGGACAAAATATATACACCTAAATATGATCACATAAATACATAATCATATTTACTCATCTTCTAAGGAATTTTTAAATAAATTGTTAATATTTAATTAGTTTATGTTATTTCCCAATTAATTCATTCTAATTATAGTTTGATTAATAAACTAAATATTAACCAATAGTCTAATTTATTAATGAATTCCCCCTTCCTCTATTAAGTTAAAAAAATTCACAATCCATTTAAAAATAAGCCCAAATTCCCCCTTCCATTTACTTAATTAAATCCCTCAACCACAAATTAACCCTCAACCTAGAAGTTACCCTTCACCCAACTCATGCACTACTAATTAATCTTTTCAATTAAATATATCTTTTATTTAATTTACTGCTCCACATACATTTTTTTTTTTTAAATAAATTCACCACCTTAATTGATCCACATCACCCCCTTTAATTGAGTCCTCTCACCATCTTAACTAAGTCAAATCACGTCCTTATCCATGTCTAAATTACCTCCCTGTATCACTTGCACAAATCAAGGCATGATTTAAGTTGTCCTGAATCAAGCCCCAATCCATTCTCTTTTCGCATCTCCCTCTTCCACCTCTAAACACTAAATTTTATTTCACACCTCATGCACTTAATTTATCTTCTACAATTCTTATCTCCTAAAAATTTCTATCCTTATGACACTTGTCATGAAGTTATGGATTTGATAAAGCACAATCAATGTGATCAGGTATCCTTGCATCATGGCCTTCCCTTGCAATCTTCTTGTTTTACATCTAGACCATCTATTTCCCTTGCTTGTGGCCTATATATTGAACCCTTGTATTCTTCACAAATCATCCATCATTTGAGTAAACTTATTATGTTGTTTTCAAGGTGAAATACTATTAAAACACTATTATTATACTCATATTTTCACACATTAATCCATCATTTGCATCCAATATTCAATCTTGAGAACACCATTGAGAATTCATACATGATCATTAGACCACATCAAAGGCATCAAGGAGGCTATGATGATTACAAGGTTTACATTCTACTATTTTGGATTTCTTTCAATCTATCATATTTGTTCTTATTTGATTTTCTTTGTTAGATGTTAAGCTTTGATTTTATATATTTTGTGCACTAATTATATAACATACAACATGCACCAATGGAAGGAAACCCTAATGAAGAGCCTCATGTTGTACCTAAAACTCATAAAACCTAGACTACTTATCCATCCTCCAATCATGATGAACACAAGTCTTCTTGTGTTGATAAACACAAAATGGCTTCAATATATATTAAGACCAAGTCTTCCAAAAGGAAAGAGAAAGGAAAAGTTGTGTCTATAGAAAAACCTATAGAAAAGAAAACCACTCAAGTCACTAACTCTCCTCATAAAAGGTTACCCAAGAAAAAAAAATCCTATGACCACTACTATTGAGAAAACCTCTACCAAGAAATCAAAGAAATAAACTACTCCCAAAATAAAAATGGAAAAAACCGATCAGGAAAAGTGAAAGGTTAATTAAAAAACCACCTCAGGAAGAACCTTTCAAAAAAA
The DNA here is from genome assembly GCA_028749045.1 of Cupressus sempervirens. Taxonomy (NCBI): domain Eukaryota; kingdom Viridiplantae; phylum Streptophyta; class Pinopsida; order Cupressales; family Cupressaceae; genus Cupressus; species Cupressus sempervirens. The sequence goes on along the minus strand of CM053783.1, from coordinate 601,118,056 downwards.
ACCCCAACTACTAATGTTGAATCTTCATAATCTATAAAGGAAAGGATGGAAAAGAATGAATAGGAGTAGGTACTTGAATTACTGCATGGGGATGTTTCCTTGGTAGATAGTGTTGTAAAAGAAGACTTGTTTGGTTCTAAGAATGTAATGGAAAATGAGGAGGATGTTTTGATCGAAGATAATATTTAAGAAGGAAATTTATCTCATCTTGAGAATGTGATGGAGGAAGTAATTACTAATGGATGATTATGTGAATGAAGAACAAGATCTTCTCCAAGAAAAAATGAATAGAGAAGAAGAGCCTACCCAAGAGGAATTCATTGAAGGTAATTCTGATAATATTGCTAAACAAGAAGTCTCCAGTGTTGAAATAAGTTTTATTAATATTGTTAAAGATAAGATATGTATGGTTTGGATCAACTTGTTGTAGTTGTATAGTAGTTAGGAGAAATAAATAATGAAAGAGCCATAGTGGTATGGACAAGAAGACCATTTGATAAACCATGTCAAGAAAATCTACCAATTGATGATGACGTTCATGATTTACCACCTAACTTATCCAACATTCTAGTTGCACAACTAAGTTTTCATAGGGACGTATTAATTCATAAATCCTTACAAGAGATCAAGTAGAGGAGGTTCCAAATTTTAATTGATGAAAAATATCAAGAACTAAGAGAGAGGGAAGAAGAATTTTAAATTTTGAAGCAAAAAATCACATAAATTGCCTCTATTATCACTAAGCTAATATAATGTTGATCATGAGACAAGGTATATACCTTGTACCTTAAAGCATAATTTCTCATTTTAAAATTGATAAGGATAGTGGAGGGAATCAATCTATCTCTTGAAACCCCTCATGAATTTCATAATGTATTCCAAACTTCTCCACTTCCTAATTAAAATTTGCTATGTGAATTGTATCTTCACATTTACTTTGTCCCCTGAGATACTACTTGGAATTGACTACTATATGTGAGATATTAAATTGAGGGTCTATATGCCATGGATCCAAAATGATATCAATAGAGAAATAGAAAAAATCCCCTACATACAAGATGAAGCAGAAGCATTATTTCTCTTAGAGAATGATGTAGTGACTCTAGAAAGGTGTACTGTGATTGATTTAAACTTTCTACAAGGGAAAAAAGGGTTTTAATTGAGCTACTAAGAGAGGTAGCTTATTGATAATATAGATATATGGTTATCAATGAGGGACAATTAATGTTGAATTCAATAATGAAGAGATGGGGTAGTTTTTGTGTATAGCTTAAAGAGAGAAGAACCTCATTTAACCCATAACCACATTGTAGCATCCCACAAAGCTCCATGGTATGTTATGTTGGGAAAATCCAAACAACAACATTGGTTTCCAATAAAATTACAGCCATGACTCCTATTATGGTCACTACATAGTATGACCAATGTTGCCAATTTTCATGATATGGAAGCACAGGTTGATCACTAGGAGAAACTCAAGGAAAGTAAGTGTTACAAGTGGAGTCATGCCAAGGAGGTAGTTGGTCAAAGTTATATGATATATTTTAGGATGAATTCCATGATTAGGAACTTTTTAATTGTTGAAGAACCAACAAGGAGTTAAATCGAGAGGAATGATGAGGTCATTTTATTGTCTAATGTTATGTGTTTTTTAATACTATTTATTTTAGGAGTTGAATTTTACCATGGTTACATAAAGACTCTTTTAAGACATTATAGGTCCAAAATACATAAGGATATATATGTTTTTTATGTATGGTCAATGGGAATTGTTGAAGTTGATGGACGATCAACCCCATAGCTCCCAAGTATCACCTACATGCAAACACCCATCACAAAAGAGAGAAGCAAAAAGTCATGGAGATTGGAATTACCAGATCCATAGATGAGTCATTCTTGATGAGATAAAAGAGATATTTCTATAATTGTTGTCAAAAATTTTGCACCCTTTCTTGAAGTTTGACCTAAAGGAAACCTTGTGAAACATGGAAACAATCTCCAAGTTGTGGGATTTGAACAATGAGATCGAGTCTCCAGAGAAGGTTGGCTTCCTTATTATTAGGGTGCACCTAGCTACTTCTTAAGAGGAAAAGGGAGGAGGAAATGCATGAAAATCAAACTACCTAATCTAATCTAAAGAGGTGATACACCGAACTAGTATGTTCAATCTTGTCTCTACCTAAAAGAGCACAGTTCATCAATATAATCTCAAAATACACAGCTTCAATATTTTCTTAACTTGGCAACCATATGTAGATTACAAACCAAAAGAATTCTATAAGGAAAGAACTCCACTTTATATCATTCAAGGCCAACTAGACATAATCATACATTTGAAGAGTGGAGGAAATACATCAACATAAGTGTTTTGGTTTCATAATGTACACCCTATTTCTCTTAGAAATGGGGACCCCCTAGTATTTTTTTTTGTCCTAAACCCCTAGCTCAGGGCCTAAGTCATTTTTGGGACTCTACCTAGAGTCTAGATCTTGGGTGGTACCCTACCTAAAAATTCTAGTTGTCATATTTGAGAAATTGGACCAGTAAGGTGTTTAGGAGGTCAAGGTGCACACTAGTGCACTTAGCGCACATGAACACCTATCATAGTTGTGCAAGTGCGCTAGAGGTAGAAGTGTGCATGGTCTTGGGTCTATAAATATCCAAGACTACCCCTCCTCTCTTTCATTATTCTCCTTCAATCTCCCAGAGCACACATCTACACCATTAGAGGTGTGCTAATACTCCTCTCTTACACACAAAGCACTAAATTCATCAAAGAAAGGTGCACACTTGTGCACCTATCCTAGTTGCATAGGTGTACACTTTTATTTATATCTCTTAAAAACATAAAACACTAACATCTCCTAAGGGAAAGTTCTATACCTATGCACCTATTCAAGGTGCACAAGTGTGCACCTTGCATCAAGACCCAACTAAAGAACCTAAGTATTGGTGTGTGTATGTACACCATTTCTAACCCTTTAACCAAAACACAAGTAAGGGTGCACACATGTGCACCCCATTAAGGTGCACAGGTGCACACTCTTAACCTTGCAAAGCCATCTAAGTTCCCATTGCACATGAAATGTGTGATGTAGCACACATGCACATGTGTGCACCCTATCTAGGTACGCACCTATGCAGGTACACAATTACATGCAAATGACTATTCTTGAGTCATTAAGTGCACCTAGCACACCTATGAAGGTGCACATGTGTGCTAAACTATATAAATAGAGCTAAATAAGGGATTTTACTAGCTTTGTGAGTGTTTTGGAGTTTTGGGTCTATTTTTTTAGAAATTAGGGTTTTGTTAGGGTTTAATTTTCACCTCTCCAAACTAATGTATTTATGTTTTGTACAAATAAAATGGCTTCCTCCTTGTCCTCACTTGCAAAGAAGATGGCTTGAAAACTAGTTTTTTTCAAGTTTCAAGGTGCACCAAAGAAATCATGCCTTTAGGATGCACATTCAGAAGTTAGAGATACTGAGTTGGGACATATAGATTGCAACACATTCCTGGTACTTTGCAACAAGCCTAAGAAGAGGTCCCTAATGGTCTTAGAACTTTTAAGATTAGGCTTGGTTAATGTAGCCTCACATCCCACATTAGTGCAATCTTTAGAGCTAGTTATGGCCTTGGTAGAAAATTATGTGTCAAAAGAAAGAGGTGTGAAGAGTATAATAGGGGAGATAGTCCTAGACTTAAGACCAAGGAACATTGAGAAAGTCTTCCATCTTTTGAGAACATATCAATACATGAAAATTACTTATCTTCAAATCAAAAGATGGTATAGGGAACATGAAAAGGAAGCTAAAGAGATCATACAATCATCATTCTTAATTGATAGAACACTGGTGGGATGAAGATCAGGCAAGGTAGATATGACTAGAGGATACATGAAGGATGATATCAAATACTCCATTGTGCTTCTAAGCAACGTTATGGGTTTATTAGTAGCTGGGAACCTAAATATTTGGATGGTACATTTCATTGAGACCATTAGAACATCTTGATTGGGAGACAATACTATGTGAAAATTTAGATGAGTAGTTGGTAGGAGTCAAAGTTGATCCCAAGTTTTACATGACATCATACTTGGTATATTTACTAGTGGCAAGGACAATTGACTATCTAGGTTTGTATAAAAAGGAAAGCATGCAAGATTCTAATGCTTGGCCTTATGTGGTATATCCCCAAACAGTAAAGAACAAGCTCTTGGATTAGACCAAAGAATATAGAATAGTCAATGATGTTTTCATTTTTGCAATAATCTGGTTGATTGAGGGTGATTATGAAAAGAGGATGTCAGTAGAGGCAATAGCAAGGATAGTAGAGATGGGTGCCTATTAAATCTAGTTCAAGACATTCACCTACCTAAGGGTAATAGGTACAATTGTGAATCCAAAGAAACTCCCAAGATATCCATCGGATAGGCTCATTTTACTAGAGATTGTAAGACAACTCATCTGCATATGGCATAGTGAGGAAATAGCATAAGAAGATCAAGTTATGGCTTATCACTATAGGTCCATTTGAAGTTGAGTGTAAATAGGATATCATGACCTTTCATGTAGAATGGGATCAATATCCTTTGGAATATTACAACTCTCCTCATCCATTTTTTGATAATATTGGCAGAGTTCAAATTTTGGTAGGAAAACAATTTGTTCATGAAGATGCAGAAGAGGATCGGTGGATGAATGTGATAGATGACTATGATATCTGAACTAGGGATTATTGTACGATGACTCTATATTTGGCAGGTAACACCTTGAATATAAAGATCCCACTTAAGGTTTTTTAGTAAGACACACAAGAGGTCTTAGATACCTTGTACAATCATGACAAGATATTTGATAGACCAATTATGAATGTAGAGGTTGATAGGGAAGAGAATGCAGATATCAATCATAGGGTGAGACATATAATCAAATTGACAAAGGACTAGATCAAGAAGCTCTTTAAGTTGGACCTAGTTCCTCAAACAACCACCTTCCAAGCTATAGCACACCTAGTTAAGGTAAAGGTGCAAAAGTAATAGTACCAACTTTCCCTGTGCAATCTCTATTCAAGCCAAAAGTGGTATATAAGCATGACAAAGATGTTGGATACTTCAAAGTTGACCAAGGGAACAATAAGAGGAAAAGATATTCTCCAAAGAAAGTTGAAGAAACTCAATAACAAGAGGTGACTCAAGCCCAAGAGGTAGCTCAAGCACCTAAGAACCAAGAGCCTCAAAATGAAGGAGTAGCTCCAGTTCAGGATATTCCATAAGTGCCTCCACCAGAATAGGAATAGGAACAAGTGCCATAACATGAATTACAAGAGGTGTCACCACCTCCTTCAAAGGAAGAAGCCTCTCCCTTAGTGCTAAGAAAGCTAAATTTAGACCTACAATGAAAAGGACTAGAAGGTAGAAGATAGAAAGAAGGGTTATACCTTTTCCTCTAGTCTAGGAAACTATCCCTTGAGGTGAAGATGATGACAAAAATAAAGATTATAATCTCCCATTTAGTCAAAGGATACACTTCGCAAGGGCCACTCAAGAAGAGAGAAGGAGAAGCCCCACCATCACACCGCCTTCTTTTCTCAGGCAATCTATTAAGGTTACAACTTGAGAGGATGAGTAGTAGTAGTGAATGGATGAAGAAGAGAGGAAGGGATCAAATATTTTCAAGATGTTTAATTTCAAATTTATGTCAGTAGTGACTGAAATGGTGGTTGATAAGATATGAGGTACACCCATGAACCAACCTTTGGGAGAGGATCAGAATCAAATGGTGCCTCTACCACAAGGATCTTTGGTTACCTCACCACCACCATTGCAATATTTTTCATTTTTGGACAAAGGATCAACCACTCCCCTCCCTCCTATCACTAAAGAAGAGAGAGTGGTACATGAAGAAGAGCCTAATCAAAGACTAGCTAATGAAGTATCTAAGGAAGGATAGATACATGAAGAACCTCAACAAACTTCTCAAGATATAGAGGCTAGGAATTTTGATGCAATAGATGCAAGGACACAAAAATTAGATCTCTCATAGAAGGGGAAGACTCCAAAAAGGAGGGATAAGAAAAAAGGGCTTGTAGGGTAGTCCTCCTTTTCAACCAAATATGTGTCTCCTATGGGCATTGTACCAGCCTACTTGCAAAGGGAAGTTGTGGTTTGAAAAAAGTGACAATTGAACCTCAATGAAGAGGAGAGTATGGATGTGCTATTAGAAGCCACCAAGAGGCCTGAGCCACCTATGGGTGATGCACAAAAATTGACCTTCATAATGAATAAAAGAAATCAAGACCTGCTTGCTTACATAGCCATTCCTCCTCCATATGCTAAAACTGAAGATTTGACTCCTAAGAACAATTAGATTATAGAAGTCCTATTAGGAAAGCCCATAGTATATGTAGCTAAAGTAATGATCACTATGGGCATCAGAGAAGTGTTCAGGCATTTTGATGATAATGAGAATTGATTAATAAAGTTGCACAAAGAAACTGAGCTATTAAGATGATATCTACATGAAATTATAGGTCCATTGGATTAAGACCACCTAGAGGTTACTCTTACTGTGATACTAGAAAGGAGAGGTATGGGGATTGTCGAAGTTGATTCATTTTTGGGAGCATGTCAGCAATGGCATAACAATTTTGAGTAGAAAGGTGTAGAGATAATGTAGGCCAATTTGAACCTATTGCATAATGTTCATTCTAATGCAGAGAAACTAGTATCTATAGTAAATCAAGAGTTTGGGCTTATGGATGATGTACATACCTAGGGAAAAGACCTTCAAGCACTCTAAACAATAAAAGGTCAAAGATATCATACACTCACGGAAGAGTATAAATAGATGAGATTGATAAACTTGAGGATTGGATTGAGAAGATAGCTCTTGAAGATGAGGTCATGGAAGGACTTCATGAAGATATTTGAAAGTTGAAGGGCTAGTCTCAAGAGAAAATTTTGGATGTAGATAGGTACTATGATGCTATTTTCCTTGAGATTTTTGAAGATAGTCAAAGATGAAACTGAAGTCATTACAAGTAGTAGTCGAAAAACTCTTAAGAAATTTCAAGGATGCTTCATCTGATGAAGGTATTAGGCAAGCATTGAAGACTGAAGAGGTATTATTGAGACTTAATGGTAGACTTGACAATTTTGTGGAAACTCAAATGGACATCGGTAACTATCGACAAACAATTAGGCATAAATATGAGGCATTAGATTTATTGAAATTTTCCCAAGTGATGGAGATTAATAATAAATTCAAGAGTAAACATCCAAACATTACGCTGGTATAAAGGGGAAGAAAATCAAGAAGCTAGAAATTCAATTTTGACACTTGGGAAAATTTTGAATTTTTTGAACCTGTTGCATAGGTGCACTACTTCAGGGGTGCGCTATTTCAAAGGTGCACCAAAAATTTTGAAGAAGTTAGAGGTTCACCAATAGTTAATTGCCAATTCCAAATATAGAGCTTTCCATGCATCAGAAATTTATTCTGATAGTAGTTTAACTCCTAAAAACATTTAATGAAGGCCATGTTTCCATTTTTAGAGCTTTTAGTGACTCCCAGATCCTCTTACAGCTTCCTTCTTCTTATCTAATATTTATTTCTTTTTTTTAAGACATGTAAAGGCTCATGCACCCATTAATTGATATAAACAAGGGTGGATTCCTAACTAACACCATTTAGAGAGTCAGTTTGTACATAAATAGATTTGTTTTATTAGTCTAGAAGCATATGTTTGCATAAAGAGATCTCTCACTCTCAAAAAAAATTGAGGGGATTATTTCTTATAAATTTAGGAATGTAATATATATTTTAGGTTATTATTTTGATGTAATAATATATGCTTTTGGTGCTCTCATTCTGAGTGTAGTTATTCTTGCTAGAGTGTGTTATTTTTGTGATTCTTGTTCATGATAACAATGGAGCCAATAGTTTTTTTATGTTGATTTGATTGTGAGATATTTTAGTTTTGATGTTTTTCGCATGTTGAGGAATTCCACTAACATACAAAGTTGGGAGAAGAGATCACTTTTTTGCTCCTACATAGCTTCTCATCTTGCATGAGTGCACTTTTCATGGCCTTGTGATTTGATAAGAAGTGAAACATTGTTTCAGTTTTACTAAATTCCCATCAATGACTGCATCAATAGATTTGAGGAAGTGTTGTTCCTATTTTCATTGGTTTCCTACTCGATCTTTTCAACAATTTAACTCACAAATGTGTTGTTACCATGGTTTATGTCCATTAGGAATTTCGCTTTCATGTTATTTACTTTTATCTCTCATTACCTTATCTTTTTTATTTTCTTTTCTAACCCTTGGTTAAATTAGGAATTCATATAGTTGCATTGTTAGATTATATTCATTAAAAACTAGAAAATATGAAAAACATATCTCTTTTTGTGGTTAATTTTGAAATAGCAAGAAAATTGATCATCTTATCCTAAATTGGTATGAACCAACAAAGTTCTCTTTGTGAACAAATACATATACCTACAACTAAGAAGATTACAGCAGGTTGCAAGATCACCTAGACCCTTGAAGTTGGTCCCAGATCAACTTTTCAAGAGAGGAGTTTGAAAGGATTCATATTGTTAAGCATCCTACAAAAAGAAATCTCAACAATAAGGAAAGAAGATATTGCACAACATATTAATGAAGAAAGAGGTATAGTAGAGAAGTATATTCATTTAAAGGAAAAAGGAAATTACAGTAGTAGAGCACGTACTAGAACTGCTATAAAATTGGAGAAAAGACCGACCCTTGGAAAGGTTACAAAAGTTGTTTTTATAGCTCAAGCATAATTGAGAAAACTTCTAATGAAAGCCAAAACTCAACTACTACCTTCAAGTCATAGAGAACAATCACTACCAATCCTAGGAGGATTTGATCGAGGTACATATCCATAATCTTTACGAGAAAATCTAGATTTGAAGAGCTAGAAATGGGAACCATAACTACTATATTTGAGTGGATGGATAAACTAGGAAATGGAAGGATAAAAAAATACATATACTAGGCAAGAAGAACATCAAAAAGTGGTTTCAGATGATCAAAAAAACTTGTTCACCATCAAATAGTTGTTTGATTTTGTCTTCTTGATACACCAACCCAGCTATATCATCAAATCAACTAGAATTGACCATCAAACTTGCCACATGGCCCTATACCTTTTAAGCACTCTACCACCTCACACAGCTTTCAATGGCTATATTGACCTCTAACTACACCTGATCATGGTTTTATAACTCATTTTCCTCATTAACTATTTGGCCTTATGAAACTGTGACTACCTTATTTCATGACTTATCACTGGTTCCTAGCTTGAAATTACCTTATCCCACTAACTCTGGTGACCTTGTGAACATCATAATGGATTGCTTCACACTCTCACAATGGTTGGGACCTAACTATTGTTTAACTGTGTGATGCTACAATGTAGTCATCCTTGCCTTTGTCACTCCATTGGAACTACTAGACACAAGGTACCTTGGTATCATGTGATGTTGCACTTATACTTTAACTACTTCATCATCTCTTTGTTCAAAACTTCACAACTTAAACTCATGCTTTAACCCTATGAGAGTGCAACAAATGGAAGTCACCATTTTGCAGCCTAAACTAGGATTTAGTGTTAACTCCATGCCACACCATGATGGTTATCTGACCTTGACTTCATAAAACTTTTTGCAGCTTCACAACTTAGGAAACCTTAATTATTTTTCTACCTACGAAGTTGTGAATACCAACCTCAACTATTGATCACCCTATCATAGCCTAAAAAAGTAACCACTTCTTTAGCCTTGTGAATGAGCGAATAAAGGGAATTGCACCATTGTAACCATAACTTTGGGTTAACCTTGACTGTAAGCGAGGATGCAAAGGCTATAAAATTTGACTTATATCCTTCATCACAACTTTGTGACTTCAAATCCTTATTGACATAATTTCCCTGTGATCATGTAGTTGACTATTTTTGCACCCTTGTGACCCAAAACTGCATATTAGCACAAATAGCTATGAAGCCATGCTAATAGTAAAATGACTATGTCACACTTTCATAACTTATTTGACTGTTAAGTCCCTAACAGTTTTGATAGGGTGATGGAGAGAGGTTTTGCATTGATGCAACTTGAAACCTTTCATTAGATGTGAAGGATTAAAAGACTTAGTGATATAAAAGGAAAAAAAAAAGTTTTTTACGTATCCCTTGATGGCCTAATTTTTCGCTCACCCAATTTGTGTAAAACTCTTGAAAAAATCAAAAAGAATTATTGAAGAATAACCTAGGGTTTTAAAAAAAATTATCCCTTGAGAAAACCCTAGGAAAATTCTTTTGTTTGATCATTTTGAATTTCTTGGAATGTAATTTTGTTTTCTTGAAATAGTTCTACCCTTATATTTCATTAATGTTTCAAATATGCTAAATTAGAACTATGTAAAGAAAAGGAGAGCGCATGTCTGCATGCTTATTTCAGCTTAATAAATTTTTGGTTGTGAGTGTACAAATAAAGGAAAATAGTCAATACAATTTTTTAGCACATCATCACAGGGTTTATTTGAATGTCAGTTTTCTAAGCTGCAAAGCTATGAGGTAAGAGGAATGTTAAGCTAGTTAAGTGCACCATCGCATAGTTAAGATGGATACTTAATCTTAGAGTTATGAAGGAGTAATAAAATGCAATTTGAAGTATCACAAGGTCATAAGCATAAAGTATTCTAAGGGCTCAGTCATGGCGAGTATGCAAAATGTTAAAAGTTAAGGGTTTGTCTGAAGGTCGCAATGGTCATAAAGGTGTGATTAAATAAAGCTATGAAGTTTTCATTGAATAAGAAGCTAAGGATTCGTAATATTGCAGGTCTTATTGTAATAGAGAAATTTTTGGTGTGAAATGGAAAAATGGTCTTGTTCGTAGTGGTCGCACTTATAAGTTTCAAAGCATAAAATTGCTTTTTCAATGGCAAAATTTAAGCTAGATGTACAAAAAATTGGAAAAAGCATAGATTTAATCTATTTTATGAAGATTGATAGGTTTTCAAGTGTGCCACCCTTAAATGCTAATTAAAGCTATGCTCTCATCATAGAAGTTGATAAAACCTAGAAAGGAAGAGGTTGTTATTACCATTTTCTCAAATTATTTGGATTTCTGAGTGATTTCAAGTGCAAAAGTGATTTCTGAGTGGTTTTTGCCAAATATAGCATACAAAATCAATGAAAATATTTGTGGAAATGGCCCAAAGAGAAGGAGAATTGATTGCACAGGTAGTAATTGAAGTACTAGACACTTCCCTGAGGGTTCCTAGCACATTTGTGGAAGAATTGATGCACATCTTGTTTGGGTCCACAAATGCTCAGAATGCAAATGACCTCACTTTCAAAGATCCATATGCAATGTGTAGAGATGCAATTTTCTCTAATAGAAATGAGTATGAATTGTTTTGGTTTTTCTATAAGAATAGAGTAAAAGAAGCTCCAATTTGTAACCCTTGGATAAGAAATTTGGGAAAATTTATAATGCCAGAGGTATCTATGAACTTGGATTTGATCAAGGCATTAATCAAATGTTATAGTCCTATAAATAAGTCATTTCATAGGAGGGACAGAAGTTTTTTTCTAGCATTGGATAAAGATACATTCATAGAAGTATTTGATTTGGGTGGACCTATGTCATTTCCCATTGATATTAAAGATTTGAATGAGAATTTTAAGAGACATAAGAGTTTTTATATGGGTAAAAACATGATCCAACACATTCCCAAGGTGAAGGAGGTAGGAAGAAATTCCAAAGAAGAGAGATATCGATGAATTCATGCCCTTGGATTTCTTTCAAAGGTATTTTCATAATATTGTGTTTGGTATTGACAAAGTCCTAGGTACAAATGGAACCATGAATTCTTCGAGGGCATATTATGTCATGGCTTTAAATATTCAAGACCCAAATCACTACATAGGTTATGATTTTGTAGAATACATCAGTGAGAGTATTCACAAAGAAATTTCTACTACCCAATAAGGAGAATTGAAGGATTTTAAGTTCTCTCATTACTCCATGCTCATGCACCTTATTATGTCAAAGAATGTTGATATATTTGATCAAATAATTTTTGAGTCAACACAATAATGGGGAGAGAGGCTGCTAGTGCAAAGATGGACACGGGTATTGCAATTGTATTATCCATATTCAAATGTTATCTCTTTCTATAATGACTTTGTTTATCCAGTTTTGAAAATGTTAAGTTGTATAATTGAAAGAGTTCCTAGAAATGTTAGGAAGATTGTTAGACCTAAATGGTGTTTAGATGTTGGAAAATAATTGACTCATGATTGGGGTAGTGTTTTCTTGTTTGAAGAGTATACTATTATAAGAATCTTTGGGTGTCCTCAACCACCCTACATTTTTCCCAAGTTTGTTCTTGAGAGGTTAGGATTGGTAGATATTTTCTGGTAGCTAATTTACTTGAATAGGGAGTATTTGGGAAAGGATGTCAAGAAGGAGACATTTTTGTGTAGATGTACTAAAGTGGGGGATTTTGAGGTTGACATGAATGTTATTGAACAAACCAATTCTTTTCTACAAAATTATAAGATGCTAATTGGGCCAGCTAGAACCTATAACCCCTATAATGTAGTAAGGCATTCTTTTAAAAAGCATGAGAGGATATAATCTCCCCCCTATAAAGCCTATGTGGGAAGAGGATATTATTGTTGATGTGTTGAGTGAGGATGTTTATAGGGAAATAATGATAAAAATTAGAGATATTGTTAGCTATGAGCAAGAAATTGGAAAGGCAGACCCATCTTTTAAAGGAATTTATTGTAATGAGGAATATTGGGTCAAACTGGATAAGTGTGTTGACAATTTTGTTGAGTTGGTAGCTCAAGTCCCTGAAGCAATCAGGAAGAAGATTTATCCAGATTATGCCGATGATGAAGATACAATGGAGGTATCTGATGAAGAGGATCAATCTAAAGACAACCAACCTGAGCAAGATGTTCAAGATGTTCCCAAGAGTTTTGCATGGGTAGAATAAAGGCGTAAGAAGCAAAAGATGGTAGAAATACTAGACAAGGCTTAGCAAAAGGCTCTTTTGATTTTTCCAAGGGGAAGTAAGTACTTTGATGAGGTTAGAAGAAGATTCCCAATGTCTTAGGCATCTGAGAATGAGCAAAAAAAAAGAAATTGCAATTAGAGACACAAATGATTAATGATAGAATCATTGAGGTTAAAGAGTTTATGGATGGTGACATTTTTATTAAGTCAAATAAATTCAAAAGATTCCTTTTAAAATAAAGAGAAATGAATTGAAATTGCAAATGAAGCCTGGAGATTCAGATGAAAAGGTTGTTGGGTTGATACAAAAGTTGTAGGAGTATGACCTTGCTAGTGAAACCCTCACTATTGAAGAGGCTAGAGATCTAGTTAGGAGTAGTGGAATTATAATCTTCCTAGGATGGGATCTGAGTTCTTCATTTTTACTTGATCAAATAAGAAGACAAGAGAAATTAGTTTCTTTTGAAGATGAAAACCAATATAGGGAGATAATGGGATCAGGGTTTAATGTGGATGCCCAGAAAATGGCTATATGGATTTTAGCTCCAAAGGATAATAAGCCTACTCTCATGGAAATAAAGGAGTCCACTAGGGGAAATGTTATATTTTGGTATGTACAATCTACATCCAATAACTAGATTTTGGGAATGCATACTTTAGTACCATTAATGGGTAAGCATAAGATGGACACCTTCAAGCTCAACTTAAAATTACCTATGAAAACTTTATTGGGACAAGAAGGAGTTACAAAGAGAAAATGAAGAAGACTTATGTCTTACAAAAAAATGCCATCAAACTAGAAATGGAGGTGGATTCACTAAAGAAAAATGTTAGAACTATTACAGAGGTTCATGACAAAGAAGTGTTGATAGAGGGCAAGATATTTGAGATAGGGGAAACATCAGGCTAGGCTATGGACATTGATGAATAAAAATTAGAAGCCAGTAAGGATGCAGAGATCAGTGCTTTGAAGATTTTATTAGTTCATAAGATCAATACATAGAAGATAGTCTCATAAAATGTGCATGGTAGTTATATTGCCTTAGAAGGAGTGGAATACAAATGTGTAGATGCAATTGCTTTGTTATCTTCGTTATTTAGCACTGGGGCCCTTACATTCAATTTTTTGACAGCATAATCACTATACTTCCCTAGATGTGGAGATCAAAGCTTTGAAGAATTTATTAGTCCATAAGATCAATACATTGAAGACAGTCTCACAAAATGTGCATGGTAGTTATATTGCCTTAGAATGAGTGGAATGCAAATGTGCAGAGGCAATTGCTTTGTTATCTCCATTATTTAACACATGGGGCCCTTACATTCAATTTTTTTTATAGCATAATCACTATACTTCCCTAGAAGAAGGACCTACCAAAGGCAACCATTGTGAGTACGAGAAAAGAAATTCATAAGGTAAGAGATCTAAATAGTTTCTTTGGGGGAAAGATGCAACTAGTAAAAAGTAAAATGAAAGTAATTTCTATTGGGACACCAAATTTTGTCCCTATAATCTTAGATAGTGAAGGAAAAATAAAGGATTGGATTGAATGGTCATCATCATTTGATAATAGCCTTGATCATCCCAGGTTTTTGTCTTTTTGTAACAATGAAGCAAGTGCCACTATTTTCTATGATATGATAGACATACTTTATAAGTTAGAAGAAGAGATGTCTAAAGTAGTTTATGAGGTTAAAGCTATTACCGGTGCTAAATGTATCAAATGCCTAGAAGAGTTGGACATAATCAGAGTTATCACATGGCCTAACATTGATACAGACATCACTATTTGAGAGTTGATTGCAGATATAAAGGCACTACCAGCCATTGATAGTGACTAAATATAGTTAAGATGTAGTTCAAAGAAGGAAAAGGTAAAGAAAAGGCATGGATGGTGATGGGAACTAAAAGACAAATTTGATTTTTTGAAAAGATATTTGTTGACAGAGAACTAAAAGACAAATTTGATTTGTTGAAAAGATATTTGTTGACAACTGCCACCTACCAATTTTGTAACTGCATCTTAATTCTAGGACCAAGTTCAAAGAATGTTTTTCATATAAAAAATAAGAATATCTTTTTACCTATGTTTTATTAAGATTTTGACAAGTGTCCTTCCATCTAAAGCTTGTTACAATCCTTTCTATAAAAGGATTCCCAAGATGTGGAGTAGAGTTCCAATTTTATGGTATTTTTGAGAATTGTGTTATTGTTCTCGATCCATTAAGTCCATTGTAAGTTTCATGATGTATTCTCCTGTAATTCTAAGAATACAGGTGAATGTTGAGAGATCTATTGTTTGTTTGAAGGTTTTTGCAATCTTACCAGCATTCTTGTAATTTTCAAATGAAAATTAATGCAAAAGAGCAAGTTATGCTATATGTTTGTCTTTGAATTCTATCTCTATTTTTGTGTAAAGGTTATTTTGGGATTGTATAAACAAGTTTTATATAATTTAATGCAACTAGGATAGGTTGTATATCAATTTTTTGTTCCTTTTAATTCAAGGAATTAAGTAAATGCTCCAATAAATTGATAGGGTTTTTGTTTATACAACAGGGATATTTATAAGGATGGGTTTGGGGATAATTACTAATAGAATTAATTATTATGCAATTAATTAGTTCAAAATGTTTTTTTGGGTAGACTCTAAATCCCAATGAATAGGGCATTGATCATAAATTCAATTACAGTTTAAAGAAAACCATGGGGTTGCTTTAGGTATAAATATAAAATCAAAATCAATTTTACTTTAAATGCATTAAGAATATCATAGCTAGTCAATACTTGTTTGCATTTGATCTTTGAGTTATAGTTAGTTGTTGTTACCCAGAATTACTTGTAAATCTAATAATAATTATTACCAGTCTATTGTAAGGGATGAATATTATAATAAAAAGTCACGGAATAAGTAAAGTGTGAACATAGAATCAAGTTTTGAATCTTTTATCCCTTAGGTGCACCCACCTTGGTTTGCAGAGCCAAAAAAGTAGAAAATCTTTCATGATTTTGTTGAAGTTGGGTCTAGATCTGAAGGTCATCTAGCATAGCATGGGAAATAGGTAATCCTTAAGTTATTTTGATCTTTACCATCTTGGTATCAAGTTTTTTTTTATTTGTAGTGAAAAACACCAACATCCCCAATACACTTGCATGGTAATAAATGAATAAATCAATGAATGTAGACATGGTTGTCATCCTAGATATTCATGAGACTCATAACACTGGCAATTTAGGAAGGGGTTAAAAATGGCTAACAATAATCAAAATTTAATTGGTTTATAATGAGAGATCATCCTTATAAAGGATATCAAAACCCTAAAAAATTCTAACCTAGGTTGCATCATAATAATTAATAAAAGAATTAATTATTAGATGCCTAAAGTTTAGCTTAAGAAAATTAGAGTTAATTATGAAATATCTAATTAATCTAATACACACACACACACACCCCCCGCCCCCCCCCCCCCCCCCCCACCTTAAGATAAACTTAGGGAGTAGATAAAAACCTAGAAACTACTGCTTAAAGTAAATTTGGGTCCTGGCAACAAGGTCTGATGAGGTACCCAAGCCCAACCAAATCTCTAAAAAGAGGAGAAATAGAAAAAACCACATGGGAAAAACCCTACTCCAAAAAGAGATGGAAATAAAGCTAAGAAAACTAGTGAAGGACTTAAGAAGCCTCCAAACTAAGGAATGTCCTAGAAGATAGGAACAAAAGAAGATCATGAAGAACACCACTAAAGCATGTAGAAGTTGCAAAGCTTTTCAAAAGTAAATGCTAATATTAAGAACTCCATTGAAATAGAACCAGGCTAGGTAGAGAAGACTATAATCTACATCAAATCAGAAGGCACATAAAGGAAAATAATTAAACTCAAAGATATAGATGGCATCAAGCACCAAATCCTAAAGAATTGATCAATTGAACATGGAAGGCTGCAACCAAAGTAGGAATAAAAAGAAGAGTGTCTATATGGTAAATGATCCATCTCTCCAGAATGCATAGTTACATAGTCATTGCATCCACCTAGTACATAGGAACAAATATTGAATACATAGCTCACTCCATCAAACCAAGGAAGCATGAGAAACAACGGAAAAAACCCACCCAACTATAGACAAAGGTGAGGTGATAGGAAACCAAAAAAGTGGGCCAAAAGAGTTGCATGTCAAGGAACCACAATCAAGATTCATAAAAGATTACGTATGTGTGTACTGAGGCAATCAATCTCAGACATTTCATAAGGCTAATGTCACAATAGGGAAGCTTACTAGACAAAGGAAGATGGCAAACATAGCAAAAACATCAACCCCCCATGGCACTTTAACCATGAGTAGTGCATGTACAATAAGGCACAAGATACAGTGAATCACAAGAATACAATAATCTATATGAGTGTCCTCAGATGACACTACTCAAATCAAAAGCCAAAACAAGGAAAAAGCCAACTGAAACAAAAATACAGATGCACTATGGCACTTTATCTACATGTTTTTCCAAGAATGCATACAAATGATGGCTAAATAGACCATAAGAGACATAACACTAATATAATAGATAGTATAAGTCATGATGAATCATCTGAAGCAATCAAATTGATCCTCAAACCTAAAACAAGAAAGATATCTACTAGAATGCAAGAATAAAAAGGTTGGAAAAAAAACCAACATCACTAGAAAGAGCTTAGAAAGGCCTTTCCAATGATATAAAGAATTCCCAAATTGGAGATCAGATGCTCAAGATATATCTCCTGTAGTGCAAAATTTTACCCCTAACTTTGATATTAGAAAATGCCATCAAAAAAGAACCAAAGCTGAAACTAACTACACCATTGTGATGGGCTTGGAACCATCTTTCCAAGAATATCATGTTTTCAAAAAATAGAGTCTATATGCTTGAGATATGAGAAAAAATATGAAGGTAGGTTCACATAGAGCCTGAAGAGGTGATAGAAGTTTTGATGCAATGTTGACATCAGCAAGTGACAAGCATAACTTTGATGATCAAATGATCGTCAAGGGAAAAAATGCCTAAAAATGACCTTTATCAAAAAAAAACTAGTCGTCAAAAACATGCATTGAGTAAAGGGTCAGTGCTAAAAAAAAATTTGGTCGACAAATTAAAGCATGTGAGAAAATGAAATCCTCCTATGCATGTCAAAATACTCTATCTACCAGAAAAAAATTACACTACTGGAAAGAGACCAAGAGCCTGGAAAACAATCATCTTTGGATTTTGAGCCAGAGTTGGAAAAAGAAATTTGATGGTTTTAAAAGCACAATAGAAAAAAGAAAACTACCTTCCAAGAAAATGAAACCACCTAGTCAGCACTTGGTGACATGACAATAGGCTATAAAATGACCCATGTGACTCTCCATTGTCCATGTCACATGAAATCAAATGTGTGTCCCATAAGAAGAGATTGCCAAATAGAAGTGCATGTAATGCATGCAATCTAGGCATACGAAAACAAGGTACAAACAAGTCATTATTATAGAAAATTTATTAGAGAAGCCCAAGGCATGGATATGGGGCATGTTGAAAGGACAGGTAGGCATTGGTACCCAATCAATGCAAAAATCCTTCTTATGAACTACTCCAAGGCGCCAGTCATAGAAACAAGATGTAGGGCCAACATGGACAAGAACCCGTAGACTAGGCATATCAAAATCACTAAACTCCCACATAAAGTCATGCCTTCTAAGGAAATAGATCATGCGAGAGTCCCAAGTCTATTGTGGCGAGTATGAGGAACCATGCATCCACCAGAAAAAGCTCCCCAAAAATGCATTTCTAGATGTGTAAAACTACTTTAAATCCTATCAAAACATCATACAATGCATGCTTCCAAATCATGCACACATGTTTGGGTAATGCATAGAGGTTGGCGTGGTCATCCAAGAAAGTAGCTGAAGTGGGAGGGAGGTAGGTGCTAGCAAAGACATGTGGATCCAAGTGGGGGCCACATGGGGAGAGTCCCAAATAAAAATTGTGCACACTCAAAAATTACAGGCACACTAACAAATTGAGCCTATCGATGCAAAAGACTCATGCCCAATCAAAAAACATGTTGAAACAAATTGAAACCACCAACCAAGATAACACATAATTTTTTTCCAATGTTGAAACCACCCATTAAAAAAGGTGGCAAAACAAAAAATTAGCTAGTAGTTTCAAACTGCCCATAAAGGTGAGAAGTAGAAGTGAGAAAAAAATTATGAAGAATCTGGCTTAAACAAAGAAACTACCAAGAAACAATATGTATACATAGTGCTCTAATCATATGGGTCCAATCTAAACTATGGTGACTAGGCATTCAAAGTGGAGAGCCTACTAATTGTGCATGGAATTAGTGTGCAAAGTCCAAAAAATGTGCCTTTCAAACTTTAAAAAAAAAAACCAATGGTCTGCATGGCCTCCAAGTAAAGCATGCATAGTCCTAAAAACAACCGATAGAATTTGGAAAGAAAATTAGAAAAGGAAAAGGTGAGATGGAAACTGTCGATATGCTTAAATAGAAAAATTCCAAGACCATGATCACCACTTCAGACAAAAGTACTTTCACCTATTTTCATAGGGACCACCGTCAAGGTAGAGGACTCAATGAGCATGAGCTTGGTCTTAGAAAAAAAGTGTGGAGAAAAGAAGCCATGGGAGCCACTGAAAAAAATGCCCAAACTGCTGAATAAAAATCAATAACAAGAAGGTTCATAGTCCAATTAAACCCACCCTTGCATTAAATAAGCTCAAATCCCAAGAAAAAGGGTTCATTCAATCACTAGTTGGACCTAATGACAGAGCACTACGAGGCCCAAAGTGGGATTTTGCAAAATCCAATCCCAAAAAATTGGTGCAAAATCTTCTAGCAGCAGCAAGGGCCAATGAAGAGCCAGCACAGACCCTGGAGTCTGCCTATGTGTACCTTCTTGCCTACATCTAGTATGCCTTCATAAGCAAGAGACCGCCCTTGTCCCTCCAAACAAATCAAAAAAATACTAATTTTTTTTATAAAATCAAATAATAATAAAAATGGATATGAGATATATATTTTTTAACTAAAAATACATATCATTGCCTTGATTTGTGTGCCCAAGTCAAAATGACTTGGGTACAAAAAAAAATTCCTCAAATTTTAACAACATCCAAACTAGGCATATTTTATATGGAAATGGGGGTTTTCAAGCACTCTAAGCTCAACAATGATATATGTTTTTCCTCAAAGTGCCTCAAAAATCAGTGACCCCCAGATCTAATAAAAATATCGTTTAAAGCTTAGATCTAAAAATTGATGCCAAATCTCTCAAGAACATAACAAGGGCATGAAGATCTAGACCTCTAATACCATGTTGAAGTTGAAAAAAGATCAACCCCATAGCTCCCAAGTATCACCTACACATAAACACTTGTCACAGAAGAGAGAAGCGAAAAGCTATGAAGACTAGAATTGCTAGATCCACAGATGAGACATTCTTGATGAGAAAAAAAGGATATTGCTATAATCAAAAGTGAATTGGTTTACTATGAGAGATCATCCTTATAATGGAGATTGAAACCCTAAACATATCTAACCTAGGTTGCATCATAATAACTATTAAAAGAATTGATTATTAGATGCCTAAAGTTCATCTTAAGCAAAGTAGAGTTAATTAGGAAATATCTAATTACTCTAATAGGAACAACCCTTCTTGTTATAGACCTAATTATAATGAAATTAGTTACCTTTATATTATTCATATTATTTCTTACCACCAGATGAGTTTTTTCCCTATAGTTATAGGTTGAATGCATAGTTATTTTTACTATGATGAAATTGATGAACTCCATGTCTAATGGAATTCGTCAATTTCATCATAGTAATAACCTACATTATAGGATTAGATCAACTATGTAGGGACAAGCAAAGGAAGTAGGCAGTAGTTTATCTCATGATCATCCAATACTTCAACATTCATGGATTTGTTCAAGATCACCAAGAGAGTGTAGGATTAATGATAGTCATAAAGAATTATCTTATTCACCATCTTGTGAATGAGTCAACATAGAGATGTTCTGATTTGTAGAAAATATAGTTGATGTTCAACCTATATTTTCTCTCTTATACTTAATATAAAGACATGTCCTTTTTAGTTGAGAGAATTTCTCTAAACATAGTTTTAATGGAGCCAACTATTATAACTTATATGACTAGTAATGTTCTATTATTTAGGAGTTAGTTACATTTTTAGTGTCCTATAAATAATTTTTTGAGACCTATTTTAAGAACTTTAGAAGATAGAAAAGATAAGATAGATTTTATTATAATCTATACTTTTCAGTAACAAGATTGTAAGTTTCAAGATTAGCATGTGTGATCATATTTTCAATTATGAATAGAATAATCGTGTTTCAATTTCAATAGCTTGAGTAGAGGTTTTTTATTTTCTCATCCAAGGGGGGGCACTTTTTGAAAGAACATTTCTATGTACTATTTTTTAGAATTTATCCATCCTTGTTTTGTTCTTGCAGGCACTGGGAACTAGAACTTGTATTTGTTACTACAGACAAGGAAGATACAGTAGAATCCTTCTTGAAAAATGGATTTATTAAAGTCTCTCTACCTATTTATGATTTGGATTTCAACCAGAATATATTTTCTTTCCAATATTTTCTTTCTTGTAAGTTCATTTTCAAATAGGTTAATCATAGCATCAATGGCATCTTAGTGAATATACTTTATTGCAACATTTCAAGACTATGTCACTTGGTTTGATAGATAAATGATCATCTTGTTAGTCTAATAGTCACTTTATAGGATGCCCAATCCAAACATATGAATAGAATAATAATATTTTAGTTTCAATAGCTTGAGTAGAAACTTGTGTACTTTCTCATCCAAGGAGGGCCACTTTGTGATCGAACATTTCCATTTGCTATTTTTTAGAATTTGTCTAGCCCTTTGTTTTTCATGCAGCCAATAGGGACTAGAAATAATGTTTGTTATTGTAGCCAAGGAAGACATGGTAGTATCCTTCTTAAAAAATGGATTTTTTTAAGTTTCTCTAACTATTTATGCTTTGAATTTCAGCTAGGATAGATTTTCTTTCCAATATTTTCTTTCTTGCAAGTTCATTTTCAAATAGGTTAATCATACCATCAATGGTATCTTAATTCTTATACTTTATAGCACCATTTAAAAGTCTATACATTGAACTGTGTGCAAGTCAAGAAAGGTACTCATTCAACACCTTTTGAATTATGGTATGAATACACACCCAATGTAAAATATTTTAAGGTATTTGGAAGCAAGTGCTACATTCTCAAGGATTTTAGGAATGGTACATTGGATGCTAAAAGTGAAGAAGATATATTCCTTGGCTATTCCACAAGAAGTAAAGCTTATAAGTGTTTAAATACTAGCACTAACAAAGTTTTGAAAAGTGTAAATGTGAAGTTTGATGAATATAGAGAGCTACATGAAGCTAAACCCATGAAGGAACTTGAAGAGAAAAAATAATGTGTATACTTTTATGAAGGTACACTTACAAATGACTATATTATAAACCAAGTTATAAATCAACAGCAAGTTTCTGTGACTATTGAGTCACATACAATGAATGTCAATTTACATTCAAGAACAGAGTTATAGTCAAGAACTGAGTTGCAAACTGATGCACATTCTAATTATGAGATAAGTGTACATAAAAGAGATGTTGAATTACCTAATAGAGAAGTACATACTGATTCAAAAGTTGACAAACCCAATGAGGAAAGAAGAGCATAACCAAGATTGTCAAAGTATGTCAAAAGACATCACCCTACTAAATAAATTATCATAGATAAAGATGCTAGACCAATGACAAGGAATATGATTTGAAGTGATACATGTATTTTGAGCATGCATGATCCTAAGATAGTGAGAGATACCTTAGAAAATGAGGACTGGAGTAAAGCCATGAAAGAAGAGATTGAGCAGATTGAGAAAAACTAGACATGGACTCTAGTTCCTAGACCAAAGTACAAGAATGTGATTGGAACCAAATAGGTGTACAGAAACAAGTTAGATGAAAATGGTGAAGTCATAAGGAATAAGGAAATATTAGTTTGCAAGGGGTATACACAAGAAGAAGGAATAGACAATGGAGAAACATTTGTCCCTATTGCAAAGTTGGAAGGAGTAAGAACTCTTCTTTCTTACTCTACATACAAAGGTTTCAAAGTTTATCAAATGGATGTGAAGTCAGCATTTTTGAATGGCATATTAGAAGAAGAGGTTTACATAGAACAACCTAAAGGATTTTTTGATGATGCTAACCACAAGAACATGGTATGTAGACTACACAAAGCTTTATATGGTTTAAAGAAAGCTCCAAGAGCATGGCATGAAAGGCTTCACAATTATCTTGTGAAGATTGGTTTTTAGAAGATTGATGATAACAACGATCTGTAATTGAAGACAAAAGGAGGTAAAGGTATTTTACTAGCTAAAACTTTTTTTGATGATATCATATTTGGTGGTCAAGATGGATTATGTAAGGCATTTGCAAATGAAATGAAGAAAGAATTTGAGATGTCTATGTTTGGAGAGATCAAGTTCTTTGTTGGTTTGCAAGTATATCAAATGAAGTATGGTATATACATCACCTAGTCTAAGTATGTGAAGGAAATATTTAAAAAATTGGATTGGAAGGTTCAAAATCAGTTAGAACACCTATGGTGATAGGAGACAAATTGTTAAAGAATGAAGATTCTGCTGATGTTAATCAAACATTGTACAAGTATATGATTGGCAAATTGCAACATGTACTATATAGTAGACCAAAAATTGCATTATCTATTGGGATTGTTGCAAGATTCTTTGCAAATCCTAAGGAGAATAATTTGATGTTTGTTAAGAGAATTATAAGATATCTAAAAGGAACAGAAGGCTATGGTTTATACTACAAGAAAAATGAAAGTTTTGAGTTGAGAGCCTACATAGATGTTGACTGGGTTGAAACCATTGACAACAGAAAGAGCACAAGTGGTGGAGCATTTTTCTTAGGAACCTAGACCAAGAAGAAATGGAATTACATATGTCAATCTATTGTTGAAGCTAAATGTGTGGCTACTATAGTAAATTATACAAATGTGGTATGGATCAAACAGCTACTCAAAGGTATGAAGGAAGAAATCACTGCACTTGTGGTATTGTATTGTGATAATACAAGTGTTATAAAAATTTCCAAGAACCCTGTAATGCACACAAAGACTAATCACGTTGCAATAAAGTATCATTACTTGAGAGAGTTAGTTCAAGACAAAGAAGTGAGGATGGAATATGTGAATACAAAAGAATAGATAGTTGATATATTCACAAAATGTTTACCTAAGGATGCACATGTGAGGTCCCTTCTCACACGTACTTATTAAATATGAATTTCTCTATCAAATTTGTTGCAGGAGATTTGAACGGATATGAAGTAATGTTTTATGTTGTGAATGTCCTGATGAAATTAAGAGTAGTTGATACATCCATGTTTTAATACTCAGTGATTTGAGAACTACTACATTATCTTGAATAATTAAACATTAAAATTTCACTAACAATGATACAAGGCATTTTCACCTGATGATAAGGATGTTGATTTTGATACCTCGATGATTAAATTTTATGCTTCAGATAATTCAGTATTCTTTAATTGGTGATGTTATCATGTTTAGGTATATGCATACCTAACGATGACTATACTAGTACTTAATTTGAATTAATAAATAAGTTATGTTATTTTGATTATGTGATTACTGATGATTAAATGTGAGTAGAAATGAATTAAATAGTTAATTAATCAAAGCATTATGTTTTGAGTTATGTGATTTCCCTAATAAGTTTTACACACACACACACACACACACACACACACACACACACACACATATGCATGAGATTTTCTTGAGCTACTAATGTGTGCAATGAGAGTGCAGGATATTTTAGCCGAGAAACTCGACGGAGGAACGGAACTGATCCCTATGTGCTATTGTGGAAACCTTGTTGTTCATAACTAAATTATATTGTGATATGAATGTATCTTTCTGTGATCAGTAAATGTTAATGTTTGTAAATGTATTCTTATAGTGTCACTTGACACTCGTGAATTTGTTTATGCTTTTAGCATACTAGTTACGGTTAACTATGTAACCTTTGTATCGAAGTCAGATTAAGTTAGTGTCATTTTTGCTAATTTGTTTCTTAATCGAGTTCAATCACCCCTAATCTAGATTAGTGCTTAATCTGTATTTTAGAGTTGTTAGATGGTCCTAATTATTTCTAACTTTTGTTTGGTTCCTAATCAATTCCTAAGGCCTTAAAACATGAAATCTTTATACCCAAGGGGTATGGATATGGGTTGGGGGTATTTTCCACCCCCTAAGCCCCTTTTATTGACTTTTGAGGTCACTCAAAAACTCTATTTTTGCCTTTGTGCGAAAATTGAAAGTGGTTACCATGAGTTGCATGACCTCAACTCCACTTGGTGGTTAACCTTAAGATTGGTTGAGTTAGAAACTTCTAGATTTGTAGGTAAGTGGGTGAATTTATTGCCCTTTTTGGTGGTTGAATTTGGATCTTATTTAGAGGCCCTCCTTGGAGTAGTTTTGGTTGTTACCCAATCTCTACTTTTAGAGAGGAGTCTTGGAAGATTGAAGGGAAGGGAGGAAAATCTCTTCTCAAAATTGTTCATTTACCATTACCTCTTTGTGAAGGTAGGAGTTCTTCATCTCCCTTGTTCAGATTTTTCATGCTTATGCTATCACTAGTACATTTGAGACCATTTTTCGACCATTAATGGTTGAAATTTTGACCCAATTTTTGACCAAACTTTGACCAACTTCAACCAACCCATTGGTCAAAATTTTTCCGGTCGAAAAACCTCAATTGCCATTTGCAAGTTCTGACAGGAATTGGTCAAAATTTAGACCAATAAAGGTAGAAATTTCCACCAATGAAGGTTGAAAGTTTTGACCAAGCAAGGTAGATATTTCGACCAATGAAGGTCAAAAAATTTGACTAGTGAAGGTCAAAAATTTTGACCAATGAAGGTAGAAATTTCGTCCAATGAAGGTGAAAGAAGTTGAACCAAAAAAAGTAGAAATTTTGACCAATAAAGGTCAAAAATTTTGACCAACGAAGGTAGAAATTTCTACCAACAGAAAGGTGTAAATTTTTTTCAAGCATTCTATAAAACAGTCACATGTATTGCGTATGATATGACATTTTGCATGCATCCTGCACTCTCTCATCCGACTGATGATGGATTACGTAGAGTGATCTGAAACCATGATGCTAAAAAACACACACAATCAAATCCAAAATGAACTTGCATTACAAATGGATTGTGGAAATCTGATATTGTTAATTTTGCATGCATGTCTACTAGGACAAATATATGTTTAAGTTGTGATTGTCCTGGTAGACATGCATGCAATTTTACCAATATCAAATTTCCACAATCCATTTGTAGTGCATGTTCATTTTGGATTTGATTGTGTGTTTTTTAGCATCATGGTTTCAGATCACTCTACGTAATCCATCATTAGTCGGATGAGAGAGAGTGCAGGATACATGCAAAATGTCATATCATACGCAAGACATGTGACTATTTTATAGAATGCCTTAAAAAAAATTTACCAGTGAGTTGGTCAAAATTTTGACCAATGGGTTGGTCAAATTTGGTCAAAAATTTGATCAATGAAGGTCAAAAAATGAACCCAAATGCACTAGTATGCTCGCCAAGTTGACTCTTTGAGTTCGATCATCAAGTCACCCCACCAAAGTGCCTCAACAAGGTCAATCTTTAGGTCTGCTCATTGAGCTTACTCCCCAAGTCAGCTCGCCATATCACATCTCTAAGTGGCCTCGCTAAGTCGGCTCACCAACTTGCCCCACCAAGTTGCCACTTTAAGCCCACTCACCATGTTAGATCGCCAGGCCAGCTCCTAGCCAAGTCAGCTCACCAAGCTGACAATTGAAGTACGCTCACCAAGTTGACTCTCTAAGTTCGCTCACCAAGTCCGCCCCCTAGGCCAACTCTCCAAGTCAGCTCACCAAGTCACCCCCACCCAGTCTCCATTGCTATTTGATTCAATGGAAGCTTTTAGTGCATGATTGGATTCATGAATGTCGGTACAAATTTTGGCAATTTGTTCTCTATCACGCCTTCCATCCAACATTTTCCATAGTGTCTTTGTTACATTCTTTCCAATATGCATAGTATCAAACAAATGCGCAATTGGAAGATCCTTGTAGTATGGTAACCTACTAAATTGAGTAGGATAACTTTTCATTCCTCTAGGAAGTTGGTCATTGATGCCTTGACGACCTTCACAAGCATCAATTACAACATTAGCAACTATAAGACAATATCAAAATACAAATTTTAAACTTCGAATGACAAATTGGATATTACCTCGACAATTTAGTCGATCATATTCCAACTTCCATAAATGAGGTGTCATTCTTCGTAGCCTTGATGATGTCTCTTATTTCCCATTGAAAAGATGTTTTTCAGAAATTCGATACCTATGATTACTGTAGAGAAAGTGTCTAAATTCATCAAACACTTGCTTTCTTAAAGTTCTCAAATGACGAGATTTCATCTTCGGACCACAAACTAGACATGCGAATTTTCCCTTTGTCTGAAGACCTACAAGATCATGTAGAAGTGGATCATGTACAATTATCATGCACAACTTAAACATTTGATAGTAATGTGTAAGCATTATAACAGACCAAAAATATGTGATATTAACAATATAACATACCACAAAAATGAGTTAACCCAGGGGCATCATGTATTGTCCATACAAGCATTGCATGGAATTGAAATTGTCGATGTCCTATCGTCTAGAGATGTCATACATAGTGATGCCATTCCATAACTTCAACAACTCGTCAATCAGGGGCTCAATATACATGTTTATATCTTTCACTTGGTATTTACCTAGCAATTGAATGAACATAAACATTACATTATTATTATGACCATTTTCATGCGCTATTTATAAATTAATTTAGATAACTATAAAATGATAAAAATACCTGGCACAATCATTGAAAACATTATGTGCTCCCTCTTTATGGACATCCAAGGAGGAATGTTATTATTAATAACAAAAATAGGCCACACTGAGTAAACAGATCTCATATCTCCATATGGATTGACACCGTCCGCTGCCAATGAAAGCTTCAAATTACGAGGTTCTTCTTTAAAGTGTGACCATGTTTCTTCTATCTCTTTAAATGCAAAACCATCAGCAGGCATTCGCATGATGTCATCCTGACTTCTATTGCATGCATGGTAATCCATAAATTGTGCCAAGGTAGCGCACCTGAATAACCGTTGAAGACGTGGAATAATGGGAATGTACCGAAGAACCTTGTGAGGCACTTTTTTTGTTATTTGATCTGACCGATATCTACTACTATGACAATCAGAGCATTCTGCTGCAAATTCATATTGATTATGATATAGAATGTGATCATTGGGACATGCATGTATTGTTTGATACTTCATTCCAATCTGATCCATAATGTTAGATAATTCTTGGTACAAACGAGGCAAAATGTTTGATGGTGGTAACAAAAACTCACTAATCAACCTACAACAACAAATATGCATTGTTAATATAATGAATAGTAATTGTATGCTAACATTGAAAATGACAAAAATGACATACCTTAGCATACGTGACATTGCTACATTAGATATACCATTCATAACCTTTAAGTTCACCAACAACACTATAGCCGAGAGTAGAGTTGTTTGGGAGCCTTCGTATAAGGGCTCATGTGCCTTCTCAAGCAAAGGTATATCAAGACCATCTTCATCATCATTATCAGATTCGCTAGTACCATCATTGTGAGCCTCTTCATCACCTGCCCCAATACCATCTTCTTCAATCATGTCCTCTGGCACATTATCATCTTCTTCCATGAGAGTGTTATCCTCAGCTTGGATATTCACACCTCCATCTTCCTCCAGTAGGAAATCCACATTCAGCAATGGATGAAAATCGTGGCCCCCTTCAACATGACCATGTTGCCTACAATGACTCTGGGCTATTGTGATTAGAATTCTTCAAGTCTTTAAGCCTTTACACTTCTTGCAAGGACAATAAAATTTATTAGGTTTTCTTCGGAACTAAGCCCATAATGCAGCCATTGTCTCACTTTGTTCAGCGTTCATATTGTCAGGCGTGGTCTTTCTTCATAGGAAAATATATCTACAAATAAATTGGACATCATGTGATTAATGTTTATATCTGCACATATGGTTTTTCTTGATTAATGTTTTCAAATGTAACTAAAATGATCCTATAATTTCTAGAAGGCGTAGATGTTTGCAAAATGTGCAGTACCACCCTTCTACCAAAAAAAACACCTAGTATAGAATAATGGATAAGATCAAGACAGCAATAATACTGGTCCTTCTATTGATACGCCTTTTGAAGGTTGAATAAGGTCATAATTTTGCTAACCCACTCTATTTTATCTGCGATACTTTCTGCTTTTAGCACAATTGCACTATGTGCTGGAATAGAAAGCCATGAAACAAAGATCAGCAACCATTTGAGCATAGAAGGTGCCAATTTAATATACAAATATGTGCACTTGCAGTTTGAAACTTGAACCCTAAAAAGACACACACCTTTTAGTACTATTCTGTATGAAACCTTGTTGTTGATTTTGAATGTAAGACTTATAGCTACAGCATCAGAACCATTTGCCTTTTTTGAGTTTTTAGAACTTGATTTAGCTAGAGCTGGAGAATCAAAAGTACCATCATTTATTCATTTATTCATTTATTCAAAGACATTAATTCATTAAAAAGTTTTGTGGTGCTTGCTAGATAATGAAGAAAACCAAATACTCCATATAAAATTACACAATGGATAAATAGATAGAAATAGTCAATCTCATTTTTCCGTTACTTGATTTAGAAGTTTAAAGGTTCCAATTACAAAACAATTTTTGTATCCTTCGGGGAACTTTTGAAACAGACCAAAAGCCTTTACAATCACAAGAGATCAACTTATAGTATACTTAAATGTTAGTAAAGATCTGCATTGTAAAGTTTCCTGGAAGTGACTGGCGCACATTACAATTACTATGCCACTTAGGCACCACGATATTGCCACATAGGCACTATGATAAACTTAACCATTTCTATTACTATGCCACTAGCGTAAGAGTCCTACACCTTATCAGTCAAATCCTACAAATCTTGTCATCTTGGTGTGACCCTTGACTAGAGGTGTATCCAACATCTTAGGATTGTCCTATAGTTGAACTAGTGTACCTAGGCAAAGGATTTCAGAACTATGAAGTTAACCTCTCATCCTATCCCACTTGAACTTAAGTCATGTTAGATCATGGGGTTACTAAGGAATAAGATTCCCTCCTTTGGTATTCGAATCCTAGAGATACATGAATTTAACTTCTAATTACAACTGCTGAAGAACGTCATCTCATAAATTATAATGATTCTTGTCCATGAATTAGTTTGGTAAGTGTAATTGTAATTTAAAACTTGGCTCCAATGGATCAAATGTCGCTATACTTGGAATTTCCCCACATCTTGTCCATTTGTAAGTTTGATCTGATAATTTAGAATTCATAAAATAGTTGAAAGTATTATAAATTTCTAAATAAAAGAAATATCTTCTACCATCATGCTACATGCTAGAAGGGAGAGAGAACATACAAAATTTAGTTGTGTTACTGGTAGAGTCCTTTGACTGTTAAAGTATCACTTTCATATGCTTTGACTTTTGAGACACAAAAATTCAAAGCTCATTGTTAAGATAGTTTCATATTATAGCAGATGATTTTTTTTCCATTTACATATTTTATTTTCACATTAAATTCAGTCTCTTTGGTTTTGTCCATCCTATTGTCAACTGATGCAATGGTTTCTTCTTCTAGAGTATTTAGTCAGTTTTCTTATTTAAAAACTATGGTGATTAGAACTGCCATTTTTTATTAACAAAAAGGATATACAACATACTAGTAAATGATGTCATTACAATTTTCTCAAGGTTTATTATTTCTAGGTTGTGTATGTTACTATTTAGGCTCAAAAGTTTAGTCTTTTTGAAGATTATCTTATAGGAAGAATTATTAATGTTTATATTTCAAGAAGAATGTAAAGTTAAAATGTAGACATGAATACCTTCTTGGGCATGCTATAACTATAGAAGATTCAAGATCACATATGCAAAGTTTTAAAGTAGAATAAAGAATTGATAGTCTCTAGGGAGCTACAACTAAGAGGTTAGGAATTTTGTACATTCTAACTATATATGTTAAGGAATCTTAATGGAAAGATCAAATTAAAGTAAGATTTTAGAGAGATTGGCTACAATTAACATGCCAAAACCTTTGAGAGTTATACGAGGCATAGGTGACTTATAGATGGAAATGTATGCTAGAAAACTTGGTGCAGTTCTTTATTACTTGAGAGGGGATCTCAGTGATAGCAATTAGTCACTACCTGTGCAGTATTCTACATTAATGCAAACCTGCACCAAACACCAGCAAAAGGAAGGAAACAGACCTGAATTTGCATAGTCTACTCACAGCACCCACCTGTAGACACTTGGACCATTCTTGGCTCAATTTGTAAATCTCATTAAGAATGGTTCCAATTTTTTCCATCGCTAGATAAGAAAGAGGGATGTCAGAGTCATTGCTAGTTTTTTCACCATTCTTTATGCTGAAACAGAGATTCAAAAATGTCTGTAATAAAATCTATCGGATCCCACGTGTAAAATTCAAAATAATATACATCCACTATTCATGTCACATCATCCCCAAAATAAATGAAGATGCATAAAATAAATGCAACAATACTAATAAAAAGAGGATGAGGATAAACTAAACGTAGAAAAATGCTTCTAAATTGTCTAAAAGGCTCACTTAGATATAAACAGCGGGGAAAGACTTCTTTGAAGGCATGGAAGACTGGATAATCATAAGATAACCATAGTAAATTCTGGCCTAAGATATAAGATAGTTCTAATATGCATAAAGGGAGTATAGGAATTAAGGAAGGATTGATGGAAGAAGGGAGGGGAAGATAGTAAGGAAGTACCTTCATTTGGTCAACAATGATGAAGAGTTTGACCTTATTTGAAGGGTGGTAATTGTGAAAGGCTGTGACCAATGCAAGGAGCACATGTGGTGAACAGAAGTGACTCTTACATTGTAAGATATAAAGAAGAGGTTTTGTTTGAGGAGGGCATCCAAGGGAGATAAAGTTGGGGAATAACATATTAATTTAAAGTGGTGATTCAATTTTTATGACAGGTGTTGAACCTTCCACGAATAATATATAAAAGAAGAAAAAATTTTATGATCATTTACCATTCATCACTTCCAAATACATTAAATCAACACACAATCATCACTCCTCAATTTATGAATTACAACATTCATTTAGTCATCATTCACTAACTATCAAATTGTCAAATCAAAGGAAATCATTCTATCATTCATCAAACATCAGTTGGGAATAAAACAGACTTGCAATCAATTCTTCAATTAATTCAATCTATGTGCCTGCTTTATGTAGCTTATCTTGCAAAGCCCGTTCATAAAAAGAGTGTAAGCAATAACATTAGGTGGAATTTATTTCTTGTCCATTTCTACCCACAGTTTAAAAGCTTGTTCTACATTACCATTCTTGAGATGTTCATCAATCAATACACTGTGTACAGTTTTGTCACGAATCAAACCTTCTCCAAACATTTCCCTCAAAAGCAAATGTGCCTCCTGTATATTACCTTCCTTGCATAACCCAATTGTAAGAGTAGTATAAGTAATCACATGAGGCAAAATACCACTCTTTACCATATTATCAAATAGTTTGAATGCAACACTTGTGCAGGCAACCCTGCAGTGTCCAGCAATAATGATATTATACGTAAAGTTTTTTGGAGCCAGACCATTTAGAATTAGTTGGTTTAAGAGTCTGACTACTTCTTCTAGCCTGCCAGCTCTACAATGACCTGAAATGAGCTGTAAGTGCACATATCAGGAGGTATGTTCCTTTCAAGTATGTAATGTAATATTTGATTGCCTAGCTTTTCTCTGCCAAACTTGAAATAACAAGCAATGAGAGTGTTGATCCCTAGAGCAACCTGGCTAATGTTGATAGAGAAATGTGCTTGGACATTGCAGGAGTGGATTGAACTTCAAGAAATTAATTTGGATTGTGTTAAGTATTTAAGGAAGATGAGAATTCTATGATAGTTGAGCAGCTATATGTGCTGATGAAGATTTCTCTATTTTTTATCAGAGTGTTGAGCATTAGCATTGATGTAGCCCTACTCTCTCGATAGAGAAATCAATTAATCAAGATAAAAAGGAGAGTGGTGTTAGGATTTCCTTATTTTCTTGCCTAAATGTTTGTCTTAGGCTTCCTTTGGCCCTTATAGCTAAGAAATTTTGTGCTAGCAAATCAACTTCTGAGCATCATACCTGTCAGGACGATATGCTATATTGCAGCTTGTGTAATGTGGAGGTATGTTTTAGATATGTAAAACTTTTCTAAATTGAATTTTCTTATCAGAATTTGTAATTAGTGTGGATATTAAATGATTATCACCTAACATACCAATACTAATCTTCTTTAGTTTCAATATATTTTGGTTAAATAATCTGTCGTTGCTTATGCAAGTGAAGGAGAAATGGATCCCAACTCCATCTATTTACAATCAAGTCATATTTTCTAGCTAAAAAATCCTTATAGAACATTTTTTATGGATGTAAACACTTTTGATCAACAAGGTTTAATAATAAAGCATATGACAAGACTGCATATTAATTTAATGTGAGCATATATATACACAACCATATCACTAAAGAATCCCACTATCTATGCCCTGAATGACATGATGCAAATCCTTTCACTATATGCCGAATATAAAAAATATATCAAGAGACTGCACTCTACGCTTTAGATCTAAAGAATTTTGTTGCCTGCTTCAAAATTGTAGTGGTCGATTACTTGGAAATAATGGTACAATTGAACAACCACCAGTAGAAATTATGTTCGAAATAACACAACTTAGAAGGAAAATACCATCAAATCACCTTTTGTTCAAAATACCATCAAGTTAAACCCTTTTTTCGCGTACTCCTGGCCACAAATTGTAGTGGTAGGCCCATACCGGCCTAAAGAAACAATAGGCCACTAGAGCAGTTGTTTATCTTCCACCAGCCCAGGAAGTTGTTTACCTTGAATCCGCGGCAGAATAGCAGAGACAGTTGATCGGGTGGACCGAGAATTGGTGTGAACGAGTCTTCTGGGTGCAATACAATAAGATTAGGGCAGCAAACATAACGCATTTCAAGTTTTTGTTAAAGATGAACCAGGAAGTTGTTTACCTTGAATCCGTGGTGGAATAGTAGAGACAGTTGATCGGGTGGACCGAGAAGTGGTGTGCACGAGTCTTCTGGGCGCAATACAATAAGATTAGGGCAGAAAATATAACGTATTTCAAGTTTTCATTAAAGATGAACCCATGTTGGTTGAAATTTTGACCAGCACTTGTGTTGGTCAAAATTTTGACCAACACAGGTTCATCTTTAACCAAAACTCATCACAATTCGACCAAATTGACCCCAAATTTTCAAATGGTCGAAAGTTTTGGTCAAAAATTTGAGTCAAATGTACTAGTGGATCTGCTCTTCTTCCTATTTTTCTCACAGTCTTGAGCACCATCTTCTGATCCACAGACCCAACAACTATTATCTTGTACATGCTCATCTCTATGTCCACAGTTTGCACACCTGCAGAGTTTTATGACAAAATTATCAGCTAAAGTTTGAATGATTTAACATATCTTATTTAATACCCTCCTTCCTTAGTTTCTCCATATTGATATTTTCTTTGGCAACAGTTCAAACAACAAAAAAATTTATTCCATACATTGTAGCACTTGCAGGATTCATTCCATGAGCTAAGACAGTAATGATAGAAGTTTTGGTGCCCATCTCCCCTTGCTTAACGATAAGCATATAACCTTTACAATATAAAGGAATGGAGCATCCTCAACATTAACAGTGCCCAATTTCTTTAATCCACTAATAAATGCTCACGCCAAACCATGTACACATTCTACATTTTTTTTCAATCCTTCCAGACCATGATAGATTGCATACATAGAAGATATATTGTAATTAATGCCTATCTCATGTAGATATTTCTAGTGGCATTATCTTTCCTGATGTGTTGCTCCCTTGTCTACATTTCCATCCTTAGCACAGGATTCCTATGGGAATCCACATTAACTCCAATAATCCTCCCAGACATCATTCATTTTTACTCTTAAGATGTAACCAAGCAATATAAATGAGGGGCCCCCATAGTCCAGGGGGACACCAAATCTTTGAGAAGACCCAAAGATGATATCCACCCCAAATTGTTTTGTGCTGGTCTCATTTTTAGCTTGTCACATGTTTCCCCAGTAAGACTCTGTGTTGCCTCCCATTATGACTCTAGTGCCCATCGAATAATGCATTGGTTTCTGGGAGATCTTGGGTTCATTCTTTACTTCCTTTGCAGTCGTTGACCCCAGTTAGAATCAGTTGTGCAATTGTTTCACCATACTAAGTATTGGTTCTATCTTATATCTCCTCTTAAACTATTGTAAAAGACTTAGCGGAATAGTAGTTGAAGTCATCGTATAGTGATCCATTATGTACAATGTGATTCATATGGGTACAAAGTGGAGAGTGTCACCACTCTGTACATTTATGGGTGTCTCATACACTATGAAGTGGCAAGCACGTGCAGGTTGAGGTGAGTCCTACGAGGCATTGTTGTATACTATAAAGTAGTCATACAAGAAATATCACCCACCAGTACATCACATATTGCATTGGACTACCAGGTTCAATTATTCTTATATGCACAATACATCAAGCAATTTTAAAAAGAAAAAGACCCTTCACCCTTTTTTCTAGTAAAAAAATGGCATAATTGTTCATGATTTTCTTGATATTGGATTTGTCTAAAAATGAAAAATACTTCTTGGGCTTTGAGGTCAAGCTAAAGTTTTATGTAGTTTCAAACAAACAAAAGTCTCTCAAAAGAAGAAATCCCAGTTCATGGCCAAGGAAGAAATTAGAGGATGGAACCTGGTTTCATGCGCATGGATTTTATTCGTAGCCATGGACTCGCAGATCTACAACAGAGTAAGTTCTCCCTAACTGTGCTTTCTTAATCATCATTGAGATTTTGAGTAGAAGATTTTGACAAGGAAAAAGTGGATCCAAGGTACAGAACTGTATATTCATTGTGTATTAAGCAGCTTCAGACAATGAGTAACCTTCAGTTCCTTAGCTGTGGGAGAATGCATGCAAAATGGGGAGCCGGAATGCTTCAAATTAATATGATATGCTTCAAAAAAACTTTGAAAAATATAATGTTACATTCTTCCTTACTGAAATTTAAAGGCATCTATTGGTTTATTGGAAGAAACAGAACTTTCAAGCTTAAAAAATGACAAACTAGGGCACGCCCACGGCTTCCACTGTTACAGCAAGTCATTCTTCCTAAATACTCCACCAATCGATCTTAGCTCAGAAAGAAAATGGATGAATGAAGACAAGAGAAACTTACAAAGAGGACCAATCGATCTTAGCGTTTCATAGAGAGGACCGATCTTTGGCGTTCAAAGGGCGAAAACCATTTTTGCAAGAAGCTCCTGCGCGCGGGCAATTTCATGACAATGAAATGCGAAAGCCCTTTTTGATTTTTGCATTATAATCTCGTGTTGGTCAAAATTTCGACCAACACGAGAATGGATTTTTTAAAAAAAAGATTTTTTCCTTTCAGATTTTGACTAATGTAAAACATTTTAATGGATGGTCGAAATTCTTGGTCGAAAAATAGGGTCAAATGTACATGTGTATTGTGTTGTTATTTGGATGCATGTATGTATGTTGGGCATGTTGGGAAAGATTGAAACCATGTTTCTTGAATTCTTTTCTTTCATGTTCTTGTTTGAATTTTGAAGTTTTCTTGTATGGGTGTTTTGGCATTACTCACCCTTGGAGAGGGCAGAAGTGGCCAATTTCGGGAAAGGTCTTTTTAGTTGGACTCCAATAGTGTAGAGTCTCTTCTCAGGACAAGAAGAGGGAGAGAGGGTAGGGTGTTATGGGCCCCTACCTGTTAGCACAAACCATGTATGAGTTTTGGCATGTAAGAATGGAAGAATAGAAGTTCTTGAGTTATAGCCCCGATTGGGCACCCGATTATGGTGTTGTGTCTAACATCTCCTATTGAAAAAATCCACCTTTCCCTAGTTTTGATTCATTGTGAATCCTATTGTGAAAACCTAGTATGAATATGCATGTTTGATTTTGCCTCTTGGTCATGCTTGTTTGTCACCCGGTCAAATTCCATTCCCTCCACGACCTCAGCAATGTATTACAGAAAATGAAATGGGTCCCTTGTTAAGGGTCATGAAGGAAATTCAAATTTGAAGGTTGAAATTTCGGGATTGAAATCCTATGTAAATTATATTTTTAAAACCTTTGTTGTAATGGCAATGACGTCAGGTTTTCTTCTTGGTTCTTTCCCGGCAAAGCCTTTGAATCAAGTGGTTCAATAAAATAAATGAAAAATGACTAAACCACATTGTTGGAAAAGGAAAGAGTAGTATTCTTGCATATGAGTTGTCTAGTATTTCAGTTTTTCTTTGCATATGCTTACTTCAAATTTGATGAGATGATGTTTTACCTTACTGTGGCATTATACATTTTGAAATTTCATGCAATTGATTTATGTTAATTGGACAAAATAATGGTATATAATAAAGCAGTTTAAATTCGAATTATGTCAATTAAATTTGAAGTTGCATGAATAAAAATTACATCTCGAGATTTTCGTATTTGGTTAGTACTTAATTTTGTAATCATACTTGAGTGTGAGGTAGTTAAGTAATTGTATTCAAATACTTATGTATTACATTTCATCCTTTTATCTCTTTAAAAATAAAATTTGTTAGTGTGTTTTTTTTGCCCTGTATTTTTGGGCATGACAACACATTAATAGCTTAGAGGTAAATTAGAGGTGATACCCCTATCCAAAGTTACTTAAGAAGCATGAGTAGTGCCCTACATCAATTGAGCTAAATGTTTTATCTTAAAACTTAATGCTGTGAATATTACTTTAGAAGTTGCCTAAAGTAGTGGAGTTATATTAGAACATTTACAGTCACATGAAAGGTCATAGAGGGAGAATATAGAATTGATTATATCTACATACAGAGATGACAAGTCTTTGGCATTTTTGTCAAAGAGGGAGAAATAAATAGACATATACCTAGTAAGAGGGAGATATAAGAATAGAGAGAGATGGATACCTAAATATCAAAAAGAGGGAGAGATACTCTAAAGAGGGAGATATTAGAAAGAGGGAGTAGTAAAGGAACTTGACAAAGCTCACATTACCCTACACAAAGGAAGGACATATACTACACTGATAGAGGATAAATTTTCAAAGAATTATTTTCTTTTTGATATTGTAGTTGGTATTGGTTTTCCATCAATGCCAAATAGGGAGATTTTTGATATAAGATTGTTTTGAAGAGAAGAACCTGTAATTGAACAATCATTATTTTTTCAATGATGTCAAACCTGCTACCTACTAGTGAGACAATTTCTTTTTGGTCGTAAAGCTATCATTTATTTGATTGATGAAGAGGATTTGAGTAGAGGAGATAACAATAGCACCTAGAGAAAGGTTGAGTTATTTGGTATGTAAAAGAAGCACTAAGACCAAGTAAGAAATTGATACTATAGTTTATTGTTTATCTATAAAATTATGAAATGAAAGATTACTCAAGTTAAGACTTGAAGAAGATCAAGTAAGAAATGTGTCTGCCAAGCCTCGCCGAGTAGTCAATGTAAGCTAAGTAAAAATCAATGGAAGCTAAGTGAAAAATAAGAGGTTTTGATCAAAGATAATAAAAAGTGCAAGCTGAGTGATTGTTAGTACATGCCAAGTAAATTTTAGTTGGTGTTGAGCATCAGTAAACTTTAGTGTTCGACGAGTGAATTAGTGTTGGCCAATTGATAGAACATTATAGATGTCAAGTGATAACATATTGATGTTGAGTGCCAATAAATGTGTTAAATCAAAGGTTTGATGAATCTAAGCCAACTATTTTATTTTCTTAAATTGTGTGAAGCATGTGGAAGATAACTATGATGAGATTGTGACATATAATTTAAGGTACACCATTTTAAGGCTAATTCAAGGAAGATTATAGAAGAAGTTTCTAGAGGAACCAAATAGAAAAGTGGGTAGATTCAGTGTATCCTACCTAATCCTACCTAACCCTAAAATAGAAGACTGTTATTAAGTGGCAAAAGATCTAAATTCTTTATTTATAGAGATAGTTGGTCAGAAGCAAAGGTTTTCATATGCAAGAACCTAAGGAAGACAAGGAGTCTAGGGTATTGCTTCATTCAGTGACTGAATAGAAGTGACTACAATTGGCATGCAAAGAAAGATGGTTTAAGAGTATATATTCTTGAAGGGTGAACAAGCTATCAGAGCTAAAGTGTATGAATTCCAAGAAGAATGGAGGGCTGAAACAAAGAGTTATAATTTGCAAGTGAGTTGTAATTTGTTATTAGATCAAGCCTTACTATTACTTTCTAATCATTGTATCATTCTAGGATGAATCCTTTGGGTTAAGGTTGACCTAATAGTTATTTTTAAGTCCTTTAGCTAGGTGACGTTCTAACAGAATGTTCTAAAGTCCTCTAACAAGGCTCACTCCTAATAGGGTGATTGAAATCCTTTAACTAGGTCATCTTTAATAGTGTGTATTGTAACCTTTAACAAGGTTGGCCTTTCATAGGGTATCACTTTAGATGAGGGAGAATTAGTAGCATGTTACTAGTGGTTTTTCCCAAATTGGGTTTCCACATAAAATCCTTGTGTCAAATTGTGTGAATGTTCTTATGCTGTTTCATGTTTACATTTCTGCAAAGTTGTTTTGACCTAGGATAGTAACCTAAAAATTTTAAGTATTATTTGATCTAATGGATACATACATGCTAAGATTTTATGGATATGGGTCTACTAAGCATTGAAGAGTTTTATTTGTACATCTAGACCTTAGATAATTGATTCACAACCCCCCCCCCCCCCCCACCCCCACCAAGTTATTCTAAAGAATTCCAAGAATAATATGTATTTAGGGCTTAAAGACTTATTAGCATTCTATTTTTTTGATATGGACTTTGAAACTCAAAATTGAATGATTAGCCAAAAAGGTTTAGTCGTAAGGATGTGCTCCTATATTGAGTAGTTATAAATATTTCGTCGAGGGCCTCCATCAAAATTTTAAAAATTGAATAATGACTTCTAAAGAAAGAATTCTCTATATGTTATACTACAATAATGTTCACTATAGTTGGAACCATATAGCCCATGGCATTTGTGTGCATGAAAAAGCATAAATAAATCTAGAGCTCAATAAAAATTTCTAAATGGTTACACAAAAGTTGTTGGTTTCTTTATAAATAACCTAAAAGAAGATTTCAATCAAAACATGAAAACTTCGTAAGCTTATGATTGGGTCCCTTAGACTATTAATATTATCAAAATCATTAAAATTATTTCATTTAGTCATTCACCATCAAAATTTAAATAATGTGTTGCGAGAGAAATATAAGAAGAAACATACATAAATAATGCAATTGTTAAGTAAAAGTGAATAAATTTAAATTCATGGGTCTAGGGTGTTAATGGGAAAGATATTGTAATGCCTACCCTAGAGATACTATTTATTTATGTCCCATTTTGACATGATGGTTACATATTTGATTTTGGACTCTTATATTTTAGACATTAATGATATTTTGGACATTAAAATCTTAGTGTTTGGATTGATGTGGTTTGTTCTATTAATTTTTATGTCAAATTAGCAAAGTGAAAGAAGAAACTTCAAGTACAATCCTTCAAAGGGGCTCAAACTAGATTGGTACAATTCAAGGGAAGGTTCCAATGCCAAATTGAAGTCCCTAATCAAGATCTATACCTAGAGTATCACTTTTTAATAATGTTCTTTCCCTTAAATATAATTATGATAAATAATTTGAACTAAGTGATTATGAAGTGTAAGTAAATTAACCAATTAGGATGCAAATAGTAAACAAACTTGCATTAAAGAAAAGAGAGATACAATTATCAAATCTAAGGAATCAATATAGATTTTATGAAATTAAAATGACGTAAAAAACTCACCTTGGAGGTAAAAGAGCTGGATCTACTCAAATCTATAAAACTACTATTATAAACTAACAAAAAATGGAACTTTGTAGGATTCAAGACTCACAAACTAACATTTCTAGCTTTTTCAAATTTGGGGACCTGATGATAGGGAAAACTTCCCAATTCCTGGTCAAAATGGGGCCAAGGAAAACCTTTTTAAGGGATGAGGTCATCTCTTACCTTCTTTGTACAAAGTTCAAAGCTCTAGATCTAAACATGTAAACTAAAGCTTTGATTTGCAAATATGATTTTTGTAGCTCTAAAACCATTAAGTACACACCTGCAAGCAAGAAAAATATAAATTTGGGGGGAGAAGGGGATTTAATTAGTGAATCCTTGGTTGAGGAATCAACCTTAAAGATAAAAATCATGTAAAAAGCACAAAAAATATAACTATTTACCTCGCTTGTAAAACCTTCATGGGAGTATTCAAATTTATTCTCCACAAAGATGTATCAATGCTTATAATAAGATGATGATGTAGGATATCTCTAAAAATACAACTATATCCACTAATACAAAATCATATAACATGAATGAATATATTCTCTTGAAATACTCCTTGAAATCTTTCTTGAATGGATGATGCTTGGAATTAATCTTGCTCTAAATGAGTCCTCAACAAAATGTACATGTAATGCTCTTGTGTATGTGGTGGATAGTCTTAAAAATCATTGATGTAGTGTAATCTTTAATGTGTGTGATGGATGAAGAGTTTCCAAATGAAGTGATTAACTCTCCTTTTACACTGATTTGGAATCAAAATCAAAAGGCTTGACTACACTAGGTAGGAAAATAAATTAAAAACTCCAAAAATAGGATCAAGATTAAGGGGAAACCCCTTGAGTAAGGGATGACCTCATCAACTATCTTGGAGTAAGGCATAACTTTTTCCCTTACCTTGAGGTTTTTGGGCCTTAGATTAGCCTCCGGGATCTCAATAATGTAAAGAGGGTCAATGGAACTGGGGCAAAAACTTAAGAACAAACACAATCAAAGCATAAGTGAATTCAAGAATATATAAAATAATTAAATGGAGGGATAAAAAGTATTACAAAGGAAGTGTTTACATTTAGTGATTCATGATCATAAATTTTAGTTATGAATCATTATGATAATCTAAGGTATATCAGGACAATTCAATTACTCGTTATATTATGCCAAGCACATGGTTTCGATTAAGTTCACATTCACAAACCAAATTCAATTACACACAAGGTTAAATGCAACTCTTTTCATTAAATTTTACAATGCCCAAAAATTCAAATCAATTAAGGTCACATCCGCAAACTAAATTCAAATCTACTCATTACATTATGACAAGCAAATGACATCAAATTTGCAATATCAATTTACTCATATTGCATGACATATCCTTGTTGACCTTTGTTCCATATATACTTCAAAATAAGGGTTTGAGTAGGAGATATTTTTCCTACCTAGAAAGTTCCTCAATAATGTATACAACCTCACGCTTCTTTTAACATGGATCATGAGATGATAAAATTTAAAATATTCAAATAAATTAATTCACATCTATTAACCAAATTCTAAACTAAAGTTAAAATACAACTCATGGTTTTTTTTTTTATTAAAAAAAATAATTATGAGATTTTATATAAATTTTAGTAATCTAAAAAGTGGGCCATGATCCTTAAGATGGTCCATTTAAGGTATAGCATGATAGTCCAACACACTTTACATTATGATAAGAGGATAACATCAAATTTGCAATATTATTTTATGCATGTAGCATGACTAAATATTCTCGTTGATCTTTGTTACACATTGAGGTTTCAATAATAGATACTATCCCTCCCTAGAAAGCTCTTCAATAATGTATATAACCTCATCCCTCTTTAGACACAGGTCATGAATATCAAGATGATTAAAGTCCAAATATTTAAATCAATTAAGTTCACATCCACAAACCAAGTCCAAATCTATATTTAAATATAGATACAAATTATTTCCCAAAGTATTCACTTATAATTAATTTATCTTTTGATTAACTAATTAATTTATTAAGTATTTTAATAATACATTAATTCATATTAAAAAAGTATACATGTATTCGTTGTGTAATCAGCAATTATTAGATTTTTTAAGGATGATGCTCACAGATCTTTGTTTATGAGTTGGAGAGGAGGCTCATGGGCTTCAAGTTGGATACGTGGTTGATTATGCATCCTTGCCATGTACTCCTATGGTAGACCAAGCAAGTGGTGTCTCTATTTTTTCTTACTTTATTGATGTTTGTTAATTTTTCTTGTGACTTTTATTCCCATACCACAAGGTGATCTATTTATCATTCCATATGAATTTTCCCTAAACCTTTTCTTTTCATCATTTGT
This sequence comes from Cupressus sempervirens, assembly GCA_028749045.1. Taxonomy (NCBI): domain Eukaryota; kingdom Viridiplantae; phylum Streptophyta; class Pinopsida; order Cupressales; family Cupressaceae; genus Cupressus; species Cupressus sempervirens. The sequence goes on along the minus strand of CM053783.1, from coordinate 601,074,317 downwards.
GTTTGTGTTCTTCTCTTCTTTTTCTTGTGTGAGTGCTACTCATTTCTTGAAGTACCTCTTCAGATCAACTAGGGTTGATATCCTTGTAGTTTTTTTGTTGATGGTTGTCTCTCCCTCTAATGATGGGGAAGAAGGTACTAAGGGTAACAAAGGAGATCAAGAGCATAAACACAAAACCAATGAGATTAAATCAAATAAAAATTTATGAAAGGCAGTGGTTGCTAAGCATTTGTCCTAAATTCCAAAGATGGAAAGATTTGAAAGAAAATTTGGTAAAGTGGACAATGGATGAATTCATCCCGGAGAGCCCAACTCTAATGGAGATAGACCAAGAGTGGAATGCAAAATGCCTTCAGTAGAATCAAGCCCTAAATCCAACATAGAAAGTAAAGTTGTGGAGAAAAGTATAACCCACACATTGCCTCCAAATGATGATAAGATTATTCTAATGCCCCACCCAAAGATCCTTGGAACAAGGATTCAATACAAGCCAAGATAATTTTATTTTTTTTTTTTTTTAAATTAAAAGTAAAAATAAAAATTTACAAGTATGAAAGCACATGACAATCAACATATTAGGATCACAAAGATCACAATAGAAGACTTAACCACAATCTCACAACCAATGAATCTCCAAATGCCAATACCAAACTAACATACTCAAACAGAAGATGAAATCCAAGGATGACAAAAAAATCTAAAAATCTTCGATCTATTGAAGCCTTGAATTACAAGCAAACCTAAAGGGTACTCAAATTGTGAAAATGTATTTCCCAAAAAATAGGGAAGATGCCCCCTATTTTCTTTGTGATAAAATCCCAACAGATAGTTTCACATGAGGAAATACCCCTTCACATGAAGAAGTACACCATGTCATGTGAGGAAATACCCTCTTGTGTGAGGAAACATCTAGTCCAGTTGTCAAAATACATTGCACTGATGTTGAGGTTTGTGCGAGGAAGTACAAGGAACCATGCAAAGAAATGCAAGCTTGTGTGCAAATAAATGCCAAAGTCACTTAGGAGAGGGTACAATACACTCAAATATAATAACTACAAAATTAAATTGCATCTAACCATCTAAACCTAAGTAGTAAAGGAAACATACTGAAAGCAACATCACAATGTACAAAATCAAATAAACACTTGCCCAGTTCCTCCCAACCATAATAGCATCATGAGAGCTCGAGGGTCCTAACCTTCCCTCTTCTTATGAGGGTGTCACTACCAAAGCGTAATAACATCATAAGAACAAGAACATCTAATCATGCTACAACAATAAAAGTAGTAAATATTCCAACTAGGAAAATCACATCTTCTAAACATATGCTAATTATCATAAAATAGGAATGCATCAAATAAACTAACATCATCTGAACATGATATCCAAGAATTTAAATGAAAGCATAAATCACAAGGAAACATACTCTGGATAAACTAAAATACCAAGTGAACATCAAGCATCGGTCAAACTAAAACAATAGATTATCTATGTACATTGGTCCCCAATAGTTGTAAAGATAGCTATGCCTCCCAACCATGTGAAACCCATAGGTCCACTCCCATTGTTTTGATGGAGATAATGATCCAGCCACAAACACAATAAAGCAAACATCCATGGCTAACACTCATGCCAAATAATAAAGATGACTAAAACCAAGAACATGAGACAATGCAAGTACTAAAAGTCCTAGTCAAACACTCAATGGGTAACTATTTTGGGACTTGCTACATGGAGAGTCGCTTGGCATCATGAAGCCCAAGCTAGATATCATGTGGTTCAACTCCCCATTGGAAGGCTCTTAAACTATGTCCTTTTATTATCTTAGTTGTATTACTCACTTGATTAAAACTTCCTCTGCCAACCCTCTAGGCACAATGATCACTAGGTTGTGAGATAGAAATCCCCTCCATGGTGCTACCCTACCCAACCCAACCCCAAATGAACATAACTCCTAGAAATACCACAAGAGATTGGGCCTTGCAAGTCACCTAACAAATGAACTCCCACGTGCTCATGTGTGGTGCACCACCATCATGAAGATCATAACATAAGGGTTAAATGAGAACACAAGAAAAATAACACTCAACTGAATACAAGCTCGGAAGGATGGATGTAGCATGCATTCCAATACAACATAAAAGTGCAAAAATGGTCTTATTGACATCCTATAGATGATCCAAGTCCATGACCAACATCATGCCAAAAAAACCCAAGAAAATTGGGCAACACACAAATTGAGGTAAAACTCAAAAACTTTAAAATTAAAACCCATTCGGTCTTAGGGCACAAAATCCAATAAAATTTAGGTTCAAACATCATATGCAAAAATAGCTAGCATAACAATACAAAACCCTAAAAACTGGGAAAACGTTCATACCTGACCAACCAGGTAGAACCAGCGATCAGAAACATAGGGAAACACTAGTTCTCAGCCTCCTAACAAACAACTACAAGAAATGAAAGCCAAAACAAAGCTGAAACACAAAAATGGGAGAGCCCTACCTGACACCCAAAAGGGTTAAAATGGGAATCAGTCAGATAAAATAAATATCTTGAGGAAGTTGCCAAAATTTGTGAAAAAGCAAGGTGTACCCAAGCTAGATCCAACAAGACTGATCTTGTGAAGATCCCATGCTCATAACTCTCACAATGAACAGAAACATAATCCTCCAGAAGAGGATTTTGGAAAAAGCTCTCAAATTTGTAATTTCCAGAAGTGAGAAGTGAGGGATTAATTTTTATCTTTGGATACTTATTCACTTTTTGAGTGAATAATTGATTAGGGTAAATAACCAAGTAACCTAGATAAACCCTAAATCAACTCAAATGAAAATAGGCTACCAAGTAATTGGAATTCATCTATGGGAAAGCCATTAAGAATTAAAAAAACTTAAAATAAAGCCCAAAATCACATAAACTCGTTAACTTTTGGGACAATGCAAACTTCTAAATGCACAGACATGTTCACGGGTCTAGTCACATAATGCAATTGAGTCTGGATTTATCAAATCACTAAAAGGTTTAATTTAAACAATTAAATAAGATGTGTCGACCATATAGGGACAACATTGGTAAACATGAATAGTTTTATCAATAACTCCATGTGCCACTGCCAAGGATATAATTCTTGCACACTAAAACACATGATCAAGTGAAATTGCATATAATAACGTAGTTGAAGCAATAAATGCATTAAATAACCTAATTTAACCATTTATTCAATTATATTGAAATAATCCATTTACATCACTCATGTGCGCATAAAGCATCACAATGCAAGAATGAAGTAAATTACCACAACATTAATTCCAACATATAACATAATTAGAGATATGTCCAAATACTGGGTAACCAAATATCATCATAAACATACTATCATCTCAAAATGGTATTATCATGCAAATATGATCAACAGAATAGCATAGTAGTCTAATATCTATGATATTGAAATCAAAGTATAACATATGACCCTTAGTTCATCTCAAATGTAAAAATAACATGAGTACTAATATCGCTCATATCAAAATATAACAAGGTATAGACTGCAAACACAAGAGGCACTATATCCTCCCCCACTAGGCATTAGCTTACTCCTGGAAGCCTACAAAAAGATAGGGGTACAAATCTCTCAAACGTGTAGCATCTTCTCAAGTAGCAGAGGTCTCATCACTTAGGTCCCACTAGACCCTTAACTTCTCTATGTCTTGACCTCTCAAAGTCAGTCTCTGATGCTAAAAGATATGAATGGGCTCCAAAGGAAGTTGTTCGTCCTTCACCTGTAAAGCATCCCAATCAAGAACATGGGTCACATTGTAAATTTTCTATCTCAAAACATAAACATGGAAAACATCATGGATGTGCAATATGCCAGGTAGCAATGCTAGTTGATAAGCAACAGGACTGATCCTCTTAAAGATCTCAAATGATCTAACAAAATGTGGCACCAACTTAGAGCCTTTCCCATAATGAATGAAGCTCTTCCTCAGATGCAATCTCAAAAACACCCTATCACCAACAGAAAAGTGACGTTCCAACCTATGGGAATCTGCATACTTCTTCTACTTGTCCTAAGCAGTAACCAAATGCTTTCTAATATGAACAACCTACTACTCCATATCCCAAAGCATCTCTGGACCTAAAAGTACTTAGTCCTCTAAATGATCCCAACTCAAAGGGGTATGGCACGGTCTACCATACAAGGCCTAAAAAGGTGGCATACAAAGAGAACTATGATACCCATTTTTATAAGAAAACTCAACAAGGTATAAATAATCCTCCCACTTCACCTACCTGTCCATTACATACATGCAAATCATGTCTTCCAAAACCTGTTTCACTCTCTCTATCTCACCATCGATCTCTGGATAATAAGTCAAACTAAAATTGAGTCATGTGCCCAAAGCATGGTGGAGAGATGTCCACAGTACTGAAGTAAACACTAGATCTCTATCTGAAATAATCCGATGAGGAGTCTCATGCAATCAAACAATATCTTCCAAGAAAACATGCACTACAAAAGAAGTTGTGGAGAATGTTCATGGGTTTAAATTGTGCTACCTTGGACAACTTGTCCACTCTCACCATAATACAATCATGTCGATGTGATGACATAGGAAAACCTGTGATAAAATTGATAGATATTGTATCCCATTTCTGCTCTGGAATGGCATGCGACTACAAAAGACCTATCAGATATTGATGCACTGCCTTCACTCTTTGGAACATGAGACATCTAGCAAAAAAATCAAAAACATCTCACCTTGTCCCTACCTAAAAGTATAATTGTTTAAGGTCAACACACATCTTCTTGACATTAGGATGTGTGGAATACAATACATGATATACTTTTGACAAAACCAAGGTAGGAAGATCACCAAACACTAGCACATACATATGCCCCAAGTGTTGTAGTAGTCCATCAAACTCAAGAGAATAACCTAAAAATCTCCCCTCAAGGGTATGTCTAGACTCGATCTTTGCCCTCACCTTCTAATACCATGTGTCACTAGGCAAAGCCTCTAAGATACAACTCACAAATCCATTCCCAATGACAAGATTGATATCTCATGTTGCCTGCTACTCACGGCATCCATGATGACATTCTCTTTTCATTTACTGTAGTTAACATCAAAGTCATATTCACATAGGAACTCCATCCAGTGGCGTTGGTGTGCATTCAGGTTTGGTTGAGTAAAGATGCATTGCAAGCTCCTATGATCACTATGCAACTCAAACCTATGTCCCAAAAGGAAATGTCTCCAATGAACAAGAGCATGCAACATGGCCATGAGTTCCAATTAATGAGAGGAGTGATTAAGCTCATGGTTCTTGAGTTTTATAAAATCATATGCAACTAGTCGACTATCCTACATCAACACCGCACCCACACCTTTCAATGAAGCATCTGTGCAAACCATAAAGTTGCCTATAAGATTAGGCACTGAAAGGACTAGTGTACAAGTCAAACACTCCTTAAGAACCATGAATTTTTCCTTGCACTGGTCTAACCAGACATACTTCCTCCCTTTACACTACAAGGAAGTGATGGGATAAGCTACATGTGAAAAATCCTTCATGAAGCAACTATAATAACCCACCAATCCCATGAAACTACAAACCTTAGAAACATTAGTGGGTACTGGCCAATCCATTATAGCTAAGATATTCTTTGAGTCCATTGCAATGCCATCACAAGAGATGATATGCCCCAAACACTTACCTCTGACTAGAAGAATCCACATTTACCCAAGTTGCCATACAACTAATGTTCTCTCAAGCACTACAATACTTGGCGTAAATCGACCTCATGTTCCTAAATAGTCTTTGAATATATCAATATGTCATCCAAGAATACAATGACACACCGATCGAGGTATGTGTGAAATGCTTCATTTATCAGACTCATAAACATCGATGGTGCATTGGTTAACCCAAAGGGTACAACCATGAACTCATAATGCCCATATCATGTGTGAAAAGTTGTTCGATGAATGTCGGCCTCTTAAATATGAAGTTGATGGTATCCTGACTTAAGATCAATCATAGAGAAAATTTTGCTCCCTTCATCTAATCAAACAAGTCGTCTATCCTTGGCAAAGGATACCAGTTCTTCACTGTCACCTTATTCAACTGTCAATAGTCAATGTATAAATGCAATTATCCATCTTTCTTCTTTACAAAGATTATTGGTGTAGCTTATGGGGATACACTAGGATGAATATGGCCCTTGGCCAACAATTCATCCAACTGCAATCTGAGCTCACTCAACTCCTAAGTTGTCATGCAATAAGGAGCTCATGAAATTGGCTTTGTTCCTGGTATGAGATCGATCCAAAAATCAATGTCAGACTGAGGTGGCATACTTGTATCTCATTAGGAAACACATCTGCCTACTCACAAAGGAGTGGGTCATCATCAAGTGTCACTATACGACTCTCAACCTCCTCAAGATCACTAACAAAAACTATAAACATCAGACATCCCTTTTGCACACTTCACTTCAGCTAATTAGCTAAGATCGTCTGAAGTGAGACTAGTCTATGGAGCCCTAAAAGTTCCACATGCCCACCTATGTCATCAACACATTGAACCAACTTATTGTAGCAATCTACATTCACCTAATGGGTGGAAAACCAATCCACGCTCAACAAAATGTCATATGATCCTAGTGGTAGGATGCAAAGATCCACTATAATGGTGAAGGTACCCAAATTCAAACTACAACCACTAACCAAGGAGTCTACAGCCACTTTGGATCCTGTGGCTAACTCAACCTACCACCTATCAACTTGACGTGATGCCACTAGCCCAATTCATTGAACAATAAATGGTGAAATAAAACAATCTAAAGCACCTAAGTCAAATGATATTGAAGATGAAATACCATGCAATGTACTTATAGCCTCAACTATTGTACCTTGATGCTCATCTTGATGGTTATCAACCACCGCAAAGACTCGATGACTTCTACTTGCATCTCCCATAGTAGGCTCTAATCTACCTACACCTCTACAAAGTCTTGAACAAGGCTTAATAGGACATCCCAAAGCCTTATGGTTAGGCTGGCCACAAGAATAATAGTTTCTCGCAATGATGGAAATAGTTCTATGACCACCGTAAGTAGCATTAGAGTTTGGTGGACTTCCCTTGCTAGAGTTATGTCGACTACTCTAAGGAGGGTTATCTTGTTAAGACTTCTATTCATGGCTCTGGTCATCCCCTTTCTTCCTTGAGAAACTAGAATTTTGTCTACCCTTTGACCAAAACCCTTTTTGATTCTTATGATGATATCCACCCTGAGAGGGTGTTGACTAGGTCTTGCCTTTTCTTAAGGATTGAGTAAACTGACATCCTACCCTAAATTCTATGCACTTTGGTTCTGAGAACTTGATTTACCACTAAACCCCCTAGACACATTGCTCTCAATAATTCTTGCCTTCTCCACAGCAAGCGCAAGCATCCTCAACTAGTGAACACAGACATCTCCAATGATAGATTCCCTAAAGCCCCTAACAAAGTGTTGGGTGAGGAGTGCTTCATTGTTATGGTAACTTGAATACTGCCTCAATCCAATAAAATGCTTCTCGTACTAATCCACCAACATAATCCCTTGCTTTAGCTCATGAAATTCATCAGTATAGGCTTCATGGTACTATGGAGATAGGAATTTCTCCCTAAACCTCTCCTCAAAGATCACCCAAGTGAGATCCGCCACATTGATATGGAGTTTTTTTCTCTCCATATCCCACCCAATAGATCCATGGTCTCTCAGCTATGTGATAGCACAATGGGCCTTCACATTGCTCCGTAGGGTAATAAGGAAAAGTAATGTCCCATGTCCAATAACCAGGTCTTAGCTTTGAGCCCTATCCTTTGGCCATCAAACAGTGGTGGTTTATACCTTTGAAGTTCCCAAATCATCTCCACCTCGGTGAAGTCATCATCATCCCAACCACGACTCCGCCATCAGTGCCTTCTACCACCAGGTGGTGTACAGGAACATTCCCACTCATGGCCATGCTCCTCTTCTTCCCTATGCTCTAACTTGTGGGAATCTCCATTATGAGATTCTTCTTCCTAACCCCAGTCACATCTAATCTCCTCAATACAAGGCCCTAGCCGAGCTATGATCTATTGAAGAAAAGGCACCAGTGCTCCAATGCCACCCTGATCATTGTCACCTTGTTCTCCCCCACCAACCTAACATTCTTCCTCTCGGTGCTCTTCTTCACAATTATTTTGTGAATTTCTACCCTGACCACCAGGTCTACGTGCAGGAGGCATCTCTAAGGAATCACAAGATAAGGGTCAGAAACATACATCACAATCATAGAGTCACAAGCATGAACTGCAATGAGATATCAAAATAGCAAACATAATATGACAATACACATACTGAAAACACTAACATAGTTGAAGCATAACATGGAGATCCCAATGTTACAACATGGGCTCTAATACCATATGTAATGCCCTTCCTGGAGATCCTTGGAACAAGGATTCAATACAAGCCAAGATTTTTTTTTTCAAATTACAAATATGAAAGCACACGACAATCAACATACTAGGATCACAAAGATCGCAACGGAAGACTTAACCTAAATCTTGGCAACCAATGAATCTCCAAATGCCACTACCAAAATGACACTCTCAAACAGAAGATAAAATCCATGGATGACAATAGAAACTAAAAATCATTGATCTATAGAAGCCTTGAAATATAAGCAAACCTAAAGGGTACTCAAATTTCCAAAATGTGTTTTCTGAAAAATAGTGAAGATGCCCCATGTTTTTCGCATGAGAAAGTCCCAACAGAGTGTTTTGTGCAAGGAAGTACACCTTCGCACAAAGAAGTACACCATGCCACACATGGAAATACCCTCTTGTGCGAGGAAATGCCTAGTCTAGCAGCCAAACTACACTACACTGGTGTTGAAGTCCACATGAGGAAGTAGAAGGAACCATGCAAAGAAATGCAAGCTTGTGCATGAGGAAACGCCAAGTCTCGCTTGGGAGAGGGTACAATCTCACACAAGAGAGAGTACAATCTCACATGAGGATTTACAATAGCAAGCAAGGTAAACACCAAATGAGAAGATAGGGAAAAAAATTCCTCCACACCGAGGAGAACTAGATCCACAAATTGAGGCTTAAACACTCGAATACAATAATTGCAAGACAAAATTGCATCTAACCATCTAAACCAAAGCAGTAAAGGAAACATACTAAAAGCAATATCACAATGTAAAAAATCAAAGAAACATTTGTGTGGTTCCTCCCAACCATTATAACATCATGACACCTCGAGGGTCCTAGCCATCCCCCGCGCATAACATCTCAAATTGCCAACTAGATAGTTAGAGTTGTCTTATGAGGGCATCACTACTAAAGCATAAGAACATCATAAGAACAAGAACATCTAATCATGCTACAACAATAAAAGCAATAGATATTCCAACTAGGAAAATCACATCATCTAAACATATGCTAAACATCATAATACAGGGATGAATCAAATAAACTAACATCATCTAAACATGATATCCAAGCATTCCAATGAAAGCATAAATCACAAGGAAACATACTCTGGATAAACTGAACTACCAAGTAAACAGCAAGCACGGGTCGCACTGAAACAATAGACTGCCTTTGTAAACTGGTCCCCAGTAGTGTTAAAGGTAGCTACACCTCCCAACCATGTGAAATCCATAGGTCCACTCTCGTCATGTTGATGGAGATAATGATCCAACCACAGACATAATAAAGCAAACGTCCATGTCTAACACTCACACCAGACAATAAAGATGATTGAAACCAAGAACATTAAATAATGCAAGTACTACAGATCCTGGTCAAACATCAATGGGTAACTTTATAGGGACTCGCTGCATGGACAGTCACTTGGCATTGTGAAGCCCAAGCCAGATATCGTGTGGTTCAACTCCCCAACAGAAGGCTCTCACCTTGTGTCCTTTTATTATCTTAGTTTTATTACCACCCAATATTCTATTTAGTTATCACTTGATTAAAACTTCCTCTACCAACCCTCTAGGCATAATCATCACTAGGCTGTGAGATAGAAGCCCCCTCCACGGTGCTACCCTACCCTACCCATGATCATCTAATGATGAGTGCCCATAGGCATGCATATTCCCAACCCAACCGCAAATGAATATAACTCCTAGAAATACCATGAGAGATTGGACCTCACAAGTCATCTGATAAATGTACATGCACATGCTTGTGTGTGGCGCACCACCATCACGAAGATCATAATAGAAAGACTGAATGAGAACACAAGCAAAATAAAATTCAAAAAAATAAAAGCTCGAGAGGATGGATGTAGCACACATCCCAATGCAACATAAAAGTGCAACAATAGTCTGACTAACATCCTACAGATGATCCAAGTCCATGACCAATGTCATGCCCAAGAAAACTCAAGAAATTTGGGTGGCATGCAAATCAAGGTAAAAACCTCAAAACTCAAAAACTTTGAAATTAAAACCCATTTGGTCTTAGGGCACAAAAGCCACAAAACTCCAAAAAAAATTAAGTTTTGGCACTGTATGCAAAAACAGCCAACATAATAGTGCAAAACCCCAAACCCTCATCCCAAAAATTAGGAAAACGTTCATAGCCGACCAACCAAGTAGAAACAGCAATTAGGAACAAAGGGGAACACTAGTTCTCAACCTTATAACAAATGGCTACCATAAATGAAAGTTGAAATGGCACTGAAACACAAAAATGGGAGAGCCCTACCTGACAGCCAAAAGGGCTAAAATGAAAATCAGCCAGATAAAATAATTGTCCTCTGAAAGATGTCGAAAGTTGTGGCAAAGCAAGGTCTCCCTAAGCTGGATCCAATGAGACCGATATCACAAAGATCTCACGCTCGTAGCTCTAACAACAAATAGAAATTTAATCGTCCAGAAGAGGATTTTGGAAAAAGATCATAAATTTGTAATTTCCAAAAGTAAGAAGTGAGGAATTAATTTCCTCTTTAGATACTTATTCACTTTTTGAGTGAATAATCGATTGGGATAAATAACTAGGTAACCTAGTTAAACCCCGAATCAACCCAAACAAAAACAGGCTATTCCAAGTAATTGGAATTCATCTATGGCAAAGCTGCCAAAAATTAAAAACACTTAAAATAAAGCCTGAAAACCAAAAATCACATAAATTCATTAACAACTTACGCGACAATGGGAACCTCTAAATGCATAGACGCGTTCACAAGTCTAGTCACATAATGCAATTGAGTTTGGATTTATCGAATCACCGAAGGTTTAATTTAAACAATTAAATAAGATATGTTGACCATACAAGGATGACATTGATAAACATGAATAGCTGAATCACTAACTCCATGCGCCCCTACCAGGGATATAATTCCTACACACTAAAACACATGATCAAGTGCAATTGCGTATAATAGCATAGTTGAAGCAATAAATGCATTAAATAACCTAATTTAACCATTTATTCAATTATGCTGGAATAATCCATTTACATCACTCACATTCGCATAAAGCATCACAATGCAAGAATGAAGTAAATTACCATAACATTAAATCCAACATATAACATAATTAGAGATACGTCTGGATAACCATATATCATCATAAACATATTGGTATCTCAAAATGGCATCATCATGCAAATATGATCAATTAAATATCATAGCAGTCTAACATCTATGATACTGAAATCAAAGTATAACATCTGACCCTTAGGTCATTTCAAATGTAAAAATAACATGAGTACTAGTATCTCTCGGATCAAAATATAACAATGTACAGACTACAAACATGAGAGGCACTACAATTATAGAAATAAAAATAAGCAAAATAGACTTAAGAATGTTGCACTTTTTTTTGTATGTATGGATATTAAGTTCCTACCGGCTAGGAAGTTTCCTAATGACTAGATTAACAACATTTGGGGGAAAAAGATGGGTATTTTAGTTAGCTTTAGCCATTTGATTCAGAAAGGTCTTTTTGTTATTTTCTTCAAAAAACATGAGATGCAAGAAGAAGTGGTTAAAAGGGCCAACTAGTTTGTAGGAAAAACCCTACTCCATGGTCTCCCAAGAGCATGGTTGATCATTTTCTTTCCTGGGCTACACCCTTTTGGGTTTAAAGAAGAGTGTTAATCCTAAATTTTGGCTTTTTATTCCTTTAATGTTCAAGCCTATAGGGATTGTTCTCCAAGTTGAAGACCCTAAAATCACTCATCCCCATGTTAATGATAGAATTTTGATTTCTTTAAACCTAGATGATGTTCTTCCTAATACTATTTTAGTAAACCTTGACTCTTATACTTTTAGTTGGGACTCGGTTAAGATAAGAGACATGGGGGCTTGTTTCCAATGTAAAGTCAATGAACACAATAGAAAAGATTGCCCTTCTCTCAATAATATACAAAAAGAGTTTCATACCCCAAACCCTAACTCAGGTAATTCTCCTTCAAAGGAAGTTCATGGTGATTTGAATTAGGAAATAGATTGATTATTAGACCCTAATGTGGTAAGAATCAAAAAAAAATGAATAATAAAGAAATCAAGGAAACTTTAGATAAAAGTTTAAACAACTATGTGTCTCTAACCAACCCTCTATTTGAAGAGGAATATGAGGTAAGGACGACCAATTCTCCTTAGAGTTTGGACATCCCAAACCCTTTTGCTTTTCAACCTAACTGATTTCATGTTGAAAGAGATAAACTCAATCCTGATGATGCCCCAATTTTGAATGCTGAGTAGTTGGCTCTATCTAGCATTAATTATAAAGCTAGTAATGAAAAGAAAAATAGCATGTAGTCTATTGAGAAAGAAAGGAACTCAAATGGCATCCTCTCACATGCTAAGGATAATAACACCATTTCCCTCATTAGTTCTCCTGATACCAATGCCATAGATAGAAAAGATGATAGTTTTATGAGTTAGTAAGTAAAAAAAAAAGACTTATGAGAGATCTAATAGCACCAAAAACATTGAAAAGCAAAATAAAACCAAGAGTTAAAACATCCCCACGTGTTTTAACAGATTATGCAGTAATCCCACCCCCAAAACAAATCAATCATGATGTTGAATCTTCACAGTTGGAATGTAAGATGTATGGAAATGTTGGACAGAAAGTATATAATCAGAAAATGGTGTAACAAAATTCATAAAAAGTACTTTATTTGTTTCCAAGGAATTAAAGTTATTGATTTTCATGCTTCCAACACTCTTAAATTTATTTGGAATAAGGCTTCTAGTCTCTTCTCTAATCATGATAGAGACAAAGGAGTAGCAATTATGATCATCCCTCAGAGGGAAAACAAGATTATTAGCAAACATGTATACCCCTGCCAAAGAGCTATTTGGATTACTTTCAAATTCCAAGATCATACTATTGGCCTCTGTAACATTTATGCTCCTAATGACTATAAAGAAATAACCATATTGAGGATTGGCTTTCAAAAAACCTTCCTAACACCTATTGGATTCTCATGGATTCTCACTGTTGATTTCAATATGATTGAATGTAGATTTGATAAGATAGGTGGAAACAAGCATGAATGGAAAGGTAATGAATTGTACTTTTGGAATAAGTTGAAGAGAAAGCTTAACATAGTTGATCCTCTCTTTGGTAAGAAAAATGAGCACAATGAAATTTGGTATACTCGGTGCAACAACCAGTCTAATAAGAAGAGGAGCTATTGTAGGTTGGATAGAATCTACTTAAATCCACATTTTTTGGTTTAAATCAAGTTATTGGCTACAATCATGTTAGTGTTTAACCTACTAGCATCTCTAATCATTCCCCCATTAAGGCTTGCATCATTGTTAAGGATGGTAACCCTAGGGATAGTACTCGTATATGCAAGAACTCTATCAAGCTTAACATTTCTCTACTAGATGATGATGATGATTCCTTAGAGGCCATCAAAATTGTCACTATCCTTTCTAAGTTATGTGTTGATAAGAACAATCTTAGAACTAAATGGGGTCAATTAGTTGAAGTTTGGAGGAAAATGTTTCAACTGATATGAACTAAAGAAGCCATTGATAGGAATTGCAAAGAAAACCACCTCCAAAGGTAGCTTAACTTAATTGAGAGGAATCTCGAAGACAAGAGTGATGATCATAATCTAGTTAATAGTCTGATTTACACCAAATCTTCACTTCAAAAAGCCCAAAACTACAAAATTCAAGGTCAAAAGATCAGAGCCAAGGCAAATTGGATGAAGAAAGGAGATAGAGGCACTAGGTACTTTTTTAGTTTGATCAAAGCTAAGAAATGTAGGGAGGAAATTAAAGGAATCCAAAAGTGAGGAAGGATACACTAAGGATTCCAAGGAGATCCTTAACATATTTGTTCAAATTTATGAGAATCTCTTTACCTCTAAAGTTGATAACATGAATAACTATTCCATGGACCTTTGTGTAAAGCTCATCCCTAAGAAAGTCAGTCAAAGCCAATTCAATTTGCTTCAAAATAATATTGACCTTAGAAATTGAAGATGATATAGTCTCTATGGCTAATGAGAAGTCCCCAGGATTAGATGGATTACATGTTGAATTCTATAAAGCTAGTAAAGACTAGATTGTCAAAGATTTGCTTGATATTTATGAGTTTGTGTTTGATAATGGTACCCTAGGGGAAACTGTTAATAGAGGGCTGATAAAATTGCTGCCCAAATTAGGAGATATCTCCTTGGTTCAAAATTGGAGACCAATAACTCTTTTCAATATTTCCTATAAAATCATTGCTAAAATTTTGGCAAAGAGAATTTTTGATATATTGAACAACATTATATCCAACACTCAGACCAGTTTCATTAAAGGGAGATATATCTTGGATAACCTTTTGATCAACTGGGAGGCTATGCATTGGGCCAAAACTGATAATCAAGATGTCTCCGTGATTTTATTGGATTTTGAGAAGGCATGTGATAGAATTGAATGGGATTTTGTGATTGCAATGCTGGAGGCATTTGGGTTTCCCCCTCACTTCTACAGTTGGGTTGAAGTTCTCTTCAAAGACTCTAATATAGTCATAGAGGTGAATGGTGAGATTTTTGAACCTATCTCCTTGGACAAGTGTATTAGACAAGATTGTCCCTTAGCTCTTGCCCTATTTGTGATTGCTACTAATGCCCTTTCTTATATTTTGAGAAGCACTCAAATTGGTAATCCAGTTAAAGGATTGATCTCACCTAATAATGATGATATCCTTATAGAACAATTTGCTAATGATACTACCATGTTTATAAAAATGAAGGAGAATAATTTTGATAATATGCTCAATAGAATCCATCTATTATGTAAAGCTTTAGGAGCTAATAATTCTCCTATGAAGTCTAATATCTTAGGATGGAAAGACAGCCCTCTTGATTGGCTTAGTAATAAAGGATGGAAATGGTAAGGACCTAATGACATAATGATGTACTTGGGGATTCATTTTCCTTTAAACCCTTCTACTAAGGAGATGTGGAATTGGATTTTCAATCAAATTGAGAAGAAACACACTAAATGGAAATCTCATATGCTTTCCATTGCAAGGAGGGCCCAAATTGTACAAAAGGTTTTATCTTCTCATGCAATTTATTACTCTTCAGCCTGGATGCTAGCCAACTATTAGTCTAACAAACTGGAAAACAAATCTTTAGAGACTTTTTGTGGTTGGATGGTTTGGGCAATAAGAAAATGCACTGTGTAAAATGGGATTGGTGTTGTTCTCCTAAGCATGTGGGAGGATTAGGGCTTAAAGACCTTAAAATTCAAGGCTTAGCCCCTGCTTCTAGGTGGATTATCAAGGCTATGGATGGGAACAGACCTTGGAAAATCCTTATTAGAAACAATATTGACTTATATTAAAATAGGTAAAGATTAGCATAATACTCCTTTGATGGACATTGTCTTTGGTGATGTTGACATAAAGGTGTTTGGATCAAAGGTTTTTTCCTCTATTTGGAAAGCTTGGTGCCATGTGAGATCCTTAATTTGCTATAGATCTATAGTGGGGAATCACCCTTACTATGTTGTGATAGATAGATCTATTTGGTGGGCATCTATCTTAACAATAAACCTCTTGCATTGACTAAATGATGCTCTGCAAAAAATTGGTATATAAGGCTGGTATTTTTATTATTTAGGATATAATGGTTGGCAAGCACTTGGGTTCTTGGGAAGATGTTAGTCTAAAATTTGAGTTTCCTAGCTCTCATAAGAAAACCTATACCCTTATCTCCAAGACTATAGGCAAATTCTTTCTTGGTAAAATTTACAACTCTCAACAATGGCTTGATCAGCTTAAGTGGATGGATGGCAGTAAATTTAATAATTGCTCTTGCAATCAAATATATAATATACTCAAACATAATGATGATATTATTAATAGAATCAAGCTAGCTTGAAGTTGTAACTGGGAAATCTCTAAAAGGCACTTTGTTTTTTACTTGTTTTGGCACTCCCCTGTTGAACCAAAAATTGTTCACTTTAGATGGATGCTTCTCCTCAAAAAAAATGTTGTTGGCTCCATTCTTTCCTCTTATGGTGTTCAGTTTTTTATTTGCTCATTGTGTAATTGTGAAGAAACTTTTTGAGCATCTTTTTTTATTGTGTTTGCCAAAAGATTGTGGATTGTGTTTTTTGGGTATCCTATAAGGTGGAATTGTTCTCGAGGTTTCTCTTGGCATGCGATTTTAGTTGGTTTTGTTCATAACTTTGATTTCAACTTAAATAGATTCTAGTTTGTTCTTACTGTTGAAATCATATGGATCATTTGGAAAAAAAAAGAAATGAGGAGTTTTTCCAAGGTTGCTTACTGAGTTTAATCTCAAACTCACACATTTTCAAATTGTTTCACAGGTTATAGATACTATTGAAATTCCAAAAGAAAGGTCCAATGAGCTCTCAAAGAAGGAGCAATGATTGTGTTCAGAAGAGAAATCTAGTATTTTAACTTTAGGGGTGTTGATCAAAGGCTTGATTGCATGATGACAATGGAAATCATGTTCAAACTAATGCTATATTGATGGAACACATAGATCAAATTTATAGTATCCTAATGGAGCACAATGAGCAAATCCATGTTGAGTTGTTGGATCAAATAGTGCAAGCCAATGAAAACATTGAGTATGACACCAACATCATGGAACTCTCCAACAGCAAGAGAAGGATTAATGAGGATAGGGAGCTCAACTTTGGCTAGGACTACATGTACAACTGGTAAAGTGAAAATGATTGGAACAAAGTTTATAGTGTTCAGACGGAAAATAACTAAAATCATAATGAACCTTGATCTGAAATGTATTTTGATGTTACTTTTTTATTTTCCAGATAGAATGTGGCATATTGTATATATTGAATATCTCATAGTCAGCCAAACTATAATACTTTGTTGACTCCCCTATCATTTTTTATCCTCTCTTGTTTTCAAACTATCTTAACAGAAAAAAGGATGATGCTCATATGACATACTCTTTGGCTCTACATGAAACACTTCTCACCAAAAGCTTTGAACCAATGAGGCCACAAATGGCGTACCTCATCCCCATACTTCACTTGTTCAAATTCACTAGATCAATGGCCCAATCAAGAAACACAACTTTAAACACAGTGGTTTAGGAGTTTGAAACACAACACATCCAATGACATTATTAGAATTCATTAATATCAATATTTAACAATAACATTATTATCCACAATCGTAGTGCATTGCATCTAATTTATTGTCTTGAAAAAACCTTACATAATTAACCTAGATATGTGTTATAGCCAAATAATGTATGAGATTAGCTCGAAGATTATTCCTTCTCATGTATTTAGTTGTCTCAAACCATTGGCCAACTTCTCGAGGTCTCTTGAAAACAAGAGCTTCTTCCTTTACTTTGTGATCTATGAGACTTGGGTGTATTAAACTTTGCAATTTTTTTTCTAATCATGTTTTCTATTGATAGAAAAGGCTCTCGAAAAGAAAAATCAAAACAATGCATAATATATGTCTTAAATTTTTCTACTTAGACATATTTTCTAATCACATTTATTTTCTAACAAGAGTACTAACCTACTTCCTAAAACAAGTAAAACAACTTAAGATATTGAGATGACAGGACCTTTAAGATCCAAGTTTATTAGAAATCATACCAATGTTTTATCCCATTGGGTCAAAGTCTAATATTTGACCAAGCTTAACAAGCATGCACACATATCAGGAATACAAAATCATATCCTAAGCTTTCTATAGATCCTACTACAAGTCACATTTTGGCATATCCCTATGATCTGCAAAAAGTATTTAATTCCTTCCTTGAAGGAAACCTTGAATCACATCTCATACATTGATAGTAAACGGATGAAGATGAATTCTTTTGTCATTGATAAAAGAATTAATGGCATAACAATGAAAGGAGACTTGTAATGCAATTTTTATCAACACACAGTAGTTGCATCGCTTATGAAAGTTCTATTTAAACTCTATTGGCGGCATATCATAAAACCATAACTATTTACTCTATACGAGTTAAGCATAAAATTCTACTGAGCTCAGAACCCTTGATCGATCAAGGGAGCAAAAAGAGCTACTAGCTCTTGACAATTGTCAATAAGTAATTGATTATTAGTGGAATGTGTAGTATCTTGGAACCTGGATTTAGCATTCATTATGATATTTGCTTTGAACTTTGGATTCTATGGATTTATATTTCATAAATATACATTTGACAGTGAGACTTTATTAGTCCCTACCTTGCATAAGGCAAGTTCCTAATGTTTTCAGTGGTGGTGGCTATATTTAATTTTTACAGCCAAAGTCAGTGAATGTTTAAAGTTAAAATGGCGGTTTATTTTTAAATTAATTTTGTGTTATAAGTTTCTATTTTTTTGATTGGCTTGGGCAATTATAGTAGGGGTATAAATAATTTTTTGACACTAAAAATTAGAAAAAATAGTTTCCAGAAACTTCTTTCAAATTTTCCAGAACTCTAGAATTTTCATTCCTCCAAGAATAACATGACCTGAGATCAACAGCCCTTCCCACCTCTGCCCACCTGCCCACCTGCCAATCTCCAATAACACTGCTTACAATGAAGCAATCTTGATGAAGTTAAATTCAAAGTGTTGCAGTGTGGATAGAGGATAGTACATTGAAACAGCGTCAATCAAAGTGCTGCTTGTTTTCAGCCCACAAATCTATTTGAATTGTCATTTACAATTTGTACTTTTAACATGGCTCTGTAGAATGAACCCTCAAGGGAAAATAGGATAACAAAGCAGCTGGGAATTTTTAATGATCACCGAAACTTTTGACTCCCTATAATCACTTTCTCATGCAAGAAATTTTTTCGCAGATCCAATCTGACATTGTTTCCTTGAACAAATTTTTTTTTTGAAATATTTTTCAGATAATACATCATTTTCTCCGGACAAAAACTGGATGGCTCATCAAAAGTTATCCCCGTCAAATTGTCTAACTAAAGCAGAACCAAGAAGGTGTGGCCAGACTTATCTGTGTTTGTCACTTCAATGTTGTTCAAGTTTATCCTATACATCATGTGCTCAAATTAAATGAATCTCAACGAAGCCAACTCCAGTACATAAAAAATGTTGAATAGGCTATGTTTGGATATCATCCTCCAGGTTCGCGTCTAAACTGGCACTCTCAACATAATGAGTGACTAATATGTACTCCTATCTTGTTAATAATAGTCGAATTGTTATTTTCATGCATACTGAAAAGAAACATTGAAACCTATTTCAATTAGGAAAATCATACATTATCCCTTGTTGAGTAAACACTGAATTGATACTAGGCCTAGGTTTCATTCACAGGGGTTTCAACGCTGAAACCAATTATTCACGGGCCATTTCCAACGCCATTTCACCTTTTCCTTTGTATCTTCCTATGGTATTTTCAGACACAAAAATAGTAATTGTTTAAATCTATATGCTCTACATGTGCATCAATAACAACTGCAAATCACAACAGTCTCCTGGGCATGATCAGAAAAGTGAAAAATTACATATAAATTTGACACCGCATAAAAAGGAAATTCCAGATAAGAAAATCTTTAAATTTTTTGTGGTACAATCACAAATTTAATACTTGAAAACAAAAATTCATTTGGAGATTTTCAAAATAACTCAAAAATGATAGAAGGTCTATATTTCAACAGGCATTTGAAATCTACTGTCACCGATGTCTCTACGAAAAAAGGGGCACTAAAAATAAAGACGTAGTTGGAAGACGGAAAAATTTAGAATGTACATATTCTTAATTGTATAAAAATGAGAGATTTTTGTGGAGACAGTAGTGGTATTGATCCACTGCATTTGTAATTTTTTTCAATTTGTGAATAGGCCATTTATTGTTTCTAATTAATATTAGTATTTCATTCTATTTTCTATGAGTAAATTCATAATTTTAATTTGTGGGAGCAGAATTGATAGTTGAATCTATTTTTCTCATTGTTTTATATTTTATAATTTTAAATTATAAATTTGTTCAAAAATTTAAAGACATCAAAAAAAAATTAATTATAGAAAAAAAAAAATCAAATGTTAACATTTAATTAATGACAAATACTATAATTCTTAATTTTTGAAATCATATAATTATAGTATATAAAAATAAATTATTAAAATTTTGATAAAGCAAAAAATTTTACAAATTGCATAGGCAGGGACTCGATTTTCTAATGTGTTACTTGATCTTATTTTTTCAACATAAAAAAGAAAAAACATTGCACTTCAGTGATCAATGTACACTTATTTCAATTATTGTGTCTTTGATGTTAATTGATTAAATGATGTATTGAAAAAAAATTATATTCTTAGGAGTCTTAAATTCCTTGCTGTTTTCAATTTGCCAAATGTTTGATGAGTTTTTGCTGTGTTTGAAGGTGGAGTCCTCGTTTGAAGGTAGAGTCCTCGTCCCAGTCAAAAATCAGCTTGCCAAGCTCGAGTTTGTAACTGACTTATATTAATAAACACATGTAAATAGATAACTTTCAAATATACTAAATTGCAATCAATTCCTATAGTATCCTCCTTTTGGCAAGATTCGCCAATTCAAATCAACATTGTATAAACACATGCAATCAAGATATTGATGTTAAATCAGATTGTTTATGGTTATGAAGGTGCACTGAAGCCCATAACGAAGTTGTCTATGACATTAAATAATGTCTTTCTTTAGGTGAACGTGCATAGATCCCATCATATAGATAAAATTTATGATATAATATGCACAAGAAAAGTAACCAAGATGAAAGCAACAAACTCCAATAACTTGAAAGACAACATACCATTTGTCTCTCAGAAAAGTATCCTGAGTAAATATATTAATAGGACTTGATGTACAAAAATCATCCTTCAATGTCAGTCTCATCGATCCATCTTCAATGCCCCTCTTCCACAATCTAGTTACTGTGTTTTACAAAAGAAGGTATCCAAGAGGCACTCAATTTGCATAGCCTCGGCACAAATTTGCAGCCCACAAGGCTAAAACAAATTGTTGCATGAATTGATAAATTTCTATGGTCCATGCTAAATCCTTTACGTCAACACTGCTCTCCCTCCGGGAAACAGAAAAGAAAACAAAAATACAGAAACCATACACTATTTGCTAAATTTCATTTTTAAGTATCACTTGCTCTAAGGGATGCGAAAGAGGAGACACTAAGTCAAAATGTCAAGAAACAAGGTAATGGGTTCGCATGACATGATAAATTTTTACAGTACATGCTAAATCCTTCTCCTCGACACTGTTCTCCCTCCAAGAAACAGAAAAGAAAACAAAAACACAGAAACCATACGCTATTTTCTAACATTCATTCTATGCATCACTTCCTAAAGGGATGTGAAATAGGTGACGAAAGGTAAGTCAAAATGTCAAGAAAGAAGTTAAAATGAACCACAATGTTCCCCATCAGATGACAGCTTTTATAAAGTATATGACTGAAATATTGAGGCATGAGACAGGACTTTAATAGATTAAGCTAATATAATGAGGCTTGTGTACCTGCATCTCAAAATGTAAAAATTTAGAAAGATGGGGATGGACTGTTAACATTCATTTCAGGATCACATTTGCAATGAATCTTCAGTACACGTCATCGTGGACTATATTAATGCTCGAGTAAGTGCATGGAATCCTCCTGCAACTCAGAATATACACACAAACTTTCTGCAATTCCAGACAACTCGTCACTTGGCAAATCACCATATGGCAAACCATGTCCAGATGCAAATTGCCACATAAAGTGCTCAAATTAAGAAGATAATATTATTCAATAATTGCACAACAATGGCCACATC
Source organism: Cupressus sempervirens (assembly GCA_028749045.1). Classification (NCBI taxonomy): domain Eukaryota; kingdom Viridiplantae; phylum Streptophyta; class Pinopsida; order Cupressales; family Cupressaceae; genus Cupressus; species Cupressus sempervirens. Next base: position 601,052,005 of record CM053783.1, on the reverse strand, counting down.
TGAAACTCAAACTATGAATCAAGAAATAATATAATTCAACAGTAATATAATAATCTGAGGGGCATAAGCATCCAATAGAAGAACTATGCTCAGATTTTTCTAACAAAATCTAAGCTTTTCTTATATAGACAAATTCATTAATTGTGTTGAATTCATGGGATCAATGATTCCCTGCATCAACAGAAAAATAGTTATCACACTTCTCTGGATCTGAATAAGCTAGAACCATGGCCAATAACTATAGGTTCTGGCAATCCAAAATTTTCCAACTCGTTTATACACGAGTTTTCTTCAAGTAATGCTTATATTAATATGCTTTCCACAAGAAGGCCCTCAAAATGAAAGAAATATATGAGGTCAACAAAAGCAACTTGATTCTTGAAAAATATGGGTTACCACTTCATATAACCTATATCTCAACCAGCTCTCTGTTTCCAACTTTCATGTCAGCTAACCAAACAAAAAAGAAATGAGAACAGATAAATGTTCAAAGGTTTCATTGTGCAAAAAGAACTCGAAACCAAAGCTCCAATTTCTGTTTCAGATGGCTGTTTCCAATCAGCTAACCATCTTCAAAGCAACTTACCTGCAAGACAACTTTTAGCCCACTTGCAATCACAAAATCTTGCACGGAGATTCGAATGGAAGAGGTTGAAACAAAACTGAAATGCCTCCTCCAATTACCGTAGTTCCCTGTCCCAGGAGTGATTAATATTACAACTGATCAACTCCCTGACAAAGCTTTCAGAGTAGAATTGCTACCTGCTGGATGTGCTACAGGCACTAATTCATTACTTACAGCTTTTAAAGCAGCAACTGCCTCCAGACGCTGCCATGTGACTTCACGCTTCTCTTGTATACCTTTTGCTTTTATTTCCTCTTCAAGATACTTGCGTTCACATTCCTGGAAGAGCTCTTGGTCCATCTCCAAAAATATCTTCCTCACATTCAGAGTTAAACTGTGCACAGCCTGACTCCAGTGGCTTTTTGTATTCTTCTCAAGTGCCGGGAAAACCAGTGGCAATATTGCATATCGATTTTGTGCAATCAAATTTAAAATGTGCTCATTGTTCCAGAAAAATAAAGCACGCTCAGCTACCTATAAAATACATATAGCATCCACATCAAAAGTATGGAGTAAAGAATAGTAGTTTATTCTGCATGATACAGAAAATGCACTATATAAAAACCAGGACAAGATATCTTCGTAGTATTTATTCTGTATTCCTCCATAAAATGATAAACTGTGTTGGCAATGCAGTAACATTCTTGTATATATGATGCAGCTATCAAACATCAAAATGAATAAATTGTATCAAGAAACTCAAAGAATATATAGTTCATATCAATATGAAACTGGAAATGTAATGTCATGAAGTTCTCTTTATTAAGAAGTTTTAGTTTAGTATAAGCACATGTACTTAAGTGACCAAAGAAGAAATATTTGAGGCTATTAATAAGTGAAATTTCAGATGAACTCCACAGAAGACAGTATGATTTTCTCTGAAGAATGCAAGCAGCTTATGTCAGAGTATTTTTTCCCTCAAGTGGAACTTGCTTTGATGCCCAGCAGCAAAGTAACCAAGATACTATTAGAATGTTGACAAACAAACAAGCTTTGAAATAGAAACAAATTATTGATGGCAAGTGGGAACAGACATGGAAGCCCGAGAGCGGATTTTGAAACCTCTGTGAGTGGAAGCTATTCAGAAGAGGATGACGATGAGGATGGCAAACATTAAGGGCAGAATAAAAAGGGTGGACTTTTGGCGCATGATGTAGGATATGGATGAGCTCCTAAAAAATCCTGCTGGAATCCAACTTGCAGGAAGTGTTGTTGCCAGTGATTCTTTGAAAAGGCATTCTGAGTTGGACCTACCAAAGGGTTAAACTTCTATGGAAAACTCTCTCGTTGAGAGGTTCTCTAGCTCCCTTCTCAATATAGACTCAAAGAGATGTTGTGTTGTTGGTTGATTGCAAGTTTAAACTGCATAAAGTTTAACACCAGGGTCAAATAGTGGACTGTCAAATAAGAGACTCCTGGAATCAAAACTTTAGTCCTCTCTTGTACAGAAAATGGAAGATCGAATAAACAATTAAAATTAAAATTTTGGGCATTGTCCACTACAAAGACCTTGTTGATGACACAAGTTTAAAGTTTTAACAAAAACTTGAAGGGAAAAAATAATTTCAATTCACAACAAGCATTCATAGAATTTGAGTCTGTTCCTAAATCCTATTTTCAGTATTCAAAAAAAACTTGGAAGGAGAAATGACATATGAATAAGTAGTCAAATCTAGGCTGATCTCCTATTGTCAATCAATAAAATTTGGGGAAAACAGATCAGTTGGTGAATTAATACTATTAAATTTGAATATATACATAAAATAAATTTCAAGTTATGAATCATAGCCGATAGGTTATTTAGTCTGGGTATTGGCCAATGGAATTAAGTATTTCTCATGCCAGATTCTGATCAATTTTCTCAAATATATATAAAATAAATTTTAAGTTACAAATCATAGCCAATAGGTTATTTAGTCTGGGTATTGTCCAATGGAAATAAGTATTTCTCATGCCAGATTCTGATCAATTTTCTCAAACCACAAAAATTCCAACCACTTTCTCACATGTAGAAAAAATCCATTTATATTTCATTTTTTTTATGTTTAAAGCTTGAAAAATGGAAACATTCCATTCACGCTTAGTACATTCTATTTATTCTAGCGTCAAGTGCAATCCTATCTCTATATCACTTGAAACTTAAGGGCATTCTTATCTCCATATCTGCTGATGAAATGCTTCACCCATTGGCATAATTAACAACATTCTTAAAACACTTGTGCACATAAGATATATATAGATTTATTTGGGTAGGAGAGCAGCAAGCAACTGTTTGTGTGGGCAATGCATCTGTCACCTCCAATTTACCTGATGTGAGGGTTCAAAGAGTGATTCAATTAATTAGGGACAAAATTTGATACTACAAATTTTTGGGATCTATATACAAAGCCCATTAAAGAACATTACAATCACAAAGCTACCTACTTCTACCAAGCATTCTCCTCCTCATGGTGCCACGTGCTATCTCACATTCCTATGAACAGTTTTCTGGCTTCAGTCACATCTCCTTATACATCTCGCATTCCTACCAACGAGACTTCTCCAACATAAACGTCACAACCTCCTCTTCTCACTCTATCTCAAATTCCCATCAACAGTTCCCTTGCTTCAATGTCGCACCTCTTATCACTAGCGGATAATCAAACACTAGACTACCACATAATCTCGTCGTTCAATTGTTAAATCCCTTCAAGATATTTGAACCTTGTTCCTCATCTCAAAGAGGAGAACTGGCTGGCTCAACTACTTGATTTTCACTTTGATTATATAGGTTAATAAAATTAATATACTACAACGGAATTTATAAATCAATATATTTTAGTAATTTTGAACTTTATAGTAATCAATTAAGAGAGACTGCTGAACAAAGCAACAGCAAAACAGTAGTTAAAACTGAATAACACTGTCAGATGTAAAAATTGAACAAAAGAAACACTATCTGCAAGTTATGTGCCACCGTCAATGCCTTGCAATAAAAAAACAGAGTTACGCCATCAGAACAAATAGACTACTGCAGAAAGGTCATAGAATGACAGCTGAAAGAGCGCAGCAAAGGTTGCAAGCTGCGAAAAAAATAACTCACTTGCAAATGTCTGCGATGAAAATAAGGCATCAGAGCAGGGGATGCACTTTCCAGTCGTACCAAAGCATGTTTACAGAAACAATAAATAAAACTATTTTTTCCTTTGAATACTTATATAGCCATTTTTTTCAGGTTATTTTTTTATGATTTTTAGTGATTTTTTTGGAATAAGCCCATTTCAATATTCTTAATAAAATTTAGTGAATCCCATGACTTGGATCAAGTGCAAGTAAATCAAGAAATTCATACTATTGGCATTTTAATATAAATCAGTGTAAGCTGATTTGTACGCCCATTATGCATTCCTAAGGACCATACTGAGAAATTTACTTGAAGTTATTCCAACAAAATCCCAAATGCTCAATGATCAGGTTAGAGAGTTATGAAGTCAACAACCGTCTAAGAAATCATTAGACCATTCTAATTCTATTGGAGGACACCAAAGCTACCCCTGCGCAGCTGTCATGGATCAACCCTCAACCATTACAGCCCAACCCAAACTGCTGTACCAACCAAAACCATCACAGGCTGACATCCAACTCTGTCAGCCTACCTCATGCCATTACAACCCAGCTTATGGTGATCACAAGCATATGCTATCATAATCAAGCCATAGAAGCTATATTTAGCTTTTCTAAGGAATAGATAACATTGGGCAAAGAAAGCAAATTGCTTATAATTAAGCCTGACATGCCTAAAAGCTCTGGGTTAGTATGGATTTGCAGAAAATGGATGGAAAAGGGCAAAAAAGGGATCCCATTTATGTTTCATTATTTGCAGTACTCGTTGGTAATGGAGCTATTATGCAAAGTAATTGGTAAAATATTTGATGTATTAACAAATGATCAAAGAGATCATTATAAAGAGTTCTACATACAAAATAGAAAGTTTCTAATAAGAAACTTGAGAAGATCGTAAAAATGATCATACCACAAATAAGTACACATAATACTAATTGATCATTAAAGTAATAAAGTAACAATACTCTAATACCCTCTCTAAATGGCAAGTCTGTCCACAACACCAAGCTGTCCACTAAATTGAACAATCTTATGTAGTCTATGAGTCTTGGTGAGAAAGTCTACAGTCTGATTCACTACTAGAATATGGTGCAAGCGAACGGTCCCGTCTTCAACCAACTGTCGAATGTAATGACAATGAATTTCCACATGTTTGGTTCTTCCATGGAAGACTGGATTCTTGGGAAGTTTAAGCACTCCCTCATATCAAAGAGTAAGGGAGTCAGGCCTACTAGAGATAAATGCATATCTGCAAGCATCCAACGAAGCCAACTGGCTCACAGGCTGCCTTAACACCTCCTCAATACTCCTCTTTTGTGGAGGAGAGTGACACTGCATGTTGCTTCTTACTAGTCCAAGTGACTGCACTACATCCTAAACTGAACACATATCCAGAAGTCGATTTCTTATCAACCAAACCTGCCCAATCTGAATCTGTGAACCGAGTTTTGAATCATGGCTCCTAGTTAAGAAGTCCATAATCAGAGGTGCCCTTCATATAACGCTTCGCTGGTACCCAATGATCAGCCTTCTAAAGAATCACATTTGGATTCTTATTAATCTTCCTACAGGGAAGAAACCCATTAGCTGCAAATGGGTCTACAAGGTCGAGTATCATGCAGATGGTACCTTAGATAAATACACGGACAGAATAGTTGCTCGAGGAAAAAAGGAGAGAAGAAAAACGCAAGGTTATGACCTGCAAAGACGCCCTCAAATTTGCAGTAAACCCATGAAAGGGTTTTAAGTCAGACTGCAACAAAAATAATTTTGAATTTCTCCTATATAAAATTTTGCCCAAAGACCTTTTTGCTCTAATACCATTTTACGCAAAGTAATTGGTAAAATAGTTGATGTATTAACAAATGATTGAAGAGATAATTATAGAGAATTATACAAATATACAAAATAGAAAATTTCTAATAAGAAACTTAAGAAGATCAAGACGATCTTATCTACAAATAATTTCACATAATACATAATTGAACATTAAAGTATTAAAATAATAACATTTAATAGGAGCTACATCCTTCCGGGGAAATTGAGCTACAACCTGAATATTAGAATATATACAATGGGATGGTGTGCTTAGTAATGAGTTAGCTGGCAGTAATCAATGACAAGGTGATAGCTATGAGATAGTTGACAATTACATATTAAAATAAACGTGGAGTTGAACATAATGAATCAAACGGTGCATGCCCTTCCCTTCTCTTTCTAACATTTTCTTGTATGCACTAAATAGTTAGAATAGGGTAACAGTGCCCAAGTCTATGGGATTTACAGGCTTAAAAGTTAGGTTAAACAGTTGTCTGAATGGAACCGCACGGATAGGCACCTGTTGAGGAAAGAGGTTACTCAAACTCAAAAGGTAATAACACACAGAGATCAAAGACAGTTTTATATTTTCCTTCACAAGAACTAATGACACTACAAAGAGTTCTTCCATCTGCGAATAGAGCAACAGATAGGTTGTCTCCGCATTTGAAGGAAGATTTGTGTCAGAAGCAGCATCTGTAGAGATTTGCTAAACTACATTTCCCTTCTAAAATGGACTGAATGTGACAGCAGCGGCTCCCAATACACAGGTTTTATGCTCATTTGAGAGGCCTGAAATTATCTGATTTTCCTGGTATAAACTGGTGCAACAAAGTAAATAGCTGCAATTCTGAGCAGGTAGAAAAGCCCAGAAAATCGTAAGATTAGCCAGCAGAATCAGATAATATAAAAACTTACATTATTCTTAGTTTTACTTGTTCTCATAGGAATCTTGGAAAAAACACAGAAACTTCAGAAAACTAAAATTCTGTTCCTAGAAGTAAAAATCTGTTGTTTGGTAGTAAGTGGATGAGCCAAACCTGAATAATGTATACCTGGCGAATCTCAAAAATCCAATAATTATAATAGAACAAAGCAAAAATATTTACAGGAAACTATTTGATGTGGTAGAAATGCATCGAGACTGAAGGGGGGAGGATACGGAGCTGTGAGCAATCTTGATGAAGATCAAGAATTTCCTCTGATGCTCCTGAAACTCTAGGTGAAAAGTCAACATGTCACCTGAGGTTTGAGGGTCAAAACTTACATCAGAACTCCAGCAGAACTCCAGCATAGAATTAAGGAAAAACAAAATATTTTGGACACGGTAGGATCTTGAAGTTGGAAAACTTGAGTTTTCCTCAAAATTAAAAATGACTTCTGAAGCACTTGCTAAACATAACATCTGTCAGACAGGTTAGTTACACTTAACCATGGACGGAAGGTAGAAGAAGAGGATCTGATCAAAATCATCTTATGAGCATTCTTCCTGCATTTTGAGATTTTTAATATTTATCACATCTGTGAATGAGACCATCACATCTAATATATTGTGTAATAAAGTTATCACAGAATGATACATGGGCAAAGCAATTTGAGGATAAATGGACATCCTCAGTAAGTGCATGTCATTCCAAGGTTGACAGGCAGAGAAGAGGTGCAGTTGCAAACCTAAATAGGAAAATGATCAGCTGTGTTTATATCCTACAGGTATTTCTAAATACGGAAATATAAAATGTTACATTTTGGTAAGACGGGTCATCCAAAAAGCGATTTGAGGAAGATAATATAGATGTCAACAAAGAAGTAGTCAACTTCAATACAACCAAGCCAATATATGAATATTAGGCCAAAGAAGGTGTGTGTGTGTGTCTGTTCTGGTGGGTTGTCAGCATACAAATGGGAACAATTATTGTGATTCCCACCCCGCTACCATAGCCTACAATTCTATGGTAGGCCCCCCTAGCTAAAATTAGGCCCTGTAACCGGGGGTGGCCCCTACTATTATATGGCATGAAGACTTATCCGCCTACTATTATAAGGGCCACACACCATAGAACAGTAGGGGCCGCCCCCTGCAGTCTATCAAGGGGTGTTCATGAGGACATAGTTGCCCTACCCCTACAATAATATGAAGGGGGGCCCCTACAATAATAGGCTACCGGGGCCCCTACCCCACCCCACCCCACTATTTTAAGGTAAGGTAAGGGCCCGTCCCCTATCATTTTATGGGCCCCTTGCCTAAAACTTTATGGGCCCTACCCTACAATAATCTATTTTAGGGCCTACCCTACCCTACCCTACTATTATAGCCAGCCAGCCATCCTATCCATCCCCGGACTCCTTTTATGGGTATGGCTTTTATGGTATGGGCCCTACCCTACTATTATATCTATCCGGGAATTATTATAGATAGCCCATACCATACCTACCTAAAATTATAGGGCCCTATCCCTAGCCTAGCCCTATAATTTTTAGGGTAGGTTAGGTACGGGCCCTATCCCTATAATTTTATAAGATGGGGCATACCTAAAATTCTAGGGCTAGGGCTAGGGTAAGGCATAAAATTATAGGGGGATAGGGGCCCCCATAAAATTATAGGTTCCCCCTATATTTTAAGGTTGCCTATTATTCTATTATTGCAAGGGATATGGGATAAGGGAAGGGCCAACCCCAGCGGCCTAAGGGCTAATGGGGCTTCTTTGGCACTATGGAATTGGAGGTGGTGGGGGCATTGCGCCCAAATCTTTCTCTGTTCCTGAGATATAGATATAGGGCCCGTAGCTATCTTATGCCTCTCCCTCTATTGTCACTCTGTTGCCTCTGTCTGCACGAGAATGCCTTGACCTATCTTGAATGGATGAAGGAGACTCTGCATGCCCAGGCCCCCCCGGGAGGTTTTTTTTAATCAGTGAAGCTTAAAATTGGTCCTGCTTGCTCCTCTACTAATGGGTGGGACTTGAACGGGGCCTTGCACAAAATGCTACTCCGATGCTGGAAGCGGGTAAACTCAATCTCGATTTCGATATGAATAAACTTGGCGGGTCTAGCATTGGGCTACGTCCTCTATCTGTACCCTTTGTTAATATTAATAGTAGGAGTCGCATTTTATAGCAGGATAGTTCGATGTTTTCTATGGCGCGTCGTATTTTATCTCTTATGACTGACTATCTGATCCTGCCGTAGGGGTCGCGTTTGGTATCGAACGGATGTTTCATCTTATTCAATTGTGCTTGGCGTGCCCTACTATTCTAACTCCCCTACTATTCTAAGGCGGGTTGGCTGCCCTAAAAAAACATCTCATAAGTTTTGATAGCGGATAGTTTCCTTCCCTAGATGGCCGGACCGATAGAACCCGATAGAGCCGCCAAGTGAATGGGGGTTTCGTTTCAATTGCCAGATTCTATACGTAACATGCCCTCCCCATAATCGTGTTGGTGCAGGGGTAGGCCCTTATTTTTATAGTAGCACCCACCCTTATTGGAATAGTAGGGCGAATAGGTGGCATCCATCCCCCTCTCCATATATGGGGCACTCACCCAACGGCCTACTCTCTATTCGACACCCTATATATCTATATTGCAACGCCCTATCCCGGACTGGACTGCCTATATATAGATAGGGGTGCATAAATGATATATCTATCCCCCAACCCCGATGAACCCTATAGATATTGGTTTGATATAGGGGAGGGCGAGGCCCCAGCCCCATATATAGATAGGGATAGGGGGACTAGAAAAAATCCTCCACCCCTTAGTTGTCTAGTCATGTTCTCTCCATCTAGGGAAAGGAAAGCTTTTCTCAACAGGCCGGTCCTCTCCTCTATATACTAGTTCCTCTCCCCGAGCCAATAGCCTCCCCCATCCCATATAGTCATTCTAGGCTAGGCCCTACTATTTTATAGGCAGTTGGATAGGGTGATATGGGGGGAGGGAGATAAAACAATCCCCCTACGAGCAGCCCTACAATTCTATGGGCGGGCCATATATAACTATAGCCTCCTCAAGTCGGTCGAGTAGTCTTCTTCCCACCCGATCTGAAGGTAGCCAATTGGCGACGAAACAGACAAAAACACCCACCTTCTCTTCTTCACCACATCACAGCTCCACTCCATACAAAATAGAGGTCCACTCCATAGAGGTTCCACTCCACAATTCCCACTCCATATTTTGGAGGATGAGGCCCCAGCCCCATATATAGATAGGGATAGGGGAACTCGATTGATTGATTGATAAATCAATCGAGGGGTGCTCTCCCGCCCATATAGATTAGAGGGCCGTAGTTTATAGTTGGGGGAGAGGGACTCGATTGATTGGGGCCCGCCCTATATATACTGAACAAAGGGTGGCATCTAATGTTTGCAAGACTAGGGCAGGGCTCGACTGAAGCCCTATCCATATATGGGGGCAATGTTGACCGGATGCTCCGCTCTGCTTGATGGTATATCTAGATATGGGGCCCTATCCCTATCTATATGGGGGGGCGGGGGGCCCTCTGCATGCATCCCAACGAGTGCCTGGAGATCAAGAGATGGACGAGCGTATCCGGGCAGAGTGCCTTTCTTCGGCAAAGTGCCCATTATCTTAGGATAGCCTCCACTCAATATAGGCCCAGATTGGTAACACTGTTGGGGACCCTACCCTCATAATATAGGGGCTTGTTCCCATTTCGTTCATGATTAGCCAATTCTCTGAGTGGCGAGGGACTGTCCCAGCTATGGACGGTGAAGTGCCTACTGACTATACTAGACTATATAGCCGCCCCTATATATCTATGGGCCTATCTCATATGCTCCCTACCCTATAGATTGAAATTGAGGGGGGGGTCTTCTAGCGCATAGCACATATCATACAAGATAAAGGGGCAGAAATCCATATAGAGGGCCCAGTAAAGGCCTCCCAACTGGAGCTGATAGATCTATGGGAAACCATCTTGATCCTAATCCTATCAGATCTAGATTCTATACGTAACATGTCATATGTCTATGTCTATGTCTATAGCGATGTGATCATCTAGCGATAAGGGCCTATCTTGATGCAAGAGCATCTTGCATGGGAAAATTATAGGAAAAAAAAAATTGAAAAAAAAAATTTGTGGAGGAGAGAGAAAGTGACGAAAATTAGAGGAGAAATAATAAAAAATAAAAAAAGGGAAAAAGGAGAAAAGAAAAGAAAAGGTGATTTCTATTTTCGAGGTGCATAGGTGGCATAATAGAAATAAAAATAAAAATAAAAGGTTGTCATTCCATTTATCGAGGTGAGTGGGTAGAATTCTAGAAAGTTATGAATATTGTAGAAAGTTTTGGAAGTTGTAGAAGGTTGTGGAGGAATTCTAGAAGGTTGTGGATAAGTCATGCATGGGGTGGTAAGTGCCTATTTAAGCAAGGCATATGAGCATTTCTAAATCAAGCTCAAGGGGAAGCTTGAGGAGTAGAAGCTCGAGAAGAAGGTGAAAGCTCAAGGAGAAGCTTGAGAAGTGGAAGCTCAAGGAGTAGCTTGGAAAGGTGAAAGTTGTGGAAGGTGAAGCTTGGAAAGTTTCAAAGTGTGAAAGAGAAGGAGGAAGTGAAGAGTGAGTTTTCCTGAGTCTGTAGACAGAGCACCGAATGTGAGGCAGTTTACAGCAGGATTGTGATGGACTTGTGAGTGTGTAGACAGAGCGCCGAATGTGAGGCAGTTTACACTTGGATTTTGGATTAGGTTTGTGAGAAGAGCTAGTGGCTGCGGTTTAGAAACAAGGAGGTTGCTTGGTGGCTTGCGAGCACAAGTTGAGATCTCAGAGGTTTCTACCAGAGTGTGGATCTGGGCTAGCTTGGGTTTGGATTGGATCTTGAGAGATCTTGTTGCATTCTTTGTCATGAGTTGGTAAGGGTGGTGCAGCCCTTTGTCAGTGGTATCAAAGTGTATCTACATCAGTGGTATCAGAGCGTACATCCATTAGTGGTATCAGAGCGTATCTACATCAGTGGTATCAGAGCAGGAGTTCCAGAGTGTATAAGCAGATCGCCGAATGTGAGGCAGTTTACACTTGGATTTTGGATTAGGTTTGTGAGAAGAGCTAGTGGCTGCGGTTTAGAAACAAGGAGGTTGCTTGGTGGCATGCGAGCACAAATTGAGATCGCAGAGGTTTCTACCAGAGTGTGGATCTGGGCTAGCTTGGGTTTGGATTGGATCTTGAGAGATCTTGTTGCATTCTTTGTCATGAATTGGTAAGGGTGGTGCGGCCCTTTGTCAGTGGTATCAAAGTGTATCTACATCATATCTATACCCATATGCAATGCCCTATTAAGGCCTGAATATGGCGCCCAGATCTATCTATCGGGCCATCTATCTATACAGTCTTTACTAGGGGAGGGTCTATCTATATATAGGGTAGGGGGCGACTCTATAATCCTAATCATCTAGTTGGCACCCTCTATCTATCTATATGATGGCAACCCCTATCGGGACAGGAGTAGGGGGCGACTCTCTATACTATGGTCCAACGGCAAAGATGGGATATGGGCCCGCCCCCGCCAACTAGATAGGGATAGGGATATTATCTATATGGATAATACGCTCCTCCCCCAGCTCTACTCTATATAGTAGGTAGGCCCCATGCCAACAATAACATGACCAGTAAGGCTAGTTTGTGACATGTAGATGATTAAGATAAGGTTAACGATACAATTCTGGAGTATCACAGGCCACATTATGCCAAGAGACAAAGAAATGTGTAAAAACAAACTTGCAGAAGGTAAGAAAATGATTTTCACTGTGTTGTATAATCCTAAAACTAAGAATCTTCTATTTAGTCATCAAGTCATTCAAAGGGGGCATGTAGATGTTGAACCTAGTCTGGATGTCAAGGACAAAAGAAGTAATAAGATTATTGACGTATCTCGTTCTTACAAGTTTCAGGAGACTAATTATTCAAAAGCATGTGCCTTGCTTGTCCAATCAAATTAGGCCTCAGAACAGGTAGAGGTTTGTTATTTTATTAGGATTGCTGCAAATGCACTAAGCACTACTTGTGGTCTGTGTTTTCCAAAGGCGACAAATCCTTAAATTTATATATTCAAAATAGGCCAAGAAGCGACATGTCACATGAAGGGACATGTTTATTCATTATTAGGTAATTAATATAATAATTATTTTAATTATAGTTTATATATATATATATATATATAATTTCATGAGTTATTATTTTTTTAATTTCTCTAACATGATAATATATATAATTTTATATCTCATATTAATATATATAAAATTATATCTCACATATAATAAATATATATACATATGTGTGTGTGTGTGTGTGTGTGTTGTCTCAAGGCTTATTCGACTAAAGCTACCAAACATTAACACTCCCTCTTAGCTGGGGAGGATAAACACATGATAGATATTACACCATTAGTAATATAATAATATTAGATAAGGACATCTTTGATCAGAAGATCTCCACCATTTTGATATCACATTTGATATCGTGAGGATTGGCCTCCGGAATTTCAACATATGATATTCACCAAATACTTTGAGTAATGGTCTGCTGAATATCAACACATGATATTTTCACCAAGTACCTATCATATATCTATACAAACAACTCATAGACCGTCAAGTGAATGACATCTAACACTAAGTTGTTGATTTATAAGATATAATTTATCATGAACTATTACAACATTTACATAAAATGTATGTCACGATTTAAGTTATTGTAAGATCCTCACCTTCCAAGCTCCAACAAAGGTCCATATGCATCTTATCAGAAAATACCTCTTATAGTCGAAGAATCCTCTAATTGAATATCATTCCTACTATCTAGTGTTCGTGCAGGCATCCCGCTCAGACTCCTATTTTTCTACACCACAGAGTACTCACAAGGCTTCCACATGCATTTTCAATTATCCTAAGTCTGGTTTGTAATCTGATATTAATTGCCGACTAGAGAAAATATTGGCCTCAGTATTTCTATGTCAACACCTTATCAGACCCACTACAATCTTTCTTTCCAGCTGAAAAATAAATTTCATGGCCCAATACTAGAATTTTTGTTCCCTTTTAAATTTCTACATAACCAAATGCTTCTTTCAACAAATATAAAATCTTCAACAAAATTTAAATCACGTCAAATACAAATATCTGTGGTAAAATCTAGTACTAAGAATGAACTTCATTAGAACAATTACCATAATATTTTACACAAAGAACTAATTCGTTCAGTTCTTGTGCCTCGCAGAATTTCTTTATTTCTGCATTATTTGACTGTGCAAGACGTCTATGCTGAATAAATTTTTTGTTCCCTAAATCAAAATAAGGCTTCTACAATTTTCTCTTTACGAAATTTATTGAGATCAAACGGCTAATGGGATACATTGCTCAGATACCACTATAATATCCCTATGGATATTTTCTCCAATTTTTATCTCATAGAAATTTTCAATATATGAACAAATGTTTAATGCAAAATGAATTAGTAGATGCTCATTAAAATACCTCAGAATACATTATTGCATTATACATCTATAATACAAATAACCAGATATCTAAAATCCAATCTTAAATACAGTCACACAATTAGATTGAAAAACTAAGAAAAATCTTGTAAGCTCAATGTGAACTCCATCTCAAATCCACTGAAATGATGAATCGAGTCTGTGTCCAATCCACCAGAAATGGCCTAAAGATTTCATCCTCAAGTCTGAATAGAAAGCTGAAAGCTCTCCCAACACTTCTCCAAGAGAAACCCAAAAAACCAAATCCCACATGATAAACCAAGCATGCCCAAAGGAATGAAGCCTTCCTTTTTAATTGCTCAAAGTTGTGACCCTTCAACCTCCTTCTCTCATCTTTTGTCTTATTCTTAGTGCACTTTATAATATTACAAAAAAATGTCCTTAATTTCCTTATGTCCCTAAAAGGGGACATTACAAGAGCCTAGATATATCATCGTTTCTCTTCCTATTCTCCCTCCCACAAACATTGTGATTCTTCCTACCATACTCAAACTATTGAATGCACTTACTCTTCTGCATCATTTGCCCATGATTCATCCAATGAAAAGCTTTGTTCCTCCTCTAAAAGATCTCACTCCTTTGGATGCCCTCGCTCCTCGTCTTCAAATCCTTCTTCCTCTAAAAACCCTCTTTTTCCACTCTGGTAATCATTGCAAATTAAATCTCAATCCTGAAACTATACTTTCAATTGATTCCTCTCAATATCTAATTATATGCTTGTCCCATCTAATCAAATTAATTAGATTATTTATTTGATTATCTTATCCTCCCACATCACTCTTCTAACTTCTGTAATAATTAATTGAATAATTTAATTACTATTTAATTAATTATTGAGCCATGTGACTAACTAATAGCTTGTCCAAATTTGTTAAACCTACACAATTGCCACAATCAAATTTGAGACAAAGCAATCAAACTAGCTTTGCATCTCACTCATCCATTTAACATATTTCCATCTCAACCCTTAAAAATATTCCCTAATGGTGTCTTATTAAATCCTAAACATATCTTCTACACCTCATGGAACACTTGTCACGTGACCACAACTTTGATCCAAACCCTAATCATCGATCAATCACAGCCATCCATCAGCCAATCCACCTGAAAAACATACAAATAGGATAGACAATTCGCTGAGATAGTTCCTCTCTAGAAGAAGTAGAGAGCATTGATCTTCTTTCCCTTAATTTCCCTTTGGCATGTCATAAAATACCTTTCTTTTAGACATGAACCATCAATAAACTCTTACAATAAAAAATTATCTTAGAAATCAACATATTAATTAGTACATCAAGCTGCAAGGTGAAGCAATTCTCAATAATAAAAATTGCAACTATTTTCTCAATCCATCCAAGGTATAATCTAAACACAATATAAAATTATCTTAAATCATCAAAATAATGAGTATAGTATGTTACAAGATAAAACAATTCTCCAAATAATTGCAACTACTTTCTCAACACACCCATGGTACAAGCTAAACAATAATGATCTTTCAAATGATAACATATCAAAGCCTAATTGGAAGTACAAAAGCTTAAAGATCCAAGACTAAATGTAAGTTATGCATTCTAAGACCCACAAAGAAAAGATTGGATTCTAAACTTATAGATTCCCTTCTTTAATAAAGTGGAAAAGGTACAAGTTCATATTTCATGCCCCCTTATGGCTCATCAATAATGACTGATCAAAGAGATCTTACTTGGGTCAAATCTTGTCAGCCTCGAGGTTTTGGTTTTCCTTTCCTTTCCTAGTCAATCATCCAATTGCAAATGCAAAAGAATGACTAAGTCAAGGAGATTTTTAGAGCATTTAGATATGTTAGGAACCCCCTTTTATTGGAGTTTCCACACCTATTAGAAACTCCTTTACTACAATGTAGATGATTTCGTAGGATTCCTAGTTAATATGGAATAGCCAATAGGTTTCTGCCCGCAACTAAGTCCCCAAGGTAGTCTAAGAAAGCATAAATTCCAATGATCCTTAGTTCCCATGGAACTCTTGACAAAGAAGTAGCAAAGGGCTCAATGGAAAGGAAAAGACAAAGCAAATGTGTCAACCATTCTAGTGATTCCCAAAACCACAAGGACCTCCAATTTGTTTCCGGTACTTAGTGAAGCTTTGATCACCACCAATAAAGCTAGGGGCTCGATGGGGGCACAAAACAATAAGAGAGAAGGGAAAAGAAAAGAGAAAAGAACACCTTTGAGCTTTCCATGGTTCTTGAATATGTGGCAACCTTCAATGATGTTTTTAAGTCTTCCTCGACCCTCAAAAAAGAAAAGCTCAGGCAAAGGAGACAAGAAGAACTGAAGTCAAGGCCAATCATTGCAAAGGCAAGGAGGATAACATGACAGTGCCATTTTTTGTACAATGACTTTCCCACCTGCTCGATCTTGAGGTGTGAAGCTCTAAGAATAATGTTTAAACTTTAAAGTTTAATGCATTTCCAAACATTTCAAAAGGAAAAGGGGTACCCTTGCTACATTTATGAATTTACAGACCTCCTTTCTATGAAGAGGCTATGTCTAGGGTTGCATTTTCAACAGGTTTTGTGGGAGAACGTTGGCATCTCATCCTATAATTTATTTATGGTAGCATTGGCAAGGGTATTGGAAATGTTCTCTGCGTACACAAATCAGATTGTTTCATGCAAACATGTTAGAGTTTTGCATGTTGGTGAGTAGAGTTCCCTCTCTACCATGTCATCTCTCCCTTTTTCTGCCATTCACTTGTGTGGCATAAGAAAGAAATGGGTACTCATTGTAAAGGGTCCTTCCCTTGATGTTTCTAGTAAACACATATATTCTTCATTCCCTACAACTGTAAATCGGCTTCAGGCATCAGATTTAATAAAATTGTCAGTTTTCACCTTTTCTAGCCTTCTACACTTTGTGTAACATCGTTTCCCT
This sequence comes from Cupressus sempervirens, assembly GCA_028749045.1. Classification (NCBI taxonomy): domain Eukaryota; kingdom Viridiplantae; phylum Streptophyta; class Pinopsida; order Cupressales; family Cupressaceae; genus Cupressus; species Cupressus sempervirens. The sequence continues at coordinate 601,035,048 of CM053783.1, read as the reverse complement.
CTGTTCGACTGATTGTCATCATCTCTATGTTTATATAGAAAATCAATCTTTTACAATAACTAATTGAGGAAGTTGCTCATTCCCGCTAAGTATTTGTAAAAAGTTAAAAAGCTAATCTATACACACCCCTAGGAGTTGTTATAACAGAATTGTGTGGGATTTTGTAAATTTTATCATCTCTGTGCTGTCCTGAGCAAAGAAAGGATCGTATTCTAATCTTGATGCATCACCAACCCTTTAATTCCCTATCTTCCTTCTTCCCTTTTACCATAGAAATCAACAGAATGGAAATAGTTGTAAGATTATTCAATGTTGGGTTGGACCAACACTGCATCGATTTTGGAGAGAGAAACAGCCCTATGTCTGGAGATCTGATCTCACCTGCAAGATTCCACACCATGAGATCAGTCGCATGTTTTATTGAGACACTGAACTGGCTTCAGAAAGTATTCAATTTCAAGTGATAACGATACACAAAGACCACTGGGGCTGAAGGTGTCCCTTCACATGGAATTTCCAATAAACAAATAAGAAAAAATTTCATTCTGGTAGCGTCCTGCAAAGAACTCCTAACAGATGAAAAATTAGAAAAATGATTGAAAGTTCACTGCAATGGATTCTCCCTACAAAAAGTAAATCATCTCTCTTTCCTTCATAATGGGCAAATCATAGAACATCTTTGCTTTCAAGGACAAACTCTTCTTTAAGGATACTACTTCTTGAAGATTATTCTTCATCAGAAAGCTCTTTAAGAATGTGATTGTTAATTACAATTTAATGAAGGGGACAAAAAAATAGAGTTAACCACAAGATATTATTATGATGACCTAAGGTAAAATCAATTGGATTAGTATACAGGTTGATTGAATCTGGATTAGCATTGAGCATGTAAATGATTATGCAAAAATGAGTCACACTGTTATATCAACAACCAACTTGAGCCTAATATTGGCTATTGCCAGTTCTAATAATGAAAAAGCCAACTTAATTTTTAAAACTGACTACATTAGTCTCAATGACCTTAGAAGAAAACAAGTTAATTGAGTTAGTTTGTCGGTTATATTTCATAACCTAGATTCTACTGATCCACAATATTACATTGATACAGATCCAATACACAACCTCATACAGCCCACAAAGAAGATTAAAACTTAGAAAGAGATCGACATGAAATCTTTCGCCTCTTTAAAGCTCTCAAGATTAGAGAATGTCCTGGTCCATGCAAACCAACCCATTTTTTCAAGTCATTGAAAAGTCCGCATAATGGAGAAGCCCATGATGAAATAACACTAGCAACTGAGAAAAAAACAAGGAAGCTCTAGAACTGTCTCATGAACAATTTGCTATTGATTTGTCCACTTTGACCAATTCACTATGTTTTTGCCACATAAAAGTTGTTATCTACCAAGGCATTCAATCAGCTCCAGCAAACTGTAATAAATAAGGGTATCATCAAATAAACCAAATACAAGTCACTAAAGATTTCTTGTATTCCAGTATGTCATTGGGTCATATATATATATACATATATATAACCTGGACAACTTATGTTGGTCTATGATTTGCAACTCGCACTCTAACCTGATATTAAAGAGGACCAAAATTCTAAATTACAGAAAACCATTTCATTAACTCATCAATCGATCCACTGAGTTGAGGAAAAGGATACCTTATATTTACAGTTTACTTTTTGAAGTCCAATAATTAATATCGTAATACACGTGTAACGATTCATGTTTCTTCTTTGATGCATCACTGGCAGTAAACAGTTAAAAACAGACTTATGGTAGGAACAATAGCATCCATATCAATGAACTCTTTAACAATCTTCTCAAGTTCATTTTGCACAGCGCATAGATGCCTGCATAGTCTCAATATGGTAGTCCCCTTGCCAAACTCACGATATATATAGCCACTATCAGGTGGAAGTTTACAAGAGCCACCACCAAAAGAATTGATAAATGATTCAAGAGCCATTCTATCACCTTCAGCTTTGGTGACTTTCCTTACTTATTTGACACATGAAAGCATTTGATTGCAAATGATTTACTAAATGAAACCAGAAGGCATTCTCACAAGTCTCTCTTGTCATATTGATCTGAAACCATACATTGTTTAGAGGTTCAAATCACCTAAGAACATGTTCCTTCCCATGCTACATATGTTGGGATTTAGTGTTCAACTAGCTGTTGAAATTAGTATCATAAATTATAAACAACTTAATATTTATTAGTATAGGTCAATTAGAATGATATTGTGTGGTATGTTAAGTTTTAATAATAACTCGTATAGCTATTCTAGGTGTCAAAGTAAATAGTTATCATATAATGAGTTATTAAAAAAGCTCATTATATTTAGATAAGTTGTTCAGGGGTTTTCCTATAATGTAGGAAATAGAAATCCTATAAATATGTGTTATTTTATTTGAATGAAAATAAGGAGAAGTGCGCAATTATTTTGTCTAAAATTATTATGCTTCCTATGTCCCATATTTTCTCTCATTAATCTAACATATGTTGGCCTTAACCTATTGGCTAAGAAAACTGTTAAATCTGCACTGTTCACCTTCCAAACTCAAGGATTTAACAATTTAATGATTCAATAAGATAGCAAGTACTGACAAATGGTTAGTACTTAACTAGGATTTAGATACCTTAGTTACATATCAAATGGTTAGTTTTCAATTTAAGTTCATATGCAACCATTGAGACTTCTAAAGAAGCAAACAGTTCAGACCTCTTTCCTCATTGAACCTTATCTTATTGTTGCTCTTTGGTAGGTTACACTTCAACAATCTTGTGCCACTCACTGTCATAATGTTAAAGCTCAGTGAAATGAAACTGACCGTCTCTTCAAAAATTGTATATTAGCTAGCTGTTCAGTGCAATCAATACACAACCAATTTCATAATCAATCCATCAAAATAATTTGACAAGATGCTCTACTTGGGTTACCATCCTCTCCTTGTGATTTCCATGGCTATTCATCAACTTCACAGCAAGGAAGGACACTTGTCCAACAAGATCAAGCTTCAAGGAACTCAAAACAGCAATGATTCTTGCTGCTTCTAGAACACTTTTTCCTGAATTTGTTGAAACAAGTCACACACACATCAAAACCCTTAAATGAATCATGTCATCAACAGACATTGATAATTGTCTAAAAACAATTCCTTCAAATTAATGCTTGATAATGGGTATTCAAATACTCCACCTGATTACTAGATATCTTTAAGTTCCTTAAGCTAAAGCTTATCTTTTAGAGTCTGGTCACAAAATAAAGCTTATAAATCGATGACTTAGAATGGATTTTGTGCCCATTGACATTTATATAATCAAAATTAGTCAAACATCCTACATTGACCCTTAGTTTTTCATCTACAAAAAATTTATCTGCTAAGTACTAATCCCATGTTTTCCAGACAAGTACTTATATTTCAACCTTATGCTTACCTTCTTGGGTATCTAACCAATCTTGGAATGGAGACCATATACTTTTTGAACTTGAAATTGTAAAAGAATTTGACAAAACTAGAAAACTTTTGATGCTGACTGTTGCAACATATTATATAATTGATCTGTACAGTATGCTATGTTCCTACAGCAACAATGTTCTTAACTTTTAACCAATGGATGAACCCTTTGCTCACATATGGGCCTTGGGAAAGAGTTAGAACTAACCCAAACAATAAATTGTAGAAGGATAACCCAGGAGAGTAAACATACTCATACCCTCCAACTCAGGAGAATGTCTCAGATTATGCTTTTAATGGATTTGTGGAACTTATCCTTCCTAAGAATACTTTGTCTTGTAGAAACTTACCGTAAAGTTCATTTTGTAATTTCTATCTCGCCTATTGTGAGCATCTTATCTTCATTCTAGTCATTTATGATACACTCTGAATGATTCTCAGCAAATAGCAAAACAGTATATCTTCTCTTGCAGTCTTGTAAAATTGAATTGCTACCTTGTTTAGAAGTATTGGAACTTACAAGTGAAAGTATTCTGAAACTAAATCCTTCCTAAAATTGATGGATCTCTTGCTGTTAATTTTTGGTACACTAATTATTTATTTAATGCCCTGACAAAACAAATGTCTTCCAAAAGTGCCAACAGGCTCTAGGTATTCATCACAGTCACCAAAAGCTTTAGTTTTATGCAGATAGCTTTCTGGCTTAGCTTAGGCTATTCATAATAAAATGAAACTCCAACAGATAAATATCATCATAAGATGATTCAGCCAAACAAAGGTCGTCATAAGATTTACAAAGGTCGTCATAAGACTTATAATTATTTGCAGATACCTTTCTGGCTTCATGTTAAATTGGAAAAAAATATCATCAAATATGATACACATGAGAGATCCAATCCAAAACTACCCTTTTTGCAATTAGCATAGAGAAAATAATACAATTCCTAATAGTTCCAGCTTAGTCCTAACATGGTCATTGAATCAAAGCCAAATAGGTAGAAAATTTGAACAATGCATAAAAATATGAGTAGTTTTAAAAACTTAAAAATGACATGTCAAACCTAAGATAACAGTGCATCCAGGAAATCACCGGATGCTGGTTTTGGTGCGTTAGGATGCTCGGATGCGTTTGGATGCTGCACTGATTTGCACAGGAAGCTTGCCCAGCGCCTGTGGGTGCGTGCAGGGTGCGTCCAAGAGCATCTAGAGAGAACCCATACAGCATCCAGGCGCATCTGGAGAGCGCCCATCACTGTTTCAACGCCCAGTCACTTGATGACTTTAAAAAGCATCTGTTTAATTAATTGTTTTATTATATTTTGCTCCATTTGCCCCCAAAACCCTTAAACGGCCCTAAAAGAGGCCATTCATTGCTCATTCTTCTCATTTTGTTTGCAGCTGGGCTCTCTTCTCATTTGGTCTCCATTTTTGGCATTTTGAAAGCAAGCTCATTATTTTTGAAGAGGATCATTCGTAGGGTGTCTAATAGCTTCTACAAAGGACATCTAAGCATCTAAGGTAAGCATTTGATCCCCTTCATGAGATTTTTTACTGAATTTTTTTAGATGATGATGAATTTTTAAGTTCAAGTTTTGGAAGAATTTTTTCAAGTTTTTTCTTTTTTTTTTAAAGAAATGAAGGAACAAGTTTAGCTATCTTTTTTTAGTATTTTTGTATCATATTTTTGCACTTGTATGTTTGATGTTTATAGTTTATTTAAATATTTCTAATTAATTTTTTTAATTTTCTTATTAGATTCATAGTTTGTATTGTGCAAGAATGGCCACTACTAGTAGTCAAAGTTCAGCAGCGAAGAAAGGTGAACGAAGTGATAACTTCAATATTGATGTAGCATCTCCATTATGAAGACATGTCACAAGATTATCACAAGTTTCAGGAGGTGGGTCATACATTTAGGAATGCAATGTATGTCATTGTAAAACATGTAACAGCTCATATTATCGGGTCAAAGCTCATTTTATGGGCCCTACTAGTAAAGGAATAAGATTGTGCAAGGGAAGCAAAGATAGAAAAAGGATGAGCAATGCACAATTAACCGGATTTATAAAAGAGCAAGAAGCTGCCAATAGTTTAAAAGCAAATCAAAAACAAGTTTGTATAAACGTTCATCCACAAAGAGCAAAGTGAATGTGCCCACCAATCATGTTGCGTCCTCCAAACATCCACTCTTGCAAGTGGGAGAGGAAGAGGAAGACGTAGCAGTTATTACCTGCAAAAGAGGATGGTTGGATCAAGCATTCAAAATGGAGGCAAGAGAGCTTGTTCATGAAGCAATTGCACATTGCCTTTATGCCAATGGTCTTCCTTTCAATTTGATAAGATTGTCATATTGGAAGGAAATGGTCGTAGCCATCCTTAAAGCGTCGGCTGATTATACTAGTCCTGGGTTTGAAAAGGTGTGTACTACTCTTTTACAAAAAGAAAAGATTTCTATAGAAAAAGCTCTTCAACCAACTAGGACTTCTTCAAACACTTCCAGTATATATAACTATTGTGTCTGATGGATGGAAAGATACAAAAAACCAATCACTGATTAATGTGATTGCAATGTCCCCCAAAGGGACAATGTTTTTAGGGCAGTTGATTTCGAAGGACTCGATAAGGATTCACAATTCATTTCTAGAATTCTTGTTGAGGCAATAGAGATGGTTGGCAGAGAGAATGTGGTCCAGGTAGTCACAGATAATGCCGAAAATTGTAGGGGCGCAGGTGCCTTGGTTGAGCCTCGATAAGACCATATTTTTTGGACACCATGCACCGTACACTCTCTCAACTTGGTTGTGCAACAAATTGGCACCCAAATAGATCGGATTAAGCAAATATACAAGAGGGAGAGAAGATACAAATGTTTGTGACAAGCCACCACATGTCACAATCCATATTCAAATCATTCTCCAAGTAGTTGTTGAAGGTAAATTTAAAATTGTGATTAGTTAGTTTCATTTATTAATTTATTTTGAATAAGTTTTGTATTCATGTTCAATTATCAAAATATTACTTGTATATAACTTTGTTTTATATTAACTGTCATATAGTTAACTTGATTAGATTGTTGAGACTAGATTTGCATCTTGTACTGTTGTTATGAGACGACTCCTCAAGGTGCAAGTGGCATTGAGCCAAATGGTTATTTCTAGCCAATGGGGTCTATGGAAAGCTTCAAATTCAAAGAGAGACTAGAAGGTCAGGGGTTTGATCTTGAATGATACTTGGTGGGCTCGTGTGCAATTTGTATTGGGTTTCACCGAGCCTATCATGACTATGCTACGCCTTGCTGATACAGATTCACCTTGCTTGGGTGATGTGTACAATGGCATGGACACCATGGTAGAAAAGGTAAAGCTTTCCATACAAGCACATGAGACTAACCCCCACAGAATGTGAAGCCTTGTGCAATAAAGTGGAAGCAATTGTTCCTCATCATTGGGAGAAGATGACTATCCCATTGCACCTCCTTGCATATGCCTTACTCCAAGGTACTATAGCCAAGAAATACTTGTTATGCTGGATAGAGTTGTACCATATGTGGATGAAGAAGTTGCTACTAGGTGCTCAATACATTTGCACAACTCTTCCTAGATGTTGAAATGCACAAAAAGGTGAGGCTAGAATTTGGCTTATTTGGTTTAGAATCAAAACTTACTCCATATGCAATAAAGGACCAAAATGACATGAGAGCTATCACATGGTGGCACATGTACGGCCAACCATTCAAGAATCTACAACCTCTTGCAATCAAGATCCTCTCACAAGTAAATTTTCATTTATTTGTGTTTAACATTTGTATTCTACAAGTTAGTGTTTAACATTCTTTAGTTTGGTTTGCATTTGTACGTTCAATTTTATGGACTCTATTCAAATTGCAAGTTCTTCTGCTGCTGAATGGAATTGGAGTACATACTCTATATCCATTCAGTGAAGCACAACCGGTTGGGCTCAAAGAAAGGTGAGGACTTGGTTTATATACATACCAACTTGTGAATTTTGTCACATAAGGAGGATGGATACAAGGAAGGGTCAACCAAGCTTTGGGATGTAGCCCCTGAATGCGCAAACTTAGATGCAACATTTCAAGATCTTACTGTAATCACAAATGATCATGTTGATAACATCATGGCAGGTGCATCTAGCACAAGTGCAACCATGTTTGGTTCAAATGAACTTGCAACTCTTGCAGCAGAAGGAGATGATGAGAATGTGGATTTTTTTGAGAATCCTTACGATTCTGATTGACTGAATTTGATTCGTGAATCTTGAGCCTTGACTCTTGATTGATCAACATTGAACCATGAACTATGTTTTAATTTTGTAATTCGAATTGCATTGGAACCTTAAACTTGAGTAATTTACTAATTAGTTATTATTGTTATTTCAATTTGAACTATCAATGGTGAAGTATCATGCTATGGAATAGGTTAGTTTTTTATATTGTTTGCATTTCTTCGCATACATAAATTATTGTATATAAATTTATATATGGATGCATCCAAAATCCCACAAAAAAAAAACGTGAATACATGCATCAGCACCTCGCACCCACATCAGCATCAGTAACTTAGTGTCAAATGTCAAAACATGTGTCAAGCTTGAGGTTGTGTCAGAATGCTTACAATTATAAATTTAAATATGAACCAAAGGGTGACATTGATTCAAAAACAAATCAAATGACAAGATTAAAGTCAAATAATAAAAATCAAGGGATGTTTTATTTTTGTCACAATAAAAAATAAATCATATTGTACTCTGAAAATGTATGTTGCCTCATGTGGTTAAATTCTTACGGTATACCATGCATTATATATTTTGTTTGAATCAATAAGAGGGTCAAAATCAAAGAATTTTGGGTTTAGTTTATTGATTATTAAAAATCATTAAATCAATTACTTTCAAAGAATTCAATACCAAATATTTTCGTTTTATGGAATAAATCATGACAATCTTTCCATATCTACAGCAATTCCATAAGATTTGTATGATTTTGGTTATGAGTAGCATATAAGTTTGTTGTCATTGAGCTTGAGAGAGCTAATAAAGGCACCATACAAACTAGATATTACACCTCATAGACAAGTAGCTATTTCACTCTGCTTATAATGCTAAATAATGTGACTTTTGAGTCGTTCTAGTCTTCTAGGGTAACTCAAGAGACATAAAGGATGAGAAGAGAGAACCCCAGAAGCTCTCTAACACAGAAGCCATTTTATTAAAATTGCTTAAATGGCCGGGAAGTTCCTGCAGGGTACGATGCACGAATACAACTTGCAGGACACAATGGATGACAGGGTTCAAAGCCCCTGCAGAGCTTATCATGCTAGTACTAAATGAAGCATTCGCAAAGCCCAGAAAACCATATAAGTCAAAAAAAAAGATAGATGTGTCCTAACAAGAGAAAAGTCAAAACCTTAAACCTCCAAAGCACCTGAAATTGAAAGTCTACAATACATAATGTAGGATATCATAAAGGATCTGCAGAGCATGCTTTCATAACAATCACTTGACATAGTTCAATGAATAGGTAATTGACCTGTGTGAGAGTTCACATAACTTAAGGGAAAGTTACAAGAATTAAAGGTCACTGTCAAGTGATAATAGCTTTAGGTGAGCAGGGCAACAAAGTCTTTGTGACAATTTGTGTAGCCTCCTGACAATTAGTATGTCTGTTACTTGTGCATTCTTTGATCCTACAAATAATTCCACTTTTAAATTGAATTTTTGTATACAAATCTCGATAGACTTCCATAAATGTTTTTTACTAGGCAGATATGTTCAATTGAAAACTTTAATATCCAACTATTCAGAAAAGAAGACTACAATTAAGCCTGTGACCCTAATAATGTGCATCTATTTGCAGATAATTTTTACTGGTGGTCTAACGTGAATTCATAAGCACAATAGACTACATTCTTCTATAGTGTCATCTACTATAAAAATACCTCTTGTTCTAATATAATAAGCATATAGAGATAATAAACAGTAGAAGATCTCTTGTTTGCAGTCAAGCAGCCATTGCAAAAGAATTGATGAAATCTAGAAAAGGAAGATTAAACAGGATAGTTTCACAAAAGTGCACCCCAATTAAGTTATGCAGTTGCCCTGCTTTGCTGAAATAGTTTATAAAATCGTCAATATGCAATATCATTGACCTTTCTAGACAAACAATCACTGTCGGAGTCCTTAGGATGGTGGCCAAGGAAATTGCTCTGGTGCTAACATAATAAGATGCTTTGTCTGAATGTATGTTATGCAATCTATGTAAGGGTTTAATGATAACCAAGACAGGAATAATTAGTAAATTCCTGACACGGTTCTGGAAAAACATGTCTATTTTATTCACGCTCGTTCACTAAAAAGTGTGTCAAATATAATAGGAATAAATTCTTACCTGGAAGTGTGAACTATTCAGGCAACGTCCAACTTGTCTAAACAATGGCACCATACATCTTTGAAATTCAGCTGCCTGGGTTGCTTCTAAAACTTCCTCCAATTCTCCTAGGAACAGTACCTCCTTTTGACTATTTGTGATAGGCCAATATTTCAGTAACCCCCTAATGATAGTATCTGCTAGCTTGAAGTCTTTCTCTACAAATTGTGTAATACAATGAGATAATTGCTGATGGTACATGGCTACACATTTGGGCTTGTGCAATGGAATCAAAGCTCGTACAAGAAAAAGCTTGTGTTCCTCCTTCAATGGCAATGCAAATCCATTAATGATACTACCCAAAATCTCCAGCAGCTCAGCTATTCCATTATGCTTTTCAGTTTCGAAAATAAAACGGTAGAAGATGTTGTTGATTGCTTTTCGAATGAAGGGTCTGTGCACCATGAATTTCCCATATATGCGGTGCAATATTGTTTTCAGATATTCTCTCTCTCTAGGGTCCTCAGAATCAAAGAGATCCAATAATCTTAAAACAAAGGAGTGATCAATATATCTCTTTGCCAATTTTGCATCTGTTTCACTTGATGCAACAAACCTCAGAAAAAATTCATAAACTACCTGTAGATGAGACCATGAAGGATCCATCGTGGGCTCCTCCTCCTCTGGATCAGTGTTATCCAATCCAGCAGCTTCATGAGAAGATGAAGGTATAGTTCTGAACAAGTTGGCAGTAACCATTTTAGTAATTTCCTCCATTACAACTTCATTAAATTTGCCATTCACAGAGCTGATAAATTCCACAAGCTCAAGAAGTGTCTGCCTTTTAATATCTTTCTCTTTTGCATTTTTTGTGGGATCAGAGAAGTCAAAAACAAAAGTACAAAGCCTCAATTTTTTTATGAGTAAGCTCTGTCTTTCAGAGCTTGAAACGTCCCTGAATGAGGGCAAAGGCTCAACAACGAAGAAATTCAAACTTCCATTGGAAGAAACTACATCTGCTGACAATTTCTTCCCTACAGGAGACCAAGCATTTGTCTCACCTGCCGTTGCCCCACTATTATTACTGTTAATATTTTGTACGGTAACATTAAATGGAACCGCTGATCGTGGCCCTGTGGTTGCAGGACTCACTCCTGCACCTCTATAATTACCAGTAGCATTACGTCCTGAGCCATTTAAAGATGCATTTCCCCCTCCTCCCCCACCGCCTCCTACATCGCCACCACTGCTGCTGTTATCTGATTTTGATTGCTTGCGTGGAAGCCTCTGCAGAAGGTTCTTTATCATAACTTGCAAAGGATAAATCCCAAGACTTGCACTCTGCCAACAACATGCCCCAAGAAGACCAACAAGCTAGATATCGAAAGCAACGAACCCAGCTATGTGCCACACAACCTTAGTGCCTTGTCTCCAATAGCAGGTCAAAGAATCAAAACTTCAATAAATATCTATGTTGTACACAACCTCAATGTCTGGAAGTTGTTACCAGAATTGAAACTGAAAAAATAAAATGTACTAAACACTGACTTCAGTCTCTCCCAAACTTGCAAGGCTTTAACCAGATTTTTGCTACGATAAACCAGCCATAGCACTCGCATATTATGAGATTCATAAACATGAAGTCTTGAGCAAATTTTTAAGCCACTCTGAACTTTCCAAAATCTTTAATTTGATGTACAGCAATGGCGAGCGGGACAGAGATCATCTGAATGAAAATTGAAAGATCTAGAATTAATTTACAATAAGTCTGATCTTCTCAAAAAATCTATTTTACAATAATTCATAGCGACTCCTGAAATAAAATATATTATTTTCAATTTCTATTTAAATTCAATAACTTTAATTTTGTCAAAATCTTTTTTTCGCTGGAAAATACTAAATACTTCTGAAAATTAACATATAAAGATCCAAAATCAAAACGTAAGCATTCTGCTCTTATGAAAGACCTTATTTTACCGTATACGGTAGACGACTTCTAACAATAACAAAATGAAATATCTAGAGTTGATTTTCATGCCCTCTGATCTTCTCAAAACCTCCGTTTACAATATAACAATAAGGAAAGATGCAGAATCCTTCTAATAGAACTCTTAAAGATCTAGGCTTGACTTTCAGCCATTACGATCTTCAAAAAAGCCTTGTTTTACTGTATTAAAAATAACAAATTTTTAATAAAGGAAAAAATCAAAGATCTGACCTTCATTTTCAATTGGGCAATTTAAAATCCATTCATTATTCCAAAATCAGACATTGCGATCGGAATGAGTTAAACTTGATCGACCTAAACCTAAATGTAAAACGTAAAATTAACATGAGCGTTGTAAATACCTGTTGAATTTACTTCATTAAGCGATCTGTGTCTCCTTGAAACGAAAAATCTTATTAAATTTGTTTGATGGGGTATAAAATATTTTTGGACTTAGTAATTGGAGACTGCAGATAGTCTTCACCATATTGTTCTTCTTGTCATCTTCAGAAATATGGTACTGGAAATATAGAGAGATACGAAACAGTGAATCGATATGGATTAATATCTGTGACAATGACGGAGGCGATATTTGGGTATTTTGGAAGTTTGACGAGTACATATATAAGGGATGAGACTCGAACCTTGGCTGGTCATTTTTTAAATATTTTTTGTGGGAGTGCGCTTGCGTCTATAACTATTGGATTTATAAGGTTATTTGGTTCAAGTCAACTTTAATTTTGTTATTGTATTGGTGAAATATGTATGTTCATTGTAATTTGTAATGCCTACTATATTGTGTTGATTTTAAGGGAAGTGATAATAATGAAAATTAATTATTATTATTATTAATTCATTTATTCATTTTTAGTTTGATTTATTTTAATTATTATTATAAGTTTATTTTATGTATTTTTTTAATTATTTATATTTGTTATTATTATAAGTCTATTTTATGTTTTTTTTTTAATTAATAAAAGGCTGAAGTCTAGCCAATAGTGGCATGTTGTGATGGTTAAGTTGTTGTGATGTTATCCTTGCCATCAAGGTTCAAATCTTATGGGGATGAGGTCCCCCGTTTGTGGCCTCATTGGTTCATAGCTTCAGGTCAAAGCGTTTACCCCTTTTTCAAAAAAAAAAGGCCGAAGTCTAGATTAATTATTGTTATTTGTTATAATTAATTATTTTTATGTGTTAAGGGAATTCAAACCCAAGACCTCCCACATGAGAGGCTCACAAGTTACCATTGTGTTGTAGGCTCTTGCCTAGTTTATTTTATGTATTAATGTATTAGTCATTTATTTATATTTTTTAATTTGTCCATTATTATATATCTATTATATTTATTGGTGAAGTTATGCTTATATTTATTTTTATGAATGTATTATTTAGTAAGATTTATTTTTTAAGTTTAAGATTAGCTTCTGATTATGATGTCATCTACATAACGATGCGATCATCTTCACAATCAATATTATATTTTTGTTTAAATTTTAAAAAAATTAATTCAAATTTTACCAATTTACTATTAATAAAGTTTGCACAAGGCATTATAGTGTGGGCCATTTGATTTTTGTAATCTTGTAAAATAATTTTAAGGTATTAAATGATACTAAGTTCCTAGATATTTCAAGAAACATGAAGAAGAATTTGAGAGAGACCATGTAAACTAGAAAGAGTAGAGTTTAGTAGGATATATATATTGAGCTTGCAAACACAATTTAAGTTCTGTAACACCCCGCCAAGGGATCCAAAAGAATTAACTTAAAGTTTCACTAAGTTTGCTAAACATTTTTTTTTTAAAGTAAGAATGTATAACATACACATCAAACACATAGTAGCGGAAGCAATAACATGTAATCATCGACTAACATACATTGCAAGTTACATTTCTTAAGGAACCCAAGACGTTGAGTCACGTTTAAATTTAATTAATTCTAAGTCTAACAACTATCACATACATATGAAAGAATAATCAGAAAGTCCCATGTCCATAATATACATTTGTTCTGAATGCCTCTTGGCAAATTAATTCGGAATGCTCAATCATCCACTGTACATGTCACAGGGTATGAAAGGCTTAAAAGAATATACATATGTAAAAATAGAAATGCATCAACCTCCACGAATCCATGATACAAAGTACAGTAAAAATATATGAAACTATTCACCATACAGGATACATCCATACATCCATAATGATAAAACATCTATCATAAAATCTAACCATCCATCATAATAATCCAAGAACATAGTGAAGGTAAATGCCAACCAAGAAAACTCCAATCACGATGACCACGGAACGGATCTCAATGGTAAGAGTAAAAAGCACTACCACCCGACCGCGTGGAACCTAAATGGTCCACCTCAAGTCCCAAATAGGATAACAAAACCTATAATCATAAATACTCTCTAAGTCCAGGAAATCCTATAAGTATGCTAACTCAAGGGTTCCTAAAAAGATCGACATCTAAACCCAGAGGCACCACAAAGACACGTAGGAAACCTAATATGCAAGCGGGAAAGTGTCATCGCAAAAGTCATGTAGAAGTTACCCGAGCAATCCCTTAGGAAACCCCGGGTCCCTACTGATCCTGCAGCCACTAGTATCCTCTCGTACTGACGAGGCATACTACGGAGTGCAAGGTCGTAACCAAGCATTCTCTCTACCCCATCCTAGTCTGTACTAGCACTCAAGGCATGGGAGAGAACATACAATTATCTTGTTAGGTTCATTTTCTCTCATTTAGTGTAAATGTTTTCACTTATTAAAAACGAATTACAATGGGTTTCTCAAGGCAGCCTCTTAGGGCTCCGACCCCCATTGCAAGCCACTTCCCGACTCTACACATAGATAATCTACCCTAGGCTCATGAAATCACAAATCAAAGAATCATAATAAAATCACCTCAGTCCTATACAAGCAACTGAAAAACATCATAAAAGATAAGCCACAAAAATTACATCAGTTCTTCGTGAGCAACAGATAAGCATCAAATAATAATCATATGATCACAACAGTTCTCTATCAGCAACTGAAGGCATCAATGATAAATCACAAAATCCAATGGTCCTCCAATGAGCAACCAAAAAGTATCCCAATAGTAAATTACAATACTGATCGAAGACTCCAAAATGGTCAAGTCAAAACATATCACAACATGACATCATCAAGATCTAAACGAACACTTCAGTTCTCTCAAAGCAACCAGAAGGTAATACAAGTATAACTGATTGAGACTTAAAAATGGTTAAGTTAGGTATCTCAAATACATACACCTCTGCTTCACACGAGGAAACTAGAAAGCAATAACAAACAGTAAATACATCCATCATAGAGCATACTATCACGTTACCTTGGTTGGTTTGAAAAGATCGAGAACAAATCATCATAACATCACATTCACAACCCTGAGCCTCTGGTAACAACCTAAACTGGTCAATGCTAAACCAACCCCATAACACTCAAAGCATAGACAATATATAGAAAACATCATAGTCTCACAATTGGTTTTTATTTGAAAACATACAATTGAGTTAAACAATAAGGTTTCAGTTTTCAGTGTTTATTTTCAAGTAAAATGTCTTATAGTTCAATTTGATTGATAATATACTATTGAGTTAATGTGAGGTTTTCATTTCTAGTTGAAT
Source organism: Cupressus sempervirens (assembly GCA_028749045.1). NCBI lineage: Eukaryota > Viridiplantae > Streptophyta > Pinopsida > Cupressales > Cupressaceae > Cupressus > Cupressus sempervirens. The sequence goes on along the minus strand of CM053783.1, from coordinate 601,019,556 downwards.
GTATGTTTTAAACAGATAGAACCCATAGTTCACCTTTACAAATTATCCTGTTCCTATCTCCAAATGAAACACCTAATTACCCCTAATTGATTTTAAGTCACAGTCCTAAAACAATCTAAGGGTAATAATTAAATTATTAATAATACTTGTTGATCTTTAATTTTAATAATCTACGCTTTCATTAAAAACAATGTTATAATATTAAACTTGCTTAAACAAATTTTCGATTTAATTAATCTTAATTAAGTCAAACTTTAAATAAAATTAATTAATGATACATAAAAGAATCATATTATATTTATCAATAATTTATTTAAAAATTATTAATAAATAATAATAAAATTTCAATATAATTTTAAATTTAATAAATTTTAAATTAAATAATAATAATATTAAATAAAACAATTTTATTCAAAACGTTTTACAAAAAAAATTGATTTATAAAAATAGATCGTAATTCATTTCTTTTTAATAAAATATGGCGTGTTTAAAGGCCCGTCGGCCTGCCATACACCTGCGGCCGCAGGTGTTACTGCTGCCGCAGGCAGCAGTACCACTTGTCGGCAGCGTGGGTGTGTGGGGCGTGGGAAGTGGTGGCCCCGCCCCACTCCAGATACATTACATATTTATTTATTTATTTATTTATTTTACTCTATTTTAATATATATAAAATAAATTAAGTTTTATTTTAAAATTAGTTTTGTTTAATTTCATTAAAACAATTTCCTATATATATATATATATATATTTTTTTTTTTTTAATTAGAACTTTCAATTTTACATTCAAAACCCTTACCAAATTAAATCTTAATTTCTTAATCTAGAAAACAAGGGTTCTAATAACTCTTCCAGTCTCCATGGATACAGAAATTATTGACAAACAATTAATAAATTCACAATATTGAAAGGTTAAAACTTTCATCACAGAGAAATCGGATTTACAAACCCAAAACACGAAGAAGACAGGAAAGGATAATTGTGTATTTAATGAATAATCAAAAACACAAGACCCTACCTGATCCTGATGCTATTATGCAATCTCCAGGAATTGTAAAAGAATTCGCTCCTCTCAATAACCTTCTTCTGAAAAACTTTCTTGGTATCAGCCTTCTGAAATTCGCTTCCAAAAGTTGTCTCTCAAAAATTCTCGTCCAAATTCGTGTGGCACAAAAATGAACCCCCAAAGTTGTGATAAGGAGTTTTCTCCTCAAATCGGAGCACTAATTGTGCGTTCACCCGAGAAGACTCTTTGCACAACTCAGTTAACTCCCGATTAACTTTTATTATCTTTTCTTTTATTTTGCATTCATCTTTTCATGCACATTAAGTTGAATATTAAATAACTTTACTTAATATTCCACTTGACTTCTATTTTAAATTAATTTATTACTTTAATCTCATGTGCACTTCATGAAATTAAAATAACATTATTAATTTCTATTATTTAATCTTTTAATTTATTTCTCATATTTAAACTCATGCTTAGATCATGCGATCTAGAATTCTTAATAATTTTATATCTTTCAACTTTTAATTTATTTTAGAAACTTAATTGATAACATATTTAATTAATTTAAATAACAATAATATTTAGCATTTATTTAAAAATGAACTCCAAATATATTATTATTAAATTAAATTAATTATTATCCTGTTCTAAATTTATCTTTGAACTTTAATTTCCAAATTTAATTCTTTTATTTAATTAATTTCTCAATTAATTAAATATTAAAGACATCATATTAATTCTCCATTAAATTAAATCTTTAATTAATCTTTTTAATTAGACTTAATTAATAGAAAACACATCAAGGACTCATATAACAACATACGAAACCCCTTCATAGAAAAACACATACTAAATCAAAACAAAAAGGGTTATAATCACGAAATTACATCATTTGATGCATTCAGAGGGTACTTAACTCAGATACTTGTCCTAATTATCAATTAGGACAATTGGCTAAAGGGTTTAGGAATTGGACTTAAGAGTTTATCTCCCCTCTCTTACCATTGAGACAATGCGATAGGGTATGCTCATCCTGGCAATTCAAGGAAGTCGATACCCGGTACCTGCAACCTGCATAAAATTCACGCATGTACAAACACAATATTCTAAGCTAAACAGACAATGGCAGGAAGTGGTGCATTGTGTAGATCCCGACTAGCAGGTGACTACGACTCCCTTCCTTAACCACATCAGAAACACCATACATAAATAAAACAAACACGCACACCATACACATGCAGTATGGGGTGAGTGTCCATAAGAAAGCACATGGAATAATAAACCATCTAACTAATCATCATCGATAACTGAAAACATTGAATAATCATCATACATGCATGAAATATAGAGTACCAAGTATCTCATCATTTAATAAACTGAGTGTAAAACAACATCTGATAATCTCTAAAATAATAATACTAATCATCAAACATAAATTGGCCTAAAAGAGTTTGGCAAGGATGACTGAAATGCGACTTAGGGGTAGGCACTACAAGTTCACTGTCATGGATTAGTCTCACCTAGTCAAATTCATCCTTAAAACAAGTCAAAATATTCCTAATCTCGAATAATTATTAGTCTTTCATCTTGTATTCTCAAACTAGATGTTTCTCATGTGCAAGTCTTCATTGATTCTTTTATATATGTGGGTTATTGAGCTAGAAATATTTGTTTTCTATTTCCATTTGTATATTTTTCAATTACTAAGCTTAATATTCTAGTCAACTTAACCCTCTATCTAATTAGTATAGTTGTGTTTCATGCTATGCATTTTATTGGATTGGCATAAACTTCATTTAAGGGAAGTTAAGTAATGATTAAAGATGACAGATTCAAGTTTTTGTGTTTAGGATCACAATGCAATAGAATTGGTGTGCATTTGAGTATGATAGTGTTTGCTTGTGTTTCCTACATGAAATGCATGCTTCATGTTTCTTTGTGTGATGGTTTCTAGTGTTGTAGTTTTGGAAAGGTGTTCTTAGCTTCATTTAGTTTAGTTGGCACAAAATTTTGAGTTTCATATACATGATTTTATAGTTTGACAATGTTCTTACTCTAGGTTTAGCCAACCTCAAGTATTTACACTTCAATTAATTATCTTGGTGAATGTAAGATGGAATATAATGTGCATGATGTTATTTTTGATCCTAGTTAAGGCCTGTTGTTGTCCACTTCCCATTCATTTCCACCATGGGAATGTATAGTGATAACCTAATTCAAATTATATATAGTCACAATGCTTAGCTAATAGTTGGAGATTTCACAAATGAAAGGTTGGTATTAATCAAGGGTGAATTATTGAGAAAAGTGTGGCATGTATATGCTTGTGCAAGTGATGTACAAATGTGTGTATATGCAATGGAGATGTATGTGTAGCATCTTAAAATGGAAGCACCTGTCATTTGAGACTTTTTATCTCTTGTCCTTTAGTAACCTTATGTCCAGATGAATTTGTGCTTAATCATCTCTTTCTTGTGATCTACCTTGTATCGTCCACTTTCACTGATGCAATTTTTGAGACCTTAGAACTGGCTTCCTATGGTTCAACCCTATAATAGGTTGACCCAAGTCTAGGTCAACTCAAGTCAACATGTTCCCTGAAGATTTTAAATCCCAGGGCCAAATTTGTCTCAGGGTTGTAAATTGTAAAAATGGGCAGTCACATCAATTTGCTTTTTTTTAATGCTTGAAAACTAGTATAAAAGGAATCCTAGGCACCTCATTTTCACATCCACAACCATTATATCAATCACATATGCAACAATCGTGATTCTTAGTTAATAGTGGGAGATTGACAAATGAAAGGTTGGTATTAATCAAGGATGAATTACTAAGAAAAAGTGTGGCATGTGTATACTTGTGCAAGTGATGTGCAAATGTGTGTATATGAAATCAATATACATGTGTAGCGTCTTAAAATGGAAGCACCCGTCATTTAAGTGTTAATATCATGGCAAGATTAATCGTCAATTAGTGTCAAAACACTTAGTCATAATGAAAGACAATAGTAATCGAGTTACCAATGTATATTGTTAACCAAGCTCACAAAGGAACCATGCAAACAAAGTTAATTGTGCAGGAAGTAAGTAGTGTCAACCGAGTTGACAGTTCACACTAAGTTGTAGTGTCAACCAAGTTGATAGTGTCTACCGAGCTCCAATGTGAATCGAGTCAGCAAAGCAATTTTGTTCCAAGGTGATAATCAAGTTGGAAGAATAAGTGTGAACTGAGTCAACAATGTCTACGAGTAATCAGCATGAACCAAGCATCCAATATCAGTTGAATGTCAGAGTTAGCCAAGGTGACAGTGTTGCTTGAGTATCTTCAGCATCACCCGAGTAAGCCATTGGACCCGAGTTACAACACTGAGTCGACATAGTTATTATTTTTGGAAGTTAGTTATGTTGTAGTCGACCTATGAAGAAATTATTTGGATGGATATAAGTATGAAGTATTTTGTTTATCCAAATGTGACATGTAAGAATTGTAAGTGAAGAACATTAGTGAATATGGAAGAGCAGATTGTTTGAAGGCTACAAGCATTCCAAGGAAAGGAAGAGACTTGTCTATCACAGTTAGGTGATCATTTTACTTCAAAGGATCTTCATCAGCAATCAAAGTTGCATTTCAGAGATCAATCCACTAATTCATCCTAACAAGTGCATCAATCCCAAATCCTTTAACTGGGTGGACCTAATAGTCCTTTGCAAAAACTCCTAATAGAGTACATACTTAATTGTATTGTATAAATCCTTTCACAAGGTGGACCTAACAATCCTTATTGCTCTTAACCGAGTAAGATCATCAGAAATGGTCATTTGTAAGCCTTAATAGACCAACTTTATTACTGCGGTAGTGAAGCATTGTGGGTGTCATCCCCACCCCAGTTTTACCTTCTACTTGGAGGGATTTTGGGTTACCAAATATTGTGTTATGGTGTTGTTACTTTACTATTTTATGTTTCTTGAATGCAAGTAGATTGGACAACTTCCTAGTTTGCAATACATTTCCAACATTAAGACCTTCTATCTCTTGTCCTTTAGTAATATAATGGACCATATATGAATTTGAGCTCAATCATCTCTTTCTCATGTTCTACCTTGTATCGTTCACTTTCACAGATGCAATTTTTGAGACCTCAAGACTAGCTCCCTATGGGTCAACCCTAGAATATTTTGACCCAAGTGTAGGTTGACCTAGGTCAACGTGTTCCCTGAAGATTTTTAATTTTGGGGCCAGCTTTGTCTCGGGGTTGTAAATTGTAAAAATGGGTAGTCATATTGGCTTGCTTTATTTTCATGCTTGAAAACTAGTATAAAAGGAATCTTAGGCACCTCATTTTCACATCCACAACCATTATATCAATCAAACATGCAAGTTCAAGTAGTCAAACAATCAAGAAAGTAGATTTTCATCAAGCATTCAGGGCAGTCAAAGATTCAAGGATCCTTTGTGAGCATTTCCTCTTCAAGATCTAGCATTTTGTTGGCCATCAAGGGAGGAGATCTATATTGAGGCATTCATCTATTGGAAAGTTAAGGTTCTAAAAGGGAGGTGAATTAGTACCTTCTAAAGCATTAATCCTTAATAACTATTTCACCCTTTGAAACTTAGATCTCACTTTGCATGCATAAACTTAATAAATTATTGGTGAATGAAAGTAAAATAAAGTAAACTATTTCAATCATAAACACATAACACAGATGAACACATTTGAAACATGATTTTGGTCATGTAGAAACCCTTTCTTAGAGGGAAAATTATGGTGGGGATGACATGCACAATCCTTCACTACTGCATCATAAAGATTGCTCAGTTATAACTTACAATAGAGTGACTTCTGGTGACTTACCCTAATAAGTAATACAATAAGACCTGCTAATGTCTACCCTATGAAAGGATTTTGTAACACTAATCAAGTGTGTATTATGTTAAGAGATTTAACTGTAAAAGCTTCTTAAGGTCCACCCAATGTATGGGATTTAAGAAAACAATAAAAATAATGTATTCCTGCAATAATTGATCTAGAATACTGCATCTACCTATATGCTTGGTCAGATCCTCTATGCTCAATATTATTCATTAACCTTTCACTTAACTGATTTCATAATTTCATCCTCTTTCACTACTTGATAGCATTGTCTGCTATGTTTAACCTTCTCTACTTCCAATTCCTATTAATCCATCTTCTTTCACTTCTTGATGATTCCTTATATAGTAATCATGTAGATTCCTCTATACTTGACCTAATTAGGGTTTGGATTATTCTAAAATGCTCAGATGATTAGATTTGTGATCCATATTCATTCCCTTTATCCAATAAATATTTTCTTTATTTCCATTGGTTCAAACTTTATGTTGGGATCATATAAAATAATGTTTCAATCCCAATAAATCTTACTTGACTTTCACCTTAATTTTCATAAATCATTTCCCTACTCTTAGAATCCATTCACCTAGTATTTTGTAGATTCACAAACTTTTATGTCCAACCTATCTCTATCAATTTCCTGTGTTGATGCTTGGTTATCATGTTGTTCCTTCTCAATAATACTCTTCCTTGATTAACATAATTGCTTTTTAACTATTATGCTCAGTTAATTATATTTGTTCGATGTTCATTTTGCTCGATATCTTTGTTCACTAATCACATTGCTTTATGCTCAATAATTGTTCACTAGACAACTCTGTCTTATCTGCATCAAATGCCTCTGTTCTTCACCAACTTGATTCATCAAAAGAACTTTTCACTAATGACAACACTTAATACATTTAGGATTAACATTCTCCCCTTTTGGTATTACTGACAAATTTTTTCAGAAGGTAGCTAAAACTTGATATCTCCAATAAGTGATAGCTCCCCCTCAACATATACTTCTCCTATTGTAAAATATTTTTCAAAACTTATATTTGATCAATTGTCTCCCTTATTTCTCCATACAAATATCAAGAATTCATCTATTATCATAATATCCCCTTATGTACATGTAAAGTGTTGGAGTTGATGAAATCCAACTCCGAAGATGCCCAAGATCACCTGCATGCAATAACCTATAAAAGGGAAGCCAAGGAAGGAAGAGTGTGGAGCAAGGGAAAAACCCTAAGCGGACATGAGAGAGAGAAATAATGCAAAACAATGAAATTGTATTTACAATGAGAATGCATTGAGTTTACAATGAGGGAGCTCGAATATAAAGAGCTCAAGGAATCCTAGAACAAGCTAGAAGACGCTAGGAGATAAGTGTGACAACTAAGCATATATCCACATGAGGTGGAAAGTCCTCGAACAAGGTGAGAGGATAAGTATGACTTAGGAGAGAACAAACTCCCGTATTGTCAACAACTTATAACAAACTCTTAGGCTACAACTAATTAATGAATGCATTAACTTAAGTAAGCTTAAGTAAATAGAATAAATAATTAGTAAATTAATTAATTACTCTAACACCTCCCCTTAAGTGCAACTTAGGGAAATGGCTTAAGCTCACAAGACTAAGATGAAATGCAGAATGCAGAATGGGTCCTGGCAACAAGGCCATGTTAGGTACCCATGTACAAATGCAAAAGATGCAACCTTTGAAAATGGGGAAAGAGAGAAAACCACATGGGAAAAACCCTCCCCCAAAAAGAGGTGAAAACCTAGTGAAGAATTGAAGAAGCCTCCAACTAGGGAAATGTCCCCTAAAACAAGAACAATGAGTGATCATGAAGAGCATCACTGAAGTATGAAGAAGTTGCAAATCTGCCATCAAAAAGAAAATTGTTGATTTGAAGAACCTCCATGGAAGAAGAAGGCATGAACCGAGCGTGTCTATATGGTAGATGATCCATCTCACTGAAATGCATAGGTAGCCAGCCATTGCAATCGCCTTGTATATAGGATCAACCACTGAATACATAGTTCACACTATCGAACCATTGAACCACTGATGCATTAGAACAATAGCATAACCCCCCCTTAATGCAAATGGGGTGAGATGACAGGCAACTGAGAAGATGGGCCAAGGTCTCCTGCAGACAAACTAGGAACGACGAGAGAGGAAGAGGTATAGACACCTATAAAGAAATGGTCACACTGACGCTACATGGTGCTAATGTCATGGAAGGGACACTCACTTGACAAAGGGAGAATTCCTAAAATAGCAAAAAACTATCCCTCCCATGGTGCTTTATAAAAATAGTGCAAGTACAATGTTCATGAACCTGAAATGCAAAAGTGACACTTTATCTTAGTGCATATACAAAAGTGCTTAAAAATGATGTCTACAATGATCAAAACAAAGAAAAAGCTGACACAAAAGAAAGTACAACCTAAAACAAAAGAAACCATGTCAGAAAAATGATCCTCAGACCTAAAACACCCAAGATATCCACCATAGAGAAAAAATGCCAAAAATATGATAGAAAGAGCATGGGAAAAAATATAAGGAAAAAGACCACATTTCTAAAAAGGTGACAAAACTAGCTTTCCAAAAATATAATGTTTTCAAAAAACTAACATGGGACGCAAAAGATATGCATGCCAGAGTCAAAAACATAACTTTGGACTTCAACTAAAAAAAGGCAATAAAAATGCATCAAAACCTAAAAATAACTACACTAATGTCTCCGTCTCAAAACCACCTTTTCGATGCTTCTTTCGGATCGGAGAAATACCTCTGTATGCTCAAGTTATGGCCAAAAAATTGCAAGTAGGTCAAAAACTGACCCTAGGAGATGTGCAAGCAAGGTAGGCTGATGCAGTACTGACCTCATGCTGATGTCAACATTTCACTAGATTAAAATTGACGGCCTAAGACCCATCGATGCAAAAAAAAGGTACCACATGGCAACATATGACGTGGCAGGGGTGACGTGGTGGGTCCACGTGGCACCCAACCCACATGTCACCCTTGCACTATGCCAAGTGGCACTGACTGTTACCAATTGTGCAGGTGTGTCCACGGACAGCTGACAGAGCAGGTGACTGGGATTGAGTAGCATGCAGGTGATATACTCTGGCAGAGGTGGCGGTTCGGCGGGAGAAGGTGGTGGAGTTGTTAGGGGCACTGTCGGGAGGGCCCGCCAGTAGTGGCCACGGAGCGACAACTAGGACTCAGCAGGGGCCGGAAGGAGACTGAGCGCAAGAGGCACTTTGGTTGAGCACAGGCAGCCCCACGATGACACAGCCCGAAATGTTTTTTAAATTTTTTTTAATGCACAGATCGTCCGTACGATCATACGGAAGGGCTCGAGCTAAAAAATTTTTGCCTCCCAAAGCTCTGTCTCCAAAATTGACAAATTTTATATAGATCTTAGCTTAAAAGTGCCTTTTGAATCTAATGGCAGTGTCCGTTTGGGCTGAAAGTGCTCCAAAAATTTGTTGTTCCTCTGATTTGAAGAAAAATGCACAAACAAACTAGGGTTTGTGACTCCAAATTATGGCTTCAAAAATCCT